>CM077147.1:143504838-144104838 GCA_039583875.1 Platanthera guangdongensis
GATTGGGTTTATGTGTCATCACAACTCGCGTACCTACTTAAAATTGGTACTGACAGCCTTTCATCCCCCCCCCAAAGACCCAAGGTTTTATTATGGATTCAGATCCGAGAGGTACCAAACCAGAAAAATGGTGATATATGCCTACTGAATGTGCGCTACCTCTAGATTTTGGAAAGAGGTGGGAAAGATCACTCTATATGATTGAGTTTGCCTACAAAATATAACTATCATGCTAGCATATAGATGGCGCCCTTTGAAGATTTATACGTAGGAAGTGCCGTACACCGTTAGCTTGGGTGTGAAATATGCGAGTCAAAGCTATATAAGCATAGGAGGTCGAAGATGCAAATTTTAACCATACGTACTATACGAGAGCGGCTGTTGGTTAGCCAAGATAGGGAAGCAAACCAAAGTACTATAATGGCATGGACCGAAACTTGGATGGTTTACGGTTGCGATACTGGGCGTACTTAACGTATCAAGTCATTCAAAGACCATTTCCAGGATTCAGTGACTTGAAAAAGTTGAGTCTGAGGTATCTTGGTCCATTTGATTGTGTGGTTGAGCGAATTAGAGTATCGTTAGCTCTTTCGATGAAGCTAAGTGGCTTGCACGATGTGTTCTTAACATATCGGTGCTGCGAAAAGCTCGTGAAAAAGCTAGCTCTAGTGAAGTGTGTGATGATATGATCGGTACCGTACCGTTCGATAATCGACTAACGACGAAAGTTTGGCCATTCAGATCAGGGATACAGAGATCAAGCAACTACAAAATAAGTAAAATTGGGATGGTCAAAGTCTGTGATGGGACAATTGTGGCGAGGAAGAGATGATATAGGAGAATGAGCAAATCATGCGTGAGGAGTACCCGAGTGTTTGTAAAATGACATTATTTTGTGAAAGTAATATATGTTATAACATATAAGTTGTTGTTTTTCCCTTATAAAATAATAAAATTTTGGTACAAAATTTATGTAAGGAGGGAGTGTTGTAACACCCAAAGTTAACAACAGAGCTTTTGATCACTATCGCTGGGCGACAGTGGGTGTAGTGCGGCGCGATAGCAATAACACTCGATGCCCTAAAGCATTGAAGGAGCTCTTCACACTCGACGACTTTCGACGAATCATTGAGTAGAGACTATCGTGTGGCGATAGTGGGTATTACTCAGCGATAGCCCAACCTCCTCAACGAGCTCTTGACACCCTTAAAGCGTTGAGTGACACTCAAACGCACTCAACGCCATAAAGAGCTTTGAGTGAGATATCAGATGATGTGATAGTGGGTATCGCGGTATATACTATATATGCCACGTATGTGTGGACACGTGTCGGGTGGCCGAGACGACGGTCTATGAGCGGTGGTCGACTCGGGTCAAAGCGGCGAAAAAGCGATGTCGCCAGGTGAAGTCGATATCACCACGACAATATCTCTAAAGTTGACCAGTCAACTCAAATCTTGGCCTTTGCTTCCTTTTGATAAAATAGCCTGTGGCTGAGATTAATCCAAGGCCACTTAAGCAGAGGAGGGATCAAGAGAAGAAACATTTCACTTTTCTCTCTCTCTTCATTTCCATTTGCTCTCTCTGGAAGGAGCTAAGAAAGAAGGTTGAAGCTATGCTTGGAAGCGCTTGGTGAAGGAGAATCTGTGATCGAAAATGAGAACACAAGGCTAGATCCGCGAAGAGAGGAAAGTGGGGCGTTCCTTTCCAACCAGACATAAAAGATGTTCATGGCTCTAAAATGACTACTAGGGTAACAATTTTCTATTTGGACAAGTGAAGTCCTCAATTTCCATACGTGTATGGAACCCCTCACCAAAAGGTGAAGAAAGGGTGGTTTCTAGTGGGTCGATCATTGTGATCCCCGATTACATTTGCATATAGATCCAGAATTTTGCAGTACGGAATAAGCATGTTGTGTGAAGCCCATCCAGACAAGTTGGTCTGGATTGGTGATGTTTTATTTTGCGTATCGATGAAGACTTTGTGTATAAATGAGTAGTTTATGAGGTATGTGAGTTATGCCTGTGAAATGGGAGTAGCAGGAAGTAATGGAGATGATCTCCAGGAAAATAACCAAGAATTTCCATGGTTTGTAAAACTCTTAGATATCGCCATGCGACAGTGAGTATCGTCGGCGATGATAGCTCACAGTGAGCTATGTTTATGTGGCCTGTCTCAGGGAGACCTAGGGGTCAGTCTATGTATGAAAAGTTGAGAGCCTGTAGTGGCCCAACTATGGTGGCCATGACTGCCAGCATATTTTGGTGTTAAAGCCTTGCTTGCGAAGGCAATGGGGGCTAGTATGTGAGTTGAGCTTGGAGGCCAACTATTATGGCTGTGAGAGCCGTAATGAAGCTGTGAGCCATAGTGCCCAGCTTTAAAGGCCATTGAGCTGAACGGGAAAGGGGAGGGGAGGTCCACCCGCATCTTGTCAATTATCTTTATGAACTGTACCTGCGTGTTATGTCTATCTTGATTAGATTGCCTAAAGTAATTGGCTGTCGTCGATGGCATAATGAGAGTCTTAGGCCTAGGGCCAAAAAGACTAAAATGCTCAAGAATGTACTATCAAGTCTGAGATCTCTAAATGGGAGGTGATATCCGGGAAATCCGTCGTAACGAGTACACCGAGAATGTGCCCTGAAGTGCACGAGGTGTGTGGTCATTGTGCTTGTGTCTGTGGTGATGAGTGCTTAAATGCACATGGTTGTTGCCACTATATATATATATTTACTACTGTTGCAGGGAAGGAGAATTGTTGCCCCGAATAAGGGGTGAGGTCATTATAAATTGATCGGCTAAATGCTGACCGTTGCCTTGTTTGACATCCTTGTGGTGGATTGTCACTGTGTAGGTGCTGGAGTACCGAGCAGGAAGTAGCGGGCTAAAGTACCAGAATCTATGCCAGCCCTCGAAGGCCAAGCAAAGTTTATTGCTTTCATGTGTGGCGGCCTGTGTGCTGATGTTTGTAATCCACACCTTGTAAAGAGTAAATGTAAGGCCTTAAGGCCAGAACAGATTTGATCACTGTTCACTGTCGCCGAGCGACAGTGACTATCGCCTGCAATAGCGACTTTTGTGTATTTTTGTATAACATTTCTGTGTTTATATAATGGCATTACTGTTGTACTTGAGTTCAAAATTTAACCCCTGAAGCTTCCGCTAGAATGCTCTGAGTTAGGATTCGAGTAGTTTTGATATTAACATGTAACTCCGCCGACTGTCTGTGGAATATGGTGTGGGGCCCCGACCGTACCCTCTATTATATTTCAAGTGACGGATGGAGGTGTTACACATATAGTGCATAACAAGTATAATAAATAAAAAGAAGCAACCAAGGATTCTATAGTATCAGAGTACAACATGCCAAAAATGCTACAAAATGAGTCTCTCAAAACTCATATCAGTCACCGATGGAAGTGATGGTATCATCACTTCAGGCCCTGGCACCTTGGCCTGGCTGCCCTCCTGGATAACCTGCTGTTGCTCTATCTACGGGGTTTCCTCTTAAAAAGAAAGTCGTAGCAACCGTTAGTCATCAAAACTAAGTGGCTATCACATTCGCTCCCCCGATGACTCTTAGGAACCAGACAGAGAAAAAGAAGAAGGTACATAATATATATATATATATATATATATATATATATATATATATATATATATATATATATATATATATATATATATAAGCCGTAGTACAAAACAAGTGGCATGGTGCTAAACTATATCAGAGTAACCATCAATATATCAGAAGTAACTACAAAAATTATATTAGTCATTCTACTATCAACAGTAGTGTACAAATATGAATATACAATGGGAAGTAACTCAAGTTATATGAATGACCATACAAACATATAAGTTGAGGATCGGCTTAACAGTAAAGTAACTTATCATATAAGAATGTCCTTACAAACTTATATAATAAGGATCTTGTGCGGTGCAATGATATGTTATGAATGACTTATGATGACTCACCCATGCTCACACACACATGCAATTGCTATGTCGACACAGAATTATATTTCTCACTTTTTCAGTAGGTAGCTAACCTCTCAGGTGACATTCGTCATGGCTAGACGGTGATAGTGAAACGTGCTTTTACACTACTAGGCGGGCATCCACACTACCAAGCCCAGGCCTCCGTACGCCTCAACTCTAAGAACACAACATCAGAGCTCACACGCGTACTACATCTCAAAGGGGTCTCGGGTAGCTGTGCACTAAGAACTTGTCCCTATGCTGGCCTATCATCGTGGCACAAAAGGAGCCAATAAGAGCGTATCACCAAAGGACCAAGTCCAACCGTCCACTTGGCATATAATGATCCCTGGGAATGTGCACCGAGGACCAAGCCAAACCGTCCAAAGTCTATCTGTCAACTCTCGTCGGTGTGATGACTGGCGAGCACATATACCTACCACACTATCCTTGACCCAGGATTATGACACCGCATACCAACTAACACCGCATGAAATGCCACATCTAAGGGATCCACACTGAGTCCATTTTCAACACATCATTCTTGTGGGGCAAACACACACGCATGTCCAACACTTCCACATTTCCATACCACACAAGGGTTCATCATTTACACAGGTGGCATGCCACCTTATTCAACATACCAATCCCACTCTGCCACCCGTAGGGAGATTCAACCCTAAGCAGTGGTCTACTATAAAATTTCCATTAATCAACATCTCACATAACCGTGCATTAGTCATATCCAATTATTTCTAAAACTAAGCATCCACAAACAACCATGCTTCCACCAGATTTTCACATATTACCATAATACTTCACATGCACATCTATGGTTCACTAACTTTTCAATCCATTTGATTATTAAACTTCACCAACTCGTTTGCATAAACGCGTTTCACCAAACCATTTGTTTTACTTAAGGATCTACCAACTAAATGCCAACAATCAATTATTTATCACAATCACTAATAAATTAAGTCCAACAAACATCGTGCAAACCTCAACATTAATTTACTATGACCTCTCTGCTAAATTCAAACTTGGCTCTACACTAACCCGAGAGCAACATGTACATAAGAATTAACTATACAACAAATTCGACTCGACATTACGGAGTCTATAGGAATTATATGAAAACGTGTAACCATCCATTCGAAAGGTCTTTCCAAGGGCTACGACGTTCTTGTTTAGTTAAAAGCCCAAATCTTGCCGTAACATACGCGAAAATGGCCTTGAAGTTTACTGCGCACATGAAACAGATTTCTACACGCATATTAAAGCAAGATGAACAATATCGATTCATCTTCTTCCTTTAGACACTTAAAAAAACTATATGCAGAACTTCCTCCCACATTATTCACCCTCAATAGACCATTTCTCTTCATGAAACCAAGTCCACCATATTCATAGAGAAGAGAGGAGAGGTTGAAGACATCAAATCTCTAGGACACAAGCCCTATAATGGTCTCTATCTAGGAGATCTTCATCTCACAAGTCAAACTCTTTTGATTAAACATCTCTCCTAGAAAATAACTACAGATCTAGCACCAAGGGAGAAGGTAGGAAGCTCACCTCATTTCCGACGATTCCGGCCAAGGATCTCGTCACTCTCCTTGGCGACATCTTTTCCTGCTGGCGTTGTTCTTCATGGAAGGAACATTCTCTCGTCTAGCAAAATCGACTCCGACAACTCTTTCTCTTCCAACGGCTTTGGCACAGGTAACAGCTAGGGCTAAACAAGAATGAAGTGATGATTAGGGTTTTCCTGCATGTCACCTTTTATAGGAGGAATTAGGGTCAACTGCTTTACCATGTGTCGGCTTGACGTTGGACCACCCATTAAGTCTTATCAAAAGGACCAGTCCAAATAAGTCAATAGGCGCCAATCCCGAAACCAATTTAGTCCATAAATGCAAAACAGTGAATCCCTCCTGGGTTGAAAATATGTCAAGTCAAATTCGTCGTGTGATGGAGACGATGACCCCCAACATGATGAAGAAGGCGACAACATGCTTACAGAAGAGTTTTCTCCATCTCCAGCCAAAGACTTGCTGCATCGTGGTGATCTTGTGGTGCGACACTACAATCTCCGCCCTCGGCGCAAGACGACTTAATAATATTTAGTTGAATTTATTTTGCTATTTTTGAGCATTTTTATTTCATTAGGTTATTTTTAAACATTGGAGTGTTTTATTTTTATTTTGGGCTGCATGTGGCCTAACTTTGTTGTAAGCCTATATAAGGCCTTATATTGTTTATTTCTCATTAAGTTGAATGAAAGAAAAAATTGAACCCTAGGGCTCTCCCTCCTCTCTCCCTCTTAAAATTTCGGCCTCACCTCTCCCCTCTCTCCAAACCGCCGACCCCCCTCCTTCTACCTCTTAAAATCCAGCCACCACTCCCCTCTTCCTCTCTCCAAGGAGATTCGGCCAGCCTCCAAAAAAACTGCCACCTTTTCTCTCTATTCCTCCCTCATGATTTTCCTCCACCACCACCCTCAAGCCACCTCTTCTCCATGGCCACCACAAGCCAAACCCGACCACCTCCATAAAACCCAAACCCGACCACCCTCCTCCTTGCATCACCCACCAGCCCTCAAAAACAAATCCTTGGGTGGATCTCGGCCAAGGCGTGATGAGAAAAAGGCGGACGAGTTTTCTCTCCATCTGGCGTGGCTCCAGCGGAGTTGTTGAGGAGCGATCCAAGTTAGAGAAAATCAGAATCATCAATTTCGGTTGGGTAACGAAAACTTCTATCTTTGTGTGTTTTCTTTCCCCTAGATTTTTCTTATGGTGGTAGAATTTAGCGTTGATTCTTGATAACATTAAAATAATTCATAGTTTTCTTCGATCGATTTTGTTGTCTATCTTGATTGAATTAATTTTCGAGAGGTTTGGCGAAGCTTTGTTTTCTTTTTGTTGGGAGAGATCTACAGTTTTCCGAATCATAATTTTTGGTAGATCTCTTTTGATACAACCTTCGCTCGATCCAACCGGGTGGGTCCTTTTAGCCAGAAAGAATATTGGCCTGTAGCCTTTTATTCGATTCTAATCGGTTTGGCTACCCATACGTTAGCATTTAATTGATATAATTGCTTAGTGTGTGCACTGCGTGAAATTTGTGTGAGTGTAAAATTTGAACGTTGAGAGACAATCATGCTTAGTTTGTAGATTTTACGGTGTCAACCTATGGGCCTGCATCAATTTGGTATTAAAGGGAGGTTAACATCATTTCCAAATTGGCACCCTCCCCCTCTTGCCTTTTTCGTCGACACGCACTTGTCTTGCACGTTGTTTTGTCAAAATTACAAAACTTTTTTTTTCTGGTCTGCCAATAGCGGTGTATAACCCCGTATTCGTGAAAAGAGGGTCGCAAACAAGGCGTGAGACTTGGTGCACGTTTTTAAGCTTTTTGGGAGTTTTGCACTCCTGGAGGCCAATTTTGGGTGGACCTGCGTAATATACTTGTAGGGGGATGCAATATTTGCCTCCCCACACCCTATTATCAGGGGGCAGGTGCGGCGAGAAGCCGCCTCAGCCCGGCCAGGCCGCCTAAGCCGCCTCAGCCCGGCCAGGTCGCCCAAGCCGCCGCAGCCCCGTAGGTCGCCCAGCTCGCCCGACACTAGCTTGCCAGGCCACTGTCTCGCTAGGCCACTGTCCCGCCCAGGCCCCAGCTCGCAGGCCGCCCCATCTAGCAGGCTGCCCCAGCTCGCCCAAGCCGTCGCAGCCCCGCAGGTCGCCCAGCTCGCCCGGCCCCAGCTCGCCAGGCCATCTTCTCGCCAGGCCACCGTCCCGGCCAGGCCCGAACTCGCAGGCCGACCCAGCTCGCAGGCCGCCCAGCTCGCAGGCCACCCCATCTCGCAGGGCGCCCCAGCCCGCAGGCCGCCCAGCCCGCAGGGCGCCCCAGCTCGCAGGCCGCCCAAGCTCGCAGGCCGCCCCAGCTTGTAGGCTGCCCCAGCTCGCAGGATGCCCCAACTCGCAGGAAGCAGCTCGCCCCAGGCCTCCAGCTCGCCCGGCCTAGTGCTCGCCCGGCCTAGTGCTCGCCAGGCTCTGTGCTCGCCCAGCCTATCTCGCCCGGCTTGAGGGCCTGCCCCTTTTGCCCCTGGTGGGCTTTGAATAGCTGTTCAAAACTGTGGGATTTGGCTGTTAGAAGGCCAACCCGGGGGCAGTTCAGTAATTTTGGGACAACGGAGTTGGTTATTTGCAGGACATTCTCAGAAAACTATAAATAGACCCTTAGAGGTGCCTTGGAGAGCATTGCTTCTAAGCCACTTCTTCACTCTCTCTTCATCCTCCAAGGCACCTAGCTCAACATTGGCTAGGGAGGGGGAGATCTCCATGGTCTTCCGGGTACGAGGTGGGACCTCCACGCTACAGCCGAGGGTCTGTTCCTAGTTTCCTGAGCTTTCGGTCTGTGATATCCCCTAGAGTGCAGTAAGTGTGAGGTTACCCCTTTCTAGTGACCCCGAACTCCACAGAGAATGATTTCTCTCTTTTAACATCTTGGTGCGGTGAGCGTGGAGAGTGACCAGCATAGAAGATCTCTGGAGGGTGTCATGGATGGAGGTCAAGGAGGTAGTGATGATCTCAACGAGCTCCCCAACCCAAGACCCTTTATGGGAAGAGAAGAGTTCATGACATCCATCCAAGGAATCATGGAGATGCTGCGAAGTATTGCTCCTCGGGGTGGCAACTTCACGCCAACCCTCCAGGAGCTAGCTCCCCGCCTCTCGACGAGTCGACTCCCAAGGGTCTAGGCGAGGTGACTCCAGCAGGGGGAGAGGAAAGTGTACCAGGAAGATGACCCGGGAAGGAGAGGATGGGAGATGTGATCGAGCGAGACCTCACCGGCGGGGAGTTATTCTCCAAACTGGTGAGTGCCAGCCTTCGGAGCGAGCAGGTCGCACGAGTAGAGGTGGCAAGACCACCCCTCAGGGGGTCACCCTTCAGCGAGTCGGTCATCTCAGCTCCCGTTCCCGAGGGGTTCAGAGAGCCCAACATGGCTTACTATACCGGGAAGTATGACCCTGTCCAGCACCTGCAGGGGTTTGAGGATGTCGTCTCAATCAGGCAGATGACAGTTGCCTTCAAGTGTCACCTCTTAGCGATCACATTGAAGGATAAAGCAAGGGACTAGTTTCACCAACTCCCGTCGAGATCAATTTAGGGGTTTGAGGACTTGAGTCAGAGCTTTTAGCTTCGCTTCTCCAACTCCAAGAAGAGGAAGAAGAGTCATGAGTCCATCTTCTTGATAAGGCAGGGGGCCGAGGAGTCGTTTGCCCATTACGTTTATAGGTTGACACCGCAGGGAGGCCAAGTGTTTTCTACCCCGAGGCCGTCTCATCACCCAGGCTCCCATTAGCTGGCTGGACAGATTGACCCCCCGGGAGGCCAAGAGGTTTAGGCTCTAAGAAGGTTACGTAGCGAATACGTTGGGTTGGACGTTTCTTTCCGAGCGTGGAACCCACTCGAAAAGAGCGGAGAGTGTGTACAACCCCGTATTCGCAAAGAGAGGGCCCCAAATAAGGCGTGAGACTTGGTGCATGTTTTTAAGCTTTTTGGGAGTTTTGCACTCCTGGAGGCTAATTTTGGGTGGACCTGCGTAATATACTAGTAGGGGGATGCAATATTTGCCTCCCCCCGCCTTGTTGTCAGGGGGAAGGTGCGGCGAGAAGCCGCCTCAGCCCGACCAGGCCGCCCAAGCCGCCTCAGCCCGGCCAGGTCGCCCAAGCCGCCGCAGCCCCGCAGGTCGCCCAGCTCGCCCGGCCCCAGCTTTCCCGCCCCCAGCTCGCAAGGCCACCATCTCTCTAGGCCACCGTCCCGCCCAGGCCCCAGCTCGCAGGCCGCCCCAGCTTGCAGGCCGCCCAGCACGCCCAAGCCGCCGCAGCCCCGCAGGTCTCCTAGCTCGCCCGTCCCCAGCTCGCCAGGCCACCGTCTCGCCAGGCCACCGTCCCGCCCAGGCCCCAGCTCGAAGGCCGCATAGCTCGCAGGCCGCCCCAGCTCTCAGGCTGCCCAAGCCCGCAGGCCGCTCAGCTCGCAGGCCGCCCCAGCTCGCAGGTCGCCCCAGCCCGCAGGCCTCCCCAGCTCACAGGCCGCCCCGACTCGCAGGCCGCCCCAGCTCGCAGGCTGCCCAGCTCACAGCCCGCCCCAGCTTGCAGGCCGCCCCAGCTCGCAGGACTCATCTTGCCCCAGGCCGACAGCTCGCCCGGCCTAGTGCTCGCCCGACCTACTGCTCACCCGGCCTAGTGCTCGCCCAGCCTAGCTCGCCCGGCTTGAGGGCCTGCCCATTTTGCCCCTGGTGTGCTGCGAATAGCTATTCAAAATAGCAGGGTTTGGCGATTGGAAGGCCAACACGGGGGCAGTTCAGTAATTTTGGGACAGCGGAAATTGATTATTTGCAGGCCATTCCCAGAAAACTATAAATAGACCCATAGGGGTGCCTTGGAGAGCATTGCTTCTGAGCCACTTCTTCACTCTCTCTTCATCCTCCAAGGCACCTAGCTCAGTATTGGCTAAGGAGGGGGAGATCTCCAAGTTCTTCTGGGTATGAGGTGTGACCTCCACGCTAGAGCCGAGGGTCTGTTCCTAGTTTCCCAAGCCTTCAGTCTGTGACATCCCCCTCAGTGCAGTAAGTGTGAGGTCACCCCATTCTAGGGACTTCAAACTCCATATAGACCGATTTCTCGGTTTCAATAAGCGGCCTAAATTTTTTACTTTGCTTCAAAAAAATCAAAATTTTTTTAATAGTCTATTATTTATTTCCAGTAAGAAAATAAAAAATAAATAATTTTCAACCCTAGATAGTAAGCAGGAACAATTCCTTCTGTTGTCTTTTTTCCTTAGGCCAGAATAACTGTTTTGTTGCATGCGCACTAGATTAGATACGAAGTATTCCCCCATATTCTTCCAATATGGCGGACGAACGGGATGCGGGTCACGGTCTCACAATGCTTGAGGAACTCCGCCAGGATTTCACTAAACAAATGACAGCTATAAGGGTGGCTCTTCACGAACTCAGATTAAATATTGCGGCTCCCCGTAATCAACCCGCCAACCAACTTACGAAAGAAAATAATAACCCTAACCTTAAAAATAATAATGAACAAGTTCTGCGATCACCGTTCAAGTTTTATATTACTAGGGTCATCTGAGTCAAACCCCCATCATACGATGGATTGGGAGAACCCCAAGTTTTCGTAGACTGCGTTATGGAAATAGAGTGCTACTTTGAGTGGTACAATCTGGCTGACACGGATAAGGTGCGAGTGACGAGAATGAAGCTGTTAGGTAGAGATAAAATATTCTGGTTGAATGAGCAACGATGTCTGAGAGGCGAGAATGGTGAATTACTCATTGGTGGGCAGACATTAAGGACACACTGACAGACCAGTACGTCCCTAAGTACCATCAAACACATATGTTTTATGATTTGGCTACCCTTAAACAAGGGAATAGGTCAGTCTCTGAGTATATGAGTCTTCTTAATGATATGATGGTTAAGTGTGGCATGAATGAGATGTCAGAGATCATGCTATCTAGGTTTCATAAAGGGTTATACCCCGACATCCAGGGAAAATTACTGCGTTATGGTCACACCGACCTAAACATAACTTTTAATGCTGCATTAGATATTCAGAAGCACAACGTTCATAAAAATAAGTCTCGCTCGTTTCAGAAGGGAAAGTCCATCTTAGGACCACCTCCCACTTCCACCTATAAGGATAAGGGGAAGTTTCGGTCCACTGACTCAAACTCCATAGTCGTGACTGCTAAGAATAGTAGAAACCCAACGGGTGAGAGAGTCCCTGTAGGAAGGGTTATCAAAACGAATGCTACCTGTTTCCCTTGCGGGATTTAGGGTCATTACGCTAGTGAGTGTCCTACTAAGCCTAAGCCCTTAGCCCTCTTAGATTCCACTTGTGAGTCTGATGACCTTATATATGAGGCAGGAGAAGATAGCGAGTCAGAAGTAGTACCGAGCGATATAGAGGATGATTCTCATATGATGGTCATGCAGTGTATTCTGGCTACTCCACAAACTTTAGATGACTGCAATAGGACGAATATCTTTTCGTTAAATTTTAAAAGTGTAGAGAAGTGGTGTAAGTTGATCATAGACAATGGTAGCTGTATGAATATAATTTCTGAAAATGCGGTGACCCGAATGTCATTAACTACTGAGGTGCACCCTCACCCTTATAAGGTGGCATGGGTAAATAAAACATCCCTCCCGGTGTTGAAGCGTTGTTTGGTACCCCTTACCATCAAGGATTATTCTGAAAAGGTTTGGTGTGAAGTCATCCACATGGATGCCTGTCATGTCTTACTTGGACGCCCATGGCTTTATGACCATGATGTTACTCATCTAGGGCGAGCTAACACCTATGAGTTTAAATTTAATAGTAAGACCATTATTTTTAAACTCACTCCGCCTAAAGATCAATCGGTTTCTTTCAAAGACACTATTTTACCGGTAGAGAAGAAGACGTTAAGCTTGATAGGTAAGGAGTTTGAGCACAAGTCTTTTATAGATGGTGTCATATATGCGCTAGTTTATTTGCAAATCAAGGAAGATAGCTCCTCTTTCGAGAATTTATCGCTAACGTTGATGACCATATTAGAGGATTTTAAGGATGTCTACCCAGATGACTTACCACCTGAGTTACCCCCCATGTGTGACATTCAACACAATATTGAATTCATTCCGGATTCCTCGTTGACAAATCTTCCCCATTATCGACTAAACCCCTCCGCACACTTAGAGTTGCAAAAATTAATTTCGGATTTGCTAAGTAAGGGGTTCATTCATCATAGTAAGAGTCCTTGTGTTGTACCCGCATTATTGGTCCCTAAGAAAGATGGTTCTTGGAAGATGTGTGTAGATTATAGGGCCGCCAATAAAATAACTGTTAAATATAGGTTTTTCATCAGTCGATTGGACGACTTATTGGACATGTTAGCCGGGACCATGATTTTTTCCAAGTTAGATCTTAAGAGTGGCTGCCATCAAATCATGATTAGGGAGGGAGACGAGTGGAAGATGACATTTAAATCAAAGGATGGACTCTATGAGTGGTTGGTGCTCGGGGAAGGGCTCACTATTGGCCCGATTACATTTTCGAGGTTGAAGACCTTAGTGTTCAAGCCTTATTTATTAAAATTCGTAGTCATATATTTTGATGATATCCAAGTCTTTAGCGCCTCACCGAATGATCATGAGTCTCACTTGAGGACAACACTTACCACATTAGGCACGAAAAAAGTATTTGTTAATCTTAAGAAATGTACATTTAATGTTCCATCTGTGGAGTTCCTAGGATATATTGTAAGTTCAGAGGGCATCCATGTTGACCCTAAGAAGGTCCAAGATATCAAGGATTGGCCAGAACCAACCAACATACGTGATGTTCGGAGTTTTCACGGATTAGCTACTTTTTACCGTCGATTTATCAAGGATTTTAGTAGTATCATGGCACCAATCACAAAGTGCATGAAGAAGATAGATTTTACGTGGACTAAATCGGCTGCCAAAGCATTTGAAATAATTAAATCCCGAATGTCGGAAGCTCCTCTTTTACGATTACCAGATTTTAATAAAGTTTTTGAATTGTCCTGTGACGCATTTGGAGTCAGTATTGGTGGTGTCTTGAGTCAAGAGGGACATCCTGTTGGATACTTTAGTGAGAAACTCTCGGGACCAAAATTAAATTATTCTAATTATGATAGAGAGTTTTATGCAGTCATTCGGTGTTTACAACATTGGTGTCATTCTTTGATCTCTAAGGAATTTGTTATTCTATCCGACCACAAGGCGTTGAGGTTTATTAATTCCCAAAACAAAGTTAGCCCAAGGCATGCTAAGTGGGTCTCCTATCTTCAGGAGTATACCTTCATAATTAAACAACTAAAAGGAACTTTAAATCGTGTGGCGGATGCTCTTAGTCATGTCTCCTTATTGTTGTTTACGCTGGAGGTAAAAGTTATTGGTTTCGATAGAATAAAGGATGAGTACGTTAATTGCCCGGATTTCAAGGACATCTATTATTCCACTCAAAACAACTCTCCCACTACCATTTCAGCATATTATATACGAGATGGTTATTTATTTAGACATTTGAAGATTTGTATTTCTCGTTCTTCCCTGCGGCATTTCATTGTATGGGAGTTACATAGTGGTGGTCTAGGTGGACATTTCGGGCGAGATAAGACCATTACGTTAGTAGAAGATAAGTTCAACTGGCCAGGCCTTAAATCTACGATTAATAAAATTGTGGGAAGTTGTCGTGCGTGTCAATTAGCAAAAGGTAATAAAACGAATGCGGGACTTTATACCCCTCTTCTGATTCCTTCCATTCCCTGGGAAGATGTTAGTATGGATTTCATTCTAGGCCTACCAGTCCCTTTTAGACGTCATGATTCCATTCTAGTGGTAGTAGATCGATTTTTTAAAATGGCCTATGTTATTTTATGTAGTAAGACCGATGATGCGTCATATGTAGCGAAATTATATTTTAAGTAAGTTGTTGGGCATAGGGGTGTTCCAAAAATGATAGTGACCGATAGTGATGTGAAATTTACTAGTTACTTTTGGAAGACCCTATGGAGAATTATGGGCACCAAACTATTATTTACTTCGTCCTACCATCCCCAGACAAATGGGCAAACGGAAGTGACAAACAAAAGTTTGGGGAGTTTACTTCGTTGTCTTGTGGGTGACAACAAGGGTACGTGGGACCACATCCTTCCCCATGCTCAGCTAGTGTACAACAACTTGAAAAATAGGTCCACAGGTTTATCACCAAATGAGATCGTGCACGGATATAAAGCACCAGTGCCACTTGACTTGTTTCCGTTACCACCATCTTATAAGTCAAGTCAATTTGCACAGGATTTTGCCTCTCACATTCAAAATTTGTATAAACACATAAATGAAGCGTTAACCACACAATATGGATCTTATCAAGATCTTGATAACGTACATAAAAGAGAGTCTCTCTTTAAGGTTGACAATTTAGTCTTGGTGTGTCTCGTCCCTGAACGGATGCCTTCGGGCACTATAAAAAAATTGGCGAATCAGCGAGCTGGACCTTTTCAGATTTTAAAGAAATTAGGAGAAAACACATATCTTTTGGAGTTACCCACTGATTGAGGTATTTCCCCTATTTTTAATGTTTCTGATTTTACTTCATATGTTTCTCCACCACTTGAATTATCTAACTGTCTGTTTATCTCCACTGTATATTCTAATGGGTTGGGGGTGAGCTTGTGTCTGGATCGCTCTCTCCATCGGTCTCCAATGGAGGTACGTTGGTTGTTGATGAAGAAACTTTTCCTCCTTTATTGCCTAATACTTTTCCCAGGTTTCCCAGGACCAACATTTTGCAAGACAGGATCATCATGGATGAAGTGCTTTCCTCTCCAAGTGGTGATGTTCATCGCTACTTGATACAATGGCGTGATCGTCCGACCTGCGATGACTCTTGGCTTCCGAAATCGAAGGTGGCTCTCTTGGATGATGCTCTTCTGCGCTGGTACTGCATGCCAACTCATCAGTGATTAGTAGTTCTGAGCGGGGAAGGATTGATGAAGACGACGACCCCCAACATGATGAAGAAGGCGATGACATGCTTACGAAAGATTTTTCTCCGTCTCCAGTCAAAGACTTGCGGCACCGTGGTGATCTTGTGGAACAACGCTACAATCTCCGCCCTCAGCAAAAGACGGCTTAATAATATTTAGTTGAATTTATTTTGCTATTTTGAGCATTTTTATTTCAATATGTTATATTTGAACATTGGAGTGTTTTATTTTTATTTTGGGATGCATTTAGCCTAACTTTGTTGTAAGCCTATATAAGGCCTTGTATTGTTTATTTCTCATTAAGTTGAATGAAAGAAAAAAATTGAAACCCTAGAGCTCTCCCTCCTCTCTCCCTCTTAAAATTTCGGCCTCACCTCTCCCCTCTCTCCAAACCGCTGACCCCCTCCTTCACCATCTCAAAATCCGGCCACCACTCCCCTCCTCCTCTCCCCAAGGAGATTTGGCCAACCTCCAAAAAACCGCCACCTTTTCTCTCTCTATTCCTCCCTCACGGTTTTACTCCACCACCACCCTCAAGCCGCCTCTTCTCCAACCCAAGCGGCCACCACAAGCCAAACACGACCACCTCCAAAAAACATAAACCCGACCACCCTCCTCCTTGCATCATGCACCAGCCCTAAAAAAAAATCCTTGGGTGGATCTCGGCCAAGGCATGACGCGAAGAAGGCTTACGAGTTTTCTCTCCATCCGGCGTGACTCCGACGGAGCCGTTGAGGAGCGATCCAAGTTAGAGAAAATCGGAATCATCCATTCTGGTTTGGTAAAAAAAAATTCTACCTTCTTGTGTTTTCTTTTCCCTAGATTTTTCTTGTGGTGGTAGACATTAACGTTGATTCTTGATAGCATTAAAATAATTCGTGATTTTCTTCGATCTTTCTTAGTTCGTACATTTTACGGTGTCAACGTGTGTGACTGCATCATCGTGTATAACATACTCACTCAACGTGTAAGCCCCCCCTCCCGGATCCCAAAACACGGCACGAAGGGGGTCTTATGCCCAGAATAGCCGCCTTGCAGTAGCATTAGAGCACGGGCTAACCTGTACTACAAGACGCCAGTTCCACCGGCTACAACTAATATCAATATAAACATGCCAACCCAACCAGAATATAAACAAAAGAGAAGTCAAATACACACCAAGTATATAGTCCAAATACATCAAAATAGAGAAGCCAAAATATGCTTCTACAATATCAGAGTACAGCTATAAAATTGCCCAAATGGGTTACATCAGAGTCGCTCAACACTCACATCCGTAACCGACGGTAGCGACGACACCGTCACATCAGGCTCTGTCATCCTGACCTGGCTGTCCTTCTGCAAAGTATGCGGCTGATATACCTGCGGGGTGACCTCCTAAAAAGGAAGACGTAGCAACCTTTAGTCAAAAAGACTAAGTTGCTTCACATCCGCTCCCTCGGCGACTCCTCGGCAACGGGCGGAGAAAGGAACAAGGGTACAAGTATAATAAATAGTATAACAGGTACAAGCTGGTGGTAATGGTACAAAAAGATTAATAGCATTATATTCTAGCAGTTCTACATAAGCAATAACAAACTATCAAGTACAAGTATCTACAGCAGGAAAGTAACTCAACTTATACAGATGCCCATACAAGCTTATAAGTTAAGGATCAGGTTACATAAAAGTAACTCATCGTATAAGAGTGCCCATACAAACTTATACGATGAGGATCTTGTTTGTGTAATACTATGTAATGGTATGTATGCTATGCAATGACTCACTCATGATCACACACATGCAATTGCTATGTCGACACAGACTATAGTTCCCACTATTCGAGCAGGTAGCTAACCTCTCAGGCATCAACCGTCGTGGCCAGGCGGTGACAGTAGAGCGGGCATCTCTACTACAGGCGGGTATCCACACTACTTCACCTCGTCCTCCATACGCCTCAATGCTAAGAACACAACAGCAGAGCCCATGCGTACTATGGCCCAGCGGGGTCTCGGGTAGATGTGCACCGAGAACACAGCCCGAACAGGCCTGGTGTGACCCGGAAGGGTCCTCGGAAGAAAGCACGAGGACACAGCCCAACCGTTCACTTTGCACGGAAGGGTCCCCGGGACGTGAACACCGAGGACACAGCCCAACCGCCCAAAGTCTAACTGTCAACTCCCGTCGGTGTGACGATCGGCGAGCCCGTAGACCTGCCACACTATCCTTAACCCAGGATTACGACACCGCGTATCGAGTCACACCGCATGCAAATGACATATCACCGTGGCATAGAAGGGGCCTCAGAAGTAAGCATGAGGACACAACCCAACCATCCATCTATACCTCATCTCAACACTAACCCAACTAATGACAGTCAACACCACACTTACATCCTTCCACAATACTACCCGTAGGGAGACTACGCTCTAAGTATTGGAGTACTAAATTTCATTCCAACCATCAAACATACTCATGGCCATAGTTTATCCTTCTATTAGTCATTCCAAATGATTTCAACATGGTATAACGTAATGCGCGTATATAATAGTCTACCAATTTCTAACAAGTCATTTAGTTTAATAAGCTTGCTTCACAATTCAGTTATATGAAATCCAATTAATAATCTTCATCATTCATATCACTACGGCGGTTAACATAAAATAGTTCACCAAAATCTTGAGTTAGTTTGCAACATCGATTCCACCGAATCCAAATCCATATTTTATAAAAACCCAGAATTTAAGTGCAAAATAAATCTGGATAGCAACGTCAACCGGCGATTCCTGACGCTACAGGAATCCGGTGAAGGCGTGTAACCCTTCGATGAAAAGGTATTTACATGGGTTACAACTTTGATATTCAGACCACAACCTAGATTTGACAGCATCCTATTTGAAATCGGCTTCAAAGTCCGCTGCGTGCAGAACACAATTTCTGCATGCAGGATTTGCCGGATGTCAACTTCGTTCAGACTTTACCGTGGCTACAGACTTCGCCTAAAGTCGTGCAACCACTCGTTGGAAAGGTATTTTCGAGGACTTCAACTTTCGTGTTTAGCCGGAATCCCAGATCTGGAAATATACCACCTAAAATGGTCATGTAGATCGCTGCGTGCAGAACACAGATTCTGCAAGCATCATGAAGCAGAATGAACGACATCGGCTCATATTCCTCCTCAAGTCGATCCTCCAAAATCACCTCCAGAAATTCCTCCACCCTTATTCACCCTCATGAGGCCTTTACTCTTCACGAAACCATCCCCCATCATCGCATAGAAGGTTGGAGAGGTTGAAGACACCACTAACCAAGAGCACAAACCCTAGATCGGTCTCATCCTAGAGAAATCACCATCTCACAAGTCTAGACTCTTTTGAGTTGACATCTCACCTGGATATCTACAGATCTAGTACCAAGGTAGAGGGTAGGAAGCTCACCTCATTTCCGGTGTTTCCACTATTTCCGGTCATGGATCGTGTAACTCTCCTCGGCGACATCTTCTCTTTCACGGTGGCGACGGATCTCCTCCTCTAGAACTAGCTCCAGCAACTTCCTTCTCTCAACAGGAGTTTCTCTCAGAAAATAGGGGATGAAATGAGCATGAAAATGGCTAGGGTTTTCACTTCCCCTTATATATAAAAAGTGACACGGCTAGGGACACACCCGTGTCCTAACCGTGTCCAGCTTGGGCGAAGCTTCAACGACGGTTTTAGTACCGGTTCAACACTCGACACGGGTAGGGACACTCCCGTGTCCCGACTCGTGTCCACATGACATGACCGTGTTCCCTGGTCGTGTTCTTCTCTGGATGCATCTCGACAAACTCAACTCGACACACCGACACACGGATAAGGACACGCCCGTGTCTCTACCCGTGTCATACAATTTGTCCATCTCGACACACAGTTCGTCGATCTCGACACGCTCTGTCGAGTTCAACTCGACACACACACATGGGTAGGGACACGCCCGTGTCGCTACCCGTGTCATACACCAGTGTGTCGACACCAGTGTGTCGACACCAGTGTGTCGACACCAGTGTGTCGACCAAAGACTTAGGTGTTACAAATCCTATTCACATGTGCTTCCCAGTTGTCAGCACTCCCCTGAACCCCAGTCATCTCTCCTGACTCTAAAATACGCACGAGGGGCATAGTGCGATTCAGGATGTTACAAATCCTATAAGAAAAATAAAATATTTCATCCCCAAAATCAGAATTAGGTTATGGGGAGAAAAGCATAACAAAAAATATAATATGCTTTTAAATAAAATTACCTTGAGCAAACAACTCCGGATAGTGTTTTTGCATCAAATCCATCGGCTCCCATGTATATTCCTCCTTCGCATGATTGGACCATAGCACCTTCACCAAGGGAACACTTTTGCGATGCAACATTCTTGTCTCGTTATCTACGATCCGCACCGGCTCTAGTCGCACAGACCTATCAGACGCCACAACACCATCAGTTTTGGGGATGTATTGATCGGGATGCAACAGCGCCTTCTGAAGCGACGACACATGGAACACGTCGTGGAGGTTCTCTAGCTCATACGGTAACTCCAACTGATAGGCCAACGAGCCAATCCTTTCAAATATAGTATAAGGCCCAATATACCTTGGGCTGAGCTTTTTCGCACCACGCACACGTGACACTCCATGCATCAGTTGGATTTTTAGGAACACCTTGTCACCCACTTGAAACTCCACCATCCGGTGCCTTGAATTATAATACTTCGCCTACCACATCGGTATCATCAATATATTCAACACCCAAAGCCTTCGGGTCTTCATCTTGCACCCAAGACAAGGGGGTTCTACACCTTCTTCCATAAAGAGCTTCATGAGGAGCCATGCCGATGCTAGCTTGGTGGCTGTTGTTGTAAGAGAATTCTACCAACGGTAAGAGCATTTCCCACGGCTCTTCTCTATCCAACACACATAATCTCAACAAATCTTCCAATGTCTGGATGGTCCTTTCAGATTGCCCATCCGTCTGAGAATGAAACGCGATGCTGAAGGTAAGGCGCGAGCCCAAATACGCCTGAACCGCTTGCCACTCCTTGGAGGTAAACCGACCATCACGATCAGACAAGATCGTCTTAGGCACGCCATGATACCGTACGAATTGCTCCACAAAGAGGCGTACTAAGACATCCACATGAGTTTCTTTCTTCATTGGGATAAACCGGGCTACTTTCGTAAGGCGATCAACTATCACCCACAACAAAACATTTCCTGAGCGTGAGCGAGGTAACCCATGGACAAAGTCCATGGAGATATCCTCGAACTTCCACTCAGGGATGGGCAACGATTGTAACAACCCACCGGGACTCTTGCATTCCGCCTTCATCCTTTGACAAGATTCGCAATGTGTAACAAAATATCGGACATCCTTCTTCATTCCCGACCAACACATGGTCTTCCGTAAGCCGGCGTACATCTTAGCAATGCCCGGGTGCACTGAATATTGAGAGCAATGAGCCTATCTCAAGATATCCTCCCGGATTTTACCGCCTTTGGGAATGTAGAGCCGTCCACGAAAATAAACGAGGCCGTCTTTTCGTGTATACTCATCCGTAGTCCCATCTTCGATTGACTTGATTGCCGAGGCCAGAGCCGCATCCATTCCTTGCTCCACTCTGATTCGGTCCCGAATATCACAAACTATGCTCATGCTTGCCAAGTACTCCGTATACTCTGCCGAAGGAGCCTTAAATATCAAAGTAATATCCATCTCCTCAATCATCCAAGCCAACTCCATACTCATCAACCGAGACTCTGGGCTAGAACCTGGTACCTTTCTACTCAATGCATCGGCCACTGAGTTCGCCTTTCCGGGATGATAGTTCATGGTGAACTCATAGTAGCATAGAAACTCTAACCATCGTCGTTGCCTCAAGTTCAACTCCTTCTGTGTATGAACATACTTTAAGTTCTTATGGTCTGAATAGATCTCGCAGTGGACGCCGTATAGATAATGCCTCCAAACCTTCAAGGCGAACACCACTGCTCCCAATTCCAAATCATGAACTAGGTAATTGATTTCATGCTTCTTCAATTGTCTTGAAGCATAGGCAATCACGTGTCCATGCTGCATCAACACCGCTCTCATCCCTTGATATGACGCGTCGGTGTAGACTTGAAATCCTTCCTTCCCAGATGGAAGTGCTAGGATGGGGGCGGAGGTAAGTCCATCCATCAGCTCTTGGAACGTCGCTTCGCACCGGGGTGTCCACTCAAATGGCACACCTTTCTTTATCAAGGAAGTAAGAGGAAAATCAATCTTTGAAAATCCTTTTACGAACTTAGGGTAGTACCCGGCAAGTCCAAGGAAGCTCCGCACATCGGCCACTGACTTCAAGGGCGACAACTCCTTCACGGAACGCACCTTGGCCGGATCCCCCGCTAGCCCTGTTCCACTGATCACATGCCCCAAGAAAGCAACCTCTTCAAGCCAGAATTTGCACTTGCTGAACTTGGCGAACAAGGCATGCTCCTTCAATTTCCTCAATACCAAGGTCAGGTGCTTGACATGCTCCTCCTCCATCTTTGAGTAGACCAAGATGTCGTCGATGAAAACAATGACGAAGATGTCCAAATACGGTTCAAATACCTTGTTCATCAGGCTCATGAAGGCCGAAGGGGCATTTGTGAGCCCAAACGGCATTACAGTGAACTCGTACAACCCATATCTTGAACTAAAGGCCGTTTTCTGGATGTTACCTTCTTGTATTCTCAACTGGTAATACCCTGAGCGCAAATCCAGCTTAGAAAACCAATGCGCTCCCACTAGTTGATCGAACAACTCGTCGATCCGAGGTAGCAGATAAGTGTTCCGCACCGTCAGCCGATTGAGTTCCCGATAGTCTATGCATAAACGCAGGGTTCCATCCTTCTTCTTCACGAACAATACAGGGGCTCCCCAGGGTGACAAACTGGGGAGAACGAACCATGACTCCACTAGTTCTTGCAGTTGAACTCTAAACTCCGCGAGTTCCTTCGAGGCCATTCGGTAAGGGGCCTTGGATACCGTCTTGGCACCCAATACTAGATTAATCTGGAAGTCAACCTGTCTATGCGGGGGTAATCCTGGCAGTTTCTCAGGAAATACCTCGGGGAAGTCCCGTACTACCTGTACGTCTTTTATATCCAATGTTGTCTCCTTCAACTCGAACCAGATCATGAAGACTTCATCCACCTTCATATGGGCTTTTACTGTCTGAACTGAAGATAACAACATACGAGGTGCGAAGCTAATACCTTGGAAGATGACATCCGAGTCCCCATGTCTCAAGTAGATTCGTTTCTTTGCACAATCAATCCTTGCAAAGTGCTAGTCCAACCACGTCATGCCCAAAATGATGTCAAACTCCGGCATTCTAAAGACCGTGGCAGGTGTATCAAAGGCACTTCCTTCAATAAATATCTCAAACTCGCACTTAGCGGTTGCAATCATCTCCGAGCTGTCCGGTAGGCACAGTCATCGGGATATACATGTAAAGTATTGTATTCCCTCCATGTACTTAATGAAGTCCTCAGACACAAAGGAGTGTGAGACACCAGTATCGAACATTGCATAGGCCGTCTTCCCGCTAACTCTCACGGTGCCTAAGTACCAATAACCAAACTATTGCGAGGCGTCTAGTATGTCTCAAGCAACTTTAAGTTAGACAATGAAAACGTGATAACCAATTAAATCATACCTGCAATCACATCTTGGGGATTCCGTTCTTGCGCCATGTCCAGCGCGTACACTTGATCCCGGGCAGGACCGGGGTTTCATCCTCGCGGTCCTCGTCCTCGACCACGCATGTAGCCCCGCCCCCGCAGAGCTGCCAGAGGGAGAGCAGGAGGGACATTCCCAAACAACCGCGGGCAGAAACGTCGAATGTGGCCCGGCTGGTTGCATTCAAAACACACCAGCCCACGACGCCCTTCATGTTGCTGAAATTGTTGAGGCTGAGGCGGTGGAGGCAACGCAGGCGACTGCGGAACCGGATGCTCCACTCTAAAATCTCGGTGGAAACGTCCTCCACCTCTTTGATGTCCTCTTCCTCCTCTGAAGTCCCGCCTCCTTCTATTACTTAGACCAGCTTCCATCACATCTTCCGCAGGCCTCTTACCACTACTCAAGTGATCCGCCTCCAATCTCTTCGCCATGTCGATAATCTCCGCCAAGCTAGCGTACGCTATAAACAAAAGGTCCTGCCTTAGGGGATCTCGCAGCCCTTTGTAGAAATGCTTGGCGTATCCTCTATCATCCAGGTCATATGAGTCTGCGAACCTTGCGAGATGTTGGAACTCTCGTTGGTATTCCGTAACCGATTTTGATCCATGCTTCAGTAGTAGAAACTTCTGCTTGAGCTCATCTCGAGCCGATGTAGGAATGAAGTGCTCCAAGAAGACACCCGAGAACTCGCTCCAACTTATCTCGGTATACACTCGTCCTTGGAACGTGGAGCCCATGAGTGACTTCCACCACCTCTTAGCATGTAAATCCAAGACGGACACCGCCAACGATACAGCCATGTTGGTCGGGCAACGGATCCCTGCCAATAGCTCTTGCACCGTGTCAAGTCATTCCTCCGTGCGTACGACTGACTCCGTCCAGAGGTAGGCGGTAGGGGAGAGAGCCCGAAAGGTGCTCAGCCAGTTAGAGCCCGGAGCCTGTTGTTGAACCGGAGGCTGCTGCGCCCTAAAGGCATCCAGGATGGCGGTGAGCATCTGCCCCAACTCGGATTGTTGAAGATGAGTGGGTATGGAAGGGGCAGGAGTGCCCCCCATCGGCTCAACGTGCACTGGAATCTACACGTAAAACACAAACGTATGGTCAGATTGGCTAATCTTAAGGTTAAAGTTGGACAACTTAGTGTGAATTACATATGGGCACACCACTGCTTTCGCTAAGTCAGTTTGTCCGCAAACTAACTAATCGAATGAGGGTGGTACCATTGTTGAATGACTTCTTTAGTTGAGGATCGTGGCAAACTGATACCATTTGTAAGACCCCCCCTCCCGGATCCCAAAACACGGCACAAAGGTGGTCGTATGCCAAGAACAGCCGTCTCGCGGTAGCATTAACGCACAAGCTAACCTGTACTACAGGACGCTTTTTCCTCCGGCTATAACTAATATCAATATAAATATGTCAACCCAACCAGAATATAAACAAAAGAGAAGTCAAATCCACAATAAGTATATTGTTAAAATACATCAAAATAGAGAAGCCAAAACATGCTTCTACAATATCAGAGTACAACTATAAAATTGCCCAAACGGGCTACATCAGAGTCGCTCAACACTCACATCCGTAACCGACGGTAGCGACGACAACGTCACATCAGGCCCTGTCGTCCTGACCTGGCTATCCTACTGCAAAGTCTGCAGCTGCTTTACCTGCAGGGTGACCTCCTAAAAAGGAAGACGTAGCAACCGTTAGTCGAAAAGACTAAGTGGCTTCACATCCGCTCCCCCGGCGACTCCTCGACACCGGGTGGAGAAAGGAACAAGGGTACAAGTATAATAAATAGTATAATAGGTACAAGCAGGTGGTAATGGTACAATAAGATTAATAGCATTATATTCTAGCAGTTCTATATAAACAATAACAAACTATCAAGTACAAGTATCTACAGCAAGAAAGTAACTTAACTTATAAGGATGCACATACAAGCTTATAAGTTAAGGATTGGGTTACATAAAAGTAACTCATCGTATAAGAGTGCCCACACAAACTTATACGATAAGGATCTTGTTTGTGCAATGCTATGTAATGGTATGTATGCTATGCAATGACTCACCCATGATCACACACATGCAATTGCTATGTCGACACAGACTATAGTTCCCACTATTCGAGCAGGTAGCTGACCTCTCAGAAATCAACCGCCGTGGCCAGGCGGTGACAGTAGAGCGGGCATCTCTACTACTAGGCGGGTATCCATACTACTTCACCTATGCCTCCGTACGCCTCAACGCTAAGAACACAACAGCGGAGCACATGCGTACTATGGCCAAGCGGGGTCTCGGGTAGATGTGCACCGAGAACACATCCCGAACTAGCCTGGTGTGACCCGAAAGGGGCCTTGGAAGAAAGCACGAGGACGCGGCCCAACCGTTCACTTTGCACGGAAGGGGCCCTGGGACGTGAACACCGAGAACACAACTCAACCGCCGAAAGTCTAACTGTCAACTCCCGTCGGTGTGACGATCGGCGAGCCCGTAGACCTGCCACTCTATCCTTAACCCAGGATTACGATACCGCGTGTTGACTCACACCGCATGTAAATGCCACATCACTGTGGCATGGAAGGGGCCTCGGAAGTAAGCACGAGGACACAACCCAATCATCGATCTATACCTCATCTCAACACTAACCCAACTAGTGACGGTCAACACCGCACTTACATCCTTCCACAATACTACCCATAGGGAGACTACGCTCTAAGTATTAGACTACTAAATTTCATTCCAACCATCAAACGTACTCATGGCCATAGTTTATCCTTCTATATGTCATTCCAAATGATTTCAACATGATATAACATAATGCGCGTATATAATAGTCTACCAATTTCTAACAAATCATTTCATTTAAGTAAGCTTGCTTCTCAATTCAGTTATATGAAATCCAATTAATAATCTTCATCATTCATAGCACTACGGTGGTTAACATAAAATAATTCACTAAAATTTTGAGTTAGTTTGCAACATCGATTCCATCGAATCCAAATCCATATTATATAAAAACCCGGAATTTAGGTGCAGAATAAATCTGGACAGCAATTTCAACCGGCGATTCCCGAAGCTACAGGAATCCGGTGAAGGCGTGTAACCCCTCGATGGAAAGGTCTTTCTATGGGTTACAACTTTCATATTCAGACCACAACCCAGATTTGACAGCATCCTATTTGAAATCGGCTTCAAAGTCCGCTGCGTGCAGAACACAATTTCTGCATGCAGGATTTGTCGGACGTCAACTTCGGTCAGACGTTTCCGTGGCTACATACTTCGCCTGAAGTCGTGCAACCACTCGTTGGAAAGGTATTGTCGAGGAATTCAACTTTCGTGTTTAGTCGGAAGCCTAGATCTGGCCATATCCCACCTAAAAATGGCCAAGACGATCGCTGCGCGCAGAACACAGATTCTGCACACATCTTGAAGCGGAATGAACGACATCGGCTCATCTTCCTCCTCAAGTCGATCGTCCAAAATCACCTCCAGAAATTCTTCCACCCTTATTCACCCTCATGAGGCCTTCACTCTTCACGAAACCATCCCCCATCTTCGCATAGAAGGTTGGAGAGGTTGAAGACACCACTAACCAAGAGCACAAGCCATAGATCGACCTCATCCTAGAGAAATCACCATCTCACAAGTCTAGACTCTTTTGAGTCGACATCTCACCTGGATATCTACAGATCTAGCACCAAGGGAGAGGGTAGGAAGCTCACCTCATTTCCGGCGTTTCCACTATTTTCGGCCATGGATCGTGTAACTCTCCTCGGCGACATCTTCTCCTCCACGGCGACAGTGGATCTCCTCCTCTAGAACTAGCTCTAGCAACTTACTTCTCTCAACAGGAGTTTCTCTCAGAAAATAGGGGATGAAATGAGCATGAAAACGGCTAGGGTTTTCACTTCCCCTTATATATGAAAAGTGACATGGGTAGGGACACGCCCGTGTCCTTACCCGTGTCCTGCTTGGGAGAAGCGTCAACGACGGTTTTAGTGCCGGTTCAACACTCGACACGGGTAGGGACACACCCGTGTCGGGTGTGTCCCGACCCGTGTCCACATGATACGGCCGTGTTCCCTGGCCGTGTCCTTCTCTGTATGCATCTCGACAAACTCAACTCGACACACCGACACACGGGTAGGGACATGCCCGTATCTCTACCTGTGTCATACAATTCGTCGATCTCGACACACAGTTCATCGATCTTGACACGCTCTGTCGAGTTCAACTCGACACACACACATGGGTAGGGATACGCCCGTGTCGCTACCCGTGTCATACACTATTGTATCGACACCGGTGTGTCGACACCGGTGTGTCGACCAAAGACTCGGGTGTTACAAATCCTATTCACATGTGCTGCCCAGTTGTTAGCACTCCCATGAACCCCAGTCAGCTCTCCTAACTCTAAAACACGCACGAGGGGCCTAGTGCGATTCAGGACGTTACACGACGAATCGTCGAGATTCGTCGTGATCACTCGACGCCTATATAAGTACATTACTTTGAAGTTAAAATTGTTGAGTATGCAAAACTTCACTCGACGAATCGTCAAGTGGCGTCGAGTGCACTCAATGCACTCTACCCCTACCGGATTCAGAACAACTCTATGTAAAAAAGTGTTGAGTGGCATTGCGACCACTCAACGCCGCGTTGACTCCACTCAACGCCAACAACATCCAGGATAAATCTAATTATAAAACATTGAGTAGTGTTGAGACCACTCAATGCCGCATTGACTTCACTCAATGCCAACAACATCCAGTATAAATCTAAGTAATATTTCATTGAGTGGTGTTGAGTGCGCTCAACACCTGAGCATAATTCGTCGAACGGCGTCGAGTGCACTCAACGCAATCAACGCCCCAAGTCTAGAAAATATTCTAAGTCCAATTCGTCTTATATACTCAACGAATTCGTCGGATATTCGTGACGATATTCGACGAATAATATTGGTCTCAACTCATAAGTCATACTCGACGAATTCGTTGGATATCTGTGACGATATCCGACGAATTTTACTTATTGAGTCTGGCACACCCCGAGTCCGAGTCAACTCCCTTGACTCAAAATACGTACGAGGGGTCTAGCGTGAAACAGGACGTTACAAATCCTATAAATAAAATAAAAGATTTCATCCCTGAAATCAGGATAAGGCTGTGGGGGGAATAATGCATGAAAATATAATATGCTTAAATTTTACCTTGGGGAAACAACTCCGGGTAGCGCTTCCTCATCAAGTCCACTGGCTCCTAAATGTATTCTTCTTTCTCGTGATTAGACCATTGGACTTTTACCAATGTAACACTTTTCCGCCGCAAGCTCCTTATCTCGGTGTCCACTATCCGCACCGGCTATAATTGGATGGATCTATCAGTTGCCACTATTCTATCTACAGTGGGGAAATACTGGTCAGGTCGTAGTAGTGCCTTCCGGAGCGACGATACATGGAAGACGTTATGCAAATTTTCCAGCTCCGGTGGTAGCTCCAGCCGATAGGCTAAAGGGCCAATTCTCTCCAATATAGCATAGGGCCCCACATATCTCAGGATAAGCTTCTTCATGCCACGCACTCGCGACACTCCATGCATTGGCCTGATATTCAACAATACCTTGTCACCCACTTAAAATTCTACCCTCCGATGCTTCACATTATTGTACTTTGTCTGCCGACTTTGAGCCTTAAGCAAGCGGTCTCGTATCAATCAAACAAGCGTGTCGGTGTCATCAATGTATTATATCCCCAAAACTTTTGGATCTTCATCCCGCACCCATGACCATGGAGTTCTACACATTCTCCCATAAAGTGCTTTGTGGGGAGCCATCACGATGCTAGCTTGATGGCTATTATTGTATGAAAATTCTACCAGTGGTAAGAGCCTTTCTCACAATTCTCCTCTATCCAATACACACAGTCTCAAAAGATCCTCCATTGTCCTGATGGTCCTTTCAAACTGACCATTCGTCTGAAGGTGAAAAGTCGTGCTTAAGGTAAGCGAAAGCCCAGATATGCTGGTACTACCTTCCACTCCTTGGAGGTAAAGCGACCATCACGATAGGAGACTATCGTCTTAGGCATGCCATGATACCGTACAAATTGCTCCACAAAGAGCCACACTAAAACATCCACATGTGCCTCCTTCTTTATAGGGATAAATCTGGACACCTTCGTCAAGCGATCTACAATCACCCAAACTAAATCGTTCCCAGAGTGCGAGCGAGGCAACCCGTGAACAAAGTCTATGGAGATATCCTCAAACTTCCAGTCAGGGATGGGCAATGACTGTAATAATCCTCCGGGGCTCTTGCACTCCACCTTTACCTTCTGACAAGCCTCATAGTGTGTAACAAATTGCTTGACCGCATTCTTTATTCCCAGTTAGAACATGGTCTTCCGCAAGTCACTATACATCTTAGAAATCCCGGGGTTGTACCAAATACTTGGATCAATGTGCCTCTCTCAATATATCTTCCCGAATTTCACTGCCCTTGGGAATGTAGAGTCGGCCATAGAAATGCACGATGCCATCCTTTAGAGTATACTCTTAAGTAGTTCCATCTTTAATTAACTTAATTACAAGGGATAGAGCAGTATCCTTCCCTTGCTCTGCCCAAATACGATCTCGAATGTCACATACTATACTCATATCAGATAGGTACTCAATATACTCCTCAGAATGATCCTTGCACACCAACGTGATCTCCATTTCCTCGAGCACTCGAGCCAATTCCATACTCATCAACCGGGATCCAGGGATCTACTCCGGTACCTTTCTAGTCAATGCATCTGCTACAGCATTTGCTTTTCCGAGATGGAGGTCAATGTAAACTCATATTCACACAAAAATTCTAGTCACCGCCGTTGTCTCAAATTTAAATCCTTTTGGGTATGAACATACTTCAATTTTTTATGATCTGAAAAGATCTCACAGTAGATTCCATATAAATAGTACCTCCAAACCTTTAAGGCGAACACCACTGCCCCCAACTCCAAATTATGAACTGGATAATTGGCTTCATGCTTCTTCAGTTACCTCGAAGCATAAGCAATCACATGCCCATGCTGCATCAGTACTTCTCTCATCCCTTGATATGACGCATACATGTAAACTTGAAATCCTTCCTTCCCATATGAAAGGGTTAGGATGGGTGCGGTGGTAAGTCTATCTTTCAGCTCTTGGAATGCAGCTTCACATTGGGGTGTCCACTCGTATGGCACACCTTTCTTTGTCAAAGCAGTGAGAGGAAGGGCTATCTTTGAGAATCCTTTCACAAACTTGCGAGAATACCCAGCAAGTCCAAGGAAACTCCGTACTGTAACACCCCCTATCCGTCACATAGCATATAGCAGTAGGTCCGGCCAGGGCCCGATGTCATATACCACAGACAGACCAAAGAGTTATGCAATGAAACCATCCTGTCAATAACCAACGTCCTACACAGAGTACATTCTAGCGGAAGTAATTTAAAAGTTGCAAATTAAGAACCCAGCCACAGCATGAATGTCCACTACAAAAACCCAAATGGAATGAACGTACAAATACACGAGTACTTGGCCTTATGGACTTACAAGGGCTTACTTTAGCCAAAAAAATAATGTCTTCCAAACCTCAACACGCAGGCCGGACACACATGAGAATAAAAGGAAACATTCATATCTATGCCTTCGAGGGTCGGCTCGGCAACAAAGGCTTTTGCACGGTATTTTCCATTAGGCTCAACAGCACCTGCAAGCAACAATCCACCGAAGCGATGGCAAACAAAAGCAACGGTCAGCTAAAGCTGACCAAATTATAACGATCCCGCCCCTTCGCTCGGGGCGGCGATGCTCCTTCCCTGCAGTGCATTAGTAAAACCAAACAAGATAGTGAACGTACAATTTAAGCACACTTCACCATAGGCGTAGGCACACACGGCCGCACACCCCGTGCTCTCAGGACACTTACACTGTGAACTCGGTCCACCACCACCCCTAGGATGGCAAACTCGTGAGCATTAGAGTCTAATCGGCAGAAGTCACGTCAATTGAAGACATCGACAGTGTAAGACCCGCCCTCTATGCCATCGGTAGGCCTCTAAAACCGAACTACATAGAGCGGGTATGGTTCCACTCAATCAGTTGCTCACCTCGCCACGACAATTTAAGCCATCGGCACGGGTCAAGCTTCCCCGAATCCCGAGCATCGAACACACAATAACACATATCCCAGTTATGTTCAAGTTGGCTCCTAGGCCACCAAGATGGCAGAACTACGTTTCTGCCCAGTTTTCCGGGTGCACCTTAAGGTTATTCCCTAAGGCTCCCTAGTGCAATCTACCGCATAGAAAACCCGAAAACAACCAACAGCGCGGAAGTTTTCCGGCCATTCAAGCAATGCAACATCACCAATCCAAACCAACTTGTCCGGGTAGGCTTCACACACCATGCTTCTGTCTGTTTCTCGATTTCAGACTCTATATGCAAAATAATGGGGACTATTCATGTCTACCCAAAGGAACACCTCACACTCACCGCATACTCGCGAGAGCGGGATTCCTATGCAAAAGGGAAAGAGGACTTCACATGTCAAAGATGAGAATCGTTACCCTAGCATTCCTCTTTGGTGCCATGAAGATCTAGATGGATGAAAAGCACCGCAACGGCCTCGCCTCCGTAGATCCGAACTTGGCATGCGATTTGGGGATCTGAAGCTCCACCGGCGGCCGGAACACTCCTCCTTCTTCTTCTTTGCTCTCCCCTCTCTCTAAGACTTTTAGAAAGAGAAAGATTGAAGGAAATGAGGGTTTACAAACCCTATTCCCGGATAAAACCCAACATGGACCAGCCTGAGCCCTTGGATACCAAAGGAAGGAAACAGACGGCCACGATTCGCACTTAAAATCCAAAACCTGGGCTGAACATGGCTTGTGACACACCCATGTCCAAGGCTGTGTGCCTCAATCGACATCTAAACCGTCGCACCCAAAACAGGACATGGGCACTCAACATGCCTGTGTCAAACTTGACACACCCGTGTCATGCAGTACACGCCCGTGTCATGCAGTACACACCCGTGTCGCAGGGCGTGTTCCTCCATCGACACAGGACCAAAACATCCCGAAGAGAACACGGGTACACGACACGCCCATGTCGAATTTGACACGCCCGTGTCAGATAGGACATGCCTGGGCTCCAGGCCGTGTTCCTCCCCCGACACGGCACGACTCACAACCCGAGCTGGACACGTCCTGGGACACGCCCGTGTCCCAGGCCGTGTTCGTTGTCTCGACGATCGTCGACCGCAATTTCATCTACCACATGTCGATCGTCGAACCCGACCACGACATGGCCCTAGGACACGCCCGTCTCCCAGGCCGTGTGACCCCTACCAAGTTCCAAACTTGGCTCTAAAGCTGCCCATCCCTCTTTGAGTTTCGGGGCGTTACACGTACATTGGACGCTAGCTTCAAAAGCGACCATTCCTTCACGACACACACCTTGGCTGGGTCCACGGCTAGTCCAGCTCCATTAATTACATGCCCAAAGAAGGCAACCTATCGAAGCCAAAATTTGTACTTACTGAAGTTAGAAAACAAGACATGCTCCTTTAGCTTCTTCAAAACTAAAGCTAGATGTTCAACATGCTCCTCTTCTGTCTTTGAATAGAACAAAATGTCATCGATAAAGATGATGACAAATATGTCTAGATATGTTCATCAAACTCATGAACGCTGAAGGAGAATTTGTGAGTCCAAACGACATCATGGTGAACTCATACAAACCGTACCTTGAGCTAAAAGCTATTTTCTGAATTCCCCCCTCTTGTATGCTCAACTAATAGTACTCCGAGCATAGATCTAGTTTGGAGAACCAATGCTCTCCCACCTGCTGATCGAATAACTCATTGATCTGGGGAAAGGGATATGTGTTTCGTACCATCAGTCGGTTGAGTTCCCGATAGTTTATGCACAATCTTAAGGTTCCGTCCTTCTTCTTAACAAATAGAACAGGGGCTCCCCAAGGTGATTAACTGGGGCGAACGAACCCTGACTCTACTAATTCTTACAACTGAACTCAGAACTTAGCGAGTTCCTTTGGAACCATTTGGTAAGGGGTCCTAAAGATGGGTTTGGCACCCGGTACCAGTTTAATTTGGAAGTCCACTTCCCTATGCGGGGGTAATCCTGGCAGTTTCTCAGAAAATACCTCAGGGAAATCCCGCACTACCCACACATCTTTTATACAGGGTGTCATCTCTTTTAATTCAAAACATATCATGTATACCCCCTCCCATTTCATATGGGCTTTAAGGGTCTAAATTGAAGATAACAACATTCAGGGTGCAAGTCTAATACCTTGGAAAATGACCTCGAAGTCCCCACGCCTCAACATGATTTGCTTCACCACGCAATCAATCCTAGCGCGGTGCCAATCTAACCATGTCATGCCCAGAATGAGGTCGAATTCTGGCATTCTCAACACTATTGCAGGGGTTTCAAAGAACTTTCCTCTAAGAAGTGCCTCCAAATCACACTTTGCGGATGCAGTCATCTCAGAGCTATCCGAGAGGCGTACTCTCCGAGTAATACCAGTGAAGTATTGCAATACTTCTAGGTCTTTAACAAAATTTGCTGATACAAACGAGTGTGTGCACCGGTATCGAAAAATGTGTAAGCTAGTTTCCCACCAACCATCACGGTGCCTAAGTACCAATTACACGGACTCAAACTAGACTCTTAGTATATCTTACACTATTTAAAGGGAAATGTTTACAACATAGTAATTAAAACACAACATACCGGCAATCACATCCTGAGGATTCTGCTCCCGCACCATGTCCAATGTGAACACCTGATCTTGTGCAGGTCCGGGGTTCCTTCCTCGTGGTACTCATCCTCGACCACGCATATGTCCTCATCCTCGTGGAGCTGCTGGAGGGAGAGCAGGGGGAGCATTTCCACCTAAATGTGGACAATAGCACTGGATGTAGCTCGGATGGTTGCACTGGAAGTAGACTCACTCATATTATTCCCTAGGTTATATATGCATTTATGGTGGTGGAGGTAGTGCTGGCTGCGGGGCCGGATGCTCCATCCTAAAATTCTGATGGAAGCGACCCCTGCCTCTATTGTTTCCTCTCCCCTGTTATCCTACCTCCTCCTATAGCTAGGACCGACCTCCATCACACCCTCAGCGGGTCTCTTATTACTTCCCAAGTGATTTTCCTCCTGCCTTTTTGCCATATCAATAATCTCCGCTAAGCTTGAATCCGCTATAAACAAAACGGCTTGCCTCAGGGGATCCCTCAAGCCTTTGTAGAATCGCTTGGCATACCCCCTATCATTCAACTCGTATGTGTCAGCAAACCTAGTGAGATGTTGAAACTCTATCTGATATTCTGTAACTATCTTGGATCCCTGTTTCAGCTGCAGGAATCTTTCTTCAATTTCATCCAGAGCAGTAGAAGGGATGAAGTGTTCCAAGAAAGCTTCCAAAACTCACTCCAACTAATCTCTGTGTACACCCGGCTTTGAAAGGTGGAGCCCATGAGGGACTTTCACCACCTCTTGGCATGGGATTCCAATACTGACACGACTAATGTCACAGCCATGTTGGTTGGACCTCAGATTCCATCCATTAGTTCTTGCACTGAGTCGAGCCATTCCTCTGTACGTACGTCCGACTCTGTCCCATGATAGGCATGTGGAGAGAGGGACCGACACGTGCTTAACCAATTAGAGCTCGGGGCTTGCTATTGGATCGGATCCTGTTGATCCCTAAACATGTCCAAAATAGTCGTGAGCATATGTCCTTGCTCCGACTGTTGAAACTGAGTGGGTACGGAAGGGGCGGGAGTGCCCTTATTGGCTATACATTAACTGGGATCTACACAAAAGGTAAAAACCTAAGATAAGGTTGGCTAATCATAGGGTCATGACAGGACATATTTAGTGTGAATTACATATGAGCACACCACTACTTTCGCTAAGTCAGTTTTCCCACAAAATGACCAATCGAGCGGGGGTAGCACCATTGTTCGATGAGTTCTTAGTTCAGGATCCTTGCAAGCTGATACCATTTGTAAGACCCCCTCCTCATGGAACACAAAACATGGTCGAGGGGATTCTTATGCCCAGAACAACCGCCGTGCGATAACGCCAACACACGGGTCGAATTGTACCACAAGACGGCCATCCTGCCGGCTAAATCAATATCATTCATGCCAACCTGACATAAGAAAGTATAGAAGTCAAAATTCACATAAGCATAAAGTCCATAACATGTACAACAAATAGAAAGAGGCAACCAAGACTTCTATAGTATCAAAGTACAACATGCCAAAAAGGCTACAAAATGAGTGTCTCAAAACTCACATCAGTCACCGATGGCAGTGATGGTATCGTCACTTCAGGCCCTGTCACTCTAACATGGCTGCCCTCCTGCATAACCTGTTGTTGCTCTGTCTGCGGGGTTTCCTCCTAAAAAGGAAGATGTAGCAACCGTTAGTCATAAATACTAAGTGACTATCACATCAGCTCCCCCGACGACTCTTAGGCACCGAGCGGAGAAATGAAGAAGGTACAATATATATAAGATGTAGTACAAAACAAGTGGCAAGGTGCTAAACTATATCAGAGTAACCATCAATATATCAGAAGTAACTACAACAATTTATAATAGCCATTCTACTATCAACAGTAGTGTACAAATATGAACATACAATAGGAAGTAACTCAACTTATATGAATGCCCACACAAACATATATGTTAACGACGCCTCTCGACGAGCGTCAAGTGTGTCGACTGGTGGGCAGGCGTCAAGTGTGACTGACGCCTCTCGACGAGCGTCGAGTGCGTCAGCTGGTGGGCAGGCATCGAGTGTGCCCGACGCCTCTCGACGAGCGTCGAGTGCGTCGGCTGGTGGGCAGGTGTCGAGTGTTCATGATGCATGCGACATATTGACTTAAAGGATTTTTGGCCAGTGGAATTTTGAAGGATTCGTCGAAATGTTTAGCCGATTCGTCGGATATCGTCGAGGATACTCAACGAATTTGTCGAGTGATGCTCGACGCATAAGACAAATTTGACTTAGAGGATTTTCGACCAGTGGATTTTTGAAGGATTCGTCGGAATGTCTAGCTGATTCGTCAGATATTGTCAAGGTTACTCGACGCATAAGATGAATTTGACTTAGAAGAATTTCGGCCCAGGTTGTGTTTGTTGATTAATACTTACAGGCTGAACCGGATTTGAGATATGTGTTGAGTGACTCCTTATGACCGGTCTATTCAACAAGACTTATTTTATGTAATAATGGGTGGTCCAGTGTTAGAATTACACGTAGCAAAGTAACCAAAACCCTAATGCTTCTTTATAAAAAGGAATGCACAAAAAAACCTAGCAGAACTCTTCCTTGCTAAGTCGCTCTTTCAGTCCCGAGCTCGACGAGGACAAAGAGGTTGCCGGTGGTGGATTTCCAGGAAGGACTACTGAAGCGTCGATGCTGGACCTTCCAGATGGAACCCCCGAAGTCATTTCTCTCGGTGTTCCTTGTCTCCAGGAGAGTGATTTGGAGAGGATCAGACGTCGTCATGCTGCCAAAAAGAAGAACGAGAATTATGGTCGGAAATGAGGTGAGCTTCCTACAATCTCCATTAGTGCTAGATCTTTAGATCTATTATAGGAGAGATGTCTTCTCAAGAGAGCTTGACTTTGTTGCGTAATGGAGTTCTCCTAGGTAGATACCATGCTAGGACCTTTGTCCTAGGTTTGTTGTCTTCAACCTTTCCTCCCTTAATTATGAGGACGATAGATTTGGTTTCGTGAAGAATGTTGGTCTATTAATTGTGAATAAGGGAGGAGGAAGAGTTGAATGTATCCTTGTATGAATGGATAGAGGAAGAAGACGAATCGATGTTGTCTATTAGACTTTACGATACATGTAGAAATTTGATTTTTATACACAGCAGACTTCATGCTCGATTTAAGCCATGATCTGGGCTCGAGATGAACACAAAAGTTGTAGCCCTCAAAAAGACCTTTCCAACGGATGGTAGCATATTTCCTGTTGAGCAATGTGGCTCCCGCAAAGTGCGACAGAGGTTGCTGCATTGAATAAACATAAGGCCAAGACAGATTTTTTGTCTAAGTAGTTGATGTGTGTTAGAAAGTAGCGAAAAGAAGCAAAAAGTAGAGAACAAGCAAATAAACTTTTGAATAATTGAATTTTATTATCCAAAAAAGATAAGATTTACAAAGGTATGACCTCCCTTATATAGAATGGAGGAGATAAGAAGAGAGTATACAAACAATGTGGGACTAAACATTTACAGTACTGAGCGGCTAGAATAATGGAGACCGCACAGGCCGCGCGGTTAGACAGATGGGCTAACCGCTCGGCAACTCCAGCAGGATAGAACAGGCCGCAGAGGTAGACCGATAGACCGCCCGGTTTACAAACCGCTGGATCAGACCGCTAAGCCGCTCGGTTAACAAACCGCTGGATCAGACCGCTAAGCCGCCCGGTCTAATACTTCAACACTCCCCCTCAAGCTGGAGCATAGATATCAATCATGCCCAGCTTGTCACAAATGCGGAAGAAGGAAGTAGAAACCGGCTTGGTGAAGATATCTGCCAACTCTTTGTCAGAGGTGACAAAAGGAGTACAAATCTGTTTCTTCAAAATCTCTTCCCAAATGAAGTGACAGTCAACCTCTATATGCTTTGTTCTCTCATGGAAGACCGGATTTCTGGATATGTGTATAGCGGCCTTGTTGTCACAGAACATAGGGAGAGGACAGTCATATACCTCGCCCAGGTCAAGCATGAGAGCCCGCAACCACTTTAACTCACACGTGGTTGACGCCATACTCCGGTATTCTGCTTCGGCACTGGATCTGGAAACAACGGACTGTTTCTTGCTCTTCCAACTCACGAGATTACCTCCAACAAAGGTACAAAAACCTGATGTGGATTTACGATCGCCTTTGTCATCCGCATAACTTGAATCTGAGTAGGCCTCAACCCTCAGATGACCATTCCTCTGAAAGAGTAACCCTCTGCCCGGTGCTGCTTTGATATACTCTAAAATCTTCAGGGCGGACTGAAGATGGCACTCCCTGGGAGCTTGCATAAACTGACTGACCTTGCCTACAGCGTAGGCGATGTCGGGTCTAGTCACCGTGAGATAGATGAGTTTGCCTACCAAACGTCTGTACCGTGTGACATCAGATAGAAGAGGCGAATCATCCATCCACGTTTTGTCTTCTCCAACAGCCATGGGAAAACGAGCTGGTTTGGCACCTGTCAATCCTGCTTCTCGTAGAAGATCAAGTGCATACTTCCGTTGAGAGAGAACCAAGGAGTCAAGTTTCCGAGAGATTTTTATCCCCAAAAAGTATTTTGGGGAGCCCATATCCTTCGTGACCAAGTGCTGACGGAGGTGCTTCTTCGTCAAGTCCACCCCATCTCGGTCATTGCCAGTAAGAAGAATATCATCCACATATACGGCCAAAACCACCAGTCCCGAGGCCGTTTTGCGAATGAACAAGGAGTGATCGGCCGAACTCCTTTGAAAGCCGATGGTAGCCACAATACCACTGAATTTGTCGAACCATGCCCGAGGGCTCTGCTTTAGGCCATAAATGGCCTTCTTCAAATGACAGACACGTGTCTCCCCCTGAGCAACATACCCAGGAGGTTGCTCCATATAGACGTCCTCCTGAAGATCGCCATAGAGAAAGGCATTCTTCACATCAAGCTGGGAAATAGCCCAAGCCCGGTTAACAACCACAGAAAAGAGAACCCGGATGGTGCTGAGGCGAGCAACCGGAGAGAAGGTATCAAAATAATCAATGCCATAAGTCTGAGTAAAGCCCTTGGCCACCAGCCGGGCTTTGTAGCGATCCACAGTGCCGTCGGGGCGAAACTTCACAACGAAGACCCAGCGATAGCCAACCACATCAGTGCCCACGGGAGGAGGAACCAGGGTCCAGGTACCCCGTTCAGTAAGAGTATCCATCTCCTCATCCATGGCAGACTTCCAATGAGGGAGAGCGAGAGCCTCCTGGTAGGTACGGGGAGTAGAAGTAGCAGAGATAGCCAAGGCAAAACACCTGCGAGAAGGAGAAAGCTGATCATAGGAAACAACAGCCGTGAGCGGGTGTTGAGTACACGCCCGCACCCCTTTGCGAAGGGCAATGAGAACATCCAGGTCAACGGGAGCGTCGGCGACGGGAGCGTCAGCGACCGGAGCGTCCGTGGCGGAGAAGGCTGGCCCGGGACTAGAGAGAGACGGCAGCGGAGAGGAGGGTGGAGGGGTGGGTGGAGAGACGGACTGGGAAGGAGTGGGTTGAGGAGGAGGCGAAGGTGGGAAAACGTGGAGAGGTGTGGAAGGAACGAAGATATCAGAAGGAAGAGAAGGAAGAGAAGAGGGAGGAGAGAAATAGGAAGCATTTTCGAAAAAAGTCACATCGGCGGAGACAAACTGCTTGCGGAGAAGGGGGTCAAAGCAGCAATAGCCTTTTTGAGTGGTAGAGTACCCCAAAAAGACACACTTGGTGGAACGGGGGGAAAGCTTGTCGCGGGTAGCGGAGGGAGCGTGAACAAAGGCCGTACAGCCAAAGACACGGAGAGGAAGAGGAAAAGGTTCCTGGTGGGGGTAGAGAAGGGAGAAGGGAGTCTGGCCGTGGAGAACCGTGGAGGGAAGGCGACTGATGAGATAGCAGGCGAGGAGCACAGCGTAGCCCCAGTAGGAGCGAGGGACGTGCATCTGCGTCATGAGAGTACGCGCAACATCAAGCAGGTGACGGTTTTTACGCTCCGCCACCCCATTCTGCTGGGAGGTGTAAACACAAGTCGTTTGATGAAGGAGGCCATGTTTGTGAAAGAACGCGGAGAACTCATGAGTGAGATACTCCTTGGCATTATCAGAACGTAAGACTTTAATAGAAATATCAAATTGAGTCTTAATCATAAAGTAAAATGATTGCCAAACAGAAAATAGTTTAGAGCGATCTTTTAATAGATACACCCAGGTACATCGAGTAAAATCATCGATAAAAGTGACAAAATAGGAACTGCCCCGACCAATTGTGAGGGTTGGAGCAGGACCCCATACATCAGAATGAATAAGATCAAAAATGCGAGAGGAGCCACGACCTTGCTTCGGTGGGAAGGAGGAGCGATGATGTTTGCCAAGCTGACACGCATCACAGTTGAGCGGAGAACTGGTAGGAGGTAAGTGGGGCAGAAGCTGATGAATAAGCCGAGGAGGAGGATGTCCAAGACGAAGATGCCACTGAAGGAGATCAGTGGAGGAGGAGTAGGCAGAGAGAGCGGAAACGTCGTCGAGGAAGTAGAGGCCGCCGCTCTCAGTCCCAGTAGCAATCGTCCGCTGGGTCCTCGCGTCCTGAAAAGAACAAGTAGTGGGAGTGAATAAGACGGAGCACTGAAGTTGCCGGCATAAAGTAGTAACGGATAACAAATTGCACGGGAACTTCAGGACATAGAGGGTATCCTCCAAGCAAAGCGATGGAGTGAGTTGAACCATGCCCGTCCCATGAACCGGGGATGGGGAACCATCCGCCACACGAACAGGGGGTAAGCGGTCATGGGTCTCAAGACGGGAGAAGCAATGAGGGTTGCCCGTCATATGATTGGTGGCACCGGAGTCAATCAGCCATTTACCTTGGGTAACGACGTGGGCACTACCTGACGTCGTGGCCACAGAGGCAGACGGCCTAGAAGAGGCGGAGGCCGAAGAAGGAGCATCACCGGAGGGGCGAAGACGAGGATGTTTCTGCCAGCAGCGGTCAACAGTATGGCCAGTACGACCACAGTGAGAGTAGAGGAACCGGGAGGAACCCCGTCCGCCAGAGGAGCCACGGCCACTAGGGCCCCCCTCTGAGCTTGGTGAGCAAAGGAGTCCGGGGAAGGGGGGAGGCCAACAGAGGCCGCTGGAGGAGCGAAGTAACAGCGGCAATGCGAGCCGCAGTGGCATCCAAAGTAGGAGATTCCGCCTCACCCAAGATCTGCTGGCGGATCATATCATAAGAGTCAGGAAGACGAAAAAGATAACAAACAACCAGGAGTTCCTGGAAGTGTTTGTGCTAGTCGGCCAAGTCTGCGGAGAAGGGGCGATTCTGGAGGATTTCAGCACCAAGAGCCTGAACCTGCTGATAAACCGCAGCCGGTGACATGGAAGGGAGGGCGAAGAGGTCCGCATAGAGAGTATAAATGCGGGACGTCTGGCCCCCCTTAGAATAGAGAGCAGCGAGGTGAAGCCAGGCGGCCTTGACCGTCTCATCATGGCGAATGACGGGAAGGCACTCATCAGAGAGGCTGTTGGCCAGCCAGGTGCGAACAAGAGCATCACTCACATCCCAGTCATCAAACTCAGGAGAGGTGCGAGGAGGAGGGTCATCGGTGAGGTGATGACGCTTGCATTGAGAACGAAGTAGAAAGGTGAAAGAAACGCTCCAATCGGATAGTTGGAGCCAACAAGCTTGGAAAGGGTGCCAAGGTTGCCCGAAGGAGGAGGAGGAGAAGGAGCTGCAGGAGTAGTGGTGAGACCGGAGGTAGTCATGGAACCCGGCAAGGAGAAGAAGCCGCGCGAACAGGAGCGGTTAGGAAACAGAAGAAGCCGCGCGAACAGCAGCGGCTAGAAAGAGGTCAAAGGCACAGCGGGGAAGAGGTCGCGCGGACTGAAAAGGCCGAGCGAACAGAAGAGAGGAGAAGAGCAGGTGACCGTGACCAAGATGCGGGTAAGAAAGGACAACCCGCACGGTCAGGCAGATCACAGCAGCTGCTAGAAATCGGTCAAAGGCACAGCGGGGAAGAGGTCGCGCGGACTGAAAAGGCCGAGCGAACATAAGAGAGGAGAAGAGCAGGTGACCGCGACCAAGATGCGGGTGAGAATGGAACAACCCGCACGGTCAGGCAGATCACAGCAGCAAACCGCGAGTAAAGAGACAACACACGCGGACAGACCGCAACGACTAGGAAGTCGGAGCGGCAGGAAAGAACAAGGAGTGCGGCGACAAGAAACAGGTCGCTGCGACAAAGAGCAGTAGGAGAAGAGAACCAAGAAGAAGCAAGCCGCGCGAACAGGGCAGCGAACAGAAACAAGCCGCGCGGATAGAAACAAGCCGTGCGGACAGAAGAGAAGGCAAGCCGCGAATCAAGTCGCAGAACGCGGAAAACAAGCCGCGAACAACAGAGAGCGCACAGAATCAGGAGGAAATGACCGTGTCCTCTGATACCATGTTAGAAAGTAGCGAAAAGAAGCAAAAAGTAGAGAACAAGCGAATAAACTTTTGAATAATTGAATTTTATTATCCAAAAAAGATAAGATTTACAAAGGTATGACCTCCCTTATATAGAATGGAGGAGATAAGAAGAGAGTATACAAACAATGTGGGACTAAACATTTATAGTACTGAGCGGCTAGAATAATGGAGACCGCACAGGCCGCGCGGTTAGACAGATGGGCTAACCGCTCGGCAACTCCAGCAGGATAGAACAGGCCGCAGAGGTAGACCGATAGACCGCCCGGTTTACAAACCGCTGGATCAGACCGCTAAGCCGCTCGGTTAACAAACCGCTGGATCAGACCGCTAAGCCGCCCGGTCTAATACTTCAACAATGTGCTAGCCTGGTGTTTGAATATGGGACTTGGTAGGAAGTCGTAGTCGTGGATGACATCTTGCGTTGGGAGAATTTAGTTTGAAGAAATCGTGATGAGCTAATACATTATGTATGTGTTTTGATGGACCTTGGATGTACAAATGGTTTATCTATGCAATCCGATGAGAGTGCATACAATAATACTATGATAGTTGATATGTATTGGAAGACTAATTGGTGCGCTTGTACGATATGCACAATCGATGGCAAGTGATGAACTATAAATGATGAAAGAACTTGTGGTTTGTATGTGTACACGATTATTGATTATCTAGAAACGTATATGTTATGTTGATCGTTTCCAGAAACAAGATGTATTGAAATATAAATGATATGATGTAAAAAGGGGCTAAATGAATATTACTCCCATGGTCATGATATGAGCTTATTGATCTTATAAATTGAAAGTATGATTGGAATGAGTCCACTGCTTAGAAGTTGTGTGAACTCCCTACGGGTAGCGGTGAGGGTCATATAGCAATCAAAGGGATTTGATATCTTAGGTTATGATGGAACCTTGCATGTTTGGAGCATAATTAAGTTGTTATGGAGGGACTCAGTATGAAGCCCTTGCGTGCTTCTGATCATGAGATTGGTATGATGATAAGGGACACAGTTGGAGCCCTTGGATATTTGATGACATGACTAAGTGTAATTGTATGTGGTGTGTGTTGACATGCAGTGTCATAATGCCAGGTTAAGGATAGTATGGCAGGTTTACGGGCTTGCTAGTTATCACATCGACGAGAGTTGATAGATAGACCTTGGGCGGTTGGGCTTGGTCCTCGGTGCTCATTCCTGAGGCTCCATCTGTGCCAGTGGATGGTTAGGCTTGGTGATTTGGTGATGAGCTCCCAATGGCTCCTTTCATGTCAGTTATCGGCCAGTTTGGGTTGTGTTCTTTGTGCACATCTACCTGAGACCCCTCTGAGCTGTAGTACGTAGAGGCTCCGTTGTTGTGTTCTTAGTATTGAGGCGTACATAGGCCTAAGCCTGGTAGTGTGGATACCCGCCTAGTAATGGAGATTCCTGCTCTACTGTCACTGTTTGGCCATGACAGATGATATCTGAGAGGTTAGCTACCTGCTCGAAAAGTGGGAACTAAAGTACTATGTCGACATAGCGTGTGTGCGTGCATGGGTGAGTCATCATATTGCATTCATTTTATATCATTGCATTGCACCACATGAGATCCTCATTATATAAATTTGTGTTGGAATTTTTATATGATGAGTTACTTTCTATTAAGCTGATCCCTAACTTATAAATCTGTAAGGGTATTTTTATAAGTTAAGTTTTATTTCTATTTATAGATTAAATGTTGGTAGTTGACTGCTCATTCTTTTACAGTGCTGCTAGTGTAGAATGATACTGATATTTGATGTATACTTTTACCATTACATTTATGATATGTAGAGATATACTACCAGCTTGTACTTACAACTTATATACATATATTGTACCATTCCTTCTTTCTCCCGCATAGTACCTAAGAGTGGCCGGGGTAAGAGGATGAGATAGTCACTTAGTCATTATGACCAATGGTTGCTACGACTATCTTTTTAGGAGGACACCCAACGAATAGAGCAACAACAACAATAGTAGGTTATGCAGGAGGGTAGCTAGGTCAGAGGGACATGGCCTGATACGACGATAACCTCAGTGTCATCGGTTACTGATGTGAGATTTTGAGAGACTATATGTTGTAGCCTGTAACGTCCCTGATTTTTCGATAATTATTTAAGCCTCTCGGTGACGTCATAATGATGTAAGGGGCGTTACGTTAACGTGGAGTTGACGGCGCGTCGCCGTTAGTGCGTTTTCGCGTCTGTTCGGTCGAGACAGCCAAATTCGTGAATCCTTGTTGAAAATGGAAAAATTTCACGTTGGGAAGTTCAATTAATTAATTTTTGACATGCTCGTCAAGTTTCGTTGCGATCCGAGCGATATTCGAGTCTCGGTGAATTTCCGAAGTTTTGTAAAATTTATGATCACCGTAGACTTTGAAAATTTATATCTCGAGAACGGCATGTCGGATTTTGGTTCCGTCATCGCCGTTGGATTCGTAGCGTCACCATTCGCCTAAAGTGCGAATTTCGTTTAATTCGGCGCACGTTTGAGCCTCCATTTTGATCTCATATTTCCTTATTCAAAAACATAAAAATATGATTATTTTAATATTAAAGCACTATTCAAAAATGAAAAGTACTGTTCATTCTTAAAGTTTGATCAATGGTATATTTACAAAATCCACTATTCACCAGGACAAAAATCAACTGTTCATGCAATTTAATTTTATCAGTTCTCGGGTAGTTTCTCGAGTAGTCTGCAGCTCTTCTCGAGTAGTTTGAAGTCAGTACTCGAGTACTGTATATCCTTCCCGGGAAAATATTGAAGTTAGTTCTCGAGAACTATAGGTTTGTTCTCGAGTACTGTAGATCCTTCCCGGGAAAATATTAAAGTTAGTTCTTGAGAACAATAGGTTTGTTCTCGAGTACTGTAGATCCTTCCCGGGAAAATATTGAAGTTATTTCTCGAGAACTATAAGTTCGTTCTCGAGTACTGTTGATCATTTCCGGGAAATCCTGAAGATAATTCTCGAGAACTCTAAGCTTGTTCTCGAGTACTGTAGGTCTTTCTCGAGAAATCCGTTTCAGCCTTCTTTGGGGTGCCATTTTGAGTGTCAAAACGGCATCATATGCAAAAATGTTAACATAGATTTTGTTCATCTCGACGAGATCTACAACTTCCATGTTGATCACGTTTCGATTCGAAGTTATCTTTAGACTCTATTTTCGTTTTCCACACACCTACATTTGAATTACCCGCATCCTTCCTGTTTAGACAAAATTTTTTTTATATATGTATATATATATATATATATATATATATATATATATATATATATATATATATATATATATATATAATCATATACTTAAGGATAAATAGAACTACTTCATCTTCTTCTCTTGACCGAACCAGTGAGCGTGAGAGACAGAGAGGGTTCTATATTCGTGAAGCTTCGGATCGCCGCCGTCGTAGCTACGGTGCTCGGAATCACAAACCGAGCATAGATACAGAAAGCTCTCGCCGAGTTCTTCGAGATTGTGGTAAGTATTTCTCGTTTCATGGAAATTTTTCGTTAGAGTTTTCGGCCCTAACCTCTCTTTAGGCCAAATACTTGTAGATTCTGCTTCCCCGCGCCTTTTTTTTTGGCTAGATCCACGACGTGAAGTATACTGGAAGACCGATTGAAGTAGAAATCGAGGCAAGTGGTGTTCTTGCCCTCCCTCTTGCTCTTTTCTTCCAAATTTTAGCCATATGTCGTAGATTTGACATGTTTAAGTTAACATTATCCTCGAATTGCTAGTTAATTGTCTTGGATTATGAAGTGTGTTTCACCTAGAACCATTTCTTCCAAATTTTAGCCATATGTTGTAGATTTGACATGTTTAAGTTAACATTATCCTCGAATTGCTAGTTAATTGTCTTGGATTATGAAGTGTGTTTCACCTAGAACCATTTCTTCCAAATTTTATTCCGTAGATTTGGTAAATAAATTTGATTTTCGTGCCACTTTAACTATCGAGTCATTATGATCGTTGCGATACCTCGTGTGTTCCGTTGTTTTGATCGTACCTCCCTTTGATTAACCATTGCAATGTCCTTATATAGTCCAAATCGTTTGTTAATCGTTAATCCATGTTGAATAAAAGAAAATCTACTTGTATAATTATGTAACTAAAGAAAACTCTGATGGTCTGTGCGCGTTGGGGTTTCTCTCTCGGCACAGTGCCTTATGGCTGAGTCTGTGCGCGTTGTGGACCTTCATCCCAGGCACTTTACCTTAGTTGTTGGTCTGTGCACGTTGGGGTTTCTCCCTCGGCATGGTGTCTTTTGGCTGGGTTTGTGCGTGTTGTGGACCTTTTTCCCCGGCACAGTACTCTTTCCTGTTGAGCTGATCAGTCTCATTTTAAATGATGAATGACATGAATAATAATGAAAGATGAATATATAAACTTCTGATGTTTGACACTCTGTTTTGTCCAGTTTTTGTGATTTAGCCCTTCTTACTCAACTAGATTTAACGTTTTGTTTATGTTACTTTACTACTGACTTTTGTTGCAGTCGATTTATTATCCCTCATTCACTTCGAGGTTTGTTGGTCTTTCTTTTACTCTTTTCCACCACTTGTAACTTGCTTCTGATGTATTATTCTTTTGAATTCCTAAGGTCCAAAGCAGTAGCAGTTTTAGCTGACAGAGTTGTGCTCCTGGTACTGCGAGTTGCTGCAGCCGTTTGTTTCCATCTCAGAGTGTTGAGGTAGTTGTTTTGTTAGACATGAATGTTTCTCTATGAGTTCGTGTCAGTTGTTGACGCCCTTAGTCTTAGACTTCTTATGACAGTTTACATGTTACTTTTACTGTTGTTACTTACTGTTTATTTATACTTGTTCTCTGAGAAGGATTTATGTTAGGATGCATATAGTTACTTTTAAGCATACAAAACTGCATTTTGGAATATTGTCACGGCATAATTTTTAACTACAAAACATAATAATTTTAAGCGCTATAAAATTCCTTTTATTTATATTGAATGTAGAAGTCACATCATCATTACATGATGCTAGACTTTCATTCTTATATAGGATAAGAAATGAATCAAACTAAGTATTTTTTGCTACGTAAACTTATATATTTTCTCACCTATGGACTAGTGATCCACCCGACCGAGGGACACAGTTAGTAACTCAAATAACTTATATTTTTTTAAACTTAATTTCATAAGTCTTTTACTTAAAGTAAATGCGAGGACGAGTCGCCTGAGCGTCTGCAGTTGTCTCCTGCATGGCATGGCATCACATCGCGTATTTTCTCTCACTCTGACATATTATTTAATACGGAGAAAATGCTGGTTGTGATAGTTGGTATCAGAGGGAGGTTTTGCAAGTGGGTTGGTTGGTTTGGCAAGCCAGTTGAATAACTTTCCCTTAAGCAAAACTCTAATTGTATCAATTCATTGCATACACACATCGATATGTCATTAGTAGATCTTGAAGGAAGCATGAACACTATACTCATAGCTTGATAAGAAGTATACAAGACATATTATGTAGTATGAGATGCATAATATGTGTTTGTATATGGATCCATCATAGGAGACAACATGTGACGGTTATGTATTATGAGATGCATAACCATCATCACATGGCTGCCCATTATCACATTTTACTTTGTTGGATCAATAGTTGATTTGGGCTAGGTTCACTAACTTAGGATGATTTGACCCAACATGTATATTCAGGGTCATAGTTGTATCCTATAGTCTTGGCCAAGAGTCAACATCACATGGAACTGCCTACAACAGCTTGTCAGAGACTCAAGCAGTGGTGTCGACACACAGAAAGGCTGTGTCGACACCCAGAGGATTTGTGTCGACACAACAGATTATCAGTCGACACAGATAATATTAGTCGACACTAGCTCAGTCGACACAAGAAGGATTTGTGTCGACACAGTTCACAGAAGCTGTTTCAGAAGGATGAGTAAAATTCTCAGCTCGACGATTTTGAGATATTTCTTTGAGTTGAGCTCGAAGATCTTCGTTCTCTTGTCGACAAAATCTGGGATATTTCTTCAAACCATCTAAAGTCAGGATAACTCCAAATTATTCTAAGTCCAACTTCAGACTTTGCTCGACGAACTGGATCCTGAGCTCGATGAACTTGGACCTCAACTTCACAAGAACCTTCAGTTAGAAGTTCTCAGGTCGACGAACTTTGTTCATTGGTCGACGAATTTTGGATCCTTTACTTCAACAACTATATTCATGAATTATTCTAAGTCCAGAAGAGTTGCTGACCTCCAGTCGACGAAGTTACAAACTCAGCTCGACGAACTTCAGACTGAAAAGACAAAGGTTCTGAAGCATGCAATTCTGTTATCAGCTCGAAGATCTTGGAACTCAGCTCGACGAGCAAGAAGCCATCTGGTCGACGAATACAGTATCTCAGCTCGATGAACTGGTAATTCAGTTCGACGGATTTTGCCAACTATTTGACGATTCCAGACTTAGCCATTCCCCGTATTCTGCCCTCACTGAAATACGATAATTCCTGAAAAATTAATGCTCTAACATTCTCTGAATGTATCCGTTAGAAGGGGCATTAATTGCGGTCTTCCTCAGGATTATCACTTGCCGATTTTCCACAAGACAGTTGGAGAAATTAATCAATGCTGATTATTCTCAAGGCCGTCAGCATTAATGACTGAGTATTCAAAATTTTGAAAGATAGAGAAGAAGAAACACACGGATACAGAGATACAAAACAAAGAGACAGAACAAAAAAAATCACTCAGTAGCTTACAGTGACAAACAGAGATCATTATTCAGTAGAAGAAGAACAATCATACAATAACAAGAATCTTCTTCTCCCTTATACTCTCCAGGACTTCCAAGGACAAATACAATCAAATCAATCAAGAAGTTCCTGCGTCTCTGCTAGTCAACAACTCGGCTTGAAGGCCTATCACCCTGCAACAAAGCTCCAGATCTTCCCTGAACCATTCTACATCTCAGGGGGAGCTGTTTGCTAACATCAGTCCACATAAGTCTTCTCTCTAACTATTGACAGAGAAGACATAATCAACTCTCTCACCCCCACCTCTGTAAAGGGTTGTCATCTCCCTTCAAAAGTGATTCCTGGTTGCAAGTCTCCTAATCAAAATACTTGAGTTTGTTTTTGGGGACCTGATCAAAACCCATTGGTGTCAGGCACCTGGTCAACAACCTGAGTGGATTCCTACCAGGGTGGTAGAAGAGTGGACTACCCAGATTTGGGGAACCACTATAAATTTCTTGTGTCGTCTTGTTGCCTATTTCTCTTGTTGTTCTTACTGTGCTTGTGAATTAGGTTTACTATCTGCTAGCATTTCATCATTTCCTGCACTAGGACTTAATAATTTGTTTTTTAAGTATACTCTATTCAACCCCCTCTAGAGTATTCTAGATCTAACTCTAACTTCCAATTGGTATTAGAGGAGGTCCCTTTGGTTGGACAAGTTAACCCTTGAACCAAAGATCCTTTTTTAGATCTACACATCACTTTATTCACATTTAACTTAAAAACACAGCCATAGCACAAAACAAAGATTATGCAAGCACCAGACCTCCAGTTTGCAACCTTAATAGGTTTGCCATCTGGAAGGCAAGAATCAAGCTGTATATGAACTCTATTGATGAAGATATTTTTGCTTCTATCTTAACAGGAGTACCCGCACCACTTGCTGCTCCCTCAAGCACTTCTACAAATATGACTGCAGTACCTCCTGTAGACTACAATGATGCATACAAGAAAGCAAAGATGGCTGATGCAAAAGCCATGAACATACTAGCACAACCCATGTCTGATGATATATTTCCAAAAGTTACTGAGTGCACCTCAGCAAAAGCTATTTGGGATTCCCTAAACCAAATGGTGGATGGATCAATAGATGAGAGAAAGGATAGGAGATCAAATCTCATATCCCAATATGAAAACTTTAAGAAGCAGGAAGCTGAGACAGTTTCAGAGATGTACAATAGGTTAAGCTCAATTATTAATGAGCTCAAGACCTTGGACAAGAACATCACTCTTACAGAAGTGAATGACAAGATTCTGATGTGCTTTCCAAGCTCATGGGATACAAGAATCTGGCCCATCAAGGAAGCCAGATGCCTGAATGAGATTTCAACTGAATCTTTATTAGGCAAACTGAAGTCTTATTAGCAGCTGATAAAGTCCAGAGAGACAGCTGAATAAAGAACACCTCCTACAGCCAGAAGAGAACAGAATATAGCCTTCAAAGCTTCAGAAGAATCAGAAACTTCAACAACAAATGAAGAGCTTATGAGTCTCTTTGATAAGAGATTCTTCAATATGGCTAGAAAAGACTTCAGGAGAAAGTTAGCAAGAATAAATGACAAACCAAAGTATGATAAGACACCAACTAAAGAAGTTGTGTGCTATGGATGCAGAAAGCTTGGGCACTTCCTCTCTGAGTGTCCAGAGAACCAGAAGAAGGACAAGAGAAAGGAAAAAGACTCTAGAAGACAGTACATCAGCAAACCCTCTTCCAGCAAGCACAAGAGAAAGGAAAAGGGGTTTGTGGCTGAGACCTGGAGTGAGACAGAAGATGAGTCAACATCTTCAAGCTCCAGTGAAGATGAGGAAGAAGAAAGAGCAAAAGAGGTTTGCCTCATGGCAATTGATGCCTCAAGAAGTCATTCAGAAGATGAAGATTCAGACAATGAGGAAGCTTCTGAATCAGAAGCTGATCATGTATTATCATCTTTTGATTATAACTTTGACTCTTTTAAATCAGATTTCAAAATTATGTGTTTAGACTTAATACATTCTGAAAAGGAAATTAAAACTCTTAGGGAGAAACTAGGAACTTTAGAAAATGTTCACTCTGAAAACATTAGGCTAAAAGATGAACTAAACTTAGCAAATGAAAAAATAATTTCACTAAAAACTGAGCTTTGTGAGGTCAAACAACTTGAGGAAACTCTCAACGGGAGAAGCCTCAAGCTGATGGATATCACAAGCACTGTCAATTACAGACTTAATGACAAACAGGGCTTGGGTGCTCCATCAGGTTTGGTCCCCATTCTCAGGAAGAATATTTTATCAACCCCAATAAAATTTGTGTCTGCTAAAGGGAAAGAAACTGTAAATAATGAACTACCAGTAGAAAAGATCCCTAAGACAGTAGGACAGAAAACCAAGAACCAGAAAACACATAATAAAAACAAAGTTCAACAATTTTCGTCGAACTCAGATCGACGAAATGGGGCCAGTTCGTCGAACCCAAATCGACGAACTCTGAACGCAAACTATAGTTATATTTATTTGTCTAACTACGATCGACGAACTTTGCATTGTTCGTCGAACAGAGGTCGACGAACGTGGGGCACAGAGAATGAACATGTTCATTCTCCGGGCAGAGATAGACGATCTCAACTCAATTCATCAAACTCTGGTCGACGAACTTACATAAATTCGTCGAACCCAGGAAGACTTCACCAAAACTATAATTCCAACAGAAACTTAAATACTTCTAAGAAACCATTTAATCCCCTAGCTGACTGGATCATACTACCTAGGAAATATCATCCCCTGAGATACAAATCTCAACCTGAATTCTCTGTTATATCTAGTTTCTCTTATCAGTCATACAAAGGGCCCAAGGTAACCTGGGTCAAAAATCATTAACTGTTTGTATTGCAGGTGAAAAATTGTCCAGGGGGTAAATCAAACTTGCTACCTGGACAGTGGCTGCTCCAAACATATGATTGGAAGCAAGGACATCTTATTCAACTACAAGTCCAAACTGGGGCCAAAGGTTATCTTTGGTGACTCCAAATGTGGTCAGTCAGAAGGATTTGGAGAAGAAAGAATAGGAGCTGTCACATTCAAAATGGTGACATATGTAAGTGGACTCAAGCATAACCTCATCTCTATAAGTCAGTTATGCGATGATGGTTATCAGGTATACTTTAATCCATCCACATGTTCTATTATTGATAAATATAACCAAACTGTTTTAACTGGAAGTAGACATGACAACATTTAATTAGTAAACTTTCTTTCTGTCAAAACTGATATCTGTTTGCTAAATTTAACTATTACTCAAAATGATTTATGACACAAAAACTAGGACATGTAAATCTGAAAAACATTGCTAGGTTATCTAAGCACAACCTTGTTAGAGGTCTACCTTCTAGTCCCTACAAGAAGGAAGGTCTCTGCAGGGCTTGTCAATTAAGAAAGCAAACTAAAACTAGTTTTAAATTAGTTAATAAGAGTGATTCACCTAGGATTTTGTACTTGCTACACTTGGATCTCTTTGGATCCATTGCTGTACAAAGCCTAGGAGGGAAATCCTACACTTTAGTTATTGTGGATGACTTCTCCAGGTTCAGTTGGGTATCTTTCTGAGATCAAAGTCAGATACATTCAAGGTTCTTACAGATTTTATCAGGACCATACAGATTGAGTTCTCTACTCATTTTGCATTGATCAGAAGTGATCATGGCACAGATTTTAAGTCTCTTCTTATGCATGAGTTCTGTGAGAAGGAAGGTATCAGGCATTGCTTCTCAGCTCCTAGAACTCCCCAACAAAATGGGGTAGCTGAAAGGAAAAATAAGACACTCATTGAAGCTGTAGGTACATTGCTTGTAGATGCTTACATGCCCCTCACCTTTTGGGCAGAGGCTGTAAGCACAGCAAATTATGTCCTAAACAGGAGCCTTATTCACAAATTAAAGAACATGACTCCCTATGAATTACTCAAGGGGAAGAAACCTAAAATAAACTATTTTAAAGTATTTGGTTGTACTTGTTACATACACAACAACAACAAAAAATACATTAGAAAGTTTGAGGCTAAGGATGAAGATGGAGTTTTTCTAGGATACTCCTAAGTAAGCAAGGCCTATAGGGTGTTTAATAAATCAACATTAAAAATTGAAGAATCTATTCATGTTTCCTTTGATGAGACTAATATGTATTGCAAGGAGAAGGAAACTTCTACCAATAGCACCTTGCAGTTACCCCACTTGTGTGAGACCTTGGATGGACTAAACCTCACTTAAGAGGTTCCAACTCATCCCTCTCTACAAGCCATTGAAGAAAGTGAAGAGGAAGAAGGTGATGCAAATGAATCTCTACCAACAGCAAATGCAATTCCACAAGAGGAATCAATAACAAATGTTGTTGAACAACCAACTCCACTCACTGAATTTGTCACACTTAGAGATCACCCCAGATCTCAAGTAATTGGAGACATATCAGTAGGTGTACAAACAAGGCATAAACTCAACCATGATGTGATGCATGCCTGTTTTCTCTCCCAAATTGAGCCTCAATCCATAACTGATGCTGAGCAAGATCCCCATTGGATTCTTGCAATGCAAAAGGAACTAAATCAATTTGAGAGATGTAGAGTTTGGGACTTGGTTCCAAGGCCTAAAGGCTATCCAGTGATTGGAACTAAGTGGGTTTCAGGAATAAGCTTGATGCCCAAGGTGTGATTGTGAGGAACAAGGCTAGGCATGTTGCTCAGGGATATAGGCAAGAAGAAGGGATTGATTATGATCAAACCTTTGCACCTGTGGCAAGGTTGGAAGCCATAAAAATATTTCTTGCCTATGCAGCATTCAAGAGATTCAAGGTTTTCCAAATGGATGTAAAGAGTGCCTTCCTAAATGGAGTACTACAAGAAGAGCTTTATGTAGAACAACCTCCAGGTTTTATTTCTTCAACTTATCCCTCTCATGTTTTTAAACTGCATAAGGCTCTTTATGTAACGCCCCGAAACTCAAAAGAGCAATGGGTGGCATTTTGGGCCAAATCTGGAATCTGGCAGGAGGCACACGGCCTGGGAGACGGGCGTGTCCCAGGGCGTGTCAGACTGGAGTCGACGACTTGGCCGCGAAGTCGACGAATTTCGGTCGACACTGTGTCGAGATAGGGCACACGGCCTGAGACACGGGTGTGTCTCAAGACGTGTCAATCCCGTGTCGACTATCGGCCCGGGGTGTCGACGATTTTCGCTCGATGAAGTGTCGAGACGAGGCACACGGCCTGAGACACGGGCATGTCTCAGGGTGTGTCGAGCCCGTGTCGACAACCGGCTCGGGGTGTCGACATTTTCGCTCGACGATGTGTCGAGACAAGGTACACGGCCTAGGACACGGGTGTGTCCAAGGCCTTGTCTGGTGGTCAACAAACTTCGCTTGACGAAGTGTCGAGACCGTGAACATGGCCTGGAGCCCAGGCGTGTTGAGGTAGACACGGGCAAGGACACGGGCGTGTCCAGTACCCGTGTAGTTCTCGGGTTATTTTCGGGCTAAATCGATGGGGGCACACGGCCGACCACACGGCCGTGTCAGTTGGAACACGGGCGTGTCAGATCGAACACGGGCGTGTCGGATGCCCGTGTGTTGTTCCAGGCGCATCGATTTTGACGGCGAATGAGGGACACGGCCCTGGACACGGGCGTGTGCTAGGACATGTTTGGTCCAGATTCTGCATTTTAGATCTAGATCGTGGCCGTTCGTTTCTTTAATTCAGGATCCGACGGCTGGGGGCTGTTAGTACTTGGATATACACGGGATTGGACCCTAGAAACCCTCATTATTACTTGAGTGGTTCTCTTTCTAAGTATAGAGAGAGAGGAGAGCCAAAGGATGAAGAAGAAGCTAGATTCGGCCATTGGAGGAGCTTCGAAGCTCCAAATCGCGAGCCGACTTCGGATCTATGGAGGCAAAGACAGTGCGGTGCTTTTCATCCGCTTACTTTTCCATGGCGCCAAAGAAGAACGCTAGGGTAACGATCCTCTACTTGAGCATGTGAAGCTCTCCTTCTTTGCATAGGAAGCCCGCTCTCGCGAGTTTGCGGTGCGTTGGAAGCGTTCCTTCGGGTAGATATGTAAAGTCCTCGTTGTTTAGAGTCCGTATTCGAGAACGGACATAGGCATGATGTGTGAAGCCTACCTGGACATGTTGGTCTGGATCGGTGATGTTGCATTGCATAAATGCTGGAGAAGACTCTGTGCGATTGGTTGTTTTTCGGGTTTTCTACGTGGTAGATTGCAGCAGGGAGCCTTGGGGATTAACCCAAAGTTGCACCCGGAAAACTGGGCGGATGCGTGTTCTTGCTAACTTGTGGGCCTTGGAGCCAACTTGTACATAATTGGGTTATATATTATTGTACGTTCGATACACGAGCTTCAGGGAAACTTAACTCGTGCCGATGATATGTAGTGTCGTGGCAAATGAGCAACGGGTTGAGTGGAACCGTTCCTGCTTTATGCCGTGGGCATAGAGGTCGGGTCTTGCTGTCGATGACATTAACTTTGTCGTGACATAGGCTGTTGATGACATTAACTTTGTCGTGACATAAACTATTGATGATATTAACTTTGTCGTAACATTTGCCTAAAAAGACCATATCGCTCACGAGATATTGCCGTCCTGGAGATGGTGGTGAGTCAACGGGCTTAGACTGTGATCATTGAGAATGTGCCCTGAGAGCATAGGGCGTTTGGCCATGCGTGCCAACGCCTGTGATGCAATGAATTTTTATACTGCTGGGTCATGCTAATAAAAATGCAGGGAAGGAGCATCGCCGCCCCAAGTTGGGCGCGGGATCGTTATAATTTGGTCAGCATTGTTGACCGTTGCCTTTGCTTGCCACCGTGCGATGGTTTTGTTGCTTGCAGGTGCTGTTGGACCAAGCGGTCAATAGCAGGCTAAAGCCCAAATTGCGAAGCCGGCCCTCGAAGGCCTAACTGGAGTGTTTACTGCTTTTATTCATGTGTGACCGGCCTGCGTGCCGTAGTTTGTAAATCATGTAACATGAAGTAAACAATTTTGTAAGGCCTTAAGGCCAGTACTTGTGTATGTACTACATTCCTATTAGGTTTATTAATGGACATTCGTGCTATTTGTGCTGGGTTCTTTAATTACAACTTAAACTGCTTCCGCTAGAATGCTCTGTGTAGGACGTTATGATTGGTTGGATGGTTTCCATTGAGTAACCACCCGGTCTGTCTGTGGTATATGGCGTCGGGCCTCGGCCGGACCTACTGCTATATGCTATGCGACGGATAGGGGGTGTTACAATTTGGTATCAGACTACTGGTTTCGGTCAGACTTAACATGAATTCGTGGACGAATTCTTTTTAAGGGGTGGTGAGCACATGTGTGTGCGTCATCGTTATAACAACGAAAGAACCCATGAATGTCCACTTAGGAATGAAAATACACGTGTTTGGGGAACCTGCGTGTTCCTATAATTGCTGTTTGCAATTTTATTTGGTCTCTTAACGGTGTTTTGTACCACTATAGGTGACTGAAAGAGGTGCTGGACCGCCAGAATGTCCGGTTTCTGAGGAGTATATTGCACCCGGTGAGGTGTTTGAGACCCCTCCTTCGTATGAAACCGTTAGAAGGATTGTTGAAGCAGTGTTCGCTGTGACGGGTGCACAGCTTGGAAGAAATGTACAACCCTGCGCCCCTGTTGTGGCTTCAACGCCGGTTGGCGCGATGGAGCAGATGACCTTTGGTAGACCATCAGGGCAGCAGCTGAATATGCATTTCGTGCAGGGAGCGCACATAGTTGAGGAATATTTGCAAGCATTTCTTATGATAAGCCGCTACCCATGCTTCGAGTTGGATAATGAGCAAGCTACAGTCGATAGGTATTATAATGGCTTACGTGACGAGTTATGAGTTCTACTGCTAGGACCAAAGTTATTGGGATTCCGAGCCTTGGTGGAATCAGCTAGATCTTTGGAGATAGATTTGAGGAAGACTCTCCCGATGCCAGCAACCATGGTATCGAACTATGCAAGCCCCATAAGATTTGCATCCGGCGGAATGCTGGAGAAAGGGACTACGACATCGACTAGCAAAGCTACTTACACATGTTTTACTTGTGGAAAGAAAGGGTATTTTGCCCGAGAATGTTGGAATGGTGCTCGGAAGACTAAGAAAGCTAGGTCAGGAGCAGTTGAGGACGTTAGTGCAAAGGAAACGACATTCAAAATGCCGAACACCTCAAAGTCTGGTTACCGTAGGTGGTATAAGAAGGCTAGGACTTCGGGTCCAGCCCCCTGTGCTGGTGCTTCTGGGGTGACTATGGGTCGAACCCCGAGCGCATGTTTCACTTGTGGAAAACCGGGGCACTTTGCCCAAGACTGCTGGAGCGGACATCCCAAGTCCGAGAAGAAGCATGCTGTCATGATGACAGATATGGTTTAATGTTAAAGCAGTTTAGCCTTGAATACTTGTCGCCCTTGTGCATGTTAGCTTAGAACTACTTGAGCTAAGATTTGTTCTGATTTTCGTTTATTCGGCGAGAGCACCGTTCGTGTAAACGAAGCTTCGCATTCCTTTATTTAGGAATTATTTTATGCGTCAGAGTACCTCCTTCGTTGGTAAAAGACAAATTGGATGCGCTATGATCCAATGGCGCTCAATGCGGGCGGGTAATATCTATTGCGTTTAGGTGTGGTCAGGGAGCCAAGACTTTGACTTCCAAGTATCGTTACTACCGCTAGGGGAGTTCAACGTAATAATTAGCATGGACTGGCTCTCGGAGCAGCAAGCCTATATCGATTGCGGTAGCAAAGAAGTCAAGCTGGGAGCTAGTCGTGAGACGACCTTTACGGGCTCGAAGGGGTCGAGCAAGATGTGGGTGTCTGCTCTTCAGGTGGTGAAGGCGGTTCATGCCGGTGTAGAACTGTTCTTTACACTAGTGGAGGTTGCAAAGCCTAAGCCCGCGTCGGACAGTATTTCAGTGGTATCAGAATACCCTGATGTGTTCCCTAGAGATCTTCCTGGATCCCCGCCTCAACGGGAGATAGATTTTATGATAGAGCTCGTACCAGGTGTAAAACCTGCGTCACGCTCTCCGTATCAACTAGCACCTAAGGAAATGGCCGGAGTTGAAGGTTCAACTACAAAAGTTGTTGGAGCAAGGTATGTGCGTCCAAGTTCTTCGTCTTGGAGCGCACTGATCCTCTTTATTAAGAAGAAGGATGGAAGCTTGAGGCTATGTATTGATCAGCGGGAGCTCAACAAGTTGACGGAGAAGAACAAGTACCCGATCCCCTGGATCAATGATCTTTTGATCAGTTGGTCGGGTCGACAATGTACTCGAAGTTGGATCTCAAGTCTGGGTACTATCAGTGGAGGATAAGGGAGAGTGGTATCCCTAAGACAATGTTCAGTACAAGATACGGGCATTACGAGTTTACGGTCATGCCGTTTGGGCTAACCAATGTGCCATCAATGTTCAAGGATATGATGAACAGGACCTTTAAGGAGTACTTGGACCATTTTGTGATCGTCTTCATCAACGACATTTTGTTGTACTTGCAGAGTGAGGAAGATCACTTCAAGCATCTTCATTTGGTTTTGGAGACGCTAAGGAGGAATCAGTTGTATGCCAAGTTCTCAAAGTGCTAGTTTTGGTCATCCTCAGTGGCGTTCCTCGGTCATATAGTTAGTGGGGAAGGTATTGCAGTGGATCTGGCGAAGATTGTTGCGATACGGGAGTGGCCTGAGCTTTCTACGGTAGCGGAAGTCCAGAGCTTTCTGGGGCTTGCCGGCTATTATAGGCGCTTCGTAGACAACTTATCGTGGATAGCGTTACCTCTCACTACTTTGACGAGGAAGGAGCAGAAGTTCATTTGGACGCCGGAGTGCGCGCGATCTTTTGAGGAGTGAAATGTCGGTTGACCACGGTGCCTGTGCTGAGTTCGCCGAGTGGGACCGAAGACTATGAGATTTATAGCGACACTTCGGGCAGCGGTTTGGGTTGCGTGCTACTGCAATACGGAAGTGTAATAGCTTATGGCTCGAGACAGCTAAAAGTGCACGAGAGGAACTATCCGGTCCATGACTTGGTGTTAGCGGCCGTGATTTTTGCCTTGAAGCTGTGGAGACATTATTTGTACGGTGTGAAGATGAATATCTACACCTGTCACAAGAGCGTTAAGTATCTGATTGATCAGAAAGATCTGACTATGCGGCAGCGTAGATGGATGAAATTCCTGAGGGACTATACGTTCAAAATCCACTACGTGCCTGGTAAAGGTAATGCGGTTGTGGACGCGTTGAGTCACCGAGCCCCAACTCAAGCCAATTGGCTGTCGATCCATGACGAGCGGTTGGTTCGGGAGTTGGAGGCATTAGAGATTGTTTGTGTGGATAAACAAGCAAGTGCTGAAGCAGTGCTGAGTTGGACTGAAGTACAATATGACCTGGCTGATCGGATTCGGCAGGCTTTGGATATGGATGTCCATATGAAGCAGTTCATGGTAGAGGCTTTGGATGGGTCAAATTCCCAATTCGTTGTGGAAGACGAATTGCTTTGGAAAGACGGTCGTCTATGCGTCCCAAGTGTGGGCAATTTGCGGGTGGAATTGTTGTACGAGGCACACCATACTAAGTACTCAATTCACTCGGGGAGCACGAAGATGTACCACGATGTCAAGAAACTATTTTGGTGGCCGGGTTTGAAGAAGGATGTGGTGCTCTACGTGGCGAAGTGCCAAACTTGCGCCTTATTGAAGGCGGAATGCCAAAAGCCGGGAGGATTTCTGAAGTCCTTGCCTATTCCGGAGTGGAAATTCGACAACATCACTATGGACTTTGTGCACGGTTTGCCAAGATCGCAAAAAGGAAACGACGCCATTGTGGTGATCGTAGATCGGCTATCGAAGGTGTCGCATTTCATTCTGCATAGGAAGGATGATCCAGTGGAGAAGTTGGCAAAACTATATGTGGATAATATAGTATGGCTTCGCGGTGTGCCCCGCAGCATCGTGAGTGACCGAAATGGGCGGTTCACGTCTAATGATTGGAGGCTTATGCAGCAAGTGTTGGGAATAAGTTAAAATTCAGCACAGCCTTCCATCCACAAATGGATGGGCAGACCGAGAGGGTCAATAGAACTATGGATACCAGACGAGTATTCAAATGGATCCCTTCGAGACCCTTTATGGTAGAAGATGTCGCACGCCATTATCTTGGTTAGAAATGAGTGAGTCAAAGTTGTACAAGCGATTAGATGTGGAGGATGCTACTTCGTTGGTGCGAACCATTCGGGTGAGGTTCCTTACCGCTCAGGACCGGCAAGCGAAATACTATAATGCCAAGCACAGGAACGTGGAGTTTGCTGTGGGCGACTGGGTGTACTTAAAGATCAAGCCGTTCAAGGGTGTCTCGCGGGTGCGGCGATTAGAAAAGCTAAGCCCGAGGTATTTTGGACCGTTTGAGGTTTTGGAGCAGGTTGGAGCTTTCGGTGGAGCTTAGTGGCCTACAAGATGTATTCCATATTTCGGTGCTACGGAAGGCGGTGCAAGAGCCTACGTAAGAGATCGCAGTCGATCAAGTGCCGATTGATAGTGGGTTGACGACAAAGGTCAAGCCCATATGTATTGAAGACTCAGAAGTCAAGCGGCTGTGCAATAAAGAGATCAGGATGGTCAAGGTTCGATGGGACAATTACGGTCGAGAGGAGCTCTCTTGGGAGCGAGAGCAGATTATGCTTGACGTACATCCGGAGTTCCACTCAGGAACAATTTAATTTTTGGTACTTGTCTTTCCTTCATATAATTCCGTGGACGAAATTCTTTTAAGAGGGGGATAGTTGTAACGCCCTGAAACTCAAAAGAGCGACAGGTGGCGTTTTGGGCCAAATCTGGAATCTGGCAGGAGGCACACAGCCTGGGACACGGGCGTGTCCCAGGGCGTGTCAGACTGGAGTCGACGACTTGTCCGCGAAGTCGACGAATTTCGGTCGACACTGTGTCGAGACAGGGCACACGGCCTGAGACACGGGCGTGTCTCAGGGTGTGTCGAGCCCGTGTCGACGATCGGCCCGGGGTGTCGACAATTTTCGCTCGACGAAGTGTCGAGACGGGGCACACGGCCTGAGACACGGGCGTGTCTCAGGGCGTGTCGAGCCCGTGTCGACAACCAGCCCGGGGTGTCGACATTTTCGCTCGACGATGTGTCGAGACAAGGCACACGGCCTAAGACATGGGCGTGTCCAAGGCCGTGTCTGGTGGTCAACGAACTTCACTCGACGAAGTGTCGAGACCGTGAACACGGCTTGTAGCCCAGGAGTGTTGAGTTAGACACGGGCAAGGACACGGGCGTGTCCAGTACCCGTGTAGATCTCGGGTTGTTTTCAGGATAAATCGATGGGGGCACACGGCCGACCACACAGCCGTGTCAGTTGGAAAATGGGCGTGTCAGATCGAATACGGGCGTGTCAGATGCCCGTGTGTTGTTCCAGGCACGTCGAGTTTGACGGCGAATGAGGGACACGGCCCTGGACACGGGCGTGTACCAGGCCGTGTTCGGTCCAGATTCTGCATTTTAGATCTGGATCGTGGCCGTTCATTTCTTTAATTCGGGATCCGACGGCTGGGGCCTATTAGTACTTGGATATACACGGGATTGGACCCTAGAAACCCTCATTCTTACTTGAGTGGTTCTCTTTCCAAGTATAGAGAGAGAGGAGAGCCAAAGGAGGAAGAAGAAGCTAGATTCGGCCATTGGAGGAGCTTCGAAGCTCCAAATCGCGAGCCGACTTCGGATCTACAGAGGCAAAGAGAGTGCAGTGCTTTTCATCCGCTTACTTTTCCATGGCGCCAAAGAAGAACGCTAGGGTAACGATCCTCTACTTGATCATGTGAAGCTCTCCTTCTTTGCATAGGAAGCCCGCTCTCGCGAGTTTGCTGTGAGTTGGAAGCGTTACTTCGGGTAGATATGAAAGTCCCCGTTGTTTAGAGTCCGTATTCGAGAACGGACATATGCATGATGTGTGAAGCCTACCCGGACATGTTGGTCTGGATCGGTGATGTTGCATTGCATAAATGCCGGAGAAGACTCCGTGCGATTGGTTGTTTTTCGGGTTTTCTACGTGGTAGATTGCAACAGGGAGCCTTGGGGATTAACCCAAAGGTGCACCCGGAAAACTGGGCGGATGCGTGTTCTTGCCAACTTGTGGGCCTTGGAGCTAACTTGTACATAATTGGGTTATGTATTATTGTACGTTCGATACACGGGCTTCGGGGAAACTTAACTCGTGCCGATGATATGTAGTGTCGTGGCAAGTGAGCAACGGGTTGAGTGGAACCGTTCCTGCTTTATGCCGTGGGCATAGAGGTCGGGTCTTGCTGTCGATGACATTAACTTTATCGTGACATAGGCTGTCGATGACATTAACTTTGTCATGACATAAACTGTTGATGATATTAACTTTGTCGTAATGTTTGCCTAAAAAGACCATATCGCTCACGAGATATTACCGTCCTGGAGATGGTGGTGAGTCAACGGGCTTAGACTGTGATCACCGAGAATGTGCCCTGAGAGCACGGGGCGTTTAGCCATGCGTGCCAACGCCTGTGATGCAATGAATTTTTAAACTGCTGGGTTATGCTAATAAAAATGCAGGGAAGGAGCATCGCTGCCCCAAGTTGGGGGCGGGATCGTTATAATTTGGTCAGCATTGCTGACCGTTGCCTTTGTTTGCCACCGTGCGGTGGTTTTGTTGCTTGCAGGTGCTGCTGGACCAAGCGGTCAATAGCGGGCTAAAGCCCAAATTGTGAAGCCGGCCCTCTAAGGCCTAACTGGAGTGTTTACTGCTTTTATTCATGTGTGACCGGCCTGCGTGCTGTGGTTTGTAAATCATGTAACATGAAGTAAACAATTTTGTAAGGCCTTAAGGCCAGTACTTGTGTATGCACTACACTCCTATTTGGCTTATTAGTGGACATTCGTGCTCTTTGTGCTGGGTTCTTTAATTGCAACTTAAACTGCTTCCGCTAGAATGCTCTGTGTAGGATGTTATGATTGGTTGGATGGTTTCCATTGAGTAACCACCCGGTCTGTCTGTGGTATATAGCGTCGGGCCCCGGCCGGGCCTACTGCTATATGCTATGCGACGGATAGGGGGTGTTACACTTTAGGGTCTAAAGCAGCTCCAAGAGCTTGGTATGAGACCTTATCTAGCTTTCTATTAGAGCATCAATTTACAAGAGGAACTGTAAATAAAACTCTTTTCACTAGACATCATAAGGACCAAATTTTATTAGTGCAAATATATGTAGTTGTCATTATATTTGGCTCTACAGATTCAAAACTATGCAAGAGGTTTACTGACCTCATGCATTCCAAATTTGAAATGAGTAGCATGGTAGAATTTTCCTACTTCCTTGGACTCCAAGTGAAGCAGCTCCCTGATGGCATCTTCATCTCTCAAGCAAAATATGCTAAAGAACTTCTAAAGAAGTTTGGGATGACTAATGCCTCAACCAAGAAAACTCACATGGCTACCAATGCTGTTGTGGACTCTGATACACCAGGGAAACCTGTGGATCAGAAACTTTATAGTGGCATTGTTGGGTCCCTATTATACCTCACAGCTATGTTTGCCACATGTCTTTGTGCTAGGTTCCAGGTGAACCCTAAATAATCCCATCTAATTTTATTAAAAAGGATTTTAAGATATATAAAGAGTTGTCCTAATATAGGCCTATGGTATCCTGCTGAATTAGAATTTGAGTTAACTGGATCCTCTGATGCTGATTTTGCTGGATGTAGGGTAGATAGAAAAAGTACTTCAGGAACTTGCCAGTTCCTGGGTATGATATTAGTATCATGGTTTTGTAAAAAACAAACATCAGTGTCAACTTTAACTGCTGAAGCAGAATATATTGCAGCAGGTAGCTGTTGTTCACAGATGCTTTGGATACAAAATAAGCTTCTAGATTATGGGTTCAACTTAAATAATTCAACACTACTCTGTGATAATATAAGTGCTATAGTCATAGCCTAGAATCCAGTTCACCATAGTAGGACAAAATATATTGATATAAGATATCATTTCATTAGAGAGTGTGTAGACAAAAAAAAATCAATCTTGTCTATATTTACAATGACTTACAAAGGGCTGATATATTCACCAAACCTCTGGATGAGAGAAATTATATGTTCTTTGTAAATCAGCTTGGTATGATCAATGGAGAAGATTTTATTTGATTTCTGTCTGCACTCGACGAATTTTCCAAAGTTCGTCGAACGGAGTTCGACGAACCAGGGAAGGTTTGCGAGGTATTCATTGAACGGAGTTCGCCGAATTCTCTGTGTGAAACATTTTTTGTCGCTCGGAGATCGACGAACTTGCTTCAGAAGATATTCATTGATCGGAGTTCGACGAATTGTCTTCAAGTCTTCTGGGTGAGATCAACGAATTATTTATTACTAAATCATTTCGTCAAACTCAGTTCGAAGAACTATTTTTGTTTTTGTGGAGCGGAGTTTGTCGATTCGTATTCTGGAAAGTCCTATATCTAGGTTTTCTTCGACCTCCATCCCGCGCTTTCTATTCTCTTGCACTTGATCGCCATTTCTCTCTTTTGCAGGTGATTTCATGGCGATTCCATCGGGAGCTTTGGCTGCGATGAAGTTCGATACTGCATTTGATGTGGATTTTGACTCATTTCAACATTCAGATCCCATCTTTTTGTATATTCTGGAACTTCTTGAAGATCAACAACTTAAACCCATGATGACTAGATGAATCAAGCTGCACAGCACCGAAATCAGGGAATGGGTCTACACTCTATCGCAAATAGAAGAGAATATCATTACGGGCATCATCGCTGGTAACTCCATCTCCTTAACTCCCGCCATCTTAACTGAAATCTTTGGATTAAGAAATGGAGAAGAGGAGCTCGAGATTGAAGTAGACGAATCAGATATGATGCTAAACCTCATGGATTATACTGGAGATAATCCTAACAAACTTTTAAAGAAACACCTGTCTGCCCCCTATAAGTTTTTAGCAGACTTAGTTGGCAAAGTATTACTTGGGAAACACACTGCCCATGATTATATCACCAAACAACAGTTTCTGGCTATGTGTGCCATTATAAACAAGAAACCAATAAATTAGGCACAGTTTTTGTTTGATCTGATAAAGAAGAAAAACACCAAGAAGGAAGTTTGTTTTGGAAGAATACCCGGAATATTTCTACAGGAAAAGGCTGCAGAATCACTGGTCTCCCAGACCATCTTTATCAATTCCAGTAAAAGGGTAACCTGTGCCTTATTTGGCAGGTAGGAGAGGACCATCACTAAGCCTTCTAAGGCTTCCACCTCTTCCACCACAGCTTCTGAAGGCACAAAGGCTGTTAAAGCCACTCCCCACCCCGCTGAAGCGAGCATTCCCTCCACATCTTCTCTTCCAGCCCTTCCTTCCACACTACCACCTTCATCTCAACATGCTCCATCTTTATCAGTTGACATCACTGACATGCCCTCTTCCTCTCTTCAAGAACATCAACCAACCACACCTCTTGCTTCCCCTCATGACACAGACATTCCCACACCACCTCAATCTCCTCTTCCCCCACATCTTTCTTCCATACCATCTTACCATCTCTCACCAGACACAATCCTGAATGATGCCACCCATCCATCCCTATCATCATCCATTGTCACAACCCGTATTTTCTCACACATTTACATAATATCAGAGCACGAGAAAATACGTGTCGTGATGCCACGCCATGCAGGGGATAACTGCACGCGCTCAGGCAAACCCTAAACTCGCACTTGTGGAATAAATTATTAGATCACAGCATCATACTTCGACAACCAGTCCATGCCTAAGATGATATAAAAATCTTCCAGGTCAAGCACCTTCAAATTTGCCGTAGCTATGAAATCACCCAACACAATCGGACAAGCAAAAATGCCCAAATCAGAAACCACAGAATCACCAGAAGGGAACTTGATGCAAAAGGCATCCCCCACTCGATCTGGTTCCAAACGATATTGATCCATGAAGGCTCTAGCCACAAACGAGTGGGTAGCGCCAGAGTTGAAAAGAACACGCGCCCATCGATTCTTTACCTTAAACTTTCCTAAACACAAGGTGCACACTAATCACATATCTACGAAAACAAATGAAATACGATAATGACGAACGAAATAGGAGAACTAGGGAGAAGTCTAACCTGATACAACCTACGTAGAAGTCTGAGCGTCTTCAGAAGTAAGCACATTAAGTTTTCCTTTGCCTTTATCCAATCGCTGAGGAGGTGGGAATGCCTGGAGTGGCACTGGCTGCAACACAGGTTGCACTTGCGGGCACTGAATCTTGATGTGCCCCTTTTGTCCACAATGATAACACACTTTCTTTGACCAACAATGGGCAGAATCATGCCCCTTCCTCATACATATCGTACACTCCAAATCCCTCTGAGGAGCACCCTGAATCGTATGAATCTGCTCCTTCTTTTGAACACCTAGTTTTTTGAAGCATCGCTCGAAAGGGTGGCCTGACCGGCCATAGAAGCTACAAAATTCTTTGTTCTTCTTCCTGGAAGCAGCATCAGGCACCTGAGAGCTCTTCCCTTAGATTAACTTCCTCTTATCTTTCCTCATCCACTATCCTTTTTGCTTAGCAGTTTCAATTGCCTCAACTTTCAAGGCAGCTTCCACTAAGGCAGCATAGCTTGTTGCTCCATATGCACTTGCTAACTGCTGCACCTCATTTCGTAGGCCACCAAGAAAACGCTTAACTCGATCCGCCTCGGAAGTTACCATGCCGGGGGCAAACCGACTTAGTTTACTGAACTCAATTTCATACTCACTTACTGTGAGCTGCCTTTGCTTCAAATGTAAGAACTCATTCATCAAACGGTCCCGCTCGACCGAGGGTAGAAACTTCCTTAGGAGCATCCCCTTAAACAACGCCCAAGATCATCCTTCCGTCAAGCTCTCCTTTTCTCGCATCCACCAACTCTTTGCTAATCCCTTTAGCTAATATGCAGCGATCATCACTCGCTGATCATCAGTGATGCCAGAGTAAGAAAACATTTCCTCCATTGCTATCAGCCAATCATCCAACACCATGAAATCCGCTTTGCCATCATAAGTAGGTGGTCCAAGTCGCTGAAACTGAGAAATAAATGCCATCTCAGGTGGAACCACTATGGGAGGCACTAACGGAGCAGGAGGGGTAGGAACAACTCGACCCACAGCAGGGTCCTCCAACCTCGGAGCAAGCCCAGACATCATGGAAAACATAGACTGAATCTGGGACTGCACATCCCCCATTTGCCTTACCAAGGCCTCATTACTCTATCACAAACATTCCATACTTGCATTGTTCTGGGCACCCGAAGACTCGCCCTCAGACTGGTGAGTCTGCCTCGTCACAGGATGCTTTGACATCCTATATTCCAATCAAAACGAATCAAGAACTAGCACAACTGCTATCACAAAACGACTCTGTACAGACACACATACACATATGAAATTCAACTGCTAACTTGCTCTGGGAGTTGTACATGATGTTATGCCTAACCTACGATGAGTCACCCTCATCACACTAATTCATGTGCCTATACCATGATGCATGAAGTTGTATTCCTTTTGACTCCAAACCATGTGTGTACAGGCGTCATCATGTCAATCTTTAGCTTGGCACGTTGTGCTTATGCAATGTTATGCTATGCATGTTGTGATATGCATTCTAAAAAGGCCTTAATGCATGCCATGGGCGGCGTACACGTGAAAATGTTATGCATCCCATACTATATGACATTCTCATGCAACGAAAAAGAAACGTGCTAGTCGCATTCATGTGGTGAGGTTATGCATCCCATACTACATAACCCTCACATGTTGCCCCCATGGTGGATCCATATACAGACACATAGTATGCATCCCATACTACATACTATGCTCCGTATACTTCATGTTATGCTATGCGTGAAGTGCTCGTGCTTTAGCCAAGACAAACTGATGACACCTCAGTGTGTGTATGATATGCCACTGCCCAACCCAAAGTCAAGCAAAACCTGGCTCTGATACCAACTGTCACAACCCGCATTTTCTCACACATTTACATAATATCAGAGCATGAGAAAATACGTGTCGTGATGCAACGCCATGCAGGGTATAACTGCATGCGCTCAGGCAAACCCTAAACTCACACTTGTGGAATAAATTAACATTTCGTATGCAAGTAAACCAATTACAGTTTGATGGCCGTATCCCTCGGCACCGTGGATCAGCTAGTCCACAGAACAAAAACTATAATTTTATACGCAACGGAAATACATAGTTAAGGTAAGTTGACATCCTACATGAGTAGAATCGTCCGCCAAGGACCTCTCATGGAATGCAGGACTCTAAGTGACTTATAATATATAGAAAATAGCTTTTGTTACGTACTCGAAAAATAGTGCGTTAGTGTTTTAAAACATGATATGCATGAGATACATCTACTATTACTTTTAAGGTTTAACATAACTAACATGCAACCTAGCATAAAACATTCCCAGAAGCAAGTAAACAACCTCCAAAAAAAAGTAAAACTAGCAGTCTTTAGTTCTTAGTACATCATTAAAAGAAACCATCAGTGGGCGTCAACAACCTGACACGAACCCACTCGTGGGTGTGTATGTCTGTACAGAAAGCAGAAAAACTACCTCGCCAAAACGAGGAACAACGACCTCTGTGGCCACAAGCAAGCTCCACCAAAAGAACACTAGCCTCTCAATTGGCTATCACCTGGACCTGAGGAATTCCAAAGAAAAGAATACCTCAACAAGTATATAAAGAAATGAAATGGAGTAGTATCTCATCCATAACCAATAACAGAAATGCACGAGATATCAACATAGCCTGCTAAAACCTGCAAGAGCAATAAGGCCAATCATATGCCAAAATATCAAAAGAAAGAACAGACCGAATTTGTGATGCATTAACAGTGGTCGAGTCATTACTCAAGGGTTCAACAGTGGCAGCCCTTAAGGTGGAATACACCAACAAAAACAACCCATATCGGGGCCAAAATGTGTTCTCTACACCATAAAATAACCAACCCATTATCCGGGGCCAAAAGGTGCTATCTACACCATAAAACCACCAGGCTCTACACCACACCACCCTTTACAGAGCCATCAGAAAAACCGCGTGCCATACCCCATGATTCAATCGGCAACACACGCCGAAACACACCAACAACCCGAAATTCCGACGTAATCACAAATCTGAAAGTTCATCCGAAGCACGCACGCAACATGATCTAGGTTCCTACTTCATAAGAAGGATTTGTGTCGACACTAGCTCAGTCCACATAAGAAGGATTTGTGTCAAATTCTCAGCTCGATGATTTTGAGATATTTCTCTAATTTGAGCTCGACGATCTTCGTTCTCTGGTCGACGAAATCTGGGATATTTCTTCAAACCATCTAAAGTCAGGATAACTCCAAATTGTTCTAAGTCCAACTTCAGACTTTGCTCGACTAACTGGATCCTGAGCTCGATGAACTTGGAGCTCAACTTCACAAGAACCTTCAGTTAGAAGTTCTCAGGTCGACAAACTTTGTTCATTGGTCGACGAATTCTGGATCCTTTACTTCAACAACTATATTCATGAATTATTCTAAGTCCAGAATAGTTGCTGACTTCCAGTCGACGAAGTTACAAACTCAGCTCGATGAACTTTAGACAGAAAAGGCAAAGGTTCTGAAGCATGTAATTCTATTATCAGCTCGACTATCTTGGAACTCAGCTCGACGAACAAGAAGCCATCTGGTCGACGAATACAGTATCTCAGCTCGACGAACTGGTAATTTAGTTCGACGGATTCTGCCAACTGTTCGACGATTCCAGACTTAGCCATTCCCCGCATTCTGCCCTCACTCAAATGCGGTAATTCCTGAAAAATTAATGCTCTAACATTCTCTGAATGTATCCGTTAGAAGGGGCATTAATTGCGGTCTTCCTCAGGATTATCACTTGCCGATTTTCCACAAGACAGTTGGGGAAATTAATCAATGCTGATTATTCTCAAGGCCGTCAGCATTAATGACTGAGTATTCAAAATTTTGAAAGATAGAGTAGAAGAAACACACGGATACAGAGTTATAAAATGAAGAGACAGAACAAAAAAATCACTCAATAGCTTACAGTGACAAGCAGAGATCATTATTCAGTAGAAGAAGAACAATCATACAATAACAAGAATCTTCTTCTCCCTTATACTCTCCAGAACTTCCAAGGATAACTACAATCAAATCAGTCAAGAAGTTCCGGCATCTCTGATAGTCAACAACTCGGCTTGAAGGCCTATCACCCGACAGCAAAGCTCCAGATCTTCCCTGAACCATTCTACATCTCAGGGGGAGCTATTTGCTAACATCAGTCCACATAAGTCTTCTCTCTGACTGTTGACAGAGCAGACATAATCAACTCTCTCACCCCCACCTCTGTAAAGGGTTGTCATCTCCCTTCAAAAGTGATTCCTGGTTGCAAGTCTCCTGATCAAAAGACTTGAGTTAGTTTTTGGGGACCTGATCAAAACCATTAGTGTCAGGCACCTGATCAACAACCTGAGTGGATTCCTACCAGGGTGGTAGAAGAGTGGACTACCCAGATTTAGGGAACCACTATAAATTTCTTGTGTCGTCTGGTTGCCTATTTTTCTTATTGTTCTTGCTGTGCTTGTGAATTAGGTTTACTATATGCTAGCATTTCATCATTTCCTGCACTAGGACTTAATAATTTGTTTTTTAAGTATACTCTATTCAGCACCTCTCCAGAGTATTCTAGATCTAACTCTAACTTTCATACTTTTTTTTACATACAATATTATGTAGTATGAGATGCATAACATTGTATGTGTACGTCGCTCATAACATGCACTAAGCCCTTTTTAGAATGCATAGCACTGCATACATAACATATCATCGTATAAGCACACGTGCCAAGTTAAAGAACTACATGATGACATATGTACACCCATGATTTGAAATGAAATTTAAACATTCATGCATTCATATTATAAGCATAAGTTAGAAGCATAACATCATTTCATGATTTCCCAGAGCAAGGTAACAACAAGAGCAAGTATCTATTCGTTTCTGATCTGATCTGAGTCTGTTCGTTCCTGATTTGATCTGAGTCAGGGTATTCTAGTTTACTAGCCTAAGTGTCTTAAGCTAGGTCCTTGATAAGTTATCTGTTCGTATCGGTAGAATATGACCCCAAAACAGTTTACTAAGGGAATATCTTCCCAGTTTGTGATGTCTTACGAAAGGTTTTGACTAGATATCCGTTTGTCCTGTAGACATGCCGCCTAAATGCATTGCGCGAGGTCTACTCCACAGTCGGAGGGTGAGTCTTCTGATGCCCAGAGCAAAGCAATGATTGAAGGACTACGATAGAGTAATGAGGCCCTAACAAGGCAGATGGTGGACATGCAGTCACAGATACAATCATTGTTGGCTGTCATCACCGGGCAGCAGGCTAGAGCGCAGGACCCTGCTGTGAGTCAAGCTATTCCTACTCCTCCTACTGTTCTAGTTCCCCTAGTTGCACTGCCGCCATAGATGAATTTCATTTCTCACTTCCAACGAATAGGACCTCCTACGTATGATGGTAAGGTAGACTTCATGGCATTGGATGACTGGATCATCGCCATTGAAGAAATGTTATCTTATTCTGGCATTTCCTCCTATCAGAAGGTGATGATTGCGGCCTAGCAGCTCAAAGGACTTACAAAGAGTTGGTGGATTAGAGAGAAGGATAATCTTACTGATGAGTGCTCTTGGGATTCATTCAAGAGTATACTACAAAAGAAGTTTCTGCCATCGGTCGAGCAAGACCGTCTGATGAACAACTTTTACACCTGAAGCAGAGGCAACTCACTGTTAGTGAGCACGAGATCGAGTTTAGCAAGCTCAGTTGTTTCGCCCCAGATCTAGTACTGTCCGAAGAAGGCAGAGTAAAACGCTTCCTGGGTGGTTTGAGGTATGACATCCAGCAGTTGGCTAGCGCGTACAAATCTGAGACCTTTGTAGAAGAAGTATAAGCCGCCTTAAAGGTTGAGGCGATAGATAATGCGAAGAATCGGGGGTTGCATGCAAAGAAGGACAAAAGAAAATCTGATGATGGTGGAAGTACTAGGGCATCTGGCGATGTAGCGAAGAAGGATCGAAGTGAAGCATGTAGCTTCTGTGGTAAGCCAGACCACCCTTTTGAAAAGTGCTTTAAGAGACTAGATGTGCAGAAGCAGTCTTAGATACACGCGATCTAGGATGCACCAAAGGGAGGCCCTATCTATGCTTATTGCCAGAAGAGTGGGCACGATGTGGCCCGTTGTCACAAGAATGTTGGAGCTTGTTTTCTTTGCGGCCAGAAAGGACACATGAGGGATAATTGCCTACAGACCCAGCCTGAGCTGCATGTAGTTTCATTGCAGACTCTACCGCCGCCCCCGCCTCACATGGATAAGGGAAAAGGAAAGTTGAATGTGCTGACCAAGGAGGAATCCCAATCATCGACTCAAGTGATTGCAGGTTAGTCTTCGACTCAGCTAGTAATCTCTTATGGTAGATTTATAGTTTCTGCATTTTAGTTGCGTGCACAATGTGTTTATGTGAATTTAAGGTGAAGAATAAGTGGGCACACGTTCTGTTAGATTCGGGTGCTACTCACTCCTTTGTGGCAAGGAGTTTTGTAGACCGACATCGCTGGGCTCTCGACCAATTAGACACTTTCCTGAACGTCAAATTCCCTTCAGGAGAGCTGGTGATGTCATTTCAGGGTATCCAAAAATGCCCTATCTTCCTAGGTGGTTTTCTAGCCTTTGCGGATCTGAAGGTATTAGACTTGGAGGACTTTGACGTGATTTTTGGCATGGACTGGCTGTCCAGCTATGATGCTGTCATTTAGTGCAAGCTCAAGCTCTTGGATTTCAAAGGCGACAAAGGCCAGCGCATGAGTGTGTATGGTTTGCCGCGTCAAGAATCTCCAATCATTTCTGCGGTATGTGCTCGTAAATTTCTAGAGTCTGGCTGTGATTCTTTCCTTGTCTCCGTTTCTATTCTGGAAGCTGCCCCTATTGTGCCTCGAGTTGAGGACGTTTCTGTGGTGCATGAGTTTTCGGATGTCTTTCCTGCTAGTCTTCCTGGACTTCCTCCTAAGAGAGAGGGAGTTCGTTATAGACCTTGAGCCAGGCACTCTCCCTATTGCAAAAGCACTGTACCGCATGACGCCGCGTGAGTTAGAGGAGCTGCGTACATAACTGGATGAGGTATTGAAGTGTGGTTTTATTAGACCCAGTTCTTCTCCCTGGGGTGCACCAGTCCTCTTCGTGAAGAAAAAGGATGGAATGATGAGGCTGTGCATAGATTATCGAGAACTGAACAAGATGACTATCAAAAATAGACATCCGTTGCATAGGATCGATGACTTGTTTGACCAACTGCGTGGTAGTTCTGTGTTATCGAAGATTGGCCTCTGTTCGGGCTACCATCAGTTAAGAATCCGTGAGTCAGACGTTCCACGAACTTCTTTTCATTCCCGATATGGTCACTTTGAATATCTTGTAATGTCATTTGGATTAACGAACGCACCGTCAACTTTTATGGACATGATGAACAGGGTGTTCAAGGACTTTCTGGATAGGCTCATGGTTGTATTAAGTGATGATGTCCTTGTATATTCCAGAAATGCAGAAGAGCACGCCTTGCGCTTGTGTTTGGTCTTGACAGCTCTGAGGGAGCACAAGTTGTATGCGAAGCTTAGAAAGTACGAGTTCTGATAGTCTTAGGTGTCATTCCTAGGACACATTGTAATCAAGGATGATATCTCAGTAGATCCCGCAAAGATAGCCGCAGTATTGGATTGGAAGAGACGTACATTGCCTAAGGAGATAAGGAGCTTATTAGGGTTGGCAGGTTACTACAGAAGATTTGTGAAAAGATTTTGCATGTTTTCTGTGCCGTTGACCAGGCTTACACAAAAGAGCGCAACTTTTATTTGGAATGATGCCTGTGAGGAATCTTTTCAAGTGCTTAAGAGGAGACTGTGTTTTGCTCCAGTTTTGGCATTGCCGATGGAAGGAGTAGAGTATGATGTTTATGTGGATGACTCACGAGTTGGACTCGGTTACGTGTTGATGCAGGATGACAAAGTGATTGCGTATGGATCGAGACAATTGAAGGTCCATGAAAGGAATTATCCTACACACGACCTGGAATTTGCTGCCATTATTTATGCCTTGAAGTTGTGTAGACATCTTCTGTACGGAGTGTCATGCAAAATCTACACGGACCACAAAAGTTTGAAATATGTCTTCTCTCAGAAGAAGTTGAATTTACGCCAACGTAGATGGCTAGAATATATTGCGAACTACGAAGTCGATATCCTTTATCATCCCAGCAAGGCTAATATAGTAGCGGATGGGTTGAGCCGGAAGCCCACACATATCTTTAACCTCTCAGTGTAATCCCTTGTATAGGAGTTTTTGTTAATGGACATAACCGTAGGGAATAGCTCTTCGCCGAGTAGCTTGTAGGTGGAAGAGCCTTCGCGGATTACTCTCACTAGGCTACATCAGAAAGATGATCCTGATTTGCAGCACCTCCGCAGTAGGACTGAGAAAGGGGAATTACTAGACATTTCAATTGATGATGTTGGCACCCTAAAGTACCACGATAGATATTGCATCCCCGCTGTTGGGGACATCTGAGCAAGGGTATGCAGTGAAGCACATGGTTCAAGTGTTGCTTATCATCCTGGTTCCACAAAAATGTACAAAGATTTGAAGCAGATTGTTTGGTGGTCAGGCATGAAGAATGACATTGCAAGATTTGTATCCAAATGTTATACCTACCAGCGAGTCAAAGCTTATCATAGAAGGCCGGGTGATAAGTTAACACCTTTAGACATACCAAGTTGGAAATGAGAGATTTTATCCATGGATTTCATAACCGGTTTGCCGAGATCTCCCCGAGGGCATGATGTAGTGTGGGTTATCGTGGACAGACTAACCAAGTGTGCCCACTTTGTGCCTTTCAAAATTGATTATTATTTGGAAAAGATAGCTGAACTTTATCTGGATGAAGTCATCAGGTTGTATGGTGTGCCTACGAGTATCATGTCAGATAGAGATTATTGGTTCATATCTCGTTTCTAGCAAAGTTTGCAAGGAGCTCTAGGTACTGACCGTAGGTATTCTACTTCCTATCATCCTCAGACAAATGGTCAAACGAAGAGAGTAAATCAGATCTTGGAGGATATGATTAGATGTTATATTCTGGACCATGGTGGGTCTTGGGATAAACGCCTCGGACTGATGGAGTTCGCATACAATAACAGCTATCAGGAGAATTTGCAGATGGCGCCCTTTGAAGCTTTATATGGAAGACATTGTCAAACTCCCCTGTTTTGGGCAGAAGTTGGTGAGAAGCCTTTGCTCGGTCCGGAAGCGCTAGAGGATATTCGTGAAAAGCTGAGGTTGGCTCAGGAGCGATACGAGAAGTATGCAAATAAATGCAGAGTTGATCTGGAATTTGTAGTTGGGGACATGGTGTTTCTGAAGGTCTTTCCTATGCCAGCTGTTAAGAGATTTGGAAGGAACCATAAGCTAGATCCCAGGTATGTAGGACCTTTTCAGATTCTAGAGCGCATCAGAGTTTCTGCTTATAGACTGGAATTGCCTGATTATTTCCCTGGTGTTCATGACGTGTTTCACGTGAGCCAGTTGCAAAAGTGTGTTTGTAATGATCGACATGTCCTTGACTTAGTGCCCCAGTTCCATCCCAATCTCATGTATGTCGAAGGGCCTGTCTGTATTCTGGAGACGCAAGATCGTGTGTTATGAAAGAAGACAATTCCGATGGTTAAGGTTCTCTGGCGCAATCAGGATGCTAGAGGTGCAACTTGGGAATTGAAATCCGCAATGACAAAATCTCATCCTCAGCTGTTCTCCTAGCCATCCCCGGTTAGTATTATTGTTTAATGAATTCTTCTATCATGTCTCTCCCTCTGCCCTCTTGTTTCGTTTCGTGTTCTAAGTTTCGGGATAAAACTTTCTTTTTGGAGGAGTGACTGTAACGCCCCTGATTTTTCGATAATTATTTAATCCTCTCGGTGATGTCATAATGACGTAAGGGGCGTTACGTTATCGTGGAGTTGACAGCGTGTCGCCGTTTGTGCGTTTTTGTGTCTGTTCGGTCGAGTCGGCCAAATTCGTTAATCCTTGTTGCAAATGGAAAAATTTCTGGGAAGTTAAATTAATTAATTTTTGACATGCTCGTCAAGTTTCGTCGCGATCCGAGCGATATTCGAGCCTCGGTGAATTTCCAAAGTTTTGTAGAATTTATGATCGCCGTAGACTTTGAAAATTTATATCTCGAGAACGGCATGTCAGATTTTGTTTCCGCCTTTGTCGTTGGATTCGTAGCGTCAGCGTTCGCCTACAGTGCGAATTTCGTTTAATTCGGCGGGCATTTGGGCCTCTGTTTTGATCTCGTATTTCCTTGTTCAAAAATATAAAAAATATGATTATTTTAATATTAAAGTACTATTCAAAAATGAAAAGTGTTGTTCATTCCTAAAGTTTGATCAATGGTATATTTACAAAATCCACTATTCACTAGGACAAAAATCAACTGTTCATGCAATTTAATTTTGTTAGTTCTCGGGTAGTTTCTCGAGAAGTCTGCAGCTCTTCTCGAGTAGTTTGAAGACGGTACTCGAGTACTGTATATCCTTCCCAGGAAAATATTGATGTTAGTTCTCGAGAACTATAGGTTTGTTCTCTAGTACTGTAGATTCTACCCGGGAAAATATTGAAGTTAGTTCTCAAGAACTATAGGTTTGTTCTCGAGTACTGTAGATCCTTCCCCGAAAAATATTGAAGTTAGTTCTCGAGAATTATAAGTTTGTTCTCGAGTACTGTTGATCCTTTCCTGGAAATCCTGAAGTTAGTTCTCGAGAACTCTAAGCTTGTTCTTGAGTACTGTAGGTACTTCTCGAGAAATCCGTTTCAGACTGCTTTCGAGTGTCGTTTTGAGAGTCAAAACTGCGTCATATGGAAAAATGGTTACCATATATTTTATTCGTCTCAACGAGATATACAACTTCTGTGTTGATCACTTTTCGATTCGAAGTTATCTTTAGCCTCTATTTTGATTTTCCGCGCACCTGCACTTGAATTACCCGCCTCCTTCCTGTTTAGACAAAAGAATATATATATATATACATATATACATATATATATGTATATAATCATATACTTAAGGATAAATAGAACTACTTTATCTTCTTCTCTTGATCGAACCATTGAGCGTGAGAGACGGCGAGGGTTATATATTCGTGAAGCTTCGAATTGCCGCCGTCGGAGCTACACTACTCAGAATCGCAAACCGAGCATAGATCCGGAAAGCTCTATCCGAGATCTTCGAGATCGTGGTAAGTATTTCTCATTTCGTGGAAGTTTTTCGTTAGGGTTTTCGGCCCTAACCACTCTTTTGGAGAAATCCTTGTAGATTCCGCATTCCCGCGCTTTTTTTTGGATAGATCCACGATGTGGAGTATATTGGAAGACTGATAGGAGTAGAAACTGAGACAAGTGTTGTTCTTGCCCTCCCTCTTGCTCTTTTCATCCAAATTTTAGCCATACGTTGTAGATTTGACATGTTTAAGTTAACCTTATCCTCGAATTGCTAGTTAATTGTCATGGATTATGATGTGTGTTTTGCCTAGAATCATTTCTCCCAAATTTTATTCCATAGATTTGTTAAATAAATTTGGTTTTCGTGCCACTTAAACTATCGAGTCATTATGATCGTTGCGGCACCTCGTGCGTTCTGTTGTTTTGATCGTACCTCACTTTGATTAACCCTTGCAATGTCCTTATACAGTCCAAATCGTTTGTTGACCGTTAATCCATGTTGAATAAAAGAAACTCTGCGTGTATAATTATGTAACTAAAAAAAACTCTGATGGTCTGCGCGCGTTGGAGTTTCTCCCTCGGCACAGCGCCTTATGGCTGAGTCTGTGCGCGTTGTGTACCTTCATCCCCGACACTTTACCTTAGCTGTTGGTCTGTGCACGTTGTGGTTTCTCCCTCAGTATGGTGCCTTTTGGCTGGGTTTGTGCGCATTGTGGACCTTTTTTCCCGGCACAATACTCTTTCCTGTTGAGCTGATCAGTCTCATTTTAAATGATGAATTACATGAATAATAAAGAAAGATGAATATATGAACTTCAGATGTTTGACACTCTATTCTGTCCAATTGTTATGATTTAGCCCTTCTTGCTCAACTAGATTTAACGTTTTGTTTATGTTACTTTGCTACTACCTTTTGTTGCAGTCGATTTATTGCCACTCGTTCACTTCGAGGTTTGTTGGTCTTCCCTTTACTCTTTTGCACCACTTGTAACTTGCTTCTAAGATGTTCTTCTTTTGAATGCCTCAGGTACAGTGCAGTAGCAGTTTTAGCTGACAGAGTTGTGCTTCTGGTGCTGCGAGTTGTTGCGACCATTTGTTTCCACCTCAGAATGTTGAGGTAGTTGTTTTGTTAGACATGACTGTTTCTCTATGGGTTCGCGTCAGTTGTTGACGCCCATAGTATTAGCCTTCTTATGACAGTTTACTTGTTACTTTTACTACTGTTACTTACTGTTTGTTTGTACTTGCTCTCTGAGAAGAATTTATGTTAGGATACATATAGTTACTTTTAAGCATACAAAACTGCATTCTGGAATATTGTCATGACATAATTTTTAACTGCAAAACATACTACTTTTAAGCGCTATAAAAGTTCTTTTATTTATATTAAATATAGAAGTCACATCATCATTACAAGATGCTAGACTTTCATTCTCATATAGGATAATAAATGAATCAAACTAAGTATTTTCCGCTGCGTAAACTTATATATTTTCTCACCTATGGATTAGTGATCCATCCGACCGAGGGACACGGTCAGTAACTCAAATAACTTATATTTTTTAAACTTAATTTCATAAGTCTTTTACTTAAAGTAAATGCGAGTACGAGTCGCCTGAGCGTCAGCAGTTATCCCCTACACGGCATGGCATCATGACGCGTATTTTCTCTCACTCTGACGTATTATTTAATACAGAGAAAATACGGGTTGTGACATAGCCCTTGGGGCATTTAACTCTAATATACTTAGGAGCTATGTAGCTACCAGTTTCTTTTATTTTGGACTTATACTAGTGTGTATTTTGACTTCTATATATCCTTTATGTTGGGTTGGCATGGATAATATTCGTGAGAGCCGGCATAATAGGCGTCTTGCAGTATAAGTCAATTCGTGTGTTGGCGCTATCGCAAGATGGCTGTTCCTGGCATAAGACTCCCCTCAGTCATGTGTTTTGTTCCAGGAGAGTGTCTTATAAAAAATGACATGTCATTAATATTAGAATTCAGTACATTATAAATAGTCTAGTAGTTGTCCATGACTTAAAAGGAAGTAGCTGATCATAATATTACATCGTAACAAATCCAACAGTAAAAAAAACCAAATACATAAAACCTGATACAACAACAAAAGGGTAAACATCTTGGAATACAAGAACTTGACGGAGCTCTGGCTCAGGTTGCAGACGGTGCAATCATGAATGCTAATGAAAATTCCAAAGCAAGAAGGAAAATGTCTCGGAACATAGAAATAAACTGTGAAGAAATTATAAATTAAAGTGCGTGCAACGAAAAATAGAAATATTAGAGTGCCAAGTTATCTTGTAGCAAAGATAGTAAAATAGGTAATAACATCCTGAAGGAGAGGCAATAGAATCCTGAAATCTAGGAGCTTTAAGATTGTCAGCATTAGCTTTAAGACTATAAGAGATAGCTCCCCCCCGAGTGGTCCTTCGGCAAGAGTGGTTCTTGGGAACGAGGCTTTACTACAACCCTTCTAACTTCTTCAGAAGGAACTAGCAAATCCTCCCGCTCACCAGAAGCTCTATCAACATTGAGGTCTATTAGATCGAGTGGCCAATCTTAGAGGGGGGGTTGGGGTGTGAATATGGTTTGTAGATTAATTTAAAAAATTAAAATTAATTTTATCCAGGAAAACTCATTCTAGATGCTACCGCAGGGGGGGGGGGGGGCTCACATGCTAGCACATGGCAGTAGGTCACATAGCTCATTTTATTGGATAAACATTGCCTTGGAGACACACACACACCCTTCAAGGATCTACTGGCATACAACCACGAAATTACAAGAAGAATGAATAACGAATAATTATTTTATTCAAATGAAACAAAAGTGGTTTGCACTTATAAAAAACTAGATCTCCAGGACACCGGTGATCGGAGGCGATGAAATACAAAGTTCTCTTTTTATTTCTATACTGACCCTATCCCCGGACCGTTGGCTCTATCCCTTTCCTCCCATGAAAGGTCTTCGAGATGGTTCTTCACCTTCCTCCCTGAAAGTGTCTTAGAGCCCCACTAGATCCCTTGATCTAGACGCCCCTCACCGAGAAGATTTCTCATGAAATCCTTCCCGGATTCCGATGACCCTATGGTCGATTTCCATTGCCCACAAACAATCATAAAAGAGAAAAATAAAAAAAGAGAGTAAAGAAGATTTAAAGTGATTCTCCCTCAAGACGATTCCTCCATTGATCGGTGCGTGACCGGTGCTAAAGATCTTTGTTTTATTACACCGGATCAACTCTTCCTTATCATTGTAGTCCTTTGCTCACTAGAGATCTTCGTGCGTGAACGAGAGGGAAGCAGCTTTCTCCTCCTTCGATAGAGACAGTGGAATTGTGCTCCGAGAGACGACGCACAAACCCTAGAATCAGAATATGTCTCTTCGTTATGTTTCCAGTAAAAGAGGCGCGCTTTTATACGTCTTGAAAAAATGAGCTATCACCAGCGGTAGAGCTAGTGACCTGCAATACCCCAAAAGTCCAAAGGACAAATTGGAAGTTAACACGCAGCGTGAAAGTAAGGGTTAGATCAGAAATACTCTAGAGGAGGGGGGTGAATAGAGTATATTGAAATCTTAAACACTTTTTTGCTATAAAGTAAAATATAATGAGCACATGCACATCAATTATAAATTAAATAATCACAGACTCAGTAACCTAACTAGCACAGCCACAATAAGAGTAAAAGAAAAGTACAACCAGACAACACAAGAATTTTATAGTGGTTTCCCAACCTAGGTATATTCACTCTTCTACCACCCTGGTAGGAATCCACTCAGGTTTTTGATCAGGTGACTGCCACCAATGAGCTTTTGATCAGGCGCTCAAAAACCAACCACAAGTCTTTTGATCAGGAGACTTGCAACCAAGAATAACTTTTGAAGGGAGTTAAAGAACCCTTTTTACAGTGAGGGATGAGAGAGTGATGATGTCTTCTCTTTCTCAAAATACAACTGAGAAGACTTAGTGGATATATGATGTTAGCAAAAGCTACCCCTGAGATATTGAACACAAGAAGATTTGAGCCTTGCTTTAGGGTGAGTAGGTCTTTAATATTTTAGCTTTGACTAGCAGGTATCCAGGAGCTTCTTGACAGATAGAGTGTTTGTTGTCCTTTGAAGAATCCTGGGATGAAGAAGGAAGAAGACTCTTGATTTGAATGTATGTTCTTCTTCTTCAGCTTGCTGTAATTTCTCTGGTCAAGGCCTAGGGCTTCTTATATCTTTACTGTGTTATTGCCCCGTATAGGTTGTTCTCTGTGTTCAGACGAGAAGGAAGAATAAAATTCCTGTTAACTGTACACTCTTCTGGAAGAAAGAGGAAAAATCCTTTTTATATTTTCCATGAAATCTTTCTTCTGAATTTTGAATTTCTTCCTTCATTCAATGCTAACGGCCTGGAGAATATTTACATTGATTGATTTCCCCAACTGTCCCATTGAAAAATGACAAACAATAATCCTAATGAAGTCCTTAATCAATGCTGCGTCTAACGGTAATATTCAGAGAATATTTAACATTGATTACTCAGGAATTATTGCAATAAATTAAGGAAAGAGGGAGGAAATTATCCAAGTATGGAACTTCACAGAAATCATTGAGCAGAAAATAGAATTCGTCGACTTGGTTCCAGAGTTCGTCGAGGTGTGAAATTATGTTCGTCGACCAGATAATCTTTGTTCATCGAGCTGAGATCCAAGATCGTCGACCTGAGATTAGTTAACTGCTTTCTCTAAAACCATGCTAATTCTGTGCATCAAGATCGTCGAGCTGAGATTCTAAGTTAGACGACTGGAGTTCAGTGAAATGTTTCTTGAACTTTAGAATGCTGAAGTAAAATGTCCAGAAATCGTCGACTTGAGAACTAAGTTCGTCGACCTGAGAACTAGTTTCGTCGAGCTGATAACTTGTAACTGCTACTTGATAAAGCTTGCCAAGAATGTGGTCTAAGTTCGTCGAGCTGAGAAGATGAATTCGTCGACTGGAGTATGATTCTGGACTTGGAATATTTAGATGTTTCTGGAATAAAATATTAAATTATAATACCCAGAAATCATCGACCTAAGAACTGAGTTCGTCGACTGGAGTTTAGAGAAAGGAATTCTGGACTTGGAATATTGAAGTATAATGTCCAGAGATCGTCGACCTGAGAACCAAGTTCGTCGAGCTCACCTCAGAGAATTTTCGCAGAGTTCGTCGAGCTGAGCAAGCCTTTCGTCGACATGAGTTCGACGAACGTCGAACTCATTTTCTAAGTCTTTGAAATTTCTCTAAGGAGTCCTTTGCAGTCTGTTGATGGCTGGTCCATGCAATGTTGACTCTAAGGACAAGGCCTAAACTCTAGGACACACATGACCCTGGCTATACATGTTGGGTCAAATATCCTAGTTTAGTGAACCTAGCCCAAATCCACCTAGGGATCCAACAATCTCCCCTATTTGGGTGAGGTCACTAAATACAGACTCACATAAATAGCAAAGCAAGAAAACATATATCTGGCAGGGGATTTTTAACAAATGCATCAGATATATATGTACACAGTGAGCTTTGTATCAGAAACATAAACATAGTTTTAAGGATATAAATGTATACAGTGAGCTTTGTATCAGAAACATAAATAGAGTTTTAAGGATAATAGAAAGACTGAAGACAGTTCAAAATTTATTTTTTCTTCTTTTGCTCCATTGGCTTTGCCTCCTTAGCTTTTTCTCCTGGCTGTGTAAACTTGATCTCCCTATTTGGATTTGCTGCTTATGTCTTTGTCATTGTCATGTCTGCAGCTCCAATGATATTAAGGGAGATAGCCCTTGGCACTATAGCTTCAGGATGCAGTTTCATATAATCATCAACATAAAAAAAAGTTTTAGCCTTAGCAAACCTGTTAAGTTCTTCCTTCCTGTATTTGGACATGGTTGAGTATTGAGAGGGATCCTTCCATTCAGATTTTACTTTATTAATCATGGATAGGCCAACCAGTTCCTGGAACCTGGCAATCCTTGCAGTTATAGCTGTCTCTGGATCTTCAAAGGGTACAGGAGCGGAGGCACGTCTCTTTGGGCTTTCATCTTTATGTTCAGTAACTTGTTGTTGTTGGTGTTGATGTTGCTGTTGATGTTGCTACTGATGTTGCAGCTTGCCTGATGAATAATGCCTCTGCTGGCTGCTTCCTGAAGAAGAGGAGGACCTACCCTGATGTCTCTGATAGGTTTGAAACTGGGTAGTCCTCTGAGATGAAGAACCTGAAGCACCAGCAGTAGGTGGAGGAGGAGGTGGAGGGTCCTTTCTATATCTTCGAGGAGGAGGTGAGTATCTCCTACTTTTCTTTCTTTCCTTTTGCTGGTTCTTAGACAGCCAAATCCATGCTGGCATGCCCTTGTATGGTGTGATCTTCTGCAGTATATAGTAAGGGGTATCATTTGTAGGATTGGGTTTTGGAGTAGGAGGTGGAGGAGCTTTCCTCTTCTTAGAGACTTTCTTTTTCTTAGGCTCATCATCAGAGTCCTCTTCACCATCATCCTCATCATCAGAGTCTTGAGGAGCATCATACAAAGCATCAATAGCTTTTAGTACAAATTTATCAATTGACTTTTCAGCCTGTGGAGAAGCTGGAGGAGGAGCTGGAGTTAGAACAGGAAAACTGCATATATCAGTACTTTCAGCAACTGATCTACTCTCTTCTTCTATATCAGCCATGATCAATTCATCAAGATCAGGCATAGGAGAGTCATCCATTATGAAGGTTGGAGCAGAAATAACTTTTGGAGGGGATGCAATAATGGGGGAAGCAGTTTTGGGAGGAGATGACAGGACTGGAGCTTCTAGAACAACAAAAGTAGTCTTAAGTTGCTTGACAACCTTGGGGCTTATTGGTGAGGTATAAGGGACTATAGCCAAAGATGGCTTTGTACTATACTCTTGAAGTCCACTCAAATAAACTGTATTAAAAACTTTCAACAAATTCATCAGATCAACTGTGGGATTTATAATGTAATCACCATCGGTTGTTATTTCCTCTAGGACTTGCTCATCCAGGTCCATATCTGACTCAATAAAATTAATTAAATCAAATAAATCTTTATCAGCATCTGCATCTACTGTTGCTTCTGCTTCTACTGCTTATTTTTCTGCTATTACTGCTGCTTCTGCTACTACTTCTTCATAGAGCATCTCCCCCTGTCTGGCTTCAGTGGGAACTAGAGCCAGGCCCATAACTGAAGATGGAGGAGTAGAGAGAGCAGAGATGTTAGTAGCAAGTGAGGATATGGAGGAAGCTAGAGGTGCAATAGCCTCTGCTATAAGATTTTTGAGGAGGGGAGTGAGAAGTGCTATTAGAGGTGGAATGATGGAGGGGTCCAATGGTAGAAATGCAGAGGGTGGTTCAGAGGGTGTGTTAGTGGAGACAGAGGGAGGGATGGAAAACGCTGGTGGAGGAGGAGAAATTGTTAAGGCAAAAAGCATTGAGTGTGCATTACTCACTCAACGCTGTCAACGCCTAGTGAAGATAGAATTTTGTCTAAGGAGTTTGGCATTGAGTGATGCTCACTCACTCAACGCCAAACAGCAGAATGCTGAGAAAGCAAGTTGGCATTGAGTGAAGCCGAATCACTCAATGCATAGAAATAGATTTATAATCTATGTAGTTTGGCGTTGAGAGAAGGAAACTCTCTCAACGCCAAGAAACAAAAAATATGTCTAAGTGATTTGGCATTGAGTGAAGCTCATTCACTCAACGACTATACTACTGATGCTTGAATTTTGACTAAGTTTTCATGTGCTTATGTTAGCGCGTCAAAAAGTCAACCATATTCAAAATTGTTAGCGACAAAGCCACAGTACACGACAAAAGGCACCCCAGGCCTACAATAGAACAAATATGTGTTAAAGCAAGATGTAGCTGGATGATGCAGGTGGGGCCCACTGATTTCTAAGAGCCGTTGATTAGCGGACTACAAAAGGAGGAGATGGGCCAAGACACAAGATAACTTTTCGTGCATTATCTACTGGAAAAGTTATTAGCTGACTTCATCTTCTTCGCCATAGCTACGTGCAAAAAAAACTTGAAGCTCTCCTGCAAGAAAAAGTTTAGATAGCTATGCAATATCCATCAATAATAGAAGATTCAGAAATTGTTCTGAAGAAAGAAGAACCTTTAGCCTTGGGTTGGTTCAGTTTGTTGCTTGAAGACTCAAGATCAAATGATCTTTAGCCTTCTTCAGCAAGTTCAGAAGTCATCTTCTGAGTATTTCCAGCAATATTTTTCTATGCTGTGAGGATTGCTAGAGTAGAAGTTTCTCTGCTCTAGTTGTTGACACAGAGAAATTCTTGTGTCAAAATTAATTAAACTATTTCTTATTGTAGGATCCTTCTGGATCTGAGCTATAGGGCCTTTTGGACTGAGGTAGCTGACAAGTGTGTCACTGAGCTGTAGGTGCTTGGAAGGGCACTGAGGTAGGTACATGGAATTGTACCGAGGTGTTGGAGTACTGCAACAGTATGAGAGTAGGGCCTTGTTCCTGAAGCTATAGGGCTGAAAATCCTGAGCTGTAGGCCTTAGAGATAAGGCTGAGGTAGGTGGTTTGAGGATGACTGAGTTGTAGGAGCACTGCAAGGCTCTGAGGTAGGAATACTTGAGGTTCTAAGGTAGGGTTCTGAAGAGAATCTAAGTGTAAGGCTGAGGGCCTAAAGTGTAAGCTCTGAGGAGAATTTTGGAGGAGTTTGGGCCTTGACTAACAGGAGGTTAGCTAGGTGGAATTAGAGTGGATGTACCAATAATTTTGGGGAACCACTATAAAATACTTATGGGCTTTTCTGTGTGTGTTTTCTGTTTGCAGGTACATAAAAAGCTCTAAATCACATAGAAACTCAAGAAGTAATATAAAGGGAAAACAAAAGACCTAGAATAACCTATTCACCCCCCTCTAGGTTTCTAGTTACCTTATAAACAAGAACTTTCAAGTGGTATCATAAGGAGGTTGCTCAAAAATGATTTAACAATCTGAGTGATCTCCAAAGGTAGCTACAGTTAAGTGATCATGGGCTCTATAGAGAGCTAGAGAGAGCCGAGTTCCATGAAACTTCCCATCTATAGGAAGGAGTATTTTTGAAAATGGAAAGAGAGGGTGAGGGTGTTTATGGAAGCCTATAATCCAAGGATTTTTATAACAGTCAAGGAGGGACCTTTCATCCCTATGAAGGTCTCTGTTCTGAATGCTAATGACCAGACTCATAAGACATACTCTGAGATGACCAAAGACGAAATCATCCTTGCTGGACTGGATAAGAGAGCTCAGAATATCATTGCCAGTACTGTTGATGACTCAACCTTTCTAAATCTAGTTCACTGCAAGACCTCCAAAGAGATGTGGGATACACTTGTGGTCTACATGTAGGGGACTGAAGAGGTAAGGGATGATAGGAAGTCTCTGCTCAACCAAGAGTATGAGGCTTTCAGCAAAAACTTGAAGGAGAACATAACTGTCTGTTATGAAAGATTCTTCAGGATCATAAATGAGTTAAAGACCTATGGGAGGGTCTTCAATAATTATGAAATAAATGACAAGTTTCTCAGATCACTCACTAGAGACTGGGATAGCAAGATTTGTGCCATCAGAGAGGTGGCTAAGCTTGCTGATACTCCTCCCCAAATATTATTTGGAAAGCTGCTCCCCTATGAGATGCAGCTAGCTGCAAGGAAGGAGGAGGAGGCCACCGACAAATCCATGGCCAAGGAAAATTCGTTGGCCTTTAGAGCAAAAGGCATAAGGAAGGGCAAGGAGAGGATTCCTTCTCCACCAAGAAGATCAGCAGAGTTAGATAGCTCAGACTCAGAAGCATCAGATAGTTAGCATGTCTGATAAAGACTTTGCTGCATTCTCCAGGCAACTCCAGAGGCTGATGAAGAAGAAGAATTGGAAGAAGTGGTCTTCTAACTCCACTCATCACAGGAAGAATCAGTCCAAGACTGACATGTATGGTTCCAAACCTAATAAATATAACTCTTCTAAAGTAGTTTGCAATTATTGCAGCAAGCCTGGACATATGATTGCTGACTGCCAAGAGAAGAGGAGGGCGGCTGAGGAGAAGAAGCAGCACCAACACAAAGGAAAGAAAGAGAAGTCCTTCATTGCCAAGAAGGAAAAGAGCTCGATAGACTCATCATCATCTGAGTTAGAAGAAGAGGAAGCGTACATTGGGCTAGTTGTTGCTGCTACATATGAAAATATTATTGTAGCAGAAAAGGTTAATCCTCCAGTGAGGATAGGAATTAGGGCCCCTCTGACACTATTAGATAGTGACTCAGAGGTGGATGAAGATGCCCACAACTACAAAGGGCTGATGTCAATTACAGATAAAGAGGGAAGCCAAGATCAGCTTGGTCAAAGCAAGGTACATTCATTACCTAATTCTGCTTCTCTGTCCGAGTATGAGACCAGTCCTTGCTTAGAAGCCTCTTCACCCAGTGGTGAAGAAGATTCTGGATCAGAAGGAGATGCCAATCAACTGATTGAAAAGTATGAAGAACTTCTGAATGCCTTCAAGAAGGTCAAGAAGTTGTCTAAGAAGCAAGCTAAAGATATTTCATATCTTAAGCTTGCAGCTGCCCAGCAGACTACAACAGCTAATCTGCTGGACCAGAATGCTTGGGAAATAAGCCAACTGAAGTCCCTCTTGGACATCCAGATAGCCTCCATCAAGAGCAAGAACTTTCTCATCAGGTAGCTTGAATATAAGCTTGAGAAGGAGAAAAGAATAGTGGCTAGCAATTCTAAGCCAAGTACAGTACTACCCTTGATAGACACCTTCTCCTCTAAAAAGGTTACAAATGGGTTGCAATTCAAGGTAAGCACAAGAGTAGCTCCTTCCAAATGGAAGGGAAAAGCTCTAGCTCCACCTCAGCCTATTGCTTCCAAGCCTCCCATTCCTTTTAGAAAAGTTTTGTTACCTTCTAACAGGTATGATCAGGAAAGCTCTTGTGGTCATTGGGAGAAGGGTTGTTCGTCTGTGGTGAACAAAGATGCTCACTACTATGGTGAAAGCTCTAGACGGGTGAGTGCCTTTGCAGCTACCCATGAGAAATTTCAGATGGCCTAAACAGGACCATTTATTTTTTGTGCTTCAGCACCAACATTCAAGAATGTTGCTGCAGCCAAAGCTCTGAATCGGACAACTATGGGTCAGACCAAGGGCAAGTCTAACAGTTAGGATGATTTGGTAATTTCTGATGCAATCAAAAGCATGCTCTCTGAAAAGAAGCTTGCTACTGATAGCACTCAGAGTAGACCAAACAAGCCAGCTAGAAGAGTTACCTTCAGTCAAATTATAGTTGAAAGAAATCAGAAAAGGGCTGCAGCACATCTTCCTCCTGTTAAGATTGTTGCTAACCAAGCTGCATGGACTATACAAAAGAGAAGATATAACATACATGACTGTTGGTACTATGATAAGATAGGTCATTTTGCTATTGATTGATGACACATTCCCAATGTAGCCAGAGCTAGGGTCAGTCCACCAGTGAGAAATTCTGCTGGAACACACATTCAGTTTGATACTAATGTGCACCTAGGACCCAATAGATTTTGTGGACCTAATGTTAAGTAAATTGTGTATTGCAGGTTAGTCCAAGTTACCATACCCCTATATGGTACTTGGATAGTGGTTGTTGCAGGCATATGACTGGAATAAAGATCAACTTAGAGGATTTTACTCTAGTAAAAGATGGATCCAAAGTCATCTTTGGTGGTTCAAATAGAGGTGTAACCAAGGGATATGGTAAGATCACCAATGACATAGTCACCATCACCAAGGTGGCTTATGTTGAAGGGTTGTAACACAACCTTATAATCATAATCCAGCTCTTTGATCTTGGCTATTTTATTGTCTTCTACAAGGATGAGTGCATAATTAGGAGTTCAAGTGACCAAGTGGTCATCTTGATAGACACTAGTAGTGGGAACGTTTATTGCTTAAACTTTCTATGTCTGGATACAGATTCTCCTATCTGACTAGTGGCAAATGAGAACGTCTCCTACTGTGTCTAGTGGAATAAGAGGCTAGCGCATTTGAATTACAAGACTATTGGTAAGCTCTTTAGTCAAGATCTAGTTGGGAATGGTCCCAATATAAAGTGCTCCAAAAAGGGCATTTGCTCAGCTTGCCAAAAGGTCAAGCAGACAAAATCCCCCTTCAAGAGTATTAGGGCCAAAGACTCTGTGAGGTACCTATACCTCTTGTTTGGTCCTATGCCAGCTCATAGTCTTGGTAGGAAGGTCTACACCCTTGTGGTGGTTGATGAATTTTCTAGGTTTGCTTGGTTATTCTTCCTAAAGAGAAAGAATGAAACCCTTGACATCTTTACTAAGTTTGTAAAGCAAATTCAGAATGAGTTAAATATATCTGTGGTCAAAATCAGAAGTGACCATGGGACTGAAATCTAGTCTGATAGCATGACAAGATTCTGTGAACAACATGAGATTCATCAAGAATTCTCTTCACCTAGAACACCCCAACAAAATGCGATTATTGAGAGGAAAAATAAGACTCTCAAAGAGGCTAGAAGAACACTGTTGAGTGATACATCTCTCCCAGAATATTTCTGGGCTCAGGCAGTAAATACTGTATATCATGTCCTCAATAGGGCCTCTATCACCAAAAGTCACAAGAAGTCTCTCTATGAGATATTGAACAGCAGAAAACAAAACCCGAGCTATCTCAGAATCTTTGGTAGTAAGTGCTATGTACTTCATAATGGATAGTCTTATGTGACTAAGTTTGCTGCCAAATGCTTTGATGGAATTTTTATTGGTTACAACAATCATAGAAAAGCCTATAGGATCTACAGCTTGAAAAGCCAAGTTGTAGAAGAATCAGTTCATGTAGTCTTTGATGAGTCTACTATGATTAATAGGGAGCGAACAAGCTTGTATAATAGTACTGCATGTATAAAGTAGATGATGAACAAACTGACCATCAAGGAAGAATCTCCAGTTATAAAGGATGAAGTGGATACTCCAGAAGATCTACAAGATACACTGGGCATGGATGAAGATCAATAAGAGACGGCACCTAAAGCTGAACCTGTTGCTGAAATAAGACTGCCACCTGCAGTCAGATACATAAGAGATCATCCTCCTCACTAGATAATTGGTGAGGCTTGCCAAAGAGTAATAATAAGGAGCAGAAGTCAGAATACTGCCTTGTATTCAAGCTTTATATCCCATGTGGAGCCCAAGATGTTTGAAGAAGCCAACATAGACCAGCATTGGATTGGAGCTATATAAGAGGAACTGAACCAGTTCAAGATGTGCAAGGTCAAAAAGCTGGTTCCCAGACCACAGGGACATAATGTCATTAGAGTAAAGTGGATCTAGAGAAACAAGCTTGATGAAAATGGCATTGTAATCAAGAACAAAGCCAGACTAGTGGCTAAGTGGTATAGGCAAGAAGAAGGCGCTGACTTTGATCAAACCTTTGCCCATGTAGCAAGATTGGAGGCCATCAGACTGTTTCTTGCATATGCAGCACACAAGGGATTCAGGGTCTACCAGATGGATGTGAAGTCAGCCTTCCTGAATGGTGACTTAAAAGAGAAAGTCTATGTTGAGCAGCCTCCAGGTTTTGTAGTTCCTAACTCACCTGATAATCTTTATAGACTTAGGAAAGATCTATATGGGCTGAAGCAAGCCCCTAGAGCATGGTACGAGACTTTGTCAAGCTTCCTCATTGAGAACAAATTATCAAGGGGGAATATAGAGAAGACCCTATTCCTAAAGGAATCTAAGGGTGAGATCATTCTAGTTCAGATCTATGTAGATGACATTATCTTTGGATCTACTGATCACAACCACTGCAAAACATTTGCTAAATTTATGCATGGAAAGTTTGAAATGAGCAGCATGAGTGAACTTATGTTCTTCTTGGGCCTCCAAGTAAGACAGACTGATGATGGATTGTCCATATCCCAGTCTAAGTTCACTAGGGAGTTGATAAAGAATTTGGCATGGAGAACTCCTCCACCATGAGAACTCTCATGGGGTCAAGTATGCATGTAGGCAAAGATGAGGCAGGGAAACCTGTTGATGAAACTTTGTATAGAGAGATAATTGGCTTCCTTCTTTATGTGACTACAAGTAGGCCATACATCATGTATGCTATATGTGTTTGTGCTGGGTATCTGGCTTGCCCTAAAGAATCTCACTACCCTGTAGTTAAGATAATCTTGAGGTATCTCAAGGGCACTTCAGATCTTGGCCTATGTTACCCTAGAAATGGGGAGTTTGAACTTATAGTCTATTCAGATGCAGATTTTGCAGGCTACAAAGAGGATAGGAATATAACATCTGGCACCTATCAGTTTTTTGGAGGGAGACTGGTATCTTGGAGCTGCAAGAAATAAACTAGTGTTGCAATATCAACTGCAGAGTCAGAGGACATCTCAGCAGGTAGCTGTTGTGGATCCAGCACCAGCTTCAAGACTATAACCTCCAAATAAGTAAAACTACTTTATTCTATGATTCCACAAGTGCAATCTCAATTGCTAGGAATCCTGTCTGCCATAGAAGGTCTAAGCACATAGAGATTAGATATCATTTCATTAGGGAGCATGTTGAATGTGAAGACATCACCCTTAAGTTTGTTCCAATAGATAAGCAAGCGGCTGACATATTCACTAAGTTAGTAGATGAAGCTAAGTTTAACACCTTAAAATTTGAGTTGGGTATGTTAAACTTAGTATTGCTTCAGTTGCTCCTCATCTGTTTGCAAGTTATTTTGTATTCTGTAGAAGGAGTTGTTCTTTAAAGAAATGAAGGTTATCCAATTACGGGGGAGTATGTCCAGCACAACTCCAACAATTCTCTGCTGTCCAATTGACGGGGAGCATATGATAAGATGAACAGATGATCAAATGAATCCTAGCAACTATTTACTGAAGTCAAAAAGGGGGAGTAAAAGATGATCAAATGATCTGATTAATGCTAGCAATAATTCAGGAGAAGCAAGTGTAGTAATGTTCCACTCTGCAAGGCTGGGAAGTGGGGTAACTATAGCTCACTTCTAACAATTCTCAATTTCATAGTTTTTATGTTTATTGCGGCATAGTTCTGTGTATGTCATTGACTCACTTGCTTAAAAGTTTTGACTTGCTCAAATAGGTGGAGATTGTTGGGTCCATTGCACACAATGTCCTAGATTTGAGGAAGTACATCTTGTCAATGATATATATATTAGTAGATGACAGTGATGGCACAGATAGCCTATGTAGCTAAGTCAGGAAAACTCTTACCTAAGATTTGGTTTGAGAAAATTGACTAAGTCCAAATTTGTTGAACTAAGTTCAGAGTTCATCGAGCTGAGCAATTCGTTCGTCGAACTAAGCTCAGAGTGTGAGATATTTGGGCAAGTCTAAATTCGTCGAACTGAGCTCAGAGTTCGTCGAGCTGAGCTCACTATTCGTCGAACTCATTTCTGCATTCGTCGAACTCAGTTTAGAGTTGAGTAAGGCTGGCTTAGACAGTCAATACCTATGGTTTAAGAGGTAGAAATATGGCTAACTCGATAGGCGTTGACTGAAGGTCATTCATTCTATGCCATAGCCTCTTAAGTGTTGAGTAACACTCAGTTAGTCAAAGCTTGTACCCTTATAGAATACAAAAAATGTGGCTAAGGTAGAAAGCATTGATTGAGGCGTGGTCACTCAACACTCTCAACGTCATGATGCAGAATTTGTTAAAGCAAAAGGCGTTGAGTGAGGCATGCCCACTCAACGCTGTCAACGTTTATGATGCTGAAGAAGCAAAAATGGCTAAGGTAGAAAGCGTTGAGTGAGGCATGTTCACTCAATGCTATCTATGCCATACATACAGACGAGGCTGCAGAAATTATTATGGCAAAAAGAGTTGAGTGTGCATTACTCACTCAATGCTGTCAATGCCTAGTGAAGACATAATTTTGTCTAAGGAGTTTGGCGTTGAGTGATGCTCACTTACTCAATGCCAAGCAGTAGAATGCTGAGAAAGCAAGTTGGCATTGAGTGAAGCTAAATCACTCAATACCTAGAAACAAATTTATAATCTATGCAGTTTGGGGTTGAGAGAAGGAAGCTCTCTCAACGCCAAAAAATAAAAAATCTATCTAAGTGATTTGGCGTTGAGTGAAGCTCATTCACTCAACACCTATACCACTGAGGCTTGAATTTTGAATAAGTTTTCAGGTGCTGATGTCAGCAAGTCAAAAAGTCAACCATATTCAAAATTATTAGTGACAAAGCCACAGTACATGACAAAAGGCGTTGTAGGCCTTCAGTACAAAATATAAGCATTAAAACAAGATACAGTTGGACGCTGTAGGTGGGCCCACTAATTTCTAAGAGCCGTTGATCAGCGGACTACAAAAGGAGGAGATGAGCCTATACATAAGATAACTTTTACGGGATTAACCACTAGAAAAGTTAGCAGCCGACTTCATCTTCTTCTCTATAGCTGCGTGAAAAAATTAACTTGAAGCTCTCATGCAAGAAAAAGTTCAAATATTTGTGCAATCTCCATCTGCCACAACAGATTCAGAAATTGTTCTGAAGAAATAAGAACCTTCAACCTTGGGTAGGTTCAGTTTGCTGCTTGAAAACTCAAGATCAATAGATCTTTAGCCTTCTTCAACAAGTTCAGAAGTCATCTTCTGAGTATCTCCAGCAATATTTTTCTATGCTATGTGGGGAGTTAGAGAAGAAGTTTCTCTGCTCTAGTTGTTGACATAGAGAAATTTCTGTGTCAAAATTAATTAAACTATTTCTTATTTTAGGATCTTTCTGAATCTGAGCTGTATGACCTTTTGGCCTGAGGAAGGTGACAAGTGTGTCACTGAGCTATAGGTGCCTAGAAGGGCACTGAGATAGGTACATGGAAGGGTACTGAGCTGTAGGAGTGCTGCATGTAATGCCCCAAAATTCGAAAGAAGGACGAGCAGCGTCGAGAGCCAAGTTTGGGTCTTGGTAAGGGTCACAGGGGTGCTCCCTCTGTCGACCACTTTTGTCGACCGAAGACTCGAGTGTCGACGCAAATGAGGTGTCGACACAGAGGTGTCGACACAAAGGAGGTGTCGACAAAAAGGTGTCGACATAGAGGACGTGTCGACACAGAGGTGTCGACACTGATGTGTCGACACAATGGTGTCGACATAGAGGAGGTATCGACAAAGGTAGGGACAACAGCCTAGGACATGGGTGTGTCCATGGCCGTATCGTACCGGGTTCGTCAAGAGCCTGGGAAGTCGACAATTTTCGCTCGACGAAGTGTCGAGACGGTGAACACGGTTCGGGACACGGGAGTGTCCAAGGCCATGTCGAGCGTGTTCGATGAATTTCTGCGAAGTCGACGAAGATGCAGTCGGCGATTGTCGAGACTTCGAACACGGCCTGAGACACGAGCGTGTCTCAGGCCGTGTCCTTCTCGGGTTGTGAGCCGGGACGTGTAAGGGGATTGAATACGGTCTGGTGCCCAGGCATGTTCGTGTTGGACACGGCCGTATCAAATGTGACATGGGAGTGTCATGTACCCATGTCCTACTTTGGGTGCGACGGTTTTGGCGTCTATTGGAGAACACGACCTTGAACATGGGCATGTCACAAGTCGTGTTCTGCCCAGGTGTTTTGATTTTCAGTTCGGATCGTGGCCGTTCATTTCCTTCTTTTGGGATCTGATGGTCCAGGGTTGCCCTTGCTGAGTTAAGTCCGGGAATAGGGTACAGAAACCCTCATTCTTCTTCAAACACTCTCTTTCTAAGATCTAGAGAGAAGGGAGAGCAAGGAAGAAGGTGCAGGAGAGATCCCGCTGCCGGAGAAGCTTCGGTGCTCCAAATCGCGAGCCGAGTCCAGATCTGTGGAGGCAAGACCGTTGCGATGGTTTTCATCCTGCTAATTTACCATGGCTAGGAAGAGAGGTCGGAAGGTAACGACACTTCTCCTCTTGGTTTTAGGATGCATGTTTAGTATCTTTTACTTCCTAGTTTTTGTGCACCAAACTCTCAAATGAGATGGGTTTGGGTCGCCAATGTCCAAGAGGATCCTCCGTGTCGATTGAGCCCATCCCCGACATGTTTTTGCATTAGAGATCCGCTCTGTTAGTGGATTAGGCATGGTGGGTGAAGCCGTTGTCGCGACCGTTTGTCCGACTCGGTGATGTTGCATACGAGCTTTAAGGATTCGTAGAGATCCGTTGCGGCAAGATGCCGTTTGTGATGTTTGTGATGTTTTCCCCCTTTTCTTGAGTGAGCACGTGTAGTCGGAACCGGACAAGGTTAGCTACTCAATGGCGGAAGATGGTTTCCTTGGTGGATAAGGTTAGCTCCGCATTGGCGGTAGATGGTTTCCTTGGTGCACAGGGACGTTTCAGTATGAATGAGGATTAGGGTGGAATTGGTATTTGGATTGTAATGTGCTAAGGCGTGGCTTTGTCTCCGTGGTCGGCTGGCCATCCCGTGACGTGCAGTTCATGTGTGGAGAGTGTCCCGACGAGACTAGTCCCCTTCTATGAGACTGACGAGAATGCCAAGCATGGGGAAAGCCCGGGCAATGAGGCCATGAGCGGGTGGGGTCCAGAAAGGCTTCTTAGAATAGGTCAGTGTGTTAGAAGGAATCCTAACATGAGAAGTCAGAGCTTGCAGGCAAGCCTGGGTCTAAGAACATGAGCGGGTGGGGCCTTGGCAAGAGTTTCGTGTGGCGGCTTGCATGCCGTTGGGGGAATTGCAGTGCCCCCTTTGTTTGCGGCTTAATGATAATGGGGAAATGATGAGTACCCAGATGATGTGATGATGTGCTAGATGCATACGCGTTAGGGTGCCTTGGGTGAAGCCTGGGTTTTGCATTCATGCTGCATAGTAGGCCCCTTTTCTTTATATGCTCAACAGTAGAGAACGTGCATGTAGTTTGAGACATCCAAGCCTGTTCATTAGTGCTATACTTGTTTTTTTATATTGTATACGAAGTGCTGACTTGCAGGTTGGAGGGGTACCCCGGGGTCCGTCAGGGGCGGCTGGGAGGAGATGTGTTTGTTACACAGTTTGAGGTCAGCCTTTGCTGACCCACGTTACAACCAAATTGTACAGGGCAAGGATCGCAAGCAGGAGCTAGCTCGCCGGCCAGAAAGGCCTAAGCCTCATGAAGTGTTACCATCCTTGCTATGGCTTTACTTTTGTGATTTTGTATGCTTGATGTTGTTGTCTTCCGGCTTGCATGCCGAGGTAGCTTAGGAGTACATATGCACTTTGATGTTTATATATTGTTGGAGATTTGGACTCTCTTTTGTTGTAAGGCCATAAGGCCGTTTCGAGACTCATGTGGATGTGGATAACTTTTAGTCTTGGTTGATGTTTCTGCTGTGTTTTGCTTATGAGTTTTGAGTTTGGGTAGTTATATCATCTTATAATACTAAAGTTGTGGCGTCTGTATGTTGTGGGGCCCCGGCCGAACCCATATTATACGGTCATTACAGGGGAGGTGTTACAATTTAGTATCAGTGGGAGGTTGGATTCAAGGTCGGTGCGTATAGAAGTTATCCACATAAGAGTAATGCGGGACCGTGAGAGTCCTTATGCTTGAGTCTTGTGATTAGAGACTGATTCCTTGTTTTCTTGCTTTTCTTAAGAGTGCAAGCAACGAGGCATGTACGTCAAGACTAAGAGAAGAGATTTTGGCGAGCAGCGCCACTGCTCAGGGTCCTTTAGGCATGAGTGTAAACTTGGCCGACTTCTGTCGCATGCTAGCAGAAGCAATGGTGGCAGCCCAAGCTGCAGCGACAGCTCAGGTAGCAACCCCCGCTACACCATATAAGGCGACGGCCGTGCCGGGCGGAGAAGCCAGGCGAGTAGAGCCTTTGGCAGAAAGGGTGGTTGTCGGGCATGGAGACCGGCAGATGAAGTACTTCTGAGCTTCCATCCCCCGGCGTTCAAAGGAGTCGGTACTCCGACTTATGCGGAGGATTGGTGGGCACGTATGCAAGAGCTTCTGAGGGCGGCAGAGATGCCGGAAGTGAAGAAATTTGAGTTTGCGGCCTTCATGTTGGAGGGAGACGCAAAGTGTGGTGGGTGAGCCATAGCGGCCGCCAATTTCTTGGACGCACACCCTCCATGGAAGAATTTGGGGATGCTTTCCTAAAGAAGTACATACCTGTTTCAACAAGGTTAACCCTTCAAAGGCAATTTCTGCACTTGATGCAGCGAGATAAGACGATGGACGAGTATGTTCAGGAGTTCACTCTTTTGGGTCGTTATGCAGGGACGACCATGGCAGACAATGAAGAGAGGGATAACCTCTTCTACCAGGGGCTGAGGGAGAATCTAAGGCAACCCCTCATCACCATGAAGAGAGCCAGTTTCAATGAGTTAGTTGAGGCAGCCAGGACATTGGAGAGTGATCTAGAGCGAAGCCAAAGTCGCAAAGGTTTTGCGCCCAAGAAAGGAGAAGGGAAGCCTTCTCAATCCTAAGGAAAGTCAGAAGGGAATAGATGGAGGAGGAAGCCTCACTCGTACAAGTCCGGTGAGAAAAGTAAGTGGACGTCCGAAGGGTCTCACTCTAAGGGGCCACCGACGTGTTTCAACTATGGTAAAGTGGGACACAATGCTCGTTTTTGTAACCAAGGAGGTGCGGGGCAGGAGGCAAGGCAGGAGCAAACTGTGCACTCCGGACCCAGTGCCGCAGAAAAAGGGAAGATGGCAGAGTCTAGCGCTTCTCGGTTCCAACCGGTGCAACCAAGGGCCTACAACCTTGGACAGCAGGAAGCGATCCGCCAACTCGATGTGGTGACAGGTATGAGCAAGTTTAAGTTTAACCTTGTGCTTCATGCTTTTAGACCGTTATGATTGATGTCTATGTTTTAGGCTTTGTGTTAGTTTCCGGATACCCTGCTAGGGTATTGTTTGATACGGGAGCGTCACACTCCTTTCTTGTAGAAATCTTCATCCTGAGGATTGGGGTTGAATCATTTTCGGTGGATGCGGAGCTGAAGGTGCGCATGCCCAATGGGTCATTCATGACCACCGGGAAGAAAGGGCGCATTTGTTGGGAGCTAGGCGGAGTTGACTTCGTATTGATAGCTACGGTCCTACCGTTAGTCGAGTTTGATGTGATTTTGGGAATGGACTGGCTAGCAGAGCAGCATGCCAGTATTGATTGCTTATCCAAGGTGGTGACCCTAAGAAGCGAAGGGCAGACAAAGGTGAAGTTTAAGGGCCTTAATGGAGTGGCTTGTTCTCTGATTTCGGCCTTGTAGTTGGCACAGGCCATTAATCAGGGTGGAGTAGCGCTTGTAGCATTATTGGAGGTTCGCCTTTCCAGGTTATCACTTGGGGAAGTGCCAGTGGTGGCAGAGTTCGAGAATGTGTTTCCTGAAGATCTTCCTGGGGCACCTCCTCGGCGGTAGATCGATTTCTCAATTGAGTTGGTGCCAGAGGCACGACCGGTGTCACGTCCTCCGTTTGGGATGGCACCAAAAGAGTTGGTTGAGCTTAAGGTACAGTTGCAGGAACTGTTGGAACAGGGGTACATCAGACCCAGTTCTTCACCGTGGAGGGCGCCGGTGTTGTTCGTAAAGAAGAAAGACGGTAGTATGCGGCTGTGCATAGACTACCGAGAGTTGAAGAAACTGACTGTCAAGAATAAGTATCCGATTCCTCGGATTGATGACCTGTTTGACCAGCTGGTGGGGTCGGTGGTGTATTCAAAGTTGGAATTAAAGTCAAGATACTATCAGTTACAAATTCGAGATGAGGACATACCCAAAACAACATTTAGTACGAGGTATGGTCACTTTGAGTTCTCGGTGATGCCGTTCGGGTTGATGAACGCACCATCTGTATTCATGGATTTGATGAATCAAGTGTTTCGAAAATACTTGGACTCTTTTGTAGTTGTCTTTATTGATGACATCTTGGTATATTCCAAATCGGAGGTGGAGCATGAGACTCACATGTGGGTAGTCTTGCAAGTGTTGAGGGAGAACCAGCTTTATGCAAAGTTCTCAAAGTGCGAGTTCTGGCTCGAGAAGGTGACATTTTTAGGCCATGTGATTAGTGGGGATGGGGTGACAGTTGATCCAACAAAAGTGGAGGCCATCATAGATTGGCTGGTTTTGAGAACCATGGCGGAAGTCCGAAGCTTTCTTGGACTAGTCGGGTACTATAGAAGATTCATGGAAAACTTTTCGCGGATAGCTCTACCCCTCACGTCACTAACTCGTAAGGATCAAAAGTTTGTGTGGACTCAGGAGTGCAGTCAGGCATTTGAGACACTGAAGGAAAGACTTATGACGGCTCCATTCCTAAGTCTACCGATGGGGACCGAAGGATTTCAGATCTACAGTGACGCATCAGGATGCAGTTTGGGTTACGTTTTGGTACATCATGGCAGTGTAATAGCCTTTGGGTCTAGGCAGCTGAAGCCTCACGAGAGGAATTACCCCATCCATGACTTGGAGTTGGCGGCGGTAATTTTCTCATTGAAATTGTGGCGGCACTATGTTTATGGTGCGAAGGTGGAGATCTTCACGGATTACAAAAGCCTGAAGTATCTCCTAGATCAGAAGGACTTGAATATGCGGTAGCGCAGGTGGGTCAAGTTCCTTGGAGACTATGAGGTGGCGATTTAGTATACGCCAGGAAAGGCCAATGTGGTGGCAGATGCCTTGAGTAGAAAATACTCGGGGCAAGGGAATTGGATCGAAGCTCATGATGAGAGGTTGGTGCGGGAATGGGAGTCCCTCGGCTTGGAGTGCGTAGCAAGGGGCGAGTCTAGCGTGGCTCGGTTAAACTGGATTGAAATGCAAAACGACTTGTCTGATCGTATTCGGGAAGCGACTCGTTTGGATGTGGAGTTTCATCCATTCGTGGTGGAAGCTCAAAAAGGCGATTGAAGCGCCTGAGAGATGATTGGCGGGATTCTTAGAAAGGACAGAAGGATTTGTGTACTGTAGTTCGGCAAGCTCCGTGAGGAGTTGATGTTTGAGGCTCACTTCACAAAGTACTCCATTCATCCGGGCAGTACAAAGATGTACTTGGATATGAAGAGATCCTTTTGGTGTCTTGGACTGAAGCGGGACGTAGCTTTGTACGTGAATCGATGTCAAACTTGTGCCTTGGTGAAGGCTGAGTGTCAGAAGCCGGGTGGGTTCCTGAAGCCTCTTCCAATCCCCGAATGGAAATTCGATGACATCTCCATGGATTTTGTGCATGGGTTACCTAGATCGCAGTAGGGTAACGACGCGATTTGGGTGATTGTGGATCGCTTAACCAAAGTGGCTCACTTCATCCCAAACCGAAAGGAGGACAGCATGGAGAAGCTGGTGGAGTTGTATGTTCGCAACATTGTGCGACTACATGGGATTCCTAAAAGTATAGTTAGTGATCGTGACGGATGTTTCACGTCCAAGGACTGGAGGTTGGTTCAGAAGAGTCTGAGCACGAAACTAAAGTCCAGTATGGCTTTCCATCCTCAAACTGAGGGGCAAACCGAAAGAACGAACCGTACTATGGAGGATATGCTGAGGATGTGTGTTCTTGACTTCAGCAAGAAATGGGAGGATCACCTCTTCATGGTGGAGTTCACGTATAACAATAGTTACTAAGCAAGTATAAAGATGGCACCATACGAAGCTTTGTATGGGAGGCGGTGTCGAACACCGATGTCGTGGACAGAGGTGGGAGACACCAAACTATTGGGAAAAGAAGTGGTAGCTGATGCTTGTGAGTTGGTACAGACCATTCAAGAGCGCATGAAGGTGGCTCAAGATCGGCAAGCAAAATATTTTAATGCTCGCTATAGGAAGTTGGAGTTCGCGGTAGGCGATTGGGTCTATTTGAAGATCTAGCCGTTCAAAGGCGTTTCATGGATTCTCCGACTCAAGAAGTTGAGTCCAAGGTTTTTGGGACCTTTTGAAGTTGTTGAATGGGTGGGAGAAGCAGCGTACCATTTGGCGTTGTCCGCAGAACTGATTGGATTACACGACCTCTTCCATGTCTCCGTCTTGAGGAAAGCCTTGGTAGAGGCTAGTGTTGTGATCGAATCGACATCAGTGCTGATAGAGGAAGAATTGAGGATGAGAGTCCATCCAATTGCTATAGAGGATTCAGAAATTCGGCAGTTGCGGAACAAAGAGGTCAAACTCGTAAAAGTCCGATGGGACAACTGCGACTGTGAGGAGCTCTCTTGGGAGCGAGAACAAACTATGCTGGAGGAATATGCAGAGTTTTTCCGTTCAGGTATCATTTAAGTTTTGTGTACCTCTTTTTTCTTTTTTGTAATTTCGGGACGAAATTCTTTTAAGGGGGAGAGAGTCGTAACGCCCCAAAATTCGAAAGAAGGACGAGCAGCGTCGAGAGCCAAGTTTGGGTCTTGGTAAGGGTCACAGGCGTGCTCCCTCTATCGACCACTTTTGTCGACCGAAGACTCGCGTGTCGACGCAAAGGAGGTGTCGACACAGAGGTGTTGAAACAGAGGAGGTGTCGACACAGAGGTGTCGACACAGAGGTGTTGATATAGAGGAGGTATCGACACAGGCAGGGAACACGACCTATGTAACACCTCTACACAACACCCGAGTAGTCTATTAACGAGCATGTTACTGGGCTGCAGCCCAAGCACCCCAACCCCTCTCCCTCCACAGGCGGGTTGTTGGTGGCCGCAGCCTCCCTTTGATGAGGTAAACTCGATAGTCAAGCCTGCACTACGGGGACTTCCCAGGAGGTCACCCATCCTAGTACTACTCCAGCCCGAGCACGCTTAACTATGGAGTTCTTTCAACTCTCATCACCAATTGAGCTGCAGATCAATTGGTGATGAGAGTTGAAAGAACTCCATAATTAAGCGTGCTCGGGCTGGAGTAGTACTGTGATGGGTGACCTCCTGGGAAGTCCCCATAGTGCAGGCTTGACTATCGAGTTTATCTCATGAAAGGGAGGCTGCGGCCACCAACAACCCGCATGTGGAGGGAGAGGGGTTGGGTTGATTGGGCTGCAGACCAGTAATATGCTCGTTAATAGACCACTCAGGTGTAGTGGAGAGGTGTTACAAAAAAGTGCACTTTTTATTGTAACGTCCCCTGGGCCGTCCATGGGCCTCAGCCCACTAGGCCTCCGTTAGACCATTACCGGGATGCAGCCCAAGCACCCCAACCCCTCTCCCTCCATAGACTGGTTGTTGGTGGCCACAGCCTCCCTTTGACGAGTGAAATTCTCCCGTTAAGCGGACAGCACAGGGACTTCACAGGATGTCACCCATCCCAGGACTTCTCCGGCCCGAGCACGCTTAACTATGGAGTTCTTTCAACCCTCATCACCAATTGAGCTGTAGCTCAGTTGGTGATGAGGGTTGAAAGAACTCCATAGTTAAGCGTGCTCGGGCTGGAGTAGTACCGGGATGGGTGACCTCCTATGAAGTCCCCGTAGTGCAGGCTTGACTATCGAGTTTACCTCATCAATGGGAGGCTACGACCACCAACAACCCGCCCGTGGAACTCCACAGTTAAGCGTGCTTGGGCAAGAGTAGTACTGGGATCGGTGACCTCCGGGAAGTCCCCGTACGACCCAACTTAACTTTCGAGTTCGCTCATCAAAGGGAGGCTGTGGCCACCAACAACCCGCCTGTGGAGGGAGAGGGGTTGGGGTGCTTGGGCTGCAGCCCGGTAGTGTCGCCTAGAGTGGAGCCGTGACACCGTCACTTTGGATCGGCTAGGGGCGTTACAGCCTAGGACACAGGCGTGTCCATGGCCGTGTCATACCGGGTTCATCGAGAGCCCGGGAATTCGACGATTTTCGCTCGACGAAGTGTCGAGACAGTGAACACGGTTCGGGACACGGGCGTGTCTAAGGCCGTGTAGAGCGTGTTCGATGAATTTTTGAGAAGTCGACGAAAAGGCAGTCGACGATCGTCGAGACTTCGAACAAGGCCTGAGACACGGGCGTGTCCCAGGCCGTGTCCTTCTCGGGTTGTGAGCCGTGACGTGTAAGGGGATTGAACATGGCCTGGTGCCCAGGCGTGTTCATATTGGACATGGCCGTGTCAAATGTGATAAGGGCGTGTCATGTACCCGTGTCCTGCTTTGGGTAGGATGGTTTCAGCGTCGATTGGAGAACACGGCCTTGGACACGGGCATGTCACAAGCCATGTTCGGCCCAGGTGTTTTGATTTTCAGTTCGGATCATGGCCGTTCATTTCCTTCTTTTGGGATCTGATGGTCCAGGGTTTCCCTTGTTGAGTTAAGTCTAGGAATAGGGTACAGAAACCCTCATTCTTCTTCAAACACTCTCTTTCTAAGATCAAGAGAGAAGGGAGAGCAAGGAAAAAGATGAAGGAGAGATCCGGCTACCAGAGAAGTTTCGGTGCTCCAAATCGCGAGCCAAGTACAGATCCGTGGAGGCAAGACCGTTGTGAAGGTTTTCATCCTGCTAAGTGGCCATGGCTAGGAAGAGAGGTCGGAAGGTAACGACACTTCTCCTCTTGGTTTTAGGATGCATGTTTAGCATCTTTTACTTTTTAATTTTTGGGCACCAAACTCTCAAATTAGAGGGGTTTGGGTCGCCAAGGTCCAAGAGGAACCTCCGGGTCGATTGAGTCAATCCCCGACATGTTTTTGCATTAGAGATCTGCTCCGTTAGTGAATTAGGCATGGTGGGTGAAGCCGTTGTCGCGACCGTTAGTCCGACTCGGTGATGTTGCATACGAGCTTTAAGGATTCGTAGAGATCCGTTGCAACAAGATGCCGTTTGTGATGTTTGTGATGTTTTCCCCCTTTTCTCGAGTGAGTACGTGTAGTCGGAACCGGACAAGTTTAGCTCCTCAATGTCAGTAGATGGTTTCCTTGGTGGACAAGGTTATGTCCGCATTGGCGGTAGATGGTTTCCTTGGTGCGCGGGGACGTTGCAGTACGAATGAGGGATTAGGGTGGAATTGGTATTTGGATTGTAATGTGCTAAGGTGTGGCTTTGTCTCCGTTGTCGGCTGGCTATCCTGTGACGTGCAGGTCATGTGTGGAGAGTGTCCCAGCGAGACTAGTCCCCTTCTGTGAGACTGACGAGAATGCCAAGCATGGGGAAAGCCTGAGCAATGAGTCCATGAGCGGGTGGGATACAACAAGGCTTCTTAGAATCGGTCGGTGTGTTAGACGGAATCCTGACATGAGAAGTCAGAGCTTGCAGGCAAACCCGGGTCTAAGACCATGAGCGGGTGGGGCCTTGGTAAGAGTTCCGTGTGGCGGCTTGCTTGCCGTTGGAGGAATTGCAGTGCCCCCTTTGTTTGTGGCTTAATGCCAATGGGGAAATGATGAGTACCCAGATGATGTGATGATGTGCTAGATGCATACGCGTTAGGGTGCCTTGGGTGAAGCCCGGGTTTTGCATTCATGCTGCATAGTAGGCCCCTTTTCTTTATACGCTCAACTGTAGAGAACGTGCATGTTGTTTGAGACATCCAAGCCTGTTCATTAGTGCTATACTTGTTTTTGTATATTGTATACGAAGTGCTGACTTGCAAGTTGGAGGGGTACCCCGGGGTCCGTTAGGGGCGGCCGGGAGGAGATGTGTTTGTTACATAGTTTGAGGTCAGCCTTTACTGACCCATGTTACAACCAAATTTTACAGGGCAAGGATCGCAAGCAGGAGCTAGCTCGCCGGCCAGAAAGGCCTAAGCCTCATGAAGTGTTACCATCCTTGCTATGGCTTTACTTTTGTGATTTTGTATGTTTGATGTTGTTGTCTTTCGGCTTGCATGCCGAGGTAGCTTAGGAGTGCATGTGCACTTTGATGTTTATGTATTGTTGGAGATTTGGACTCTCTTTTGTTGTAAGGCCATAAGGGCGTTTCGAGACCCTTGTGGATGTGGATAACTTCTAGTCTTGGTTGATGTTCCCGCTGTGTTTTGCTAAAGAGCTCTTGGACCACATCATTAGATGCCGGTCAGCTGCGGAGGTTTGGACTTCCCTTGATGGGTTGTTCAGGAAGGAGGTGAAGGTTGCTGCAAAAGATGGTCCCTCTACTTCATATCAACAAGAGAGGAGTGTTTATCCTCGGCATGATGGGAAGAGGATGGAAGGACGAAGGTGCTATAGATGCAAGCAACATGGTTATATCAGGAAGGAGTGCAAGGTTGTCTTGCTCTCGGCGAACGTTGCTCACGTTGGGAGTAAGGAGAAGAACTTGGTTGGATCAACAACAAGTTCTGGTGCTAATCAGATGAAGGAAAGTGATAGTGTAGCCATTTGGCATGAAAGACTTGTGCATGTGGGGATGGACAAGCTGAAAGCTATGGCAGGAAGAAGACTAATAAGAGGCTTGCCTAGGTGGTCATCCTACGACGACGGTCAAGCTTGCACGGGATGTCAGCAAGGCGAAGCTTATCGCTTTACAGTTGATAAGGCACAGTCCAGATGTAAAGCACCTCTGAAAGTTGTCCATTGTACTCCGGTAGGACCGACCGTTACTGCCAGTCTTGGAGGCAGCAAGTTCATGTTGATTTTGGTTGATGACTATTCAAGGTATACTTGGGTATAATTCATGAAGGAGAAGTCGAACATGTTCTGCTTGTTTGTGGAGTTCAAGAAGCTTGCGGAAGGCCAGCTTGGCCTGCGGATCAAGAAGTTGAGGACAAGTATCGGTGGTGAGTTTGGCTCAACCGAGTTCTCAAACTTTTGCAGGAAGCATGAGATCCGATGGGAGCTGTCTTGTGGACATACTTTACAGCAAGGTGGTGTTGCAGATCGGATGATCCGTTTGTTGACGGAGACCTGCAAATGTTCGCTTCAGTGCAAAAGCATTCCGAAGGCCTTTTGGGCGGAAGGGATGGCTTATGCGGCGCATGTCATCAATCGGATGCCGCTTAGTCTGATCAATGTAAAGACTCCTTATGAGCTGATGTTCGGGGTGAAGCCCAATGTGAAGCACCTACGGGTGTTTGGATCTACCTGCTATGTTCACGCTCCAGATGCTCTCAAGACAAAGCTTGTCTTTGTTGGGTATGATGAGCAGAGGAGGAGATGGAGGTGTATGGATCCTACGATGAAGAGGTTCATCGTGTCAAGAGACATTCTCTTCGATGAGTTGATGTTGTATTGGGGTAGCTCTTGTGTGGAGCTAGAGATGAGCAGGTCAGATGGTGGGCTGAAGGAGGCTACTGCTAAGGAAGCAAGGGAGCTGCCTGTGTCACCATAAGCTCCTGGTTGTTCTAGCTCCGGGGCAAAGGTGTCAGGGTCGGGAAGCAATGGGAGCGATGCTCCAAGTCCTTCTGGCTCGAAGACGGAGGCTTCTAGTTCGAGAAGCAGGGGGAGCAATGTTCCAAGTAGTTATTATTCGAGTGCAGAGACTTCTAGTTCAGGCAGCAGGGGGAGCGTTGCTCCAGGTGCTTCTAGTTCCAGTGAGGTAGCGTCTTGTTTAGGAAGCAAGGGGAGCATTGTTCCGGGTTTGCCCGAGAATGGAGCTGGTTCAGGAGGAGCAGCGGAGGTGGCAAGCCATGATCAAGTTCTTAGGAGATCGAAGCAGATCAGTAACCCACTAGCTCGATACAACGAAGGGAACACGACGAGCTTGGTCTTATGTTTCCTTGCTAGCCCTAAGGTCGAGCGAGTTCCTTCTAGCTATGAAGACCCCACTAGAATCAAGGAGGTGTTTGACACAAAGGCTGAAGAGGTGACTACTCTCAGAAGTGATAAGGCTTGGGCTCTTGTTCCCAAGGTTGTTGGTGATACTCCTGTGATGCATGAGTGGAGGTTAAAGCTGAAGAAGAAGGCAGAGGGAAGCATGGCTCCTTATGGGAGATGCTGTATGGCTCCCTCATGGTCCATGATATGCAGGGAGGGGACTATGTCTTGGACATCTCCTCAAAGGTGCTATTGGAGCGATCAGGTGCATGGTTACGGGGCTGCTGGAGTTATTCACAACTTCTCACTTCAAGGGGGAGTGTTGAAAATTGTGAAGTGAAAGTGGGTGAATGGAGCACTTGGGCAACCTATCCACGCGGACTACGCGGACAGGGTTGGTGAACAGCTAGGTCAGCAGGAATGTTGCAGATGGCTTGTTCTGTGGCTTCCTGGGTGGTCTGTTCGTGCGGACTATGCAGACAGCAGCGGTGGTTAGCCAGGCCGACTTGTGCTCAGCAGGCAGTTGGATCCCAGGAAGTAATCAGGCGGATAACAACTCTATCCACGGAGTCCGACAAGAAGCGGACTAAGGAACTGGAGCTCAGCAGACCAGCTCGGCAGAAGCCTTGATCTTGATTTAGTGAAGAGGCAAGTGGAAGCCGCGGAGACCGCCAGTGAGTGCGGACTGATACGGGAGGTCGCCGGGTTTGGTGAGCTGGATACAATGTACGCCAGTAAGTGCGGACTGGATCTTGTGGCCAGTGGTATGGGCTTGGTTGGTTCTGAACTAAGTCCATGGTTGGCTCTATATCGTCCTGATTCGCACTATGCCCCTCGTGCACATTTTTGAGTCAGGAGAGCTGACTTGGGCTCAGGGGAGTGCTGGAAACTAGGCTATACTTGTAAATAGGAGGAGAAATCAGTCAAGCATAGGATACAGGTAGAGACGCGGGCGTGTCCCTACCAGTGTAGGAGAGGCCAGCTCTCGAGTCGATGACTCGTGTATGTCTAGAGAAGGACACGGGTAGTGACACGGGCGTGTCACTACCCGTGTGACATGACACGGGTATAGACACGGGCGTGTCCCTACCTGTGTGTGTGTCGAGTTGAACTCGACGAAGCGTGTCGATATCGACGAAGTGTGTCGAGATTGATGAAGTGCATGACACAGGTAAAGACACGGGCGTGTCCCTACCCGTATGTGTGTGTGTGTGTGTGTCGAGTTGAACTCGATGAAGTGTGTTGAGATCGACGAAATGTATTACACGAGCAGAGACACGGGCGTATCCCTACCCGTGTGTGTCGAGTTGAACTCGATGAAATGTGTCGAGATCGACGAAGTGTATGACACGGGTAGATACATGGGGTGTCCCTACCCGTGTGTGCGTGTGTGTGTCGAGTTGGACTCGACGAAGCGTATCGAGATCGATAAAATGTATGACACGGGTAGAGACACAGGCATGTCCCTACCCGTGTGTCTGTGTGTCGAGTTGAGTTTGTCGAGATGTATCCAGAGAAGGACACGGCCATGGAACACGGCCGTGTCATGTGGACATGGGTCGGTACACGGGCGTGTCCCTACCCGTGTCGAGTATTGAACCAACACTAAAACCGTCGTTGACGTTTCGCCCGAAGCAGGACACGGGTAAGGACACGGGTGTGTCCCTACCCATTTCACTTTTCATATATAAGGGTTGTGAAAACCCTAGCCGTTTTCACTCCTCATTCCAGCCATTTTTCCTGAGAGAAATTTCTGTAGAGAGGGAAACCTGCTGGAGCAAGTCTTAGAGGAGAAGATGCCGCCAAGAAGAGTCACAAGATCCATGACTGGAAATAGTGGAAATGCTAGAAATGAGGTGAGCTTCCTCTCCTCTCCCTTGGTGCTAGATCTATAGAAATCTATGTCAGATGTAGACTCAAAAGAGTTTAGACTAGTGAGATGGTGATTTCTCTAGGAAGAGGTCGTTCTCGGGCTTGCGCTCTAAGGCTAGTTGTGTCTTCAACCTCTCCAACCTTCTATGTGAAGATGGGGGATGGTTTATTGAAGAATCATGGCCTCATGAGGGTGAATAATGGAGGTGGAATTTCTGCTTGTGTTAGATCGACTTGAGGAGGAAGATGAACCGATGCCGTTCATTCCTCTTTAAGATGCGTGCAGAATCTGTGTTCTGCGCGCAGCGAGCCTCTTGGCCATTTTCAGGTGTGATATGGCCAGATCAGGGCTTTTGACTAAACACGAAAGTTGAAGTCCTTGCAAATACCTTTCCAACGCGTGGTTGCATGACTTCAGGCAAAGTTTGTAGCCACAAGAAAGTCTGAACGAAAATGACGTCCAATAAATCCTGCTTGCAGAAATTGTGTTCTGTACGCAGCGGACTTCAAGACTGATTTCAAGTATGATACTATTAAATCTGGGTTGTGGTCTGAACATAAAAGTTGTAGCCCATGGAAAGACCGTTCTATTGAGGGGTTACACATCTTCATCGGATTCATGTAGCTTTGGGAATCTCCAGTTGAATTTGCTGTCCAGATTTATTCTGCACTTAAATTCTGGGTTTGGTATAACATGGATTTGGATTTAGTGGATTCAATGTTGCAACTAACTTAAGGTTTGGGTGAACCCTTTTATGTTAATCATCTTAGTTCTATAATTGATGAAGTTTAATAATTGGATCCCATGAAATTGATTTGTGAATCGAAGCATACTTAAACGAAACGATTTGATAGAAATTGGTAGACTATTATAAATGCGCATCATGATAATAACATGTTGAATCATTTGGGATGTAAGGTAGGATGATAACTTATGGCCATATGTATAATTGTTTAACGGAATGAATTTAGTGTCCAATGCTTAAAGTGTCGTCTCCCTACGGGTAGCATTGTATTGGATGTAAGTGCGGTGTTGACCGTCACTGGTTGAGTTTGTGTTAAGATGAACCAAGGTCGGACGGTTGGGCTTGGTCCTCGATGTTCATTTCCCGGGGCTCCTTCCATGCCGAGTGGATGGTTGGGCTTGGTCCTCGTGTTTTCTCCGAGGCTCCTTCCATGCCACGGTGATGTGGTATTGCATGCGGTGTGAGTCGACATGCGGTGTCGTAATCCTGTGTTAAGGATAGTGTGGCAGGCCTACGGGCTCGCCGATCGTCACACCGATGGGAGTTGACTGCTAGACTTTGGGCGGTTGGGCTTGGTCCTCGGTGTTCATGTACCAGGGCTCCTTCCATACCAAGTGAATGGTTGGGCTGTGTCCTCGTGCTTTCTTCTGAGGCCCCTTCCAGGTCACACCAGGCCAGTTCGGGTTGTGTTCTCGGTGCACATCTACCCGAGACCCCGCTGGGCCATAGTACGCATGGGCTCTGCTGTTGTGTTCTTAGCGTTGAGGCGTACGGAGGCCTAGGTGAAGTAGTGTGGATACCCGCCTAGTAGTAGAGATGCCCGCTCTACTGTCACCGCCTGGCCACGACGGTTGATGCCTGAGAGGTTAGATACATGCTTGAATAGTGGGAACTAAAGTATGTGTCGATAGAGCAATTGCATGTGCGTGATCATGGGTGAGTCATTGCATAATATACATACCATTACATAACATTGCACAAACAAGATCCTCATCATATAAGTTTGTATGGGCACTCCTATACGATAAGTTACTTTATGTAAACCGATGCTTAACTTATAAGCTTGTATGAACATCCTTATAAGTTAAGTTACTTTCCTGCTGTAGTTACTTATACTTGATGATTGATATATCTCTTGTAGAACTGCTAGATTAATTGTTGCTAATCTTATTGTACCATTACCACTTGCTTGTACCTGCTTATATTATTCATTATACTTCGTACCTTGCTCTTTTTTCTGCCCGGTGGCGAGGAGTCGCCGGGGGAGCGGATGTGAAGCCACTTAGTCTTTTCGACTAACGGTTGCTACATCTTCCTTTTTGGGAGGTCACCCTACAGGTCAAGCAGTTGCAGACTATGCAGCAGGACAACCAGGCCAGGACGACAGGGCCTGAAGTGACGGTGCCGTCGCTACCATCGGTTACCGATGTGAGTGTTAAGCGACTATGATGTAGCCCCTTTGGGCAATTAATAGCTGTACTCTGATATATTGTAGAAGCATGTTTTAGCTTCTCTAATTTGATGTACTTTGGACATATATGCTTGGTGTGGATTTGAATTCTCTTGCTTATATTTTGGTTGGGTTGGCATGTATATATTTATATTGGTTGTAGCCGGCAGAATAAGCGTCTTGTGGTACAGGTTAGCCCGTGCGCTAATGCTACCGCAAGGCGGCTGTTCTGGGCATAAGACCCCCTTCGAGCCGTGTTTCGGGATTCGGGAGGGGTGTCTTACAAATGGTATCAGTTTGCCACGATCCTCAAATAAAGAAGTCATTCAACAATGGTACCACCCCCGTTCGATTAGTCAGTTTGCGGACAAACTGACTTAGCGGAAGCAGTGGTGTGCCCATATGTAATTCACACTAAGTTTGTCCAACTTTGACCTTAAGATTAGCCAAGTTGACCATACGTTTGTGTTTTACGTGTAGATTCCAGTGCACATTAAGCCGAATAGGGGCACTCCTGCCCCTTCCATACCCACTCAGTTTCAACAATCCGAGTTGGGGCAGACGCTCACCGCCATCCTGCATGCCTTTAGGGCACAGCAGCCTCCGATGCAACAACAGGCTACGGGTTCTAACTGGTTGAGCACCTTTCGGGCCCTCTACCCTCCCGTCTACCTCGGGACGGAGTCGGCCGTATGCACGGAGGAATGGCTTGACACGATGCAGGATTTGTTGGCGGGGATCCGTTGCCCAGCCAACATGGCTGTGACGTTGGCGGTGTCCATCTTGGAACTACATGCTAAGAGGTGGTGGAAGTCCCTCATGGGCTCCACCTTCCAAGGCTGGGTCTATATAGAGATAAGTTGGAGCGAGTTCTCGGATGTCTTCTTGGAGCACTTCATTCCCACATCCGCTCGAAATGAACTCAAAGAGAGGTTTCTTCTGCTAAAGCAAGGATCAAAATCAGTTATGGAATATCAGCGAGAGTTTCAGCACCTCGCGAGGTTTGCAGATTCTTATGAATTGGATGATAGAGGATACGCCAAGCATTTCTACAAAGGGCTGCGAGATCCCCTAAGGCAGGCCCTTTTGTTTATAGCAGACGCTAGCTTGGCGGAGATTATCGACATGACGAAGAGATTGGAGGCGGATCACTTGAGTAGTGGTAAGAGACCTGCAGAGGGTGTGATAGAAGTTGGCCCAAGCAACAGAAGGAGGCAGGACTTTAGGAGATGAAGGGGACATCAAAGAGGTGGAGGACGTTTCCACCGAGATTTTAGAGCAGAGCATCCGGTTCCGCAGCCGCCTGCGTTGCCTCCACCGCCTCAGCCTCAACAATTTCAGCAACCTGAGGGGCGTTATGGGCGAGTGTGCTTCGAATGCTACCAGCCAGGCCACATTCGACATTTCTGCCCGCGGTTGTTTGGGAATGTCCCTCCTGCTCTCCCTCCGACAGCTCCGCGGGGGCAGGATTACATGCGTGGTCGAGGATGAGGACCACGAAGAGGAAACCCCGGTCCTGACCGGGATCAAGTGTACGCGCTGGACATGGCGCAAGAACGGAATCCCCAGGATATTATTGCAAGTATGTTGCAGTTAGCCTTCTCATTTTCATTGTTTAAATTAAGTTGCTTAAAATATACTAGACACCTACTGTTAAGTTTTGGTTATTGGTACTTAGGCACCGTGGTAGTCGGCGGGAAGACGGCCTATATGTTGTTCGATACCGGTGCCTCACACTCTTTTGTGTCTGAGGACTTCATTAAGGACATGGAAGGTGTACAATACTTTACTGATATAGCTCGACGAGTACGCCTCCCGGACAGCTCTGAGATGACTGCAAGCACTAAGTGAGAGCTAGAGATATTCATTGGGGGAAAGGCCTTTGATACGCCTGCCACGGTCTTGAGAATGCCAGAGTTTGACATCATTTTGGGCATGACATGGTTGGACTGACACTTTGTAAGGATTGACTGTGCAGAGAAACGAATCTACTTGAGGCATGGAGACACCGACATCATTTTTCAAAGTGTTAGCTTCGCACCTCGTATGATGCTATCTTCAGTTCAGGCAGTAAAAGCCCATATGAAGGGGGATGAAGTCTTCATGATCTGTTTCGAGTTGAAGGAGATGGCGTTGGATATGAAATATGTACAGGTAGTGCAGGATTTCCCGAGGTATTTCCTGAGAAACTGCCAGGATTACCCCCGCATAGAGAAGTTGATTTTCAAATTAATCTAGTACCGGGTGCCAAGCCTGTATCCAAGGCCCCTTACAGAATGGCCCCGAAGGAACTCGCGGAGTTTGGAGTTCAACTGCAAGAACTGGTGGAGTCAGGGTTTGTTCGCCCCAGATCATCACCCTAGGGAGCCCCTGTATTATTCGTCAAGAAGAAGGACGGAACCTTGCGGTTATGCATAGACTATCGGGAACTCAATCGTCTGACAGTGCGGAACACCTATCTGCTACCACGGATCGACGAGTTGTTCGATCAACTGGTGGGAGCGCATTCGTTTTCTAAGTTGGATTTGCGCTCAGGATATTATCAATTGAGGATACAAGAGGAGGACATCCAGAAAACGGCCTTTAGTTCAAGATATGGGCTGTACGAGTTCACTGTAATGCCGTTTGGGCTCACAAATGCCCCTTCGGCTTTCATGAGCCTGATGAACAAGGTGTTTGAACCTTACGTGGATATCTTCGTCATTGTTTCATCGACGACATCCCAGTATACTCAAAGACGGAGGAGGAGCATGTTGAGCACTTGACCTTGGTATTGAAGAAATTAAAAGAGCACGCCTTGTTCGCCAAGTTCAGCAAGTGCGAAGTCTGGGTTAAAGAGGTTGCTTTCTTGGGGGTATGTGATCAGTGGAGCAGGACTAGTGGTGGATCCGGCCAAGGTGCATGACGTGAAGGAGTGTTCGCCCTTGAAGTCGGCGGTCGATGTGAGGAGCTTCCTTGGACTTGCCGGTTATTACCGCAAGTTCATAAAAGGGTTCTCAAAGATTGCCCTCCCTCTTACTTCCTTGACAAAGAAAGGTGTGCCATTTGAGTGGAAACCCAGTGAGAAGCGGTATTCCAAGAGCTAAAGGATAAACTTACCTCTGCCCCCATCCTAGCACTTCTGTCTGGGAAGAAAGGATTTCAAGTCTACACCGACACGTTATATCAAGGGATGGGAGTGGTGTTTATGCAGCACAGACACGTGATTGCCTATGCATCAAGTGTAACGTCCCGAATCGCACTAGGCCCCTCGTGCGTGTTTTTGAGTCAGGAGAGCTGACTTGGGCTCAGGGGGAGTGCTGACAACTGGGCAGCATATGTGAATAGGAGGAGAAATCAGTCAAGCATAGGACACGGGTAGAGACACGGATGTGTCCCTACCCGTGTGGGAGAGGCCGCTCTCGAGTCGATGACTCGAGTATGTCCAGAGAAGGACACGGGTAGTGACACAGGCGTGTCACTACCCGTGTGCAGTGATAAGGGTAGAGACACGGGCATGTCCCTACCCATGTGTGTGTGTAGAGTTGGACTCGACGAAGTGTGTCGAGATCGACGTGGCAAGCAGGGGTACATGGCCTGTGACACGGGCATGTCACAGGGTGTGTCCCGCAGTGTCAAGAGGTCTACAATTTTCTCTCGACATGGTGTCGAGTGGGTTACACGCCTTGGGTCACGGTAGTGACTGGACCGGCATGGGTAGAGACACGGGCGTGTCACTACCTGTGTGTGTCGAGTTGAAATCAATAGTGTGCGTCGAGATCGATGAAATGTATGACACGGGTAGAGATACAGGTGTGTCCCTACTCGTGTGTGTGTGTGTATGTGTGTGTGTCAAGTTGAACTCGACAAAGCATGTTGAGATCGATGAAATGGGTCGAGATCGACCAAATGTATGACACGGGTAGAGACCCGGGCGTGTCCCTACCCGTTTGTTGGTGTGTCGAGTTGAGTTCGTCGAGATGTATCCAGAGAAGGACACGGCCAGGGAACACGAATGTGTCATGTGGACACGGGTCGGGACACGCCCGAGTATTGAACCGACACTAAAACCGTCTTTGACGCTTCGCCGAAGTAGGACACGGGCAAGGACACGGGCGTGTCCCTACCCGTGTCACTCTTCATATATAAGGGGAAGTGAAAATCCTAGCCATTTTCATGCACATTTCATCCACTATTTTCTGAGAGAAACTCCTGTTGAGAGAAGGAAGTTGCTGGATCTAGTTCTAGAGGAGGAGATCCACCACCGCCGTGAAGGAGAAGATGCCGCCGAGAAGAGTTACACGATCCATGGCCGAAAATAGTGGAAATGCCGAAAATGAGGTGAGCTTCCTCCCCTCTCCCTTGGGGCTATATGTAGCAGCCCAAATTGTAGAATGGGAAACTATTGGGTGACACGGCCTAGGATACGGGCATGTCCCAGGGCGTGTCCTGCTCGGGTTGAGCAGATGGGCGCATGGTCGACGAAATTCGTTCGACGAATTTTCGGGAGGTACACGCCCGTGACACGGACGTGTAATGGGGCGTGACCTAGGGCGTGTCCTCCCCTGGTCGACACCAGAGTTTTAGTCAACGAACTGTGCTCGACGATCGTCAAGTATGGGGTACATGGCCTATGACACGGGCGTGTCACAGGGCGTGTCCCACTGTGTCGAGAGGTCGACACTTTTCTCTCTAGTAGGCGGAAAATTACTCGAGTAAGAGTGGGGTGACACGGGCGTGTCATCCCTGTGACACGGGCGTGTCCTATCCGGGTACTCAAGTAGTTGGTTTTCTCTCGAGTAAGTCCTCTCGAGTAGGTCTCGAGTGGGTGACACACCCCGTGTCACGGGCATGACTAGGTTGACACGGGCATGGAATGGGCGTGTCACCTTGTCGTAGATAAGTCAGAATGAGTTGATTCGTGTACTGCTTAAGTTACACGCCATGTGACACACATGCATTGCCACCCATCGATCCCATATCTATCCAGATCAACCCACCCTAGTGGTGTAACAGGCCGGGTTTATCTCACGCTCCCCAGGAGAGCTACCAATTGATCTCTCATCATAACCAGGAGCTTACTCAAAGCCTCCATATAGCCATAACCAACATACATTCATTCGTAAAGCCCATCTGGATGGGTAGTATGGATTGGTGATGATCATGGGTAAACCGGAGAAGACTCTGTGGATTTGATGCTAGGAAAGGTTTATGCTTTAAGTGAATGGTTGTGTGGATGAATGAATGTTGGTTATGGCTATATGGAGGCTTTAAGTAAGCTCCTGGTTATGATGAGAGATCAATTGGTAGCACGCCTACGGAGCGCGAGATAAACCCAGCCTGTTACACCACTAGGGTGGGTTGATCTGGATAGATATGGGATCGATGGGTGGCAATGCCTGGGGAGCCGAGTTAAACCCGGCTTGCTGCACCACAGGTGTGGGTCAATCAGAAATAGGTGAGGGGCCGGTTGGTGGTAATACCTGGGGAGTCCTGATAGCCCGGCTTGCCACACTACATTGGGTGGGTCGATCTGCTCCGGTTGTTTGTGAATGCTGCGAGGTAGTACCTCTGAGTGGTATGGACGGGCCTTCCCTGTATGCATAGCCATCATCATTTCTATCAATCGATCAATTACAATCATATCACAAACGTCGGTATCCACCATATGCTTCGTGCTGGTGGAGACGATGACCCCCAAGTTGTTGATGACAGCATGTTAACGGAAGACCCTCCTTCGTCTCCAACAAAGGACTCACGTCGCCATGGTGTTCTTCTCCGACGGTATCTTCAAGACAACTCATCGGTGATGAGTCCTTTCAAGCGGGTGAGGATTGGTGGAGACGACGGCCCCCAAGTTGTTGATGACGGCACGCTAACGGAAGACCCTCCTTCGTCTCCAAGAAAGGACTCGCGTCGCCATGGTGTTCGTATGGAGCGGTGCTACAATCTCCGCCCTCGGCGCAAGACAAATAACTAGTTGAACTTATTTTATTATTAGCTTATGTGCATTCATATTTTAGCATGCTTTATTTACACATTTAGAGTATGTTATTTTATTTAGGCTGCATGTAGCCATTGAATGTTTTATTTTTATTTGGGCAACATATAGCCAAGACTTGGTGTTAAGCCTATATATAGGCATGTATGGTTTTGTTTAAGCTTAGTTGAAATGAAAAGAAACACTAAAACGTTCCTTACTTGATAATCTCCCTCTCTCTCTCTTCCTCTCCTAGCCACCACTCTCCTTTTCCTCTCCCTCTCTAGAGCATTCAGCCAGCCCCTCTCCCTCATCTTCCTCTTCCAAGCCGCCACCTCCCCTTCCTCTTCCTTAGCCGCCAGCTCCTCTCCAGCATCATCAACCCTACCACCTCTATCCATAGCCGGCCGACCACCAACCTCCACAACCCGAGCACCCCTTTGAAAAAAAACCGACCGCCCATCTTCACTTGGAGTTTTATCCGAGAAAGGCCTCCTTCTACGACGAGGAATCTGGATATCGGTGTGAAGCGGCCAAGACAAACGATCTATCTCTCCATCAGGCGCAACTCCGGTGGAACTGTGGAAGAGCAATCCTTCAAAGGTAGTCGAAATCATCTATTCCGACTTGGGTAACGATCATCTCCACTCACGTGTGATTCCCTCTAGATAGTCTAGTGGTCGGAAAGATTTTTGCGTTGGATTTGAATCGTTAGATTCTTCGTGGTTTTTCTTTTGATTTGCATCAATCTTAAACGCATTATTTTCGAAAGGGTTTGGCGAGCCCCGTAATATTTGTTGGGAGAGATCTACCATTTTTCGATCGCATTTTGGGTAGATCTCTTTTGGTACAGCCATCGCTCGGTCGGACCCAAGATTGGTCCTTTTAGCTTGAGAGAACATCGACCTCTAGTCATTTGTTCGATCTTTAAACGGTGTGGCTACCGCATGTTGGTGATAGTTGATAACGTTGTTCGTGGGTGTGCTGCGTTTAGTTATTGTGTAAGTGTAATAGTGGAAGTAGAGAGGCGTACATGTTATTCCCTTTGCCGTTATAGCGTCAAACACCGTAGCCTACATCACGTGCACTCAGGGCACCTTATTGGTGTACCAGATATCCTAGTCATACACCGCCGATCGAGGCTCTTCACTTGTTGGTTGGGTGGTTCAATCTTAGTTCACCAATCTTATTATTGGCGACATACCGTCTATACCACTCAGAGGTACTACCTCGCAGCATTCAAAAACAACCAGAGCAGATCGACCCACCCTATATGGTGTGGCAAGCCGGGCTATCAGGACTCCCCAGGTATTACCACAAATCGATCCCTCACCTATTTCTGATTAACCCCACACCTGTGGTGCAGCAAGTTGGGTTTAACTCGGCTCCCCAGGCATTGTCACCCTCTCCATATTGTTTTTCGCCAAGTATGTGTTGGTGTCGCAGCGAATTGCGATGGAAAACGAGTTTCAACGCCTGGTGCAGGGTGAGGCTGATATTGATACGTACCTACATGAGTTTACCAGACTGGGGAGATATGTGGGGTCTACCTTTGCCGAGGAAGCGCGAAAGACGAATCGCTTTTATGAGGGACTGCGGGATGAGTTAAGGTTGGTCCTCCCGAGTTCAGTGCACCAAGGTTTCCAAGCGTTGGTCGATACGGCCCGTGCCTTGGAAAAAGATTTGAAGCGGGTACAAGAGAAGAAGAGACTGGCAGTGGAGAATCTAGAGTTTAAAGTGCCACAAGCAGAACAGTTGGAGTTGAGAAGACGAGAGAAGAAAAGGTTTAGACCTACTGAATCAGCTCCGTCGACTATTTCTTCGGGGGCAACGTATGGGAAAGGACGTGTTGATACACGTATCTATTATAACTGTGGGCAGCAAGGACACATTGCTAAATTTTGTTGGAAGACCCCTTCTGGAAGTGAGAAAAAGGTAGGTGCGTTGTATGAAGACAATGTTAAAGCAGTGGCCGAATCATCTGCATCCCGGACGCAACCTCGATTTCATAATTTAAAAGTACAAGAGCCGCAAAGTGCAATTGGTTAAATTCAGCCTTGAGTGTTTAATTTGGCTCTTACGCGAGAAATGCAAAATTGAGAGGCTGAGCGGAAGTAAGGATAGTGACTTGTATCACTTGGATGATGTGCATATTGTATATATATGTTATGATAGTATGTGAACCCTGTACATCTAGGTGATATGTTCTGATGTATGTTGACAACTTGGTGCAATTGCAGTGATCGATCGATTACAATACATGTATATGTTATTTGAGGGTATATAGAATGTTTGTGGCTAGAGATCACAAGCTGAAACTGTGGATTCTTTGGCATATGTGGAGGTTGTACAGTACCATGGTTGTTGTAACATATGAGTTTGATTAGTTTTGTTGCTGTTTACTGTGCAATTTCGTAGACGAAATTTCTTGAAGGAGGGGAGGATTGTAACAGGCCAAATTGCAGAATGGGAAACTATTGGGTGATACGGCCTGGGATATGGGCGTGTCCTAGGGCATGTCCTGCCCGGGTTGATCAGATGGGCACGTGGTCGACGAAATTCGTTCGACGAATTTTCGGGAGGTACACGCCCATGACACGGACGTGTTAGGGGGCGTGACCTAGGGCGTGTCCTCCCCTGGTCGACACCAAAGTTTTAGTCAACGAATTGCTCTCAACAATCGTCGAGTATGGGGTACACGGCTTGTGACACGAGCGTGTTACAGGGCGTGTCCCACTGTGTCGAGAGGTTGACACTTTTCTCTTGAGTAGGTGGAAAAGTACTCGAGTAAGAGGGGGTGACACAGGCGTGTCATCCCTGTGACACTGGCATGTCCTATCCGGGTACTCGAGTAATTGGTTTTCTCTCGAGTAAGTCCTCTCGAGAAGGTCTCGAGTGGGTTACACGCCCCGTGTCACGGGCATGACTAGGATGACACGGGCGTGGCATGGGCGTGTCACCTTTTCGTAGATAAGTCAGAATGAGTCGATTCGTGTACTACTTAAGATACATGCCCTGTGACACGGGCGTGTCACAGGGCATGTTGGGGCCGAAAGATGATTTTTCAGAGATTTTGTGGCCATTCATTTCCCTATCCTGAATCTAAGGGTTGGGCACTGTCCAGGTGCTTATATGGCTGAGAACTGAGAGCAGTTCCCCTTTATCTTCATCTTCTTCTTCTCCATCTCATTTCAAGAGAGAGAAAGAGAAAGGGAGAGCAAGGGAAGGAAAGGAGCAAGCAAACTAGCTGTTGGAAGAGCTGCGAAGTGCGGATTGAAGATCTGAGAACGGATTCATGAAGGCAAAGCCGAGAAGGTGACTTCCATCCAGCTACTTCATGGCACCGAAGCGATCTTCATGGGTAATGATCTCCTTCTTGGACATTGAAGTCCTTTCTTTATGCATATGCGTGGGATCCTCCACCAAGAGGTGGATTTCGAAAGAGATTCCTTGGTTGAGTCTGCATCTAGAGCCGTAAGTGTGAGTACGACATAGGCATGCTGTGTGAAGCCCATCTGGACGGGTAGTATGGATTGGTGCGGCACGCAGGCCGACCACACATGAAATCCAACCACAAATCGCACGGCCTTCAAGGGCCTTTAGAAGCAATCCTTCCATTCCGCTCATTTCAATTTAAGAAGCAGCACCTGCAATTAGCCATCCAATCCAAACAAAAAACAAAGTAACGATCAACATTAGCTGACCCATTATAACGACCCTACCCCTTACCCGGGGCAGTGGTTCCTTCCCTGTATGCATAGCCATCATCATTTCTATCAATCGATCAATTACAATCCACCAAATGCTTCGTGCACTATGGGCACCTTATTGGTGTACTAGATATCCCAGTCATACACCGCCGATCGAGGCTCTTCACTTGTTGGTTGGGCGGTTCAATCCTAGTCCACCAATCTTACTATTGGGGACATCCCGTCCATACGACTCAGAGGTACTACCTTGCAGCATTCACAAACAACCAGAGCAGATCGACCCACCCTATGTAGTGTGGCAAGCCGGGCTACCAGGACCCCCCAGGCATTTCACAGGGCGTGTCGGGGACGAAAGAAGATTTTTCAGAGATTTTTTGGCCATTCATTTCCCTATCCTGAATCGAAGGGCTGGACTCTGTCCAGGTGCTTATATGGCTGAGGATTGAAAGTAATTCCCCTTTATCTTCATCTTCTTCTTCTCCATCTCATTTCAAGTGAGAGAAAGAAAAAGGGAGAGAAAGGGAAGGAAAGGAGCAAGCAAACTAGTTGTTGGAAGAGCTGTGAAGTGCGGATTGAAGATTTGAGAACGGATTCGTGAAGGCAAAGCCGAGGCGGTGACTTCCATCCGGCTACTTCATGGCGCCGAAGCGATCTTTAAGGGTAACGATCTCCTTCTTGGACATTGAAGTCCTTTTTTTATGCATATGCGTGGGATCCTGAACCAATATGTGGATTTCATAAGAGATTCCTTGGTTGAGTCTGCATCTAGAGTCGGAAGTGTGAGTACAGCATAGGCATGTTGTGTGAAGCCCATCTGGACAAGTAGTCTGGATTGGTGATGATCATGGGTAAACTGGAGAAGTCTCAGTGGATTTGATGCTAGTAAAGGTTTATGCTTTAAGTGAATGGTTGTGTGGATGAATGAATGTTGGTTATGGATGTATGGAGGCTTTGAGTAAGCTCCTGGTTATGATGAGAGATCAATTGGTAGCAGGCCTGGAGAGTGCGAGATAAACCCGGCCTGTTACACCACTAGAGTGGGTTGATCTTGATAGATATGGGATTGATGGGTGGCAATGCCTGGGGAGCCGAGTTAAACCCGGCTTACTGCACCACAGGTGTGGGTCGATCAGAAATAGGTAAGGGGTCGATTGGTGGAAATGCCTGGGGAGTCTTGATAGCCCGGCTTGCCACACCAAATAGGGTGGGTCGATCTGCTCTAGTTGTTTGTGAATGCTGCGAGGTAGTACCTCTGAGTGGTATGTACAGGATGTCGCCAATAGTAAGATTGGTGGACTAGGATTGAACCGCCCAACCAACAAGTGAAGAGCCTCTATCGGCGGTTTATGACTGGGATATCTGGTAAACCAATAAGGTGCCCTGAGTGCACGAAGCGACTGGTGGATACCGATGTTTATGATATGATTGTAATTGATCAATTGATAGAAATGATGATGGCTATGCATACAGGGAAGGAACCGCTGCCCCGGGTAAGGGGTAAGGTCGCTATAATGGGTCAGCTAATGCTGACCGTTACTTTGTTTTCTGTTTGGATTGGATGGCTAATTGCAGGTGCTGCTGCTTAAATTGAAATGAGCAGAATGGAAGGATTGCTGCTAAAGGCCCTTGAAGTCCGTGCGATTCGTGGTTGGATTTCATGTGTGGCCGGCCTGCGTGCCGATGTACGAAAATGTAATTGTGTAAAGAGAAACCTGTAAGGCCTTAAGGCCAGTGTGTGTGAGTTGTATACATTCCTGGTTTGGATATATAAATGTGGAGTTTATATAGTAGTGAACATTCTTTGAGTTGAGTTCATGATAACTGAAAATGCTGCGCTAGAATGGGTTGAGTTAGGATGCGAGTAGATTTTGATTTCCACAAGTAATTCCGCCGCTTGTCTGTGACATATGGCGTGGGGCCCTGCCTGGACCCACCGTTATATGCCACGTGACGAGTGGGGTTGTTACACTAGATCTGTAGATATCCAGGTGAGATGTCGACTCAAAAGAGTCTAGACTTGTGAGATGGTGATTTCTCTAGGATGAGGCCGATATAGGGCTTGTGCTCTTGGTTAGTGGTGTCTTCAACCTCTCCAATCTTCTATGCGAAGAAGGGGGATGGTTTTGTGAAGAGTAAAGGCCTAATGAGGGTTAATAAGGGTGGAGGAATTTCTAGAGGTGATTTTGGAGGATCGCCTTGAGGAGGAATATGAGCCGATGTCGTTCAGTCCGCTTCAAGATGCGTGCAAAATATGTGTTCTGCGCGCAACAATATTATTGGCCATTTTTAGGTGTGATATGCCCAGATCTGGGCTATCGACTAAACACGAAAGTTGAAGTCCTTGCAAATACCTTTCCAACGAGTGGTTGCACGACTTCAAGTGAAGTTTGTAGACCCAGGAAAGTCTGAACGAAGTTGACGCCCGTCAAATCCTGCATGCAGAAATTGTGTTCTACACGTAGAGGACTTTGAAGCCGATTTCAAAAAGGATGCTGTCAAATCTGGGTTGTAGTCTGAATATGAAAGTTGTAACACACAGAAATACCTTTCCATCGAGGTGTTACACATATTCACCGGATTCATGTAGCTTCGGGAATCTCCGGTCGAATTTGCTGTCCAGTTTTATTCTACACTTAAGTTCTGGGTTTTTTGTATAACATGGATTTGGAATCGGTGGAATCAATCTAGCAAATTAAATCGAGGCTTGGGTGAACTCTTTTATGTTAACCACATAGTGCTATGAATAATGAAGTTTATTAATTAGATTCCATGTATCTGAATTGTGGAGCAAGCTTACTTAAACGAAATGAATTGATAGAAATTGGTAGACAATTATATATGCGCTTCATGTTTATAATATGTTGAAATCATTTGGAATGACATATAGAAGGATAAACTATGGCCATGAGTATGTTTGATTAATGGAATCAAATTTAGCAGTCCAATGCTTAGTGTGTCATCTCCCTACGGGTAGTATTGTGGAAGGTTGTAAGTGCGGTGCTGACCATCACTAGATGGGTTAGTGTTGAGATAATACATAAACAGACGGTTGGGCTTTGTCCTCGGTGCTCAATTCCCAGGGCTCCTTCCGTGCCGAGTGGATTGTTGGGCTTGGTCCTCGTGCTTTCTCCGAGGCTCCTTCCATGCCACGGTGATGTGGAATTGCAAGCGGCGTGAGTCAACACGCAGTGTTGTAATCCTGGGTTAAGGATAGTGTGGCAGGTCTACATGCTCGCCAGTCATCACACCGACGGGAGTTGATAGTTAGACTTTGGATTGTTGGGCTGTGTCCTCGGTGTTCACGTCCCGGGGCCCCTTCCGTGGCAAGTGAAAGGTTGGGATGTGTCCTCGTACTTTCTTCCGAGGCCCCTTTCAGGTCACACAAGGCCAGTTCGGGGCTGTGTTCTTGGTGCACATCTACCCGAGACCCCCACTGGGCCATAGTACGCATGGGCTCCGCTGTTGTGTTCTTAGCGTCGAGGCGTATGGAGGACTAGGTTAAGTTGTGTGGATACCCGCCTAGTAGTAGAGATGACCGCTCTACTGTCACCGCCTGGCCACGACGGTTAATGCCTGAGAGGTTAGCTACCTGCTCGAAAAGTGGGAACTATAGTCTATGTTGACATAGAAATTGCATGTGTGTGATCATGGGTGAGTCATTGCATAGCATACATACCATTTCATAACATTGCACAATAAGATCCTCATCATATAAGTTTGTATGTGCACTCCTATATGATTAGTTACTTTATGCAAACCGATCCTTAACTTATAACCTTGTATGGGCATCCTTATAAGTTAAGTTAACTACCTGCTGTAGTTTCCTATACTTGTTGTATTACTATTGCTCAAGTAGAACTGCTATTTTGTAATATTGTTATTCATGTACTAGTACCACCTGCTTGTACTTGTTTAATTACTTATACATATTATACCCGTGTTCCTTTCTACGCCCGGTGCCGAGGAGTCGCCGGGGGAGCGGATGTGAAGCCACTTAGTCTTTTCGACTAATGGTTGCTACATCTTCCTTTTTTAGGAGGTCTCCCCATAGGTAGAGCAGCCGCAGACTTTGCAGCAGGGCAGCCAGGCCAGGACGCCCGGGACTGATGTGACGGTGCCGTCGCTACCGTCGGTTACAGATGTAAGTGTTGAGCTACTTTGATGTAGCCCGTTTGGGCAATTTTATAGATGTACTCTGTTATTGTAGAAGCATGTTTTAGCTTCTCTTATTTGATGTACTTTGGACTTATATGCTTTGTGTGGATTTGACTTCTCTATTTTATATTTTGGTTGGGTTGGCATGTATATATTGATATTGGTTGTAGTTGGCGGAACAGACGTCTTGTAGTACAGGTTAGCCCGTGCGCTAATGCTACTGCAAGGCGGCTATTCTAGGCATGAGACCCCCTTCGTGCCGGGTTTTGGGATCCAAGAAGGGGGTCTTACAAATGGTATCAGTTTGACACGATCCTTAAATAAAGAAGTCATTCAATAATGGTACCACCCCCGTTCGATTAGTCAGTTTGCGGACAAACTGACTTAGCGGAAGTAGTAGTGTACCCATATGTAATTCACACTAAGTTTGTCCAACTTTGACCATAAGATTAGCCAACCTGACCATACATTTGTGTTTTATGTGTAGATTCCAGTGCACGTTGAGCCAATGGGGGGCACTCCTGCCCCTTCCATACCAACTCAGTTCCAACAATCCGAGTTGGGGCTGACGCTCACCGCCATCCTGGATGCCTTTAGGGCGCAGCAGCCTCCAGTACAGCAACAGGCTCCGGGCTCTAACTGGTTGAGTACCTTTCGGGCACTCTCCCCTCCCGCCTACCTCGGGACAGAGTCGACCGTACGCACGGAGGAATGGCTTGACACGGTGCAAGAGCTATTGGCAGTGATCCGTTGCCCGACCAACATGGTTGTATCGTTGGCGGTGTCCGTCTTGGTTCTACATGCTAAGAGGCGGTGGAAGTCACTCATGAGCTCTACGTTCCAAGGACGAGTGTATACCGAGATAAGTTGGAGTGAGTTCTCGAGTTTCTTCTTGGAGCATGAAAGTGCAGGTTAGATCTGAAATACTCTAGAGGGGGGGGGGGGGTGAATAGAGTATAGTGCTTACTAAAAACTTTTTACAACTCTTGTTGTATTCCTAAGTGAACAAATCAGTAAGTAAATAAAACTAAGCACATCACACTAAGCAATCACAGAGCACAGCAAAAACACAAAGAAAATGACAACCAGACGACACAAGAAATTTTATAGTGGTTCCCCAACCTGGGTACATCCACTCTTCTACCACCCTGGTAGGAATCCACTAAGGTTTTTGATCAGGTGCCTGACACCAATGAGCTTTTGTTTAGGTGCTCAAAAACCAAAACCTCAAGTCTTTTGGAGGGAGACTTGCAACCAGAATAATTTTGAAGGGAATTAAAACCCTGTACAGGAATTGGAAATAAAGAGATGATGTCTTCTCTTTCTCAAAACAGCTGAGAAGACTTGTGGATTTATTGTAGCAGATATTGCTCCCCCTGAGATCTTGAATTAATTAGGAATGCTGGAGCACTACTTCAGGGTGATAGGTCTTCAAAGACCTAGAATGCCTGGACCCGAATTTGTTTCAGGAACTCCTTTGACAGATTGAAATTTGTTGTCCTTTGAAGTAGTCCTGTAGAGTTGAAGGAAGAAGACTCTTGATAATGATTGGTTGTTCTTCTTCTTCTTAAAACTGTTCTCTGGTCAGGCTGATTGCAGTAGAACTTTTGATGTTGTGTATGATTGTTCTTCTGTGCAATCTGAGTGTCTGTCTGATTATCTGTCTGTATCACTGTATTGCTTGTGGTTGTGTGATTCTGTATGACTGACTGTCTTACTGTATAATTATGCTTGATGCTTTCTTTTCTTTTCTATATCCTTTTTGACTGACTGAGAACATTCAAAATTCGAATGTTGAGCAGTAATTGCAGTCGGCCTTGGAAGGAAGCGACAATCAACAATTTCCCTAACTGTCCCATGAAAAAAAACGGCATGTAATCGTCCATACTCAATACGCGTTCTAACGGTAACATTTCGAGAAGATCTGACATTAATAACTCCGGATTCATCACCAAGAAACGAGAAGGGAAACCTGAAGATGACCTAGTCTGGATTCGTCGAACGAAGAATGCAATTTGTCGAGCTGAGTTTGAGTTCGTCGAGCTGAGCTTGAGTTCGTTGAGCTGAGCTTGAGCGCGTTCGTCGACCAGACAATCTTCATTAGTCGAACAGACAATCTTCATTAGTTAAGCTGAGAATTATCACTGTCAGACAGTATTCGTCGAACTGAGATCCAAATTCGTCGAGCGAAGAAAGATTGTGGACTTAGCCAAATATTCTGCATCCGCTGATATTCAGTGTCGACATAAGCTGGTGTCGACTGATTGATCTTGGTGTCGACTCAAATCTTCTGGTGTCGACAGATATCCTGGTGTCGACACAAATCCTCTGGTGTCGACAAAGATCCTCTGGTGTCGACATAGATTGGCTGGTGTCGACACATGCACTAAGTGTCGACACAAATACTCTGAGTTCAGAATTCGTCGAGTAGAGTACAACATTCGTCGACCTGAGAAGCTGACTTCGTCGACCTGAGAAGCTGAGAACTTGAGGTCCAAGTTCGTCGAGCTCAGAATCTAATTCGTCGACCAAAGCTTGAAGCTGGACTTAGAAAAATTCTGAAGTTATCCTGAATTTGGCTTGATGAAGAACCTCAACATTTGTCGAACAAAGAACACGGATCGTCGAGCTCAGCACCAAGAATTGTCTCACGATCGTCGAGCGCAGAACACCTTTCATCGAGCTGAGTTCGACGAACGTCGAACTTACTTTACTTAGTCTTGAAAACTTTTAAGTCTGAAGTCTCTGATGGTCTTGTTGATAGCTGGTCCATCGAAAATTGAACCTAAGGACTTGGCCTAGACTCTAGGACACAACTTTGACCCGGGCTATACATGATGGGTCACATCCTAAGTCAGTGAACCTAGCCCAAATCAACTAGGGATCCAACAATCTCCCCCTATTTGGGTGATGTCACTAACAGAGACTCAAAATAGAAACAAACAGGAAAATAAAGCAGGAAAAGAAATATATCTGGCAGAGAATTATAACACATGCAACAGATATATATATACACAACTTTGTTTAAACAGATAGCATAGTTTGGAAAACAAAAACAGACATAAATTGAAATAGCATGAAAATTACTTCTTTTGCTTCTTCTGCTTGGACTTGTCTTCAGATGTCTGCTCACCTGGCTTTTTGAATATAATTTCTCTCTTTGGATCTCGAGCTTGAGCTATTGTCATAGTCATGTCAGCTACCCCAATAATGTTCAATGATGTTGCTCTGGGGACAACTGCTTCTGGATGTAGCTTCATATAATACTCAACATTGAATAGCTTGTTACCTTTGTCAAACCTTTTCAGCTTTTCTTTTCTATACTTTGACATTGTTGTAAGTCCTGAAATATTTTTGCCTTCAGCCTTTGCTTTATTAATCAAGGATAATCCAATTAACTCCTGGAATCTGGCCATTTTTGCAGTATTTGCAGTTTCAGGATCTTCAAAAGGAATTGGAGGAGAGAGAGGTTTCTTTGGACTTTCAGCTTTGTATACATTAGAAATTTGTTGTTACTGCTGCTGATGCTGTTGATGTTGATGTCCTGAAGAGGATGGATGCCTCTGCTGGCTGCTTCTAAAAGATCTCCCTGATTGTCTCTGATATGTTTGCATTGGGGCAGATCTCTGAGAGCTAGAGGAGCCAGAGGCACCAGCTGCTGGAGGAGGAGGGTCCTTCCTGAATCTGTGCACTGGAGGAGGGGAATATCTCCTGCTTCTCTTTCTATCCTTCTGTTGGTTTTTGGATAGCCACATCCATCCAGGCATTCCCTTGTATGGAGTTACATTATGCAGAATGTAATAGGGAGTGTCAGCATTGGGATTTGGCTTGGGAGCTGGAGGAGGAGGAGCCTTCCTTTTCTTTGCTAGCATCTTCTTTTTATTACTTGCAGCATCTTCATCTGAGTCATCATCATCATCTTCTTCAGACTCAGAACCCTGAGGGATGTCATAAAGAGCATCGAAAGCTTTCAAAGCTTTATTAGAAAGAATAGCCTTTTCTGGAGGAGGGGCAGAAGGTTCAGGAGCTGAGGTTTCAGCAACAGGAGAGGAGGGAGCTACACAGGAAACAGAAACAGTAGGGACAGAGCTTTCAGCTGTTGCCTTATTCTCTTCTTCAATATCAGCTTGAATAAGCTCATCCAAATCTGGTAGGGGAGAGTCATCCATAACAAAAGTTGGGGCTGGAATTTCTTCTGGAATGACCTCTAGACTAGAAGCTGAGATGGAAGCTGAAGCTGAGATAGCAAAATTTTCACATAATTGCTTAGCAACTGCTGGACTTACTGGAGAGGTGTAGGGTACAATAGACAAACTTGGCTTAGTAAAATCTGCTGGGAGAAATTGCAAATGTACAGTATCAAAAATTTCCAGTAATTCTGGTAGATTAACTGTAGGATTCAGAGTGAAATCACCAACAGTTTTTATTTGTTCAACTGACTCATCTAGTACAACACCCCCTATCCGTCGCATACCATATAGTAGTAGGTCCGGCCGGGGCCCGACGCCATATACTACAGACAGACCGGGTGGTTACTCATGGAAACCATCCAACCAATCGCATCGTCCTACACAGAGCATTCTAGCGGAAGCAGATTAATAAGTTGTAACAAAAAACCCAGCACTAAAGCATGAATGTCCACTAATACCAAATAAATGATACAAAATACACCAGTACAAGCCTTAAGGCCTTACAAAAATTGTTCACTTCATATTACATGTTTTACAAACCACGGCACGCAGGCCGGTCATACATGAATAAAGCAATAAACACTCCAATTAGGCCTTCGAGTGCCGGCTTCACAAAAAGGGCTTTAGCCCGCTATTGACCGCTTGGTCCAGCAGTACCTGCAAACAACAAACCACCGCACGGTGGCAAAACAAGGCAACGGTCAGCAATGCTGACCAAATTATAACGATCCCGCCCCCAACTCGGGGCGGCGATGCTCCTTCCCTACATTTCATTAGCATAAGCGAGCAATATATATAACCATTTCATCACAGACGTTTGCTAGCACGGCCATACACCCCGTGCTCCCAGGGCACATTCTCGGTGAACCAGTCTATGCCACGTCAATTAAAGCCATAGACATTCCGGACTCACCACCGCCACTATGACGGCCAAACCTATGAGCATTATGTCTTCTTGGCCTGGGTCACGACAATTTAAGCCATAGACCATCGAAGACCCTAATCTATGCCAACGGCAAGTGCCACGTACCCTTAGGTCTCTTTAACCGAACGACATAGAACGGGTACGGTTCCATCTAGCCCGTGCTCACATCGCAACAACAATTTAAGCCATTTGTGCGGGTCAAACTTCTCCCGAGTCTCGTTTCCATCACAATTCACATAACCCGGTTATGTTCAAGTTGGCTCTCAGGCCACCAAGTTGGCAAGATCACGCATCTTTCCAGTTTTCCGGGTGCACCTTTGGGTTAATCCCCAAGACTCCCTGTTGCAATCTACCGTGTAGAAAACCCGAAAAACAACCAATAGCACGGAGTCTTCTCTGGCATTTATGCAATGCAACATCACCTATCCAGACCAACATGTCCGGGTAGGCTTCACACATCATGCCTATGCCCGTTCTCGCTTATGGACACTATACAACGGGGACTTCACATATCTACCTGAAGGAACGCCTCCAACTCTATGCAAACTCGCGACAGCGGGCTTCCTATGCAAAGAAAGAGAGCTACTCATGCTCAAGAAGAGAATCGTTACCCTTGCGTTCCTCTTTGGCGCCATGGAAAAGTAAGCAGATGAAAAGCACCGCACTAGCTTTGCCTCCGTGGATCCGGAGTCGGCTCGCGATTTGGAGCTTCGAAGCTCCTCCAATGGCCGGATATAGCTTCTTCTTCCTTCCTTGGCTCTCCTCTCTCTCTAAGATTTAGAAAGACAACCACTCATGAAAAGTGAGGGTTTCTTAGGCCCAATCCCGGGTATATCCCATCAGGAACAACCCCCAGCTGTTGGATCACCAATTAAAGAAATGAACGGCTTTGATTCGGGACTGAAATGCCCAATCTAGACCACACACGGCCTGGCACACGCCCGTGTCCAGGGCCGTGTTCCTCATTCACCGTTAAAATCGACGCGCCTGGAACAACACACGGGCATCGAACATGCCCGTGTTCGATCTGACACGCCCGTGTTCCACCTGACACGGCCGGTGGCCGGCCGTGTACCCCCATCGTTTTTCCCCGAAAACAACCCGAGCACTGCACGGGTTCTAGGACACGCCCGTGTCCTTGCCCGTGTCACCTCAACATGCCTGGGCTCCAGGCCGTGTACACGGTCTCGAACTCGACACTTCGTCGAGCGAAGATCGTCGACCTGACGACACGGCCTTGGACACGCCCGTGTCCTAGGCCGTGTGCCTTGTCTCGACACATCGTCGAGAAAAATGTCGACTTCCCGGGACGAGTGTCGACATGGGTCGACACGCCCTGCGACACGCCCGTGTCGCAGGCCGTGTGCCATGTCTCGACACTTCGTCGAACGCAGAGTGTCGACTTCGCGGGCTAAGTGTCGACACGGGTCGACACGCGTCGACACGCCCTGCGATACGCCCATGTCGCAGGCCGTGTGCCCAGTCTCGACACAATGTCGAGATCAAAATGTCGACTACCCGGCTGAGTGTCAACACAAGCTTGACACGCCCTGGGACACGCCCGTGTCCCAGGCCGTGTGCCTGCAGCCAGAACCCAAAACTGGCCCAAAATGTCCCCTGTCGCTCTTTTGAGTTTCGGGGCGTTACAACTCTCCCCCTCTTAAAAGAATTTCGTCCACGAAATTGTATAAAGGAAAGACAAGTACAAAACCAAAATTTGTACCTGAGCGGAACAACTCCGGATACTCGTCAAGTATAGTCTGCTCTCGTTCCCAAGAGAGATCCTCACGACCGCAATTGTCTCATCGGACCTTGACCATCCTGATCTCTTTATTGCGTAGCCGCTTGACCTCCGAGTCCTCAATCCGCACGGGCTTGACCTTTGTCGTCAGCCCACTATCCACCGGCACTTGATCAACCGCGATCACTTGCGTAGGCTCTTGCACTGCCTTCCGAAGCACCGAAATATGGAATACATCATGTAAACCACTAAGCTCCACTGAAAGCTTCAACCGATAGGCTGCTTCACCAACTCGCTCCAGAACCTCAAACGGCCCAAGGTACCTCGGGCTTAGCTTTTTCAATCGCCTCACCCGCGAGACACCCTTGAACAGCTTGATCTTTAAGTATACATAGACGCCCACAGCGAACTCCACGTTCCTGTGCTTGGCATTATAGTACTTTGCTTGCCGGTCCTGAGCGATAAGCAACCTTTCCTGAATGGTTCTCACCAAAGAAGTAGCATCCTCCACTTCCAATCGCTTATACAACTTTGACTCACCCGTTTCTAACCAAGACAACGGCGTGCGACATTTTCTACCATATACGGCCTCGAATGGCGCCATTTGTATACTCGCTTGGTAGCTGTTGTTGTATACGAACTCCACCAAATAAAGATGGTCTTCCCATTGCTTTCCAAAATCCAAGACACACATGTGGAGCATGTCTTCCATGGTTCTATTGACCCTCTCGGTCTGCCCATCCGTTTGCGGATGGAAGGCTGTGCTGAATTTCAACTTTGTTCCCAATATTTGCTGCACAAGCCTCAAATCATTGGATGTGAACCGCCCATCTCGGTCACTCACGATGCTGCGGGGCACACCATGAAGCCGCACTATGTTATCCACATAAAGCTTTGCCAACTTCTCCACCGGGTCATCCTTCCTATGCGGAATAAAATGCGACACCTTCGTTAACCGATCAACAACCACCCAAATGACGTCGTTCCCCTTTTGCGACCTTGGCAAACCGTGCACAAAGTCCATAGAGATGTCGTCAAATTTCCACTCTGGAATAGGCAAGGACTTAAGAAATCCTCCCGGCTTTTGGCACTCCGCCTTCACCAAGGCGCAAGTTTGGCACTTCGCTATGTATAGCGCCACATCCTTCTTCAAACCCGGCCACCAAAACAGTTTCTTCACATCACGGTACATTTTCGTGCTCCCCGGGTGAATCGAGTACTTGATATGGTGTGTCTCATACAACAACTCCACCCGCAAATTACCCACACTTGGGACGCACAGACGACCGTCATTCCAAAGTAATCCGTCCTCCACGACGAATTGGGAATTTGACACATCCAGAGCCTCTACCATGAACTGCTTCATATGAGCATCCATATCCAAAGCCTGCCGAATACGATCAGCCAGGTCATATTGGACTTCAGTCCAATTCAGAACTGCTTCAGCTCTTGACTGCCTATCCATACAAACAATCTCCAACGCCTCCAACTCCCGCACCACCCGCTCATCATGCACCGATAACCAATTGGCTTGAGCTGGGGCTCGGCGACTCAACGCATCCGCAACCGCATTCCCTTTACCAGGCACGTAGTGGATCTTGAATGTATAGTCCCCCAGGAACTCCATCCATCTACGCTGCCGCATATTCAGATCCTTCTGATCAATCAGATATTTCAGGCTCTTATGATCGGTGTAGATATCAATCTTCACACCGTATAAATAGTATCTCCACAGCTTCAAGACAAAAATCACGGCCGCTAACTCCAAGTCATGGACCGGATAATTCCTCTCGTGCACCTTCAGCTGTCTCGAGCCATAAGCTATTACACTTCCATATTGCAGTAGCACGCAACCCAAACCACTGCCCGAAGCATCGCTATAAATCTCATAGCCTTCAGTCCCACATGGCGAACTCAGCACAGGCGCCGTGGTCAACCGACACTTCAACTCCTCAAAAGCTCGCGCGCACTCCGGCGTCCAAACGAACTTATGCTCCTTCCTCGTCAAAGTAGTGAGAGGTAACGCTATCCACGAGAAGTTCTCTACGAAGCGCCTATAATAGCCGGCAAGCCCCAGAAAACTCCGGACTTCCGCTACCGTAACAAGCTCAGGCCACTCCCGTATCGCAACGATCTTCACCGAATCCACAGCAATACACTCTCCACTTACTATATGACCGAGGAACGCCACTGAGGATAGCCAAAACTCGCATTCGAGAACTTGGCATACAACTGATTTCTCCTTAGCGTCTCCAACACCAAATGAAGATGCTTGAAGTGATCTTCCTCACTTTGCGAGTACACCAAAATATCGTCGATGAAGACGATCACGAAATGGTCCAAGTACTCCCTGAAAGTCCTGTTCATCAAATCCATGAACACTGACGGCGCATTAGTCAGCCCAAACGACATGACTGTAAACTCATAATGCCCGTATCTCGTACTAAACGCTGTCTTCGGGATATCACTCTCCCTTATACGCAGCTGATAGTACCCAGCCTTGAGATCCAACTTCGAGTACACCGTCGACCCGACTAACTGATCAAAAAGATCATCAATCCGGGGGATCAGGTACTTGTTCTTCTCCGTCAACTTGTTGAGCTCCCGATAATCAATACATAGCCTCAAGCTTCCATCCTTCTTCTTAACAAAGAGGACCGGTGTGCTCCAAGGCGAAGAACTCGGGCACACATACCCTTGCTCCAACAAATCTTGCAGTTGAACTTTCAGCTCCGCCATTTCTTTAGGCGCTAGCCGATAAGGACATCGTGACACAGGCTTTGCACCCGGCACTAGCTCAATCATAAAATCTATCTCCCGCTGAGGCGGGGCTCCAGGAAGATCTGCGGGGAACACATCAGGGTATTCCGATACCACTGAAATACAATCCAATGCGGGCTTCGGCTTTGCAACCTCCACTAGTGTAAAGAACAGTTCTGCACCGGCACGAACCGCCTTCACCACCTGAAGAGCAGACATCAACGTCTTGCTCGACCCCTTTAAGCCCGTAAAAGTCGTCTCACGACTTGCTCCCAGCTTGACTTTCTTACGACCGCAGTCAACATAGGCCTGCTGCTCCGAGAGCCAGTCCATGCCAAATATAACGTCGAACTCCACCAACGGAAGTAAAGACGCCTGCAGGTCGAACTCCTGATTCCCAATACGAATCTTAACCTCGCAGATCCTATCTGCTCGCATCAAACACCCATTGGACAACAACACATCCAACTTATCCTTCGCCATCGAAGAAGGGACTCCGATGCGTGATATAAATCCTTCGGACAAGAAGGAGTATGAAGCTCCCGTATCGAAGAGTGCTCGTGCCGGATTTTCACAAATCAATACAAATCCTAAACAAACAGTGGTAAGGTAACATGTGCATAACAAGTATTTAAAGAAATTGACTTGCTATAAATTAAACCGTACCTGTCACCACATCAGCCTGTTTGATGGCCTCCTGTTGGCCAAGATTATAGACCCTTGGTTGGGCCGGAGCATAGTGGGACGCGGTCGACTCCACCGCCTTGCCCTTCTATTCATAAGTAGCTCCCGGCCTTCTATCGGACTTAGGACGTCCGCTCCAGCAATCACGGGCAAAATGTCCCATCTTTCCACAAGTAAAACACGCACCCAGGGCCCGACCCGTAGTCGCCCCAGAAGCACCAGAAGGAGCTGGACCCGAAGTCTTATGCTTCTTGAAAGACCTCCGATAGCCGGACTTTGAAGTAGTCGGCACTTTGAATTCAGATTTCCTATCACCCAAGCTTTTCTTTGCTTGTACATTCTTCATGTCCTTCTCCAAGGACCGAGCAGTATTGACCAAGGTTAAGAAACCCTGCGTCATCGGCCCCGAGAGTAGTAATCTCAACTCATCTCTCAAGCCTTCGTAGAATCGATTAGTCTTGCGCTCCTCATCCACAATAGTGGAGCTAGCATAACGACTCAGACGAGTAAACTCGTGGAGATATTCATCCACGCTCCTCTCACCCTGAACCAACTTCAGAAACTCATTCTACAATGCTATCTTCTGCGTCGAAGGGAGGTATCTAGCCAAGAACAATCTCGAGAACTCTTCCATCGAGACATCAACAAGTTGCCTACCTCTCAATAGGTGCAGCTCCAACCCTTCCGACCACATTCTCGCTTCACCGTCCAAAAGGAACGTAGAAATGGTGGTCATTTGCCACTCCTTCGTCTCCGTTGCTCTCATGACTCTCTTCACCCTGGAGAGCCAGTCTTCAGCCTGAGATGGGGTTCCCATACCAGAGGGTTAAAGCTCATTACATGCTTAAGCTGCCTCTCGGTTGCCCTCCTTGGCACCAACGGTTCCACAACCACTTGCTCCACTCTCCTAGGCTCAGCTTCTTGCAGCGGTACCTGCTCCATCGCAGGAGTGGGCTGCTACGTTTGCCTTGCAGGTTGAGCATTTATCACGGCCAACACTGCTTCGGCCACCAATCGTATGTTCTCAGCCGATAGAGGTGTTGTAGGAGCAACATCTGGTGCACTGCTAGCCTCAGAAACTCGGCGTTCTGACGGCCCAACACCACTTCTGGTCACCTATAGTGGTACAAAATACCGTTAAGCGACCAAATAAAATTGCAAACATCAATTATAGGAACACACAGGTTCCTCAAACACGTGTATTTTCATTACTAAGTGGACATTCATGGGTTCTTTTACTGTTATAACGATGACGCACACAATGTGCTCACCACCCCTTAAAAAGAATTCGCCCACGAATTCATTTTAAGCCCGACCAAAACCAGTAGTCTGATACCAAATTGTAACACCCCCTATCCGTCACATAGCATATAGCAGTAGGTCCGGCCGGGGCCCGACGCCATATACTACAGACAGACCGGGTGGTTACTCATGGAAGCCATCCAACCAATCACATCGTCCTACACAGAGCATTCTAGCAGAAGCAGATTAATAAGTTGTAACAAAGAACCCAGCACTAAAGCATGAATGTCCACTATTAACAAATAGGAATGATACAAAATACACCAGTACAAGCCTTAAGGCCTTACAAAAATTGTTCACTTCATATTACATGTTTTACAAACCACGGCATGCAGGCCGGTCATACATGAATAAAGCAGTAAACACTCCAATTAGGACTTCGAGGGCCGGCTTCGCAAAAAGGGCTTTAGCCCGCTATTGACCGCTTGGTCCAGCAGCACCTGCAAACAACAAACCACCACACGGTGGCAAAACAAGGCAACAGTCAGCGATGTTGACCAAATTATAACGATCCCGCCGCCAACTCGGGGCGGCGATGCTTCTTCCCTACATTTCATTAGCATAAGCGAGCAATATATATATATAACCATTTCATCACAGACGTTGGCTCGCACGGCCACACGCCCCGTGCTCTCAGGGCACATTCTTGGTGAACCGGTCGATGTCACGTCAATTAAAGCCATAGACATTCCAGACTCACCACCGCCACTATGACGACCAAACCTATGAGCATTATGTCTTCTTGGCCTGGGTCACGGCAATTTAAGCCATAGACCGCCGAAGACCCTAATCTATGCCAACGACAAGTGCCACATACCCTTAGGTCTCTTTAACCGAACGACATAGAACGGGTACGGTTCCATCTAACCCGTCCTCACATCGCAACGACAATTTAAGCCATTTGCGCGGGTCAAACTTCTCCCGAGTCCCGTTTCCATCACAATTCACATAACCCGGTTATGTTCAAGTTGGCTCTCAGGCAACCAAGTTGGCAAGATCACGCATCCGCCCAGTTTTCCGGGTGCACCTTTGGGTTAATCCCTAAGGCTCCCTGTTGCAATATACCGTGTAGAAAACCCGAAAAACAACCAATAGCATGGAGTCTTCTCCGACATTTATTCAATGCAACATCACCGATCCAGACCAACATGTCCGGGTAGGCTTCACACATCATGCCTATGTCCGTTCTCGCTTACGGACTCTATACAACGGGGACTTCACATATCTACCCGAAGGAACGCCTCCAACTCTCCGCAAACTCGCGAGAGCGGGCTTCCTATGCAAAGAAAGAGGGCTACTCATGCCCAAGAAGAGAATCGTTACCCTTGCGTTCCTCTTTGGCGCCATGAAAAAGTAAGCGGATGAAAAGCACCGCACTAGCTTTGCCTCCGTGGATCCGGAGTCTGCTCGCGATTTGGAGCTTTGAAGCTCCTCCAATGGCCGGATCTAGCTTCTTCTTCCTTCCGTGGCTCTCCTCTCTCTCTAAGATTTAGAAAGACAACCACTTATGAAAAGTGAGGGTTTCTAAGGTCCAATCTCGGGTATATCCCATCAGGAACAACCCCCAGCCGTTGGATCACCAATTAAAGAAACGAACGACTTTCATTTGGGACTGAAATGCCCAATCTGGACCGCACACGGCCTGGCACACGCCCGTGTCCAGGGCCGTGTGCCTCATTCGCCATCAAAATCGACGCGCCTGGAACAACATACGGGCATCGAGTATGCTCGTGTTCGATCTGACACGCCCGTGTTCCACTTGACACGGCTGTGTGGCCGGCCGTGTACCCCCATCGTTTTTCCCCGAAAACAACCCGAGCACTTCACGGGTTCTAGGACATGCCCGTGTCCTTGCCCGTGTCACCTCAACACGCCTGGGCTCCAGGCAGTGTACATGGTCTCGACACTCGACACTTCATCGATCGAAGATCGTCGACCTGACGACACGGCCTTGGACATGCCCGTGTCCTAGGACGTGTGCCTTGTCTCGACACATCGTCGAGCAAAATGTCGACTTCCCGGGACGAGTGTCGACACGGGTCGACATGCCCGTGTCGCAGGCCGTATGCCATGTCTCGACACTTCGTCGAACGCAGAGTGTCGACTTCGCGGGCTAAGTGTCGACACGGGTCGACACGCCCTGCGACACGCCCGTGTCGCAGGCTGTGTGCCCAGTCTCGACACAATGTCGAGCTCAAAATGTCGACTACCCGGCTGAGTGTTGACACAAGCTTGACACGCCCTGGGACACGCCCGTGTCCCAGGCCGTGTGCCTGCAGCCAGAACCCAAAATTGGCCCAAAACGTCCCCTGTCGCTCTTTTGAGTTTCAGTGCGTTTCATCTAGATCATTGTCAGTGTCCATAAAATGAAGTAATTCAATCATTTCAGAATCAAAATCTGTCAAAATTTCTGCATCCTCATCTGAATCTGCATCTACTGGAGAGGGAACTACTGCTGTGACTGCTGCTGCTGCATCTGCATCTGCTGCAAATTCATCACTGAGCATCTCCCCCTGCCTGGGTTCAGGAGAACCAGGAGCCAGGCCCCTGAATGAAGAGGGGGCAGCAGAGAGAAGAGAGACCTGTGCAGATAAAGAATTGATGGAGGTCACAAGAGGTGTAATGGCCTCTTGGATTAGAGATTTTATGAGGGGAGTGAGCAGGGAGATGAGGGTAGATGAATCAAATGGGTAAGGGGAAGTGGATGGAATGGTGGATGGAATAACAGATGGAATGGGGACATCTGGCATGATAGTGTCTGTGGGTATGTTGTAAGATGGAATGGAGGATAAGTGTGGGGGAAGAGGAGACTGAGGGGGTGTAGGAATATTTGTCTCATGAGGTGAAGCTGGGGGAGTTGGGATGTTGGTAATGTCAAGAGGTGGAGATGGAGGAGGAGTAGGTACATGAGTATGTGGTGGAGATTTAGGTGTGGTAGAAGGAATGGAAGAGGAGGGGAGTTGTTTGGCTAGAAGTGCAGGAAGAGATGATGGAGATGGAAGGACCTCTCCTGCAGGGTGGGGAGCGGCTTTTATAGCCCTAGTGCTCTCAGAAGTTTGGATGGAAGAGGAAGAAGCCATTGAGGGCTTGGAGATAGTCCTCTCCCACCTGCCAAACAGAGCGCATGTGAGGCACTTGCTGGCATTTATGAAGATGGTCGGGAGACCATGCATTCAGCAGCCTTCTCTTGGAGGAAGATTCCCAAAATTCTACTGAAGTAGACTTCCTTCTTGCTATTCTTTTTCTTTATCAGTTCAAAGAAGATTGTGCCCAAGTTGACACGTCTCTTATTCATCGCTGAGTGCTTTCCCATCAACACATAACCAGGAATTGATAGCGGGTTATGTAATCATGTGCTGAGTGCTTTCCCATCAGCACTTTCCCTACAATGTCTGCCAGAAACTGGTACGCGGCAGACAGTTGCTTCTTCAACAGCTTATTAGGGTTGCTTCCTGAAAATCCCATTAATTTCAGCATGTCACCAAACTCTTCATAATCCATTTCCATGTTATCTTCTCCATTCACCAATCCAAAAATCTCAGAAAGAATTGCGGGAGATAACGGAACAGCTGTACTCCTGATATTGCCTGTCAAAACATCATCCTCAGAAACAGTAGATGTATATACCCATTCTCTTATTTCTGTCGCATGTAGTTTAATTCTCCGGGTCATGAAGTCCTTTAGATTCAGTTCTTCCAGCAATTCCAAGAAGTAGAGGAAAATGGGGTCCGAATGCTGAAAAGAGTCGGAGTCCATATCAAAACCAGTATCAAACTTCATCGCTGCTAACGTGCTTGCTGGAATCGCCATTGATGACCTGCAGGAAAAACACAGAGAAAAACAGCGATCAAGAGCAAAAGAACTGAAAGTGCGGGATGGAGGTCGAAGAAAACCTAGATATAAGTTTTCTAGAATATGAATCGACAATCTCCGTTCCACGAAAAAGAAAAATTCTTCGAACTGAGGTCGACGAAATAAATTATGGACAAATAATTCGTCAATCTCATCCAAAAGAATCGAATACAGTTCGTCGAACTCCGTTCGACGAAGCGTCTTCTGAAGCAAAGTTCGTCGATCTCCGGTCGACGAAAATTGTTTCTACACAGAGAATTCGTCGATCTCTGTTCGACGAAAATCTCTCAAACTTTCCCTACTTCGTCGAACTCCGTTCGACGGACTCTGGAAAATTCGTCAAATGCAGACAGAAACTAGGTTAACTCTTCTCCATTAATCATGCCCAGTTGATTTATAAAGAACAGATGGGTTTTCTCATCTAATGGCTTGGTGAAAATGTCAGTTCTCTGTAAATCAGTAGGAATATGGATTAAGTTAATTTTCTTTTTGTCTACATTATCTCTAATGAAATGATGTCTTATTTCAATATGTTTAGTCCTAGAATGGTGAACTGGATTCTGTGCTATAGCAATAGCACTAGTATTATCATAAAATAATGTTGAATTATTTAAGTTGACACCATAGTCTAGGAGTTGATTTTGTATCCATAACATTTGTGAATAGCAGCTGCCAGCAGCCATATATTTTGCCTCTGCAGTTGATGTAGACACAGATGTCTGCTTTTTACAAAACCAGGAGACAAGTCTCATACCAAGGAACTGGCAAGTTCCAGAGGTACTTTTCCTGTCCACTCTACATCCAGCATAGTCAGCATCTGAGAATCCAGTTAACTCAAACTCTGACTCTGCAGGATAACAGAGTCATAGATTAGGGCAACTCTTTATATATCTCAAAATTCTTTTTAGGAAAATAAGGTGAGATTCTTTAGGGTTCACTTGGAACCTAGCACAAAGGCATGTGGCAAACATTATGTCAGGTCTGCTAGCTATTATGTATAATAGGGATCCAACAATTGCCCTATAATTTTTTTGATCTATAGGTTTCCCTGCTGCATCAGAATCCACAACAGCATTTGTAGCCATAGGGGTTTTCATTCCTGAAGCATCACCCATCCCAAACTTCTTGATAAGCTCTTTAACATACTTAGCTTGGGAGAGGAAGATACCATCTGGGAGCTGCTTCACTTGGAGACCAAGGAAGTAGGAAAACTCACCCATGCTACTCATCTCAAATTTAGAATGCATGAGGTCAGCAAACATCTTGCACAATTTGGGATCAGTAGACCCAAAAATAATGTCATCCACATATATTTGTACTAATAATATTTGGTCCTTATGATGTCTAGTGAAAAAGGTTTTATCAATGGTTCCTCTTGTAAATTTATGCTCTAAAAGAAAGCTTGGTAAGGTCTCATACCAAGCTCTTGAAGCTTGCTTTAAACCATAGAGAGCTTTATGCAATTTAAAAACAAAAGAGGGTTGAGTTGGAGAGGTAAAACTTGGAGGTTGTTCTACATAAACCTCTTCTTGAAGTACTCCATTCAGAAATGCACTCTTGACATCCATTTGGAACACCTTGAATCTCCTGTGAGCTGCATAGGCAAGGAAGATTCTTATGGCCTCTAGCCTTGTAACAGGGGCAAAGGTTTTGTCATATTCAATTCCTTGCTCTTGTCTGTAGCCTTGAGCAACAAGCCTAGCCTTATTTCTCACTATATTCCCTTGAGCATCCAACTTGTTCCTGTAGACCCATTTGGTTCCAATAACTTGGTAGTTATGGGGTCTTGGAACCAAATCCCAAACTCTACATCTCTCAAACTGATTTAGTTCCTCTTACATTGCAATGATCCAGTGGGGATCTTGCTCAGCTTCATGGATGGTGAGAGGTTCAATTTGAGAGAGAAAACAGGCATGCATCAAGTCTTGGTTGAGTTGATGCCTTGTCTGTACACCTACTGAAATGTCTCCAATCACTTGAGATCTGGGGTGATCTCTAAGTGTGACAAGATCAGTTGGTGGAGTTTATTGAGCAACAGCTTCTGTAATTAATTCCTCTTGGGGAATGGTACTAGCTATTGAGGGAAGTTCAGCCACTTCCTCTTGAATTTCTTCTTCACTTTCTTCAACAACCTGTGGAGTAGGATGGTTTGATACCTCTTGGGTAAGGTTTATTCCATCCATAGACTCACACAGTTGTCGAACTTGCAAAAAGCTATTGGTAGAAATCTCTTTCTCCTTATATGACATGTTAGCTTCATCAAAAGATACATGAATAGATTCTTCAATTTTAAGGGTGGATTTATTAAAAACCCTATAGGCCTTGCTTACTTGGGAATATCCTAGAAAAATCCCTTCTTCAGCCTTGGCCTCAAACTTTCTAATGTATCTTTTATTGTTAGTGTGAATGTAACAAATGCAACCAAAAAATTTAAAGTATGTGATTTTAGATTTCTTCCCTTTAAGCAATTCATAGGGGGTCTTGTTTTTCAGTTTATGTATAAGACTTCTATTCAGGACATAGTTGGCAGTATTTACAGCTTCTGCCTAAAAGGATAGAGGCATGTAAGCATCTGCCAATAATGTACCTACAGATTTAATGAGTGTCTTATTTTTCCTTTCAGCAACCCCATTTTGTTACGGAGTTCTAGGAGCTGAGAAACACTGCTTGATACCTTCCTTCTCACAGAAATCATGCATAAGAAGAGACTCAAATTCTGTGCCATGATCACTTCTGATCAATGCAACATGAGTAGAGAACTCAATCTGTATGGTCCTGAGAAAATCTGTAAGAACCTTGAATGTATCTGACTTAGCTCTCAGAAAGACTACCCAACTGAATCTAGAGAAGTCATCAACAATCACTAAATTATAAGACTTCCCTCCTAGGCTTTATACTACAATGGGTCCAAATAGATCCACATGAAGCAAATACAATATCCTAGGTGAATCACTTTTATTAATGGATTTAAAGATAGTTTTGGTTTGCTTGCCTAGTTGACATGCCCTGCATAGGATTTCCTTCTTGTAGGGGCCAGAAGGCAAGCCTCTAACAAGGTTGTCCTTAGATAACCTAGATATATTTTTAAGGTTTACATGTCCTAATCTTTTATGTCATAACTCATTTTGATTACTAGTAACATTCAGTAAGCAGATATCAGTTGTGGTAGATATAGAATCTACTAAATATATGTTACCTTGTCTAAGTCCAATTAAAACAGTTTTGTTATTATTATCAATAATAGAACATGAAGTAGAGTTAAAATGTACCTGATAACCTTCATCACATAACTGACTTATGGATATAAGGTTATGTTTGAGTTCTCTTACATAAGTTACTTTCTTGAAAGTCACTGATCCAATCTTCACTGTCCTATATCCTTCTGATTGACCACTGTTGCAAACTCCAAAAATCACCTTTGGTCCTAGCTTGGGCTTGTAATTGGATAGATTGCCCTTGCTGCCTATCATGTGTTTGGAGCAACCACTGTCCAAGTACCATGTCTAATTTACCTTTGGACAGCTCTTCACCTGTACCTGCAAAGAAAACCAAAACTCAATTATTCTTGACCCAGGTTACCTTGGGTCCTTGATTTGGTTGAAAAGTAAAGCTGGATATAACTGAAAATGTAGGTTGTGATTTATACCCTAAGGGGTGATATCTCCTAGGTGGAATAACCCAATCAGCTACTGGATTAAATGTCTTATTAGTTGGATAAAAATTTCTGTAAGAGAAATGATTTAGGTTTGCTCTTTCTGGGTTCAACGAATTATTGTAAGTTCGTCGACCAGAGTTCGATGAATAGGGATGAGATCGTCGATCTCTGCTCAGAGAATGACAATAGTCATTTTCTGCACCCCAAGTTCGTCGACCTCTGCTCGACGAACCATACACAGTTTGTCGATCACAGTTCGACGATTTGTTGTATCTGAAGTTTGCGTTCAGCGTTTGTCGATCTGGGTTCGACGAACTAGCCACATTTTGTCGATCTGAGTTCGACGAATGGTGCTGAACTTTGTTTTTATTTGCTGTTTTCAGATTTTTGTTTCTCTTGTCTAGGGGTCTTGGATTGCCTTCTGTCATTGGTTTGTCTATTTACCTTTCTTTTCCCTTTGCAGAAATTAACTTGATGGGGGTTGAAAGAATATTCTTCTTAATTATGGGGGGTAAACTTGATGAAGCACCCAAGCCCAGCTTGTCATTTAATCTGGCATTCACTGTGCTTGTAATGTTCATCAGCTTGAGGCTTCTCCCATTGAGAGATTGCTCAAGTTGTTTGGCCTCATATAATTCAGATTTTAATTTAATTATTTGTTCATTAGCTAAGGTTAATTGGTCTGTTAGCTTTATGTTCTCTGAATTTATAGATTCAAGACTCCCTAATCTTTCTCTAAGAGTTTTTATTTCCTTTTCTGAATTGATTAGGTCTAAGCACATAGATTTGAATTCAGCTTTAAATAAATCAGAACTAAAGTCAAAGCTAGAAATAACCTGATCTACCTCTGAGTCTGAGGCAGCTTCATCTTAAGGTTCTTATTCTGATCCAGAATTGCTCCTGGAGGCATCAATTGCCATTAGGCAAACCTCCTTGGATCTAGCTTCTTCCTCTTCTTCACTTGAACTGGAGAAGATGTTTCTTCTTCAGTGTCACTCCAAGTCTCAGCAACAAATCCCTTATCTTTCTTTTTATATTTGCTGGAGGAGGGTCTGCTGCTGTGCTTTCTCCTGGAGTCCTTTTCTCTGCTCTTGTCCTTCTTCTGGTTTTCTGGACATTCTGAGATGTAATGTCCAGGCTTACTGCACCCAAAACACACAACCTCCTTGGTTGGTGTCTTGTCATACTTTGGCTTATCATCCTGTCTGGATGATTTCCTTCTAAAATCCTTCCTTGCCATCTTGTAGAACCTTTTGGCAAAGAGGCTCATGAGCTCTTCATTGGAAGTTGATGTCTCACTTTCTTCAGATGCTTTGAAGGCTATGCTATGCTCCTTTCTAACTGGAGTTGTTGCCTTCTGTTCTGCTGCTTCTCTTGATTTGATCAGCTGCTCATAGGATTTCAATTTGCCTAACAGAGACTCAGTTGATATCTCATTGAGGCTTCTGGCTTCTTTGATAGGACAGATTCTGGAATCCCAAGAGCTAGGGAAACACATCAAAATCTTATCATTCACCTCTGTGAAGGTGATGTCCTTATCCAGGGTTTTGAGCTCATTGATGATTGTGCTCAGCCTGTTGTACATTTCTGCCACTGATTCATTCTCATCCTTTTTAAAGTTCTCATACATGGATATGAGATTGGATCTTCTGTTCTTTCTTTCATCTGCAGAGTCAACTACCATTTGGTTAAGGGAATTCCAAATGGCCTTGGCTGAGGTGCACTCAGTCACCTTCTGGAATATATCATCTGACATAGTCTAGGCTAAGATATTCATTGCCTTAGCATCTGCCATCTTGTCTTTCTTGTAGGCTTCATTATTCTCTGGAGGAGGAACTGCAGTTAAAGTGCAGGTTAGATCTGATATACTCTAGAGGGGGGGGGGGGTGAATAGAGTATGGTGCTTACTAAAACTTTTTACAACTTTTGTTGTATTCCTAAGTGAACAGGGAATCAAATAAAATAAAGCAAGCACAACAACTATCTAAGCACAGAGAAATCACAGAGCACAGCCAGAAAACAAAACAAAAGAAAAGAGCAACTAGATGACACAAGGAGCTATAGTGGTTCCCCAATCAATCTGGGTACATCCACTCTTCTACTATCCTAGGTAGGAATCCACTGCAGGATAAGTTGATCAGGTGTCCTGGGCACCAATGAGCTTTTGATAAGGTGCTCAAAAACCAACCCTCAAGTCTTTTGGAAGGAGACTTGCAACCAGAATAATTTTGAAGAGATTTAAAACCCTGTACAGGAATTGGAAAAAGGGTGATAGTGTCTTCTCTGTCAACAATCAGAGAGAAGACTTGTGGATTGATTGTAGCAGATCTTGCTCCCCCTGAGATCTTGAATTAGTCAGTAATGCTGGAGCACTGCTTCAGGGTGATAGGTCTTCAAGGACCTAGAATGCCTGGACCAGAGTATGTTTCAGGAACTTCTTTTATCAGATAAAGCTTGGTTGTCCTTTGAAGTGGTCTTGAGAATAGAGAGAAGAAGACTCTTGGTTGAATTTGATTGTTCTTCTTCTTCCTCTTGAAAAGGTTCTCTGGTCAAGGATGATTGTAGTTAAGAACTTTTGATTTGAGAATGTTTGTTCTTCTCTGCAACTTCAGAGTGTCCGTCTGATTGTCTGTATTGTAATTCTGTTACTCTATCACTGCTTGATTGTTTTCTATTACTGTATTTTTCTATCTGACTGAGGAACATTCAAACTTTTGAATTTTGAGTAATAATTGCAGTCGACCTTGGAAATAAGCGACAATCAATAATTTTCCTAACTGTCCCATGGAAAAAGGCATGTAATCGTCCATAGTCAATGCACGTTCTAACGGTAACATTCCGAGAAGATCTAGCAATAAATATTCAGGAATCAACGCCAAGAAACAGGATGGGAAACTTGAAGAAAACCTAGTCTGGATTCGTCTAACGAAGAACACAATTCGTCGAGCTGCACTTGTGTTCGTCGAGCTGAGCTTGAGTTCGTCGAGCTGAGCTTGAGAGAGTTCGTCGAGCTGAGCTTGAGTTCGTCGAACTGAGCTTGAGAGAGTTCGTCGACCAGACAATCTTCATTCATCAAACAAACAGTCTTCATTCGTCGAGATGAGAATCAAATTCGTCGACCTGAGAAGCTGACTTCGTCGACCTGAGAAGCTGTGAACTTGAGGTCCAAGTTCGTCGAGCTCAGAATATAATTCGTCGACCGAAGTTTGAAGCTGGACTTAGAAAAATTTGAAGTTCTCCTGACTTTGGCTTGATGTATAAACCGAGTCTTCGTCGAACAGAGAACACAGATCATCTAGCTCAGCACTAAGAATAGTCTCACGATCGTCGAGCGCAGAACTCCTTTCGTCGAGCTGAGTTCGACGAACGTCGAACTCACTTTACTTAGTCTTGAAAACTTGTGAGTCTGGAGTCTCTGATGGTCTTGTTGAAAGCTGGTCCATCTAGAGTTGACCCTAAGGACTTGACCTAGACTCTAGGACACAACTTGACCCTGGCTATACATGATGGGTCACATCCTAAGTCAGTGAAACTAGCCCAAATCAACTAGGGATCCAACAATCTCCCCCTATTTGGGTGAGGTCACTAACAGAGACTCAAAATAGAAAAACAAAGCAAGAAAAGAGATATATCTGGCAGAGAATTATAACACATGCAACAGATATATATATACACACAGCTTTGTTTAACAGATAACATAGTTTAAAAAACAAATAACATACAGAAATTGAAACAACAAGAAAATTACTTCTTTGGCTTCTTCTACTGAGGTTTGTCTTCTGTTTTCTTTTCTCTTGGCTTCTAGAAGATGATTTCTCTCTTTGGATCTCTAGCTTGAGCTATTGTCATAGTCATATCAGCTACCCTAATAATATTCAATGATGTTGCTCTGGGGACAACTGCTTCTGGATGAAGTTTCATATAATCATCAACATTAAACAATTTGTTGCCTTTGTCAAACCTTTTCAGCTCTTCCTTTCTATACTTTGACATTGTTGAAAGACCAGAGATATCTTTTCCTTCTGCTTTAGCTTTATTTATCAATGATAGACCAATCAGCTCTTGGTACCTAGCCATTCTTGCAGTATTAGTAGTTTCTGGATCTTCAAAAGGAATTGGAGGAGAGAGAGGTCTCTTTGGACTATCAGCTTTTTGAACTTCAGAACTTTGTTGCTGCTGCTACTGCTTATGCTATTGACTTTGACTTCTTGAGGAGGATGGCCTCTGCTGACTGCTTCTAGAAGATCTTCCTGACTGTCTCTGATAAGTTTGCATTGCGGTAGATCTCTGGGAGCTACTGGCACCAGCTGCTGGAGGAGGAGGAGGAGGAGGAGGATCCTTCCTGTATCTGTGCACTGGAGGAGGGGAATATCTCCTGCTTCTCTTTCTATCCTTATATTGGTTCTTTGATAGCCACATCCATCCAGGCATCCCCTTGTATGGAGTTACATTGTGCAGAATATAATAGGGAGTGTCTGTAGTGGGATTTTGCTTGGGAGCTGGAGGAGGAGGAGACTTTCTCTTCTTTGAAAGCATCTTCTTTTTCTTAGTAGCAGCATCTTCATCTGAGTCATCATCATCATCTTCTTCAGACTCAGAACCTTGAGAGATGTCATATAGAGTATCCAAAGCTTTCAAAGCTTTATAAGAAATAACTGATTTTTCTAGAGGAGTGGCAGAAGGTTCAGGAACTGGAATATCAGCAACAAGAGAAGAAGTAACTGTACAAGAATCAGAAATAAAAGAGACAGAGCTATCAGCTACTGCCTTATTCTCTTCTTCAATGTCAGCCTGAATAAGCTCATCTAAAGTAAGCATTGGAGAGTCATCCATAACAAAATCTGGTGCTGAAACTGGCACTGAAGTATCTTCTGGAGTGACCTATGGGCTAGAAGTAGAGATGGAGGCTGAAGCTGAGAGAGCAAAATTATCACAGAGTTGCTTAGCAACTGCTGGACTGACTGGAGAAGTATATGGTACATTAGCCAAACATGGCTTAGTAAAATCAGCTGGAAGAGATTGCATATATACAGTATCAAAATTACTCAACAAAACAGATAAATTCATTGTGGGATTTAAATAGAAATCACAAACATGAGTTATTTGTGCAACTGACTCATCAAAATCAATGTCAGTATCCATAAATTGAATTAACTCAATCATCTCAGAATCAAAATCTGACAAAGTTGCTGTATCCTCATCTGAATCTGGATCTGCTAGAGAGGGAACTGCTGCTGTGACTGCTGCTACTGCTGCAACTTCATCACTGAGCATCTCCGCCTGCCTGGGTTCAGGAGAACCTGGAGCCAGGCCCCTAGATGAAGAGGGGACAACAGATAAAAGAGAGATTTGGATAGATAAAGAATTGATGGAGGTCACACGAGGTGTAATGGCCTCTTGGATGAGAGATTTGATGAGAGGAGTGAGTAAGGAGATGAATGTAGATGTATCAAATGGGGAAGGGGAAGAGAATGGAATGGGAGGAGGAATAATAGATGGAGTGGGGGCATCTTGCATGATTGTGTCTGAGGGTATGATGTAGGATGGAATGGTGGATAAGTGTGGGGGAAGAGCAGACTGTGGAGGTGTAGAAATTATTATCTCATGAGGGGAAACTGGAGGAGTGGGTTGTTGATTAACTTGCAGAGGGGAAGATGGAGGTGGAGATGGAATGTTTGTCAGGTCAAGTGGTGGAGATGAAGGAGGGGTAGATACATGAGGAGGCTTCTTTGGAGGAAGGGGTGCTGGAAGAGATGGTTGAGATGGAGGAACCTCTTCAGCAGGGTGGGGAGCAGCCTCTACAGCCCTTGTGCTCTCTGAAGTTTGGAGGTAGGAGGAAGAAGCCTTTGAGGTCTTGGAGATAGTCCTCTCCCACCTGCCAAACAGAGCGCATGTGAAGCGCTTGCTGGCGTTTACGAAGATGGTCGAGGAGACCATACATTCAGCAGCCTTCTCCTTGAGAAAGATTCCCAATATTCTGCCAAAGCAGACTTCCTTCTTGCTGTTCTTCTTCTTGATCAATTCAAAAAACCCTTACTCCAATCAACATGTCTCTTATTCACTACTGCACACATTATTAGAAATTGGTGACGGGTAATATAGTCATGAGCAGAGTGCTTGGCCATCAGTATTTTTCCCGTATTGTCCGCCAGAAACTGGTAGGCGGCGGACAGTTGCTTTTTCAACAACTTATTAGGGTTGTTAGCAGAATAATCCATCAGTTTCAGCATATCATTGAATTCCTCAGAATCTATTTCCATGTTATCTTATCCGTTGATCAAACCAAATATCTCAGAAAGAACCGCGGGAGACAATAAAACAGCAGTACTCCCTATATTGCCGGTCAAAACATCATCTTCAGAAACAACAGATGTATATACCCATTCCCTTATTTCTGCTGCATGTAGTTTAATGCACCTGGTCATGAAATCCTTTAAATTGAGTTCTTCCAGTAGTTCCAAGATGTATAGAAAGATGGGGTCAGAATGTTGAAACGACTCAAAATCCATGTCGAATCCGGTGTCAAACTTCATCGCAACCAAAGCTCCTGGGGGAATCGCCATTGATGTCCTGCAAGAAAAACACAGAGAGAAACGTCGATCAAGAGCAAAGGAACTGAAAGCGTGGGACGGAGGTCGAAGAAAACCTAGATATTAGATTTTCAGAATATGAATCGACAAACTCCGTTCCACGAAAAAAAAAGAAATTCTTCGAACTGAGCTCGACGAAATAAATTATAAGCAGATAATTCATCGATCTCATCTAGAAGAATCAAAAATAGTTCGTCAAACTCCGTTCGACGAAATGTCTTCTGAAGCAAAGTTCGTCGATCTCCGGTCGACGAAGATTGTTTCCTCACACAGAGAATTCGTCGATCTCCGTTCGACGAGAATCTCTCAAACTTTCCCTAATTCATCGAACTTCGTTCGACGAACTCTGGAAAATTCGTCGAACGCAGACAGAAACTAGGTTAACTCTTCTCCATTAAGCATTCCCAGTTGATTTATAAAGAACAGATGAGTTTTCTCATCCAATGGCTTGGTGAAAATGTCTGCTCTCTGTAGATCAGTAGGAATATGGATCAAGTTAATTTTCTTTTTGTCCACATTATCTCTAATGAAATGATGTCTTATTTCAATATGTTTAGTCCTAGAATAGTGAACTGGATTCTGTGCTATTGCAATAGCACTAGTATTATCACAAAATAATGTTGAAATATTTAACTTGACACCATAGTCTAAGAGTTGGTTTTGTATTCATAGAATTTGTGAACAACAACTACCAGCAGCCATGTATTCTGCTTCTGCAGTTGATGTAGACACAAATGTCTGCTTTTTACAAGACCAGGAGACAAGTCTCATACCAAGGAACTGGAATGTTCCAGGGGTACTTTTCCTGTCCACTCTACATCCAGCATAGTCAGCATCTGAGTATCCATTTAACTCAAACTCTGACTCTGCAGGATACCAGAGTCCTAGACTAGGGCAACTCTTTATATATCTCAAAATTCTTTTAAGAAAATAAGGTGAGAATCTTTAGGGTTCACTTGGAACCTAGCACAAAGGCATGTGTCAAATATTATATCAGGTCTGCTAGATGTTAGTTATAATAGGGATCCAATAATTGCCCTATAAGTTTTCTGATCCACAGGTTTCCCTGCTGCATCAGAATCCACAACAGCATTTGTAGCCATAGGTGTTTTCATCCCTAAAGCATCACCCATCCCAAACTTTTTGATAAGCTCTTTAGCATACTTAGCTTGGGAGAGGAAGATACCATCTGGGAGCTGCTTCACTTGGAGACCAAGGAAGTAGGAAAGCTCACCCATGCTACTCATCTCAAATTTAGAATGCATGAGGTCAGCAAACCTCTTGCACAATTTGGGATCAGTAGACCTAAAAATAATGTCATCCACATAAATTTGTACTAATAATATTTGGTCCTTATGATGTCTAGTGAAAAGTATTTTATCTATGGTTCCTCTTGTAAATACATGCTCTAAAAGAAAGCTTGCTAGGGTCTCATACCAAGCTCTTGGAGCTTGCTTTAAACCATAGAGAGCTTTATGTAATTTAAAAACAAAAGAGGGTTGAGTTGGAGAGATAAAACCTGGAGGTTATTCTACATAAACCTCTTCTTGAAGTACTCTATTCAGAAATGCACTTTTGACATCCATCTAGTAGACCTTGAATCTCTTGTGAGCTGCATAGGCAAGGAATATCATAATGGCCTCTAACGTTGCAACAGGGGCAAAGGTTTGGTCATAGTCTATTCCTTCCTCTTGTCTGTAGCCTTGAGCAACAAGCCTAGCCTTGTTCCTCACTATGTTGCCTTGAGCATCCAACTTGTTCCTGTAGACCCATTTGATTCCAATAACTGGGTAGTTATGGGGTCTTGGAACAAAATCTCAAACTCTACATCTCTCAAACTGATTTAGTTCCTCTTGCATTGCAATGATCCAGTGGGGATCTTGCTCTGCCTCATGAATGGTGAGAGGTTCAATTTGAGAGAGAAAACATGCATGCATCAAGTCTTGGTTGAGTTGATGCCCTGTCTGTACACCTGCTGAAATGTCTCCAATCACTTGAGATCTGGGGTGATCTCTAAGTGTGACAAGATCAGTTGGTGGAGTTGGTTGGGCAACAACTACTGTATTTAATTCCTCTTGGGGAATGGTACTAGCTGTTGAGGGGAGTTCAGCCACTTCCTCTTGACTTTCCTCTTCACTATCTTCAGCAAACTGTGGAGTAGGATGGTTTGATACCTCTTGGTTAAGGTTCAGTCCATCCATAGACTCACACAGTGGTGGAACCTGCAAAGAGCTTGTGGTAGAAATCTCTTTCTCCTTGTATGACATGTTAGATTCATCAAAAGATACATGAATAGATTCTTCAATTTTGAGAGTTGATTTATCATACACCCTATAAGCTTTACTGATCATGGAGTATCCCAGAAACACTCCTTCATCAGTTTTATCTTGAAATTTTGCTATGTATTTCTTGTCATTATTGTGAATGTAACAAATGCAACCAAAAACTTTAAGATAATCTACTTTAGGTTTCTTCCCTTTAAGTAATTCATAGGGAGTCTTGCCCTTCAGCTTGTGTATCAAACTTCTATTCAACACATAGTTGGAGGTGTTCACTGCATCTGCCCAAAAGGACAGAGGAAGATGAGCATCTGACAACAATGTAGTAGCAGTTTCAATAAGGGTTCTATTTTTCCTTTTAGCTACCCCATTTTGTTGAGAAGTTCTAGGAGCTGAGAAAGTGTGCCTGATCCCTTCACTCTGACAGAACTCTTACATAAGAAGAGAATCAAACTTTGTCCCATGATCACTTCTGATCAGGGCAATGTGAGTATTGAACTCACTCTATATGCATTTGAGAAACTCTGTCAAACACTTAAGTTATCAGACTTCTTCCTCAGAAAGAACACCCATGTGAATCTAGAGAAGTCATTTACAACTACTAAAATATAAGATTTCCATCCTAAGCTTTGTATTGTAATGGGTCCAAAGAGATCCATGTGTAATAGATACAAAATCCTAGGTGAATCACTCTTATTAAGTGACTTGAAGCTATTTTTGGTTTGCCTGCCTAATTGACGAGCCCTGCAAAGTCCTTCCTTCTTGTAGGGGCCAGAAGGTAGTCCTCTAACAAGGTTGTCCTTGGATAGCCTAGCAATGGTTCTAAGGTTTATATGTCCTAATATTTTATGCCATAGTTCATTAGGTCTATAAATGGAATTGAACAAGCATATATCTACCTTAGTTGAAAGAAAATCTACAAAATAAATATTACCTTTCCTTTTACCTGTCAACGTAGTTGTGTTGTCCTCTGATTTGATTTTGCATGAGGATTTGCTGAAAGTTACTTGGTAGCCTTCGTCACACAGTTGACTGATGCTGATTAAGTTGTGCTTCAGTCCTTCCACATAAGCTACTTTCTTAAATGTGACTGAGCCAATCTGGACTGCACCATATTCTTTTGTTATTCCAAAGTTTGAATCACCAAATATTACTTTGGATCCAAGTTTGGCTTTGAAGGGAGTGAAATTCTCCCTGTTTCCTGTCATGTGCTTTGAGCACCCACTATCCAAAAACCATTGCTGGTTTGATGTTGGATAGGTCTTCACCTGCACATAAAATAATTTATTTATTTTTGACCCAGTTTACCTTGGGCCTAGGTTGATAACCTTTAAATTCTGAAATAAAAGATATCCCTGGTTGACTCTTATAGCCTTCAGGATGATATCTCTTAGGAGGTATTATCCATTCTGTATAAGGGTTAAACCATTGAGATGTAGGACCTCTAGGATTGAAGTTTGATTTGCCTTTGAAAGATTTTTCAAAACTCTGAGCTCTGTTCGACGATCTCTGAGCTGAGTTCGACGATCTTGGGTCAGATCGTCGAGCTCCGTTCGAAGATCGACTATGCCAGAGTTCAGGATTCAGAGATCGTCGACCTGAGTTCGACGATTTAGCCTGAGATCGTTGAGCTCCATTCGGCGATCGTCGAGCTCCGTTCGACGTTTTCTGTTGAACTTTTATTTTCTTAAGTAAATGAGAATTCTTCCTAGCCACCTCTACAACTCCCTTACCTTTATCTGAGATAAATTTGATTGGGGTTGTTAATACTATAGGTTGGCTGGATGAATCACCCAAGCCCAGTGTACTATTGAATCTTGAGTTCACTGTGCTTGTGATGTCCATTAGTTTGATACTTCTCCCATTGAGGGTTCTTCAAACTTCTTGGCCTTTGATAGTTCACTTTTTAGTGAGGCTATCTGCTCCCTACATCATTCCAACTTCTTAGAGAATTTGAGGTTATCTGATTTTAAGGTGCTTTGTTTAGATAGTTGATTTCTGAGAGAAATAATTTCTTTTTCAGATTTCAATAGATCTGAACAAAGTGCCTTAAATTCACATTTAAAGTTCTCTGAATTAAAATCAAATGAGTCTATTACCTGATCCTCTTCAGATTGAGTTTCTGACTCAGACTCTGACTCTTGTTCTGCATCAGTATTGTGTTGAGAGGCATTGATAGCCATCATGCAAAACTCCTTTTTTTCAGCATCATCTTCATCATCACTTGAGCTGGATGAAGCTTCTGATTCTTCTTTTGTTTCACTCCAGGTTTCAGCTACGAACACCTTCCTGGTATGTTTGTTCTTGCTGGAGGAGGGTTTGTCATTGATGTTCTTCCTGAAGTCTTTGTCTCTTTTCCTTTCTTTCCTGTCCTTCTTGTCCTTATACTGATTTTCTGGACAGTTAGACACAATGTAGCCTGGTTTCCTGCATCCAAAACAAATAATTTCTTTGTTATTGGACTTATCATACCTTGACTTTTCATGCCCTCTGGATGACTTTTTCCTGAAGTCCTTCCTGCCCATTTTATAAAACCTTTTGCCAGTAAGCTTAGCAGCTCTTCATTGCCTGTGACCTTGTCTTCAGGCAGATCTTCAATAGCTTTGAATGCTATTGATTTCTCTTTTCTAATTGCTGGTGAAGCAGCCTTCTGCTCATCTTCTATGTTCTTGATGAGCAGCTCATAAGACTTGAGCTTTCCCAGAAGAGCCTCAGTGGTGATCTCATTTAGGCTTCTGGCATCCTTGATTGGCCAGATCCTTGAGTCCCAAGTGCTGGGGAAGCACATTAGGATTTTGTCATTGAGTTCAGTCAATGAGATCTCCTTGTCCAAGGTTTTCAGTTCATTGACTATAAGACTGAGTCTGTTATACGTATCAGCAACTGACTCACTTTCTCCTTTCTTGAAGTTCTCATACTGAGTTATGAGATGAGATCTTCTGTCTTTCCTTTCAACTGCAGATCCTGATACTATTTCAGATAGTTTGTACCATATCTCCTTTGTTGAGTTGCATTCAACTAATTTTTGAAATATTTCATCAGACATAGTTTGGGCTAAAATATTCATTGCCTTAGCATCTGCCACTTTCCATTTTTTGATTTCTGCATCTGTTCCTGAAGGAGGTGGAACAACACTTGTACTTGTATTTTCTGGGGGTCTTGGACACACTATCAAAACAGAATTAAAGATATCTTCATCAATAGAGTTCATGTACAATCTTATCCTTGCCTTCCAAAGTGCAACCTTAGATAGATTGCACACTGGAGGTCTGGTGCTAGCATAATCTTTGTTTTGGGCCACGTTTTGTGAAGAAATAGATCTAATAACAAACTTAAAACAAACAGATCTAACTAGAGGGATCTTTGGGTTCAGGTGTTAGCCTGTGCAACCACTAAGGTGTGGTATTTTAACCAACCTCCCTATGATACCAATTGAAAGTGCAGGTTAGATCTGATGTACTCTAGAGGGGGTGGGGGGTGGGGGTGGGGGGGTGAATAGAGTATGATGCTTACTAAAAACTTTTTACAACTTTTGTTGTATTCCTAAGTGAACAAGGAAGCACATAAAATAAAGCAAGCACAACAACTATCTAAGCACAAAGCAATCACAGAGCACAGCCAGAAAACAAAACAAAAGAAAAGAGCAACCAGATGACACAAGGAGCTATAGTGGTTCCCCAATCAATCTGTGTACATCCACTCTTCTACCACCCTAGGTAGGAATCCACTGCAGGATGAGTTGATCAGGTGTCCTAGGCACCAATGAGCTTTTGATAAGGTGCTCAAAAATCAACCCTCAAGTCTTTTGGAAGGAGACTTGCAACCAGAATAATTTTGAAGGGATTTAAAACCCTGTACAGGAATTGGAAAGAGGGTGATCATGTCTTCTCTGTCAATAATCAGAGAGAAGACTTGTGGATTGATTGTAGCAGATCTTGCTCCCCCTGAGATCTTGAATTAGTCAGGAATGCTGAATCACTGCTTTTGGGTGATAGGTCTTCAAGGACCTAGAATGCCTGGACCAGAGTATGTTTCAGGAACTTCTTTTGTCACATAAAGCTTGGTTGTCCTTTGAAGTGGTCCTGAGAATAGAGAGAAGAAGACTCTTGATTGAGTTTGATTGTTCTTCTTCTTCCTCTTGAAAAGGTTCTCTGGTCAAGGCTGATTGTAGTTAAGAACTTTTGATTTGAGAATGTTTGTTCTTCTTTGCAACTTCAGAGTGTCTGTCTGATTGTCTGTATTGTAATTCTGTTACTCTATCACTGCTTGATTCTTTTCTCTTATTGTATTTTTCTATCTGACTGAGGAACATTGAAACTTTTGAATGTTGAGTAGTAATTGCAGTCGGCCTTGGAAAGAAGCGACAATCAATAATTTTCCTAACTGTCCCATGGAAAAACGGCATGTAATCGTCCATAGTCAATATGCGTTCTAACGGTAACATTCCGAGAAGATTTGGCAATAAATGTTCAGGAATCAATGCCAAGAAACGGGACGGGCAACTTGAAGAAAACCTAGTCTGGATTCGTCGAACGAAGAACACAATTCGTCGAGCTGCACTTATGTTCGTCGAGCTGAGCTTGAGTTCATCGAGCTGAGCTTGAGAGAGTTCGTCGAGCTGAGCTTGAGTTCGTCGAACTGAGCTTGAGAGAGTTTGTCGACCAGACAATCTTCATTCATCAAACAGACAGTCTTCATTCGTCAAGCCGAGAATCAAATTCGTCGACCTGAGAAGCTGACTTCGTCGACCTGAGAAGCTGTGAACTTGAGGTCCAAGTTCGTCGAGCTTAGAATATAATTTGTCGACCGAAGCTTGAAGCTGGACTTAGAAACATTTGAAGTTCTCCTGACTTTTTGTTGATGTAGAAACTGAGTCTTTGTCGAACAGAGAACACAGATCGTCTAGCTCAGCAATAAGAATATTCTCACGATCGTCGAGTGCAGAACTCCTTTCGTCGAGCTGAGTTCGACGAACGTCGAACTCACTTTACTTAGTCTTGAAAACTTGTGAGTCTGGAGTCTCTGATGGTCTTGTTGAAAGCTGGTCCATCTGGAGTTAAGCCTAAGGACTTGACCTAGAATCTAGGACAGAACTTGACCCTGGCTATACATGATGGGTCACATCCTAAGTCAGTGAACCTAGCCCAAATCAACTAGGGATCCAACATGTTGTCATGTTTGTTGAAGTGCTGGTAGAAGCTGTAGGTGCTGGAGGTACACCTGTCAAGATAACAAAAAAGATATCCTCATCAATAGAATTCATGTATAACCTGATTCTTGCCTTCCAGATGGCAAACTTATTAAGATTGCACACTAGAGGTCTGATGCTTTCATAGTATTTGTTTTGGGCCATGTCTGTGAAGAGATAAATAACAGAAGCAAACAAACAGATCTAACTAGAGGGATCTTTGTGGTTCATGTGTTAGCATGTGCAACCACTAAGGTGTGGTATTTTAACCAACCTCGCTCTGATACCAATTGAAAGTGCAGGTTAGATCTGAAATACTCTAGGGGGGGTGAATAGAGTATAGTTCTTACTAAAAACTTTTTACAACTTTTGTTGTATTCCTAAGTGAACAAATCAGTAAGTAAATAAAACTAAGCACATCACACTAATCAATCACAGAGCACAACCAAAACACAAAGAAAATGACAACCAGACGACACAAGAAATTTTATATTGGTTCCCCAACCGGGGTACATCCACTCTTCTACCACCCTGGTAGGAATCCACTTAGGTTTTTGATCAGGTGCCTGACACCAATGAGCTTTTGTTTAGGTGCTCAAAAACCAAAACCTCAAGTCTTTTGGAGGGAGACTTGCAAACAGAATAATTTTCAAGGGAATTAAAATCCTGTACAGGAATTGGAAATAAAGAGATGATGTCTTCTCTTTCTCAAAACAGCTGAGAAGACTTGTGGATTGATTGTAACAGATCTTGCTCCCCCTAAGATCTTGAATTAATCAGGAATGCTGGAGCACTGCTTCAGGGTGATAGGTCTTCAAAGACCTAGAATGCCCGGACCAGAATTTGTTTCAGGAACTCCTTTGACAGATTGAAATTTGTTGTCCTTTGAAGTAGTCCTGTAGAGTTGAAGGAAGAAGACTCTTGATAATGATTGGTTGTTCTTCTTCTTCTTGAAACTCTTCTCTGGTCAGGCTGATTGCAGTAGAACTTTTGATGTTGTGTATGATTGTTCTTCTGTGCAATCTGAGTGTCTGTCTGATTGCTGTCTGTATCACTAGCTTGTGGTTGTGTGATTCTGTATGACTGACTGTCTTACTGTGTAATTCTGCTTGATGCTTTCTTTTCTTTTCTATATCCTTTTTGACTGACTGAGAACATTCAAAATTCGAATGTTGAGCAAGAATTGCAGTCGGCCTTGGAAGGAAGCGACAATCAATGATTTCCCCAACTGTCCCATGGAAAAAATGGTATGTAATCGTCCATACTCAATACGCGTTCTAACGGTAACATTCCGAGAAGATCTGACATTAATAACTCCGGATTCATCGCCAAGAAACGGGACGGGAAACCTAAAGATGACCTAGTCTGGATTTGTCGAACGAAGAATGCAATTCGTCGAGCTGAGTTTGAGTTCGTCGAGATGAGCTTGAGTTCGTCGAGCTAAGCTTGAGGGAGTTCGTCGACCAGACAATCTTCATTAGTCGAACAGACAATCTTCATTAGTTGAGCTGAGAATTATCACTGTCAGACAGTATTCGTCGAACTGAGATCCAAATTCGTCGAGCGAAGAAAGATTGTGGACTTAGCCAAATATTCTGCATCCGCTGATATTCAGTGTCGACATAAGCTGGTGTCGACTGATTGATCTTGGTGTCGACTCAAATCTTCTGGTGTCGACAGATATCCTTATGTTGACACAAATCCTCTAGTGTCAACAAAGATCCTTTGGTGTCGACATAGATTGGCTGGCGTCGACACATGCCCTAAGTGTCGACACAAATACTCTGAGTTCAGAATTCGTCGAGTAGAGTACAGCATTCGTCGACCTGAGAAGCTGACTTCGTCGACCTGAGAAGCTGAGAACTTGAGGTCCAAGTTTGTCGAACTCAGAATCTAATTCGTCGACCAAAGCTTGAAGCTGGACTTAGAAAAATTCTGAAGTTATCCTGAATTTGGCTTGATGAAGAACCTCAACATTCGTCGAACAGAGAACACTGATCGTCGAGCTCAGTACCAAGAATTGTCTCACGATCGTCGAGCGCAGAACACCTTTCGTTGAGCTGAGTTCGATGAACGTCGAACTCACTTTACTTAGTCTTGAAAACTTCGAAGTCTAAAGTCACTGATGGCCTTGTTGATAGCTGGTCCATCTGAAATTGAACCTAAGGACTTGGCCTAGACTATAGGACACAACTTTGACCCGGGCTATACATGATGGGTCACATCCTAAGTCAGTGAATCTAGCCCAAATCAACTAGGGATCCAACAGGGCACTTCATTCCTACATCGGCTCGGGATGAGCTCGAGCAGAGGTTTCTTATTCTGAAGCAGGGATCAAAATCGGTTACGGAATACCAGCGAGAGTTCCAGCGTCTTGCAAGGTTTGCGGACTCATATGACCTGGATGATAGAGGATACGCCAAATTCTTCTACAAAGGGCTGCGAGGTCCCCTATGGCAGGCCCTTTTGTTTATAGCGGATGCTAGCTTGGCCGAGATTATCGATATTTCGAAGATATTGGAGGTGGCTCACTTGACTAGTGGTAAGAGACCTGCGGAGGGTGTGATGGAATCTGGCCCAAGCAATATAAGAAGGCGGGACTTTAGAGGAGGAAGAGGACATCAAAGAGGTGGAGGACATTTCCACCGAGATTTTAGGGTGGAGCATCCGGTCCCGCAACCACCCGCGTTGCCTCCACCGCCGCAGCCTCAACAATTTCAGAAACCTGAGGGGCGTCCTGGGTTGGTGTGTTTTGAATGCAAACAGCCGGGCCACATTCGACGTTTCTTCCCGCAGTTGTTTGGGAATGTCCCTCTTGCTCTCCCTCCGGCAGCTCCACGGGGGCGGGGTTATATGCATGGTCGAGGACGAGGACCGCGAAGAGGAAACACCGGTCCTACCCGGTATCAAGTGTACGCATTGTACATGACACAAAAACGGAATCCCCATGATGTTATTGCAGGTATGTTGCAGTTAGCTTTCACATTTTCATTGTTTAACTTAACTTGCTTACAACATACGAGACACCTACTGTTGAGTTTTGGTTATTGGTACTTAGGCACTGTGATAGTTGGTGGGAAGATGGCCTATGCACTGTTCAATACCGTTGCCTCACACTCCTTTGTGTCTGAGGACTTCATTAAGGACATGGAGGGCATACAATACTTTACCGATATAGCCTGACGAGTGAGCCTACCAGACGGCTCGGAGATGATTGCAACCGCTAAGTGCGAGTTCGAGATATTTATTGAAGGAAAGGTGATGAACTGTAAATATACGTATTTTTATGCACATTAATTTAGTCATTTTCATTTATTTTCGTCGTTTTTACTTATTTTTGTTCAATAAAATGTTCCTATTCTTGTAAATTTGCTTCTAACTTGTTTTATTTTATTTTGCAGAAAACTTCCAAAATCTGCCAAAATTTGGGAAGTACACGCCCGTGACACATTGGTCACGCCCGTGACCGGGCCGTGACTGCGCATTTCCCGTGAAATCGGAAAATTTCTGAAGTAAAAGCTCGACACGCCTGGCGACACGCCCGTGTCACCCGACACGGGGCGTGACCCAAGCCCGTGTCCTCTCCTCTCGACGAATTCCTCTCGACGATCGTCGAGTGTCGACACCAACAGTCACGCCCAGTGTCACGCCCATGACCTGGGGCGTGACTCAATTTCCGCTCGACGATTTCGACTCGACACTTTTTGCTCGACATTCGTCGAGTGTCGACACCAACTGTCACGCCCAGCGGCACGCCCGTGACCTGGGGCGTGACCTTTCCAGCTAGCCCGACAAGATGCTGCCGAAGACTTTCGGCGCAACCCGCGCCCGGTTCTACCTCCCCGACACGCCCAGAGTCACGCCCATGACCAGGGGCGTGACTGCCGCGAACTCAGCCCGAAGTCAACTTTCCTGTCCAATCGCCAGCCGCCTTCATGAATAGTACTGTCACGCCCCCCCTACACGCTCGTGACCGAGGGCGTGTACTTAGAATTTTTTTCCTATAAATAGCCCAGTTCTGTAAGGTCCAAGGGTTCAAATTTTTGGGCCAATTTAGTGTCTTTTTGTGGGCTGCATCCGTGATTTCTAAGGCTATGTAAGGAGATTTCTCCCTTTTTTATTTCAATTCTTGTTTTGCTTTAGCTTTAGCCCTTTGTAATAGCTTGTAATAGTTTCATTTTAATCAATAAAATGTTAAATTTTCTCTTCATATATGGCTTTGGAATGAACACTTGTGCCCACCTTCCTTCTCCTTTTTATTCTTAGTTTCATCTTTGTTCTTCATTTATGAAAAGTGTGTGTGTGTGTATGAGTGTAACATGCTTACTTTACATGTTTTTTTTTACTTGTTTTCATGCTTAGGGATGATAGGTTTTCCTCTTTACATGCCTTTAATTTTTCTCAAGTTAGGTTTTGTTTGAAATTCATGAAATGATGAATTAGGTTCTTCTTTTTTTTCTTGTCTTCTTTTAATTTCTTCAACATCTTCACTCTTATGAGTGTGTAAAAGAGTTACTAAAGTTTCTTTTATTTTTTTTTTACTTAGCTTCATTTTAGGATGAAAACCTTTTTTCTTCTTTCTCTTTTATTTCAACTTTTTTAGCTCTTTTATGAAATCCTAGGAATGGAAATGTTGAAATTTTTATTTTCCAAAAACTTTGGTTTTTAATTTGTTTTGAAAAACTTTTGTCTTCTAAAATTGTAATTTCTTCTTTTTATTTGTTTTTGGCAAAACCTATGCTTGAAAAAGTTAAAATTTTAATTTTTAGGTAACTTTCATTTTGCTTTTTATTTGTGTGTGTGAGTGTATGAGCCTAAATTTCCTTTTGTTCTTCTTAATCTTCATGAAGTGTGTGTGAGTGTAGGTGTTAAATTTTAATGCTTTCTTTTAATTGCTTTCCTTTAATGCTTTGTTCAAATTATGTAGAGTGTGTGAGTGTAGGTGTTAGCTTTATTGCTTTCTTGAATTCTCTTATGGAGTGTGTGTGTCTGTGTGTATTTATTTCCGCCTACTCATTAAGAGTTAAATGGCGCATCGCTTTCATTTCAGTCCTACTCATTTGAGTAGGACTCGTTATTTTCTTTCTTTATTTTTCCGCCTACTCACTTGAGTCAAATGGCCGGACCTTATTTCAGTCCTACTCGTTTGAGTAGGACTTGCAATTTTTCTTTCTTTATTTTTTCTCCTACTCACTTGAGTTAAATGGCCGGACTTTATAGCCCTGTAATCGCATTTATTTTCTCCTACTCATTTGAGTAGGACTCGCTTTCATTTCAGTCCTACTCGTTTGAGTAGGACTTGCAATTTTCAGCTTTTATTTACCGCCCCCACTCGTTTGAGTGGGACTCGCAAATTATGAATATGCAAATTTCTTTTATGTGTAACTTAGTTTCTTTTTAATTTATAATTTGGAGTGTGCGTGAGTTCTTATTTTAGCTAGTTTTTCAGTTTTCTAAATGTTGTTATTTTTCTTGTGTCCCCTTCTTATAATAATTTAGCAATTAATTTCGAACTCACGCCTCACTAAATTATAAGCCGTTCCCATACCGATGTGTGGCTAATCGCTATTAGCCTCGGCATCGAAGAGCATTGGGACATTTAAAATGATTTATAATAATTAAAGCTCTTTATTTTCATTTTAATTTAAGCACTTAGGGTTTACCCCGGGTTTACGACGCGTAGGACCACATATCGATGTGTGGGCCCTATTTCCGTAGTCCATATACTAGCTAGCCGAGAGGCCGTGCATATGGACCGATCACCCCTGGGTAAATAGAGTTGCGTGCATACCCTCGAGAGAGGATAGCGTAATTCTACCGGATTGGGTTCCCCACCCAATAGCGGGGTTCTTAGCGTAAAGCGGGCGTTAAGAGGAATCCTTCGTCGGACTAACGTTCGGTCGAATAGTCTTAATGTTTAGGTGAGCGATATCCCTATAGCTAGGTGAGCTCACATTTGTGGAACCTCCACGGCCAAGTTGCCTTATTATTAATTTGAAAACTAAGTCTTTTAATTATTAAAAATTGTTTTAGTCTTAATCCGATTCGATGCCGAGCGTTAACCCTTCATCGAATATTTTCTAAATCGTTTTTTCGCTCCTTTGCTTTTCCGTCTTTTATTAAGTAAAAAAAAATCCACCTTACTTTCAGTAAAATAATAGTCCTCCCGGAGGAGTAAGAATAGTCAACGCGACCCCGAGAACAATACGACCTCGGTATTCCCCCGAATATCGAGTACTACTTGCGATAGGTGCACTTGCCTACCCGAGCGAGCCCGCGGCGATCGACTCACCGAACCAACCACGGTAAGAGTCTGTTCGCGGGCGCATCAAGTTTTTGGCGCCGTTGCCGGGGATTCTCTTTTCGAGTTGCTATTTCGAATTACGGAGTCTATTAATTTTACTTATTTTCTATAAAACAAAAAAAAACTAAAAACTTTATTTTAAAAAAACACAAAAAAAAAGTTTATTTTTGTTTTATTTTTGTTTGGGTGTATGACCCGAGGACAACCCTCAGAGTCTGAAGATTTAGACTTCGACCCTGAGATCGAACGCTCTCTTACGCGTATCCGATCTCATCGCCGAAATCCTTCTTTAGATCCCGAGGAATCTATCGGAGAACCCACTGTTGTAGTTATGGCCGCGCCTAACCTTCCCCCGGCGGCCGAGCGTACTATGTCTTATTACGCCCGGCCTAACCTGGATGATTCTGGGTCGAGTATTGTTCGCCCTGCGGTGGCCAATAATAATTTTGAAATTAAGTCAAGTGTCATTCAAATGGTCCAAAACGCCGTGCAGTTCGATGGAATGCCGGATGAGGACCCGAATGTCCACTTGTCCAATTTCTTGGAGATATGCGACACCTTCAAGATTAATGGCGTCACTGATGACGCCATTCGTTTGCGCTTATTTCCTTTTTCCCTTAAGTCCAAAGCCAAGGCATGGTTGAATGCCCTCCCGCGAGGATGTATCACCACGTGGGCTGAGTTGACGGAACGGTTCCTAATGAAGTACTTTCCGCCCGCCAAAACTGCAAAGTTGCGGGCGGACATTTCTTCGTTTGTGCAGAACGATCCTGAGTCTCTATACGAGACTTGGGAACGGTTTAAGGAATTCCTCCGCCGTTGCCCGCACCACGCGCTGCCAACGTGGTTGCAAGTTCAAATTTTTTATAATGGGCTGAATTTTCAGACGCGTCAAATGATTGACGCGGCTGCCGGGGGTACGCTTAACAACAAAACCCCCGAGGCCGCCCAGGCTTTATTCGAAGAGATGGCTATGAACGCCTATCAATGGAACGTCCCGCGAGGATGGCCAAAGCCGGCGGCTGGTCTTTTTGAAGTGGATGCCACTGCTCTCTTGACCCTTCAAGTTGAAAGGTTAACAAAGCAGGTGGCGGAGATGTCTGCTGCCTCCTCCACTCCGCCTTGTTTTATTCCCCCTAACGTCTGCGTGGCTGAAGAGTTCGTGGACTTCATGGGAAATTCGGGTCGTCCTCCCTTCAACCCCAACAACAACCCTTATAGTAATAACTATAATCCGGGTTGGAGGAATCACCCAAACTTCTCGTAGAGCAACCCGAATAATGCTCAGCGTCCCCCTATTTCTTTTGCGCCCGGATTTCTTCCTCCTCCTCCTCCGAAACCCTCCCCGATGGAGGAAAATTTTTCGAAGTATATTGCGTCCAACGAGTCAAATATCCGGAACATCACCGGATCGCTAAAAACACTCGAACAACAGGTTGGACAGCTGGCGAGGATGATGTCCGAGCGCGCGCTCGGGGCACTGCCGGGAAACACGGAGCCCAATCCGCGGGAGAACGCCAACGCTATAACCCTCCGTAGCGGAAAGGAGGTGGTCGATCCAAAACGGACCGACCCTCAGGTACATATTTCACCTCCGACCCCTCTTCCCCTTTCTTCGCTTACGCCGCCTTTACCTATTATAAAAGAAAAAATTATTTTAAACAAGGCTCTTCCGTATCCGCATAAATTAGATAACGAGCGTAAGGACGCGCAATATGAAAAATTTATTTTATTATTAAAACAAATTCACATTAATGTTCCTTTTTGCGAGGCTATCTCGCAAATGCCCAAATATGCGAAATTTTTAAAAGAACTACTTTCTAATAAACGTAAATTAGAGGATATTTCGCATGTATCTCTCAACGCTGTCTGCTCGGCGGCCCTTACTAATAAATTGCCCGCAAAACAAAACGACCCGGGACGGTTTTTCATCCCGTGCCTTTTTGGCGATATATTAGTAAAGTACGCCTTAGCTGATTTAGGGGCTAGCATTAATCTGATGCCGTTCTCGCTCTTTTCGCGTTTAGGTTTGGGTACTCCTAGTCCTACGAATATGTGCATCCAATTAGCGGATCGCTCGGTTAAGTTCCCTATCGGGGTAGTGGAGGACGTCCTTGTCCGAGTCGACAAGTTTACCTTCCCGGTAGACTTCGTCATCTTAGATATCGAGGAGGACGCCGAGGTACCAATAATACTCGGTCGCCCTTTTCTCGCCACCTCCCGCGCACTAATAGATGTTAGTAATGGTAGCCTTCTCCTCCGAGTAGGCGATGACCAAGTTACTTTCTCTATTAATCCCTCGATGGACAATTTGTCATCGAGCGACGATTTCTGCTATTCTTTAGATACCTTTTTCGGAGATCGTTCTTCTCCCATTTTCGAGTCCGTATTTTTAAATGACGATATTTATGCGCTCGAAAACTTTAACTGCGATGAGGATACGTCTATAGACTTGCCTTTCGAACCAATTGGAAAGAAAGACATAGGAATTAAAACCTCCCTAGAAGAACCGCCCATCCTAGACCTCAAACCCTTACCCGCCTCGCTCAAGTACGCTTTTTTGGGAAAAGGTGATACGCTCCCCGTTATCATTTCTTCGGACTTGAGTGATTCGGAGACTTTCGATCTATTGGAAGTTTTATTTAAACATCGCCACGCAATTGCGTGGCAAATCTCTGACCTAAAGGGGATTAGCCCCTCCTTTTGCACCCATAAGATTTTCCTTAACGATAATTGCCGCAAAACGATACAGCCGCAATGTCGTCTTAACCCAAACATGAAAGACGTCGTTAAAGCCGAAATCATTAAGTTATTAGATGCGGGGATTATCTACCCTATTTCGGACAGTGCATGGGTTAGTCTCGTGCATGTCGTGCCCAAGAAGGGCGGTCTTACCGTAGTGGCGAATGAGCATAACGAGCTTGTCCCAACTCGTACTATTACGGGTTGGCGAGTGTGCATCGATTATAGAAAACTTAATGACGCCACCCGCAAGGACCATTTCCCTCTGCCATTTCTAGACCAGATTTTAGAGCGTTTATCCGGTCATCCGTATTATTGTTTTCTTGATGGTTTATCGGGGTTTTTCCAAATCCCCATTTCCCCCGATGATCAAGAGAAAACAACTTTTACTTGCCCGTTTGGCACCTTCGCATATCGAAGAATGCCATTTGGACTCTGCAACGCGCCAGCTACATTCCAAAGATGTATGCTAGCGATCATTGGCGAGCTAGTATAAGACATTATGGAAGTCTTTATGGATGACTTTTCTGTTTTCGGACGCTCTTTTCCCGATTGCCTTCAAAATTTAGATCGTGTCCTTCAACGGTGCGAGGACACAAGCCTTGTTTTAAATTGGGAAAAATGCAATTTTATGGTTCGAGGAGGTTTGGTCCTCGGCCATATGATTTCGTCTAAGGGGATAGAGGTGGATAAGGCCAAGATAGAAATTATAGAAAAACTTCCGCATCCAACAAACGTAAAATCTATTAGGAGTTTCTTAGGCCATGCGGGCTTTTATCGACGCTTCATTCAAGACTTTTCAAAAATAACAAAGCCGCTAACTCACCTCTTGGAAAAGGAATCACGCTTCATCTTTAGTAGCGAATGCGAGTCCGCCTTTAATTTAATAAAACAAAAACTTATCACTTCACCAATATTAGTGGCCCCTAATTGGTCCCTTCCGTTCGAAATAATGTGCGACGCTAGTGATATTGCCATAGGTGCCGTTCTTGGCCAACGCGTAGAAAAACATTTTCATCCTATTTATTACGCTAGCAAGACGCTCACTTCCGCACAAGTAAATTACACGACAACGGAAAAGGAACTCTTAGCCGTCGTTTTCGCTTTCGATAAGTTTCGCTCGTATATAACGCTTTCTAAAGTTATCGTTTTTAGCGATCACTCCGCGCTTAAATATTTATTAGCTAAAAATGATGCGAAGCCCCGCCTTCTTCGATGGATTCTCCTCATACAAGAGTTTGATTTGGAGATCCGAGATAAGCGGGGAGCGGAAAATCTAGCGGCAGACCACCTCTCCCGTTTAGAAAATCCGGGTGCGGAAGCGCTCGTCGAATCTGAAATAAATGATAGATTCCCCGAGGAACGCCTTCTTGCCATTAATAAATCTTCGTCATCTTCGCCTTGGTTCGCAGATTTTGCAAATTTCTTAGTAGCGCGGGTCCTTCCAAAAGAGTTTTTCAGTCATCAAAAGAAGAAATTCTTTTCTGACTTGAAAAATTTCTTTTGGGAGGACCCATTTCTTTTTCGTATCTGTGCGGACCAAGCGGTCCGAAGATGCGTTGCGGGCGTGGAGTGCTTGCAAATTCTTAAGCACTGCCACGAGGGTCCAGCCGGGGGGCATTATCAAGCCAACCGGACCGCTCGGAAGGCGCTAGAGGCGGGCTACTTTTGGCCCACTCTCTTCAAAGACGCGCATAATTTTGTGTGCGCATGCGATAGCTGTCAGCGGTCGGGTAACATCTCTCGTCGCGACGAGATGCCCCAAAACATGTTTTTAGAGTGCGAAGTCTTCGATTTGTGGGGCATAGATTTTGTTGGCCCCCTACCTCCATCTTTCAAAAATATGTATATTTTAGTGGCGGTCGACTACGTATCGAGGTGGGCGGAAGCGCAAGCTCTCCCCACCAACGATGCGCGAGTCGTCGTTACATTTCTTAAAAAATTATTTTCTCGCTTCGGCACGCCTCGCGCAATTGTTAGTGATAGGGGAACGCATTTCTGTAACGCTCTTATGGCTAAGACGTTAGCTAAATACGGAGTCACGCATAAGCTTGCCACCCCCTACCACCCGCAAACAAGTGGCCAAGTCGAGGTAGTAAATCGAGAGATTAAGCGAATTTTAGAAAAAACCGTTTCGCTAAATAGGAAAGATTGGTCCGTTAAACTCGACGATGCGTTGTGGGCGTATCGGACGGCATACAAAACCGCTATTGGATGTACGCCGTTCCGGTTAGTCTACGGCAAAGCGTGCCATTTACCAGTAGAATTAGAACATCGCGCATTATGGGCTTTAAAACTCTTAAACCTTGACTCCAACTTAGCCGCTCAGAATAGAAAACTGCAACTAAACGAGCTCGATGAATGGCGTGCGAACGCTTACGAGAGCAATAAATTCTATAAGGAGCGCTCTAAGTTATATCACGATCGAAAAATCAAGTCCCAAAAATTATTTTCTCCGGGCGATCTTGTCCTTCTTTACAATTCACGTCTTAGGCTTTTTCCAGGTAAATTAAAATCTAGATGGTCCGGTCCCTTCCTAGTTGAAGAAGTTTTTCCATATGGAACCGTACTCGTCTCCCACCCGGACAAAGGTTCTTTTAAAGTAAACGGTCATCGGTTAAAGTCTTACATCGCGGGCGACACAGTGATCGGTTTTAGCGAAACCATAACTTTCCTCCACATTATAAACCCGCCAAAATAGTCAAGCTACACGACTATAAACAAAGCGCTCCTGGGAGGCACCCCTCGCTTATCTTTTTCGCCCTTTCCTCATTATCTTTGCTGCTTTTTCTAATAAACGCATGGTTTCTGATCGGCCTTCCCCACCGCGTTTCAGGGAAGCTTCTACCCCCTTCCCTTTCTTTTCTTTGTACATATTGTCTTTCCTTTCTGTTCCGCATACTTACGATACAACATTGGGGACAATGTTGGACTTAAATATGGGGGTATTTTCGTGCTTTACTTTCTGCACTTCAATTTTTCTGCTTCTCAAAAAAAGAAAAATACAAAAAAATACATATAATAACAAAACAAAAACAAAAAAATTTAAAAACATCTTAAAATGAAACAAAAAAATTTTAAATGAAAAAACAAAAAAAAAATTTTAAATGAAAAAAACAAAAATCCAAAATTTTTTTTGTTTTGTTCTCTTTCTCTTTTCCAAAAACTCAAAAAAACAAAACAAAAATTTTTTTTTATTTAGTTTCACTTTGTATATATTTTTTTTGTTTTTTTTCTCTCTCCCCCTTCCTCATTCTTGTACAAACCTTTTTCTTTTTCTCCCTTATTTTTGTACATTATTATGAAAATTCTCTTAAAAAAACAAAAAAAAAGATAATAGTTCAAAAAACAAAATTTTCAAAAAAATTGCGAAAAACAAAAATACAAAAAAAAAGATAATAAATGAAAAACACAAAAAAAAAGATAATAAAAACCATAAAAATCAAACAAAAAAATGTTTTGCAACAAATAAATTAAATATTCCATACTTAACTTTTCTGCTATCCAAAAATTCTGTTCTGAGTTTATTTATATGTGAATACTATAAATTCTCTGTTTGCTACCCATTTGTTAATTATTGATTGAAACATTTAAATAGCCGGGGTTAAGTTTTAAAGAATTCTTTATGCTTTGTTAAAACTAGCGAACTCGTTTTAGGCACTACTTCTAATTTTTCATTAATAGGAGCACGTATATTATGTTAGGAAATAACGACTATAGAATTCAATTATACTTACTTTTAGCTTTCTGAAAAAAAATTGGGACGTACAAATTATTAAGGTTGCTCTCAAAAATTTTTAGGATTACAATCTAGTTTTTCTTTCTCCCCTTACTTTTCATGACCTACTTGGCATGAAAAATTTTATCCTTAAAAGATCTTATGTCAATGAGAACAAGATTTCGTTCCGTAAACATAGGACACCCAATAATTTTAAAAGATTATATAGGGAGTAAGAGGATAAAATTCATTACTCCTACAAATATACATTGGGTTAATTTTTCTTATGAAGTTGAAAAACAAAAATCATATTAGGAAAATAAGATTTCGTTTTCCTAATAATCCAAAAGAAAAAAAACTTGGAGGTTCGAGAAAAAATTACCTCACCTCAAATATCAAAACCCTCTTCATAAACCCACTACTCCCTTAGCCAATTACACGATTCTAGAATTAATTCAAAAATCTTTTTGAGAGCATAATTAGTAAATTGTATTATTTCCAGTAGCACTCGTATAAGCTAGAGTTCTTATAATTCCAAACTATTTTCGTTAATCTAACCATTTCAAATGTTGCCTTCTATTTGATTACATCAAGAAGTCTTTTGGCCAAAACTTTTGCGCTATTTAAATCATCTACATAATTTTAGGACTTAACTCTTACACCCCGTATATTTATTTCGATCTCTCTTATAATTGATTAAGCGGTAGCTAAAACTTAGAGTTTTTTTTTATTCCTTATAGATTCACCTCAAACTTTTGCTCTGGAATAGCAAAAGCCTAAGTATGGGGGTATTTGATGAACTGTAAATATACGTATTTTTATGCATATTAATTTAGTCATTTTCATTTATTTTCGTCGTTTTTACTTATTTTTGTTCAATAAAATGTTCCTATTCTTGTAAATTTGCTTCTAACTTGTTTTATTTTATTTTGCAGAAAACTTCCAAAATCTGCCAAAATTTGGGAAGTACACGCCCGTGACACATTGGTCACGCCCGTGACCGGGCCGTGACTGCGCATTTCCCGTGAAATCGGAAAATTTCTGAAGTAAAAGCTCGACACGCCTGGCGACACGCCCGTGTCACCCGACACGGGGCGTGACCCAAGCCCGTGTCCTCTCCTCTTGACGAATTCCTCTCGACGAACGTCGAGTGTCGACACCAACAGTCACGCCCAGTGTCACGCCCGTGACCTGGGGCGTGACTCAATTTCCGCTCGACGATTTTGACTCGACACTTTCCGCTCGACATTCGTCGAGTGTCGACACCAACTGTCACGCCCAGCGGCACGCCCGTGACCTGGGGCGTGACCTTTCCAGCTAGCCCGACAAGATGCTGCCGAAGACTTTCGGCGCAACCCGCACCCGGTTCTACCTCCCCGACACGCCCAGAGTCACGCCCGTGACCAGGGGCGTGACTGCCGCGAACTCAGCCCGAAGTCAACTTTCCTGTCCAATCGCCAGCCGCCTTCATGAATAGTACTGTCACGCCCCCCCTACACGCCCGTGACCGAGGGCGTGTACTTAGAAATTTTTTCCTATAAATAGCCCAGTTCTATAAGGTCCAAGGGTTCAGATTTTTGGGCCAATTTAGTGTCTTTTTGTGGGCTGCATCCGTGATTTCTAAGGCTATGTAAGGAGATTTCTCCCTTTTTTATTTCAATTCTTGTTTTGCTTTAGCTTTAGCCCTTTGTAATAGCTTGTAATAGTTTCATTTTAATCAATAAAATGTTAAATTTTCTCTTCATATATGGCTTTGGAATGAACACTTGTGCCCACCTTCCTTCTCCTTTTTATTCTTAGTTTCATCTTTGTTCTTCATTTATGAAAAGTGTGTGTGTGTGTATGAGTGTAACATGCTTACTTTACATGTTTTTTTTACTTGTTTTCATGCTTAGGGATGATAGGTTTTCCTCTTTACATGCCTTTAATTTTTCTCAAGTTAGGTTTTGTTTGAAATTCATGAAATGATGAATTAGGTTTTTCTTTTTTTTCTTGTCTTATTTTAATTTCTTCAACATCTTCACTCTTATGAGTGTGTAAAAGAGTTACTAAAGTTTCTTTTGTTTTTTTTTACTTAGCTTTATTTTAGGATGAAAACCTTTTTTCTTCTTTCTCTTTTATTTCAACTTTTTTAGCTCTTTTATGAAATCCTAGGAATGGAAATGTTGAAATTTTTATTTTCCAAAAACTTTGGTTTTTAATTTGTTTTGAAAAACTTTTGTCTTCTAAAATTGTAATTTCTTCTTTTTATTTGTTTTTGGCAAAACCTATGCTTGAAAAAGTTAAAATTTTAATTTTTAGGTAACTTTCATTTTGCTTTTTATTTGTGTGTGTGAGTGTATGAGCCTAAATTTCCTTTTGTTCTTCTTAATCTTCATGAAGTGTGTGTGAGTGTAGGTGTTAAATTTTAATGCTTTCTTTTAATTGCTTTCCTTTAATGCTTTGTTCAAATTATGTAGAGTGTGTGAGTGTAGGTGTTAGCTTTATTGCTTTCTTGAATTCTCTTATGGAGTGTGTGTGTCTGTGTGTATTTATTTCCGCCTACTCATTAAGAGTTAAATGGCGCATCGCTTTCATTTCAGTCCTACTCATTTGAGTAGGACTCGTTATTTTCTTTCTTTATTTTTCCGGCTACTCACTTGAGTCAAATGGCCGGACCTTATTTCAGTCCTACTCGTTTGAGTAGGACTTGCAATTTTTCTTTCTTTATTTTTTCGCCTACTCACTTGAGTTAAATGGCCGGACTTTATAGCCCTGTAATCGCATTTATTTTCTCCTACTCATTTGAGTAGGACTCGCTTTCATTTCAGTCCTACTCATTTGAGTAGGACTTGCAATTTTCAGCTTTTATTTACCGCCCCCACTCGTTTGAGTGGGACTCGCAAATTATGAATATGCAAATTTCTTTTATGTGTAACTTAGTTTCTTTTTAATTTATAATTTGGAGTGTGCGTGAGTTCTTATTTTAGCTAGTTTTTCAGTTTTCTAAATGTTGTTATTTTTCTTGTGTCCCCTTCTTATAATAATTTAGCGTTTAATTTCGAACTCACGCCTCACTAAATTATAAGCCGTCCCCATACCGATGTGTGGCTAATCGCTATTAGCCTCGGCATCGAAGAGCATTGGGACATTTAAAATGATTTATAATAATTAAAGCTCTTTATTTTCATTTTAATTTAAGCACTTAGGGTTTACCCCGGGTTTACGACGCGTAGGACCACATATCGATGTGTGGGCCCTATTTCCGTAGTCCATATACTAGCTAGCCGAGAGGCCGTGCATATGGACCGATCACCCCTGGGTAAATAGAGTTGCGTGCATACCCTCGAGAGAGGACAGTGTAATTCTACCGGATTGGGTTCCCCACCCAATAGCGGGGTTCTTAGCGTAAAGCGGGCGTTAAGAGGAATCCTTCGTCGGACTAACGTTCGGTCGAATAGTCTTAACGTTTAGGTGAGCGATATCCCTATAGCTAGGTGAGCTCACATTTGTGGAACCTCCACGGCCAAGTTGCCTTATTATTAATTTGAAAACTAAGTCTTTTAATTATTAAAAATTGTTTTAGTCTTAATCCGATTCGATGCTGAGCGTTAACCCTTCATCGAATATTTTCTAAATCGTTTTTTCGCTCCTTTGCTTTTCCGTCTTTTATTAAGTAAAAAAAAATCCACCTTACTTTTAGTAAAATAATAGTCCTCCCGGAGGAGTAAGAATAGTCAACGCGACCCCGAGAACAATACGACCTCGGTATTCCCCCGAATATCGAGTATTACTTGCGATAGGTGCACTTGCCTACCCGAGCGAGCCCGCGACGATCGACTCACCGAACCAACCACAGTAAGAGTCTGTTCGCAGGCGCATCAAAAGGCCTTTGATACACCTGCCACAGTCTTGAGAATGCCGGAGTTTGACATCATTCTGGGCATGGTGTGGTTGGACTGACATTTTGCAAGGATCGACTGCGTGGAGAAGCAGATATATTTGAGACATGGGGACTCCGACGTCATCTTCCAAGGTATTAGCTTCATACCTCGCATGTCGTTATCTTCTGTTCAGGTTGTAAAAGCCCATATGAAGGGGGATGAATTCTTCATGATCTGTTTCGATTTGAAGGAGATAACATTGGATATAAAAGACGTACGGGTAGTGTGAGACTTCCCCGAGGTATTTCCTAAGAAACTGCCAGGATTACCCCCGTACAGAGAGGTTGACTTCCAGATTAATCTAGTACTGGGTGCCAAACCTGTATCCAAGGCCCCTTACCGAATGGCCCCGATGGAACTCACGGAGTTTAAAGTTCAACTGCAAGAACTGGTGGAGTCGGGGTTCGTTCGCCCCAGTTCGTCACCCTGGGAAGCCCCTATATTGTTCGTGAAGAAGAAGGATCGAACCCTGTATTTATGCATAGACTATCGGGAACTCAATCGGCTGACGGTGCGGAACACTTATCCGCTACCTCGGATCGACGAGTTGTTCGCTCAACTAGTGGGCGCGTATTGGTTTTCAAAGCTGGACTTACGCTCCAGGTATTATCAGTTGAGTATACAAGAAGGTGACATCCAGAAAATGGCCTTTAGTTCTAGATATGGGTTGTACGAGTTCACTGTAATGCCGTTTTGGCTCACAAATGCCCCTTCGGCTTTCATGAGCCTGATGAATAAGGTATTTGAACCGTATTTGGACATCTTCATCAATGTTTTCATCGACGACATCTTGGTCTACTCAAAGAAGGAGGAGGAGCATGTCAAGCACCTGACCTTGGTATTGAATAAATTGAAGGAGCACGCCTTGTTCGCCAAGTTCAGCAAGTGTGAATTCTGGCTTAAAGAGGTTGCTTTCTTGTGGCCTATGATCAGTAGAGCAGGGCTAGCGGTGGATCCGGCCAAGGTGCGTGCCATGAAGGAGTGGTCTCCCTTGAAGTCAGCGGCTGATGTGCGGAGCCTCCTTGGACTTGACGGGTACTACCGCAAGTTCGTGAAAAGGGTTCCCCAAGATTGCCCTCCCTCTTACTTCATTGACGAAGAAAGGTGTGCCATTTGAGTGGACACACCAATGTGAAGCGGCGTTCCAAGAATTGAAAAATAGACTTACCACCGTCCCCATCCTTGCACTTCCGTCTGGGAAGGAAGGATTTCAAGTTTACACTGACGCATCATATCAAGGGATGAGAGCGGTATTGATGCAGCATGGACACGTGATTGCTTATGCTTCAAGACAACTGAAGAAACATGAAATCAATTACCCGGTTCACGATTTGAAGGTTTGGAGGCAATATCTATACGACATCCACTGCGAGATCTTTTCAGATCACAAAAAACTTGAAGTGCGTTCATACTCAGAAGGAGTTGAACTTGATACAACGGTGGTGGTTAGAATTTCTATGTGACTATGAGTTCACCATGAACTACCACCCCGGAAAGGCGAACGCGGTGGCCGATGCATTGAGTAGAAAGGTACCAGGTTCTAGCCCATAGTCTCTGTTAACGAGTATGGAGTTGGCTCGGATGATTGAGGAGATGGATATTACATTGATATTTAAGGCTCCTTCGGCAGAGTATATGTAGTACTTGGAAAGCATGAGCATAGTTTGTAATATCCGGGACCGAATTAGAGTGGAGCAAGGAATGGATGCGGCTCTAGACCCGACAATCAAGTCAATCGAAGATGGGACTACGGATGACTATACGCTAAAAGACGGCCTCGTTTATTTTCGCGGCCGGCTCTACATTCCCAAAGGCGTTAAAATCCGGGAGGATATCTTGAGAGAGGCTCATTACTCTCACTATTCAGTGCACCAGGGCATTGCTAAGATGTACGATGGCTTATAGAAGACCATGTGTTGGCCGAGAATGAAGAAAGAGGTCTGATATTTCGTTACACATTGCAAAGCTTGTCAAAGGGTGAATGTAGAATGCAAGAGTCCCGGTGGTATGCTACAATCGTTGCCCTTCCCCGAGTGGAAGTTCGAGGATATATCCATGGACTTTGTCCATGGGTTACCTCGCTCATGCTCAGGGAATGATTCAGTGTGGGTGATCGTTGATTCACTGACGAAAGTAGCCCGGTTCATCCCTATGAAGAAAGAGGCTCAGGTGGATGTCTTGGTACGCCTCTTTGTGGAACAGTTCGTACGGTATCATGGCGTGCCTAAGATGATTGTGTCTGATCGTGATGGTCAGTTTACCTCCAAGGAGTGGAAAGTTGTTCAGGCGTATTTTGGCTCGCGCCTTACCTTCAGCACCGCATTTCATCCTCAGACGGACGGGTAATCTGAAAGGACCATCCGGACATTGGAAGATTTGTTGAGATTATGTGTGTTGGATAGAGGAGAGCCGTGGGAAAGGCTCTTACCGTTGGTAGAATTCTCCTACAACAACAGCCACCAGGCTAGCATCGACATGGCTCCTCATGAAGCTCTTTATGGAAGAAGGTGTAGAACCCCCTTGTCTTGGGTGTAAGATGAAGATCCGAAGGCTTTGGGTGTTGAATATATTGATGATACCAATGCGGAGATTAGACTGATACGAGATTGCATGTTGGAGGCTCAAAGTCGACAGGCAAAGTATTATAATACAAGGAACTGGATGGTGGAGTTTCATGTGGGTAAAAAGGTGTTCCTGAAAATCCGACCGATGCATGGAGTGTCACGCGTGCGTGGTGTGAAAAAGCTCAGCCCAAGGTATGTTGGGCCTTATAATATATTGGAAAGGATTGGCCCGTTGGCCTAACGGTTGGAGTTACCATCCGAGCTTGAGAAACTCCACGACGTGTTCCATGTGTCGTCGCTTCGGAAGGCGCTATTACAGCCCGATCAATACATCCCCCAACTGATGGTGTTGTGGCGTCTGATAGGTTTGTGTGACTAGAGCCGGCGCGGATCGTAGATAACGAGATAAGAATGTTGCGCCGCAAAAGTGTTCCCTTGGTGAAGGTGCTATGGTCTAATCATGGGAAGGAGGAATATACATGGGAGCCAATGGATTTGATGCAAAAGCGCTATCCAGAGTTATTTGATCAAGATAATTTTATTTAAAAGCATATTATATTTTCCGTTATGCTTTTCTCCCCATAACCTAAGCCTGATTTCGGGGACGAAATCTTTTATTTTGTTTATAGGATTTGTAACGTCCCGAATCGTACTTGGCCCCTCGTTCGTGTTTTTGAGTCAGGAGAGCTGACTTGGGTTCATGGGAAGTGCTGACAACTGGGCAACACATGTGAATAGGAGGAAAAATCAGCCAAGCATAGGACACGGGTAAAGACACGGGCGTCTACCTACCCGTGTGGGAGAGGCCAGCTCTCGAGTCGACGACTCGAGTATGTCCAGAGAAGGACATGGTGTTGGGTCCGGCGTTCCTTCACTTGACCCGTGGAGCTCTTCTACTTATTTAAGAAATTAAGTAGCACCCTTTCCAACAGTCCGGGCTTTTGGAACAGTTGGTTATGCGCTTGATCCTTCAATTGGTATCAGAGCAGATCACGGGTTCAAGACCGGGGGCGCTATTAAATCCTGATTTTTTCCTTCCACCTGTGTGGGTCCGGCGGGTCAGACAACCGTGGACATGTGGTAACCCCACCTCTGAGCCGTGCAACCGTGGACATGCGGTAACCCCACCTCTGAGCCGTGTGGGCCATGTGGTAACCCCACCTTTGAGCCATGTGGGCCATGTGGTAACTCCACCTCTGAGCCGACAGGTTGTGCTGGACGCCGGGGGGGGGGGATTGTTGGGTCCGGCGTTCCTTCACTTGACCCGTGGCGCTCTTCTACTTATTTAAGAAATTAAGTAGCACCCTTTCCAACAGTCCGGGCTTTTGGAACAGTTGGTTATGCGCTTGATCCTTCACACGGGTAGTGACACGGGCGTGTCACTACCCGTGTGCAGTGACACGGGTAGAGACACGGGCATGTCCTTACCCGTGTGTGTGTGTGTCGAGTTGGACTTGATGAAGTGTGTCGGGATCGATGTGGCAAGCAGGGGTACACGACCTGTGATACGGGTGTGTCACAGGGCGTGTCCTACTATGTCGAGAGGTCGATAATTTTCTCTTGACAAGGTATCGAGTGGGTTACACACCTTGGGACACGGGCATGACTGGACCGATACGGGTAGAGACACGGGCGTGTCACTACCCATATGTGTCGAGTTAAACTCGACAGTGTGTTTCGAGATCGACAAAATGTATGATACGGGTAGAGACGCAGGCGTGTCCCTACCCGTGTGTGTGTGTGTGTCAAGTTGAACTCGATGGAGCATGTCGAGATCGACGAAATGTGTTGAGATCGACGAAATGTATGACATGGGTAGAGACACGGGCATGTCCCTACCCGTGTGTCGGTGTGTCGAGTTGAGTTCGTCGAGATGTATCCAGAGAAGGACATGGCCAGGGAACACGACCGTGTTATGTGGACATGGGTCGGGATACGGGATACTGGCGTGTCCCTACCCATGTCGAGTATTGAACTGACACTAAAACCGTCGTTGATGCTTCGCCCAAGCAGGACACGAGTAAGGACACGGGCATGTCCCTACCCATGTCACTCTTCATATATAAGGGGAAGTGAAAACCCTAGCCGTTTTCATGCTCATTTCATCCCCTATTTTCTGAGAGAAACTCCTGTTGAGAGAAGGAAGTTGTTGGAGCTAGTTCTAGAGGAGGAGATCCGCCGCCGCCGTGAAGGAGAAGATGCCGCCGAGAAGAGTTACACAATCCATGGCTGGAAATAGTGGAAATGCCGGAAATGAGGTGAGATTCCTCCCATCTCCCTTGGTGCTAGATCTGTAGATATCCAGGTGAGATGTCTACTCAAAAGAGTGTAGACTTGTGAGATGGTGATTTCTCTAGGATGAGGCCGATCTAGGGCTTGTGCTCTTGGTTAGTGGTGTCTTCAACCTCTCCAACCTTCCATGCGAAGATGGGGGATGGTTTCGTGAAGAGTAAAGGCCTCATGAGGGTGAATAAGGGTGGATGAATTTCTGGAGGTGATTTTGGAGGATCGTCTTGAGGAGGAAGATGAGCCGATGTCGTTCATTCCGCTTCAAGATGCGTGCAGAATCTGTATTCTGCGCGCAGCTATCTTCTTGGCCATTTTCAGGTGTGATATGCCCAGATTTGGGCTATTGACTAAACATGAAAGTCGAAGTCCTTGAAAATAGCTTTCCAACGAGTGGTTGCAAGACTTCAGGCGAATTCTATAGCCCCGAGAAAGTCTAAACGAAGTTGACGTCCGGCAAATCCTGCATGCAGAAATTGTGTTTTGCACGCAGTGGACTTTGAAGCCGATTTCAAATAGGATGCTCTCAAATCTGGGTTATGGTCTGAATATGAAAGTTGTAACCCATGGAAAGACCTTTCCATCGAGTGGTTACAAGGCTTCACTGGATTCCTGTAGCTTCAGGAATCTCCGGTCGAATTTGCTGTCCAGTTTTATTCTACACTTAAATTCTGGGTTTTTTGTATAACATGGATTTGGAATCGGTTGAATCAATGTAGCAAATTAACTCGAGGCTTGGGTGAACTCTTTTATGTCAACCACCGTAGTGCTACGAGTAATGAAGTTTATTAATTAGATTCCATGTATCTGATTGTGGAGCAAGCTTATTTAAATTAAATGACTTGATAGAAATTGGTAGACAATTATATATGCGCTTCATGTTTATAATATGTTGAAATCATTTGTAATGACATATAGAAGGATAAACTATGTCCATGCGTATGTTTGATTAATGGAATGAAATTTAGTAGTCCAATGCTTAGAGTGTTGTGTCCATATGGGTAGCATTGTGGAAGGTTGTAAGTGCGTTGCTGACCGTCACTAGATGGGTTAGTGTTGAGATAAGACATAGACAGACGGTTGGGCTTGGTCCTCGGTACTCAATTCTCTGGGCTCCTTCCATGCCGAGTGGATGGTTGGGCTTGGTCCTCGTGCTTTCTCCGAGGCTCCTTCCATGCCACGATCATGTGGAATTGCATGCGGTGTGAGTCGACACGCGGTGTCATAATCCTGGGTTAAGGATAGTGTGGCAGGTCTATGGGCTCGCCAGTCATCACACTGATGGGAGTTGACAGTTAGACTTTGGGTTGTGCCCTCGATATTCATATCTCGGGGCCCCTTACGTTCCAAGTGAACGTTTGGGTTGTGTCCTCGTGCTTTCTTCTGAGGCCCCTTCCGGGTCATATAAGGCCAGTTCGGGGCTGTGTTCTTGGTGCACATCTACCCGAGACCCCCGCTGGGCCATAGTACGCATGGGCTCCGCTGTTGTGTTCTTAGCGTCGAGGTGTACGGAGGCCTAGGTGAAGTAGTGTGGATACCCGCCTAGTAGTAGAGATGCCTGCTCTACTGTCACCGCCTGGCCACGGTGGTTGATGCGTGAGAGGTTAGCTACCTGCTTGAAAAGTGGGAACTATAGTCTATGTAGACATAGCAATTGCATGTGTGTGATCATGGGTGAGTCATTGTATAGCATACATACCATTTCATAATATTGCACAATAAGATCCTCATCGTATAAGTTTGTATGGGCACTCCTATACGATGAGTTACTTTATGCAAACCGATCATTAACTTATAAGCTTGTATGGGTATCCTTATAAGTTAAGTTAATTACCTGCTATAGTTTCCTATACTTATTGAATTACTATTGCTCAAGTAGAACTGCTAGTTTATAGTATTGTTATTCATGTACTATTACCACTTGCTTGTACCTGTTTAATTACTTATACATATTGTACCCATGTTCCTTTCTCCGCCCGGTGCCGAGGAGTTGCTGGGGGAGCGGATTTGAAGCCACTTACTCTTTTCGACTAACGGTTGCTACGTCTTCCTTTTTTAGGTCTCCTCGCAGGTAGAGTAGCCGTAAACTTTGTAGCGGGACAGCCAGGCCAGGAAGGCCGGGCCTGATGTGACGGTGTCGTCGCTATTGTCGGTTACGGATGTGAGTGTTGAGCTACTCTGATGTAGCCAGTTTGGGCAATTTTATAGATGTACTCTGATATTGTAGAAGCATGTTTTAGCTTCTCTTATTTGCTGTACTTTGGACTTATATGTTTTGTGTGGATTTTACTTCTCTCTTCTATATTTTGGTTGGGTTGGCATGTATATATTGATATTGGTTGTAGCTGGCGGAAGAGGCGTCTTGTAGTACAGGTTAGCCCGTGCGGTAATGTTACCGCAAGGCGGCTGTTCTGGGCATAAGACCCCCTTCGTGTCGTGTTTTGGGATCCGGGAGGGGGGTCTTACATCAAGACAGTTGAAGAAGCTTGAAATCAATTACCCAGTTCATGATTTGGAATTGGGAGCAGTGGTGTTCGCCTTGAAGGTTTGGATGCACTATCTATACGACATCCACTGCGAGATCATTTCAGACCATAAAAACTTGAAGTACCTTCACACACAGAAGGAATTGAACCTAAGACAACGACGATGGTTAGAGTTTCTGAGCGATTATGAGTTCACTTTGAACTATCATCCCGGAAAGGCGAACTCGGTGGCCGATGCATTAAGCAGAAAGGTACCAGACTCGAGCCCAGAGTATCGGTTGATGAGTATGGAGTTGGCTCGGACGATTGAAGAGATGGATATTACTTTGGTATATAAGGCTCTTTCGGCAGAGTATACAGAGTACTTGGAAACCATGAGCATAGTTTGTGATATCCAGGACTGAATCCGGGCAAAGCAAGGAAGGGATGCGGCTCTGTCCCCGACAATCAAGGCAATCGAGGATGAGACTACTGATGAGTATACACTAAATGATGGCCTCGTTTATTTCCGTAGCCAGCTCTACATTCCCAAGAGCAGTAAAATCCGGGAGGATATCTTGAGAGAGGCACATTGCTCTCAGTATTCAGTGCACCCATGTATTGACAAGATGTACGTCGGCCTATGGAAGACCATGTGTTGGTCGGGAATGAAGAAAGATGTCTGATATTTTGTTACACATTGTGAAGCACGTCAAAGGGTGAAGGCGGAATGCAAGAGTCCTAGTGGTTTGTTACAATCGTTACCCATCCCCGAGTGAAAGTTTGAGGATATCTCCATGGACTTTGTCCATGGGTTGCCTCGCTCACGCTCAGGGAATGATTCGGTATGGGTGATCGTTGATCGACTGACGAAAGTAGCCCTGTTTTTCCCCATAAAGAAAGAGGCTCACATGGATGTCTTGGTACGACTCTTTGTGGAGCAGTTCAAACGATATCATGGCGTGCCTAAGACAATCATTTCTAACTGGGATGGTCGTTTCACCTCAAGGGAGTGGAAGGCGGTACAGGCGTATTTGGGTTCTCTCCTTACCTTTAGCACCGCGTTTCATCCTCAGACGGACGGGCAGTCTGAGAGTACCATCAGAACACGGGAAGATTTGTTGAGATTATGTGTGTTGGATAGAGGAGAACCATGGAAAAGGCTCCTACCACTGGTAGAATTCTCCTACCACAATAGTCATCAAGCTAGCATCGACATAGCGCCCCATGAAGCTCTTTACGGAAGAAGGTATAGAACCCCCTTGTCTTGGGTGCAAGATGAAGACTCGAAGGATTTGGGAATTGAGTATATTGATGATACCGATGCGGTGGTTAGATTAATACGAGATCGCATGTTGGAGGCTCAAAGTTGGCAGGCAAAGTTTTACAATGAAAAGCACCGGATGGTGGAATTTCAAGTGGGTGATAAAGCGTTTCTGAAGATTCGTCCGATGCATGGAGTGTCACGGGTGCGTGGTGTGAAAAAGCTCAATCCAAGGTACGTTGGGCCATACACTGTATTGGAATGGATTGGCCCGTAGGCCTATCGGTTTGAGTTACCGCCAGAGCTAGAGAATCTCCACGACGTGTTCCATGTGTCATCGCTTCGAAATGCGTTGTTACGGCCCGATCAATATATCCCCACTGTTGATGGTGCAGTGGCGTCTGATAGGTCTGTGCGACTGGAGTCGGTGCGGATCGTAGATAATAAGACAAGAATATTGTGCTGCAAAAGTGTTCCTTTGGTAAAGGTGCAATGGTCTAATCATGGGAAGGAGCAGTATACATGGGAGCTGGTGGAATTGATGCAAAAACGCTACCCGGAATTATTTCCCCAAGGTAATTTTGTTTAAAAGCATATTTTATTTTCTGTATGCTTTTTCTCCCAATAGCCTTAGCCTGATTTCGAGGACGAAATCTTTTATTTTGTTTATAGGATTTGTAATGTCCCGATTCGCACTAGGCCCCTCGTGCACGTTTTTGAGTCAGGAGAGCGGACTTGGGCTCAGGGGAGTGCTGGCAAATGGGTTTTACTTGTAAATAGGAGGAGAAATAGTCAAGCATAGGACACAGGTAGAGACACGGGCTTGTCCCTACCAGTGTGGGAGAGGCCAGCTCTCGAGTCGACGATTCGAGTATGTCCAGAGAAGGACATGGGTAGTGACATGGGCATGTCACTACCCGTGTGACGTGACACGGGTAGAGACACGGGCGTGTCCCTACCCTTGTGTGTGTCGAGTTGAACTCGACGAAGCATGTCGAGATCAAAAAAGTGTGTCGAGATTGACGAAGTGTATGACATGGGTAGAGACACGGGCGTGTCCCTACCCATGTGTGTGTGTGTGTGTGTCGAGATCGACGAAATGTATGACACGGGCAGAGAAACGGGCGTGTCCCTACCCGTGTATGTCAAGTTGAACTCGATGAAGTGTGTCTAGATCGACGAAGTGTATGATACGGGTAGAGACACACGCGTGTCCCTAACAGTATGTGTGTGTCGAGTTGGACTCGACGAAGCATGTCGAGATCGACAAAATGTATGACACGGGTAGAGACACGGTCATGTACCTACCCGTGTGTCTGTGTGTCGAGTTGAGTTCATCGAGATGTATCTAGAGAAGGACACGGCCGGGGAACATGGCTGTGTCATGTGGACACGGGTCGGGACACGGGTGTATCCCTACCCGTGTCGAGTATTGAACCGACACTAAAACCGTCGTTGACGTTTCGCCCGAAGCAGGACACGGGTAAGGACACGGGCGTGTCCCTACCCGTGTCACTTTTCACATATAAGGGTTATGAAAACCCTAGCCATTTTCACTCCTCATTCCAGCCATTTTTCCTGAGAGAAAATTCTGTAGAGAGGGAAAACTGCTGGAGCAAGTCTTGGAGGAGAAGATGCCGCCGAGAAGAGTCACAAGATCCATGGCCGAAAATAGTGGAAATGCCGGAAATGAGGTGAGCTTCCTCCCCTCTCCCTTGGTGCTAGATATGTAGATATTTAGGTGAGATGTCGACTCAAAAGAGTCTAGACTAGTGAGATGGTGATTTCTCTAGGAAGAGGCCGTTCTAGGGCTTGTGTTGTAAGGCTAGTTTTGTCTTCAACCTCTCCAACCTTCTATGTGAAGATGGAGGATGGTTTCATGAAGAATCATGGCCTCATCAGGGTGAATAAGGGAGGAGGAATTTCTGATGTGATTGTGGTAGATCGACTTGAGGAGGAAGATGAACCGATGCCATTTATTCCTCTTTAAGATGCGTGCAGAATCTGTGTTTTCCGTGCAGTGAGCTTCATGGACATTTTCAGGTATGATATGGCCAGATTAGGGCTTTCAACTAAACACTAAAGTTGAAGTTCTTGAAAATACCTTTCCAACGAGTGGTTGCACGACTTTAGGCGAAGTCTGTAGCCGTGGGAAAGTCTGAATGAAAATGACGTCCGATAAATCCTGCATGCAGAAATTGTGTTCTGTATGCAGCGGACTTCAAGGCTAATTTCAAGTATGATACTATTGAATCTGGGTTGTGGTCTGAACATAAAAGTTGTAGCCCATTGAAAAACCTTTCCATCGAGGTTACACGTCTTCACCGGATTCCTATAGCTTCGGGAATCTCCGGTTGAAGTTGCTGTCAATATTTATTCTGCACTTAAATTCTGGGTTTGGTATAACATGGATTTGGATTTGGTGGATTCAATGTTGCAACTAACTTGAGGTTTGGGTGAACCGTTTTATGTTAATCATCTTAGTTCTATAATTGATGAACTTTAATAGTTGGATCCCATGAAATTGATTTGTGAATCGAAGCATACTTAAACGAAACGGTTTGATAGAAATTGGTAGACTATTATAAATGCGCATCATGATAATAACATGTTGAATCATTTGGGATGAAAGGTAGGATGATAAATTATGGCCATATGTATAATTGTTTAATAGAATGAATTTAGTGTCCAATTCTTAGAGTGTCGTCTCCCTACGGGTATCATTGTGAAGGGATGTAAGTGCGGTGTTGACCGTCACTGGTTGAGTATGTGTTAAGATGAACCAAGGTCAGAATGTTGGGTTTGGTCCTCGATGTTCATTTTCTGGGGTGATGAATTGTAAATATATGCATTTTTGTGTACATTAATTTAGTCATTTTCATTTATTTTCGTCATTTTAACTTGTTTTTGTTTAATTAATTGCTTCTTTTATTGTAAATATTTTGCTAACGTAATTTATTTTATTTTTCAGAAAAATTCCAAAATTGGCAAAAAAAGCCAAGTCACGCCCGTGTACTGTTGGTCACGCCCGTAACCAGGGCGTGACCTGTCAAATTCCATTGAATCAGCAATTTTTTGAAGAAATCGTGTGACACGCCCGACGTCACGCCCGTGTCCAATGACACGCCCCGTGACCCCAGCCCGTGTCAAATGCGCTCGACGATTTTCTGCTCGACGAACGTCGACCCAACCCGTGACACGCCCAGCATCACGCCCGTGACGTGGGGCGTGACTCCTCCTGCTGCTCGACATTTTCCGCTCTCTACATTTTCCTCTCGACGATTGTCGAGACAACCAGACACGCCCCGAGTCACGCCCGTGACCTGCGGCGTGACTCCTCCACCTAGACCAATAAACTACCGCCGACGACTTTCGACGCAAACGGCGCCCAGTTCAACCTCCCCGACACGGCCACCGTCATGCCCGTGACCTGGGGCTTGGCCGCCGTATTTTCAGCCACAAAGTCAAAATCTCCAGTCAATTCACGGCCGCCATATGTATAGTGTCGACACGCCCCCTGACACGCCCGTGTCAGAGGTCATGTTCGTCAAACAATTTTGTCTATAAATTTGCAGCTTTTGTATGCATTCTTGTTACCTTTTTCCTGAACCATTTTGTATAGGGTTATGCTGCGTAGATGAATCCTAATGCTATGTAAGGGATATTTCTCCCCCTCTCTTTAGCTTTTATTTTCGTTCTTTTGTAACCCCTATTTTTACTTAATAAAATGTGTTTTTTTCTCTTTATATAATGTTGGAATGAATCTAAGCAACAAATCCTTATGCAATCTTATTCTTTTTTGTTTTAACTTAATTTTTATTCTTTTAAAATGTGTGTGTGCGTGTATGAGTATAGATTTTTACTTTGATGTTTTCATTAATTGTTAACCTAACTATGTTAGACTCAGGACTTTTATAGCTTTCTATTGCGTTCCTATAAATCTGTAAAAGAGATTTCAAAGTGATTTTCATTTTTTCTAACTTAAGTTTTCTTGTTTAAGATGTAAAACGTTTCGTTATTTTCACTTTATTTTCACTTTTTAACAACTTTTACGGAGTTATAAGAATGTATATATAGTCATTTTAATTTTTCAAGCACTTCATTTTCGCTTTTATTTTCAAAAACTTTTTGCCCGTTTAAATTTTATTTCTTCATTTTATTCATTTCGACTGCATTCTAGCGGTAGAAATGTAATCGTTTTAATTTTCCGAGCACTTGCACTTTGCGTTTATTTGCAAACTTTTTTGCTCCTTTAATTTTTATTTTCACTTTTTATTCATTTCTACCGCATTCTAGCGGTAGAAATGTAGTCGTTTTAATTTTTCAGTCACTTAGTTTTTCTTAATTTTGTACATGTGCGTGCGTGTATGAGTTAGTATTTATAGCTTTATTTCAATTCATGTAGAGTGTGTGCGTGTACTGTATTTAATTCCGCCTACTCGTTAAGAGTTAAATGACAGGTATTTATTTATTTCCGCCTACTCCCTAGGAGTTAAATGGTCGGTCTTTATTTTCCACCTACTCATTTGATTAGGATTTGTATGTGTGAGTATTTAATTTCTGTCGAGTGTGAGCATTTATTTTCTCCTACTCGTTTGAGTAGCACCCGCTTTAATTTTCTCCTACCAATTTGAGTAGGACTTGTGTGCGTATTTCAATTCAAGTAGAGTGTGTTTACTTTCTGTAAAGTGGGTGTGTTTTACTTTCAAGTAGAGTGCGTGAGTGTTAGCATTTATTTCCGCCTACTCGCTAGGAGTTAAATGGCAGGATTTTATTTACCCTCTACTCATTTGAGTTAAATGGCCGGTCTTTATTTTACTGTAATTAATTGAGATGGACTTGCAATTGCATTTATTTTCTCCTACTCGTTTGAGTAGGACTCGCTTTATTTTGTCCCGCCCACTCATTTGAGTCGGGACTTGCAATTTTCCTGCTTTCATTTCAATCCTACTCGTTTGAGTAGGACTTGCACTTTACTGCTTTCCTTTTACTGATTTCTTTTATCGCTTTCATTTACTTCGTTATTTATTGTTTTTATCACCTGCTGTCCCCATTCCGATGAGTGGCCAACCATTCTTAGCCCCCAGTATCGAAGAGCATTGGGACAAATAAAATTGCTTTATATAATTAAAGGTCCTGTTTTTCTAATTAATTAAAATTAACTTAAGGTTTGCCTAGGGTTTACGAAGCGTAGAACCACATAATCGATGTGTGGTCTCTATTTCCCCATTCTGATGAGTGGCTAACCGTTCTTAGCCCTCAGTATCGAAGAGCATTGAGACAAATAAAATATCTTAAAATAATAAAAGGTCCTATTTTTCTAATTATTTAAAATTAACTTAAGGTTTGCCTCGGGTTTACGACGCGTAGGACCACATAATCGATGTGTGGGCCCTATTTCCGTAGTCCACACGCTAGCTAACCGAGAGGCCGTGCATATGGACCGATCGCCCCTTGGTAAATGGAGTTCCGCACTAACCCTCGAGAGAGGAGGCGCGCAAACTCTACCGGATTGGGTTCCCCACCCAATAGCGGGGTTCTTAGCGTAATGCATACATTAAGAGCAATCTTTCGTCGGATGAGAGCCCGGTCGAATGGTCATAATGTTCAGGTGAGCGATATTCCTAGAGATAGGTGAGCTCATTTTAGTGGAACCTCCACGGCCAAGTCTCCGCCTTAATTAATTTGAAACTTAGGATCTTTTTTTATTCAAAGTTTATTTTAGTTCAATTTTATTTAGTGCCCTCGAGCCAAGCTCTTCATCAGCTCCATGTTTTTAAAGCTATTTATTTTCTGCCTTTTTTCCTCTATATATATAAAATTACCCGAAGTAATTATCGGTAAAATAGTAGTCCCCTCCAGGGAAGAGTAGAAATAATCGAACCGACCCCGAGAATAATACGACCTCGATATTCTACACCGGAATATCCTGTACTACACACGATATGTGCACTTGTCTCCTTTCGTTAAAACTCGATTTCACCTATTTTATATCCAAATAATAAATCCGCGAACCCATTTTCTAAATAAAACCAAATCCGCTTTTCTTGAATAAAACCGTCCGGGGCGCCGCGAGCTCGTAATAATTTTTGGAGTTTTAACCCCCATCACGGGGCTCCTTCCACGCCGAGTGGATGGTTGGGCTTGGTACTCGTGTTTTCTCCGAGGCTCCTTCCATGCCACAGTGATGTGGTATTACATACGGTGTGAGTCGACACGCGGTGTCGTAATCCTGGGTTAAGTATAGTGTGGCAGGTCTACGGGCTCGCCGATCGTCACACCGATGGGAGTTGACTGTTAGACTTTGGGCGGTTGGGCTTGGTCCTCGGTGTTCACGTCCCGGGGCTCCTTCCGTGCCAAGTGAACGATTGGGATGTGTCCTCGTGCTTTCTTCCGATGCCCCTTCCGGGTCATACCAGGCTAGTTCGGGCTATGTTCTCGATGCACATCTACCCGAGACCACGCGGGGCCATAGTGCGCATGGGCTCCGCTGTTGTGTTCTTAGCGTTGAGGCATACAGAGGCCTAGGTGAAGTAGTGTGGATATCCGCCTAGTAGTAGATATGCCCACTCTACTGTCACCGCCTGGCCACGACAGTTGATGCCTAAGAGGTTAGCTACATGCTCGAATAGTGGGAACTATAGTCTGTGTCGACATAGCAATTGCATATGTGTGATCATGGGTGAGTCATTGCATAGCATACATACCATTACATAGCATTGCACAAACAAGATCCTCATCGTATAAGTTTGTATGGGTACTCCTATACGATGTGTTACTTCATGTAAACCGATCCTTAACTTATAAGCTTGTATGAGCATCCTTATAAGTTAAGTTACTTTCCTGCTGTAGTTACTTGTACTTGATGATTGATATATCTCTTGTAGAACTACTAGATTAATTGTTGCTAATCTTATTGTACCATTACCACCTTCTTGTACCTGCTTATATTATTTATTATACTTCGTACCTTGCTCTTTTCTCCGCTCGGTGCCGAGGAGTCGCCGGGGGAGCGGATGTGAAGCCACTTAGTCTTTTCGACTAACGGTTGCTACGTCTTCCTTTTTAGGAGGTCACCCCACAGGTAGAGCAGCCACAGACTATACAGTAGGACAACCAGGCCAGGACGACAGGGCCGAAAGTCACGGTGCCGTCGCTACCGTCGGTTACCGATGTGAGTGTTGAGCGACTCTGATGTAGCCCCTTTGGGTAATTATTAGTTGTACTCTGATATATTGTAGAAGCATGTTTTAGCTTCTCTATTTTGATGTACTTTGGACATATATGCTTGGTGTGGATTTGACTTCTCTTGCTTATATTTTGGTTGGGTTGGCATGTATATATTGATATTGGTTGTAGCCGGCAGAATAGGCATCTTATGGTACAGGTTAGCCCGTGCGCTAATGCTACTGCAAGGCGGTTGTTCTGGTCATAAGACCCCCTTCGAGACTTATTTCAGTATCCGGGAGGGGGGTCTTACAGGCTCAGTCCGGGGAGATTGCGTAGTGAAGCGCAGACTACTTCTCAGTCCGTCAAGCTCGACAGAAGTGCTGTGTGACTTAGTTGCAAGTTTGGAGGAAGCGGGCTGTAGATTGTGTCCATAACTGCGTGCGGACTGGTGCTGGTGTCCGCTGAGTCCGACAGATAACTTGCTGGTGTGGACTCGGGATATGCAGACTGGAGCAGTTTGCAGATATGCGGATTGGAGGTGTCTATTGTGTAAGCAGACTGAAGCTGTGTACGCTAAGTCCGGCAGGTGCCTTGGTGGCGAAGCCGTGGGCTCGGGATGAGCGGACTGGAGCAGTGTGTCTGCTGAGTCTGGCATTTGCCTTTGTGGTGAAGTCGGTGGCTCGGGATAAGAGGGCTGGAGCTGTGTCCGCGGATTGGCGGACAAGTTGTTGCAGAGTCCGGCTGTGGTGGTCATGGCTTGGCCTTTGGTGACAAGGAGGACTGGCATTGTGTACTGCCTTGGAGAAGATATGGAGGACTGGTTATCTTGCACAGGCAGCGATGTACTGGTGTGTGTATCCGCGGGCTATGTGGATACACTTGTTCTTGCTGTGGGATGTGGCGGTAATCCTATCGGCTAGGGCAGTGACCACACTCATCATCGTGCATATAAATATGACCCATGTCACATCAGGAATAGGAGAAAACCGAAGTAAGTGAACATTAACTTGAGCTCGAACAAGTTGCAGCGGACTGCCTTTTGGTGTCCGTGCGGTTTAGTTTAGTTGATCAGGTTGTGCTGTGCAGGTTGTGTGGATAGCGCTGGAAATCCAGGACTTGGCTCTGATTGCAGTCAGGGATAGTGCAGACTCTGCGGTTAAGCAACAGATAGTAAACAGCAGGTTACGGACAGCGACAGACGGTCTTCTCTTTGGCAACTTGGTTCAAGGTTCAATAAGTCGCATGCTTCAGGCAGACTGTTCTATTCGGTATCATAGCTTGTGCAGTCTGGAGGCTAGGCGACCTCATAGTTAGGCGGCTTGCAGATCGACAGCTAGAGCTAGAATTGTAATAAGGGGTAGTCCGTGCGGCTTGGGTTACGGTCTGGCGACGTGGCGGACTGAGCAGACTCCACAGCAGTAGACCGACGGCTTGGTGTTGAGTCCGCGCGACTTGTGTGTCTTGTCTTGTTCTTGTAGGCTCTGCTTTCCCTTTGGTGGTTGTTTGGTGAAGCATGTCTCACCATGTATGTATCGCCTTGTAAAGAAGATTGCTGGTGTTCAATAAAGACTCTTGTTGCTACATGTGTTTCTGGTTGTAACTGACTTAGTTGATAAAACCATTGCTAACTCCAAGATCCAGAAATTTCAACAATTAATGGCCATGAGTTAAGGTTTTCAGCCAATGCAGAATTCACTGAATTCAGCACTTATGTGGTAGTGTAATACTCTTGATCTCCTCTAATTGATGAGGGGAGATGAATCTCCATCAATTAGGAGAGAGATGAGGGTCAAGGGCATTCAAACACCATGAATGGCCACTTTCTCTCTCTTTCTCTCTCCTCAAAATTGGGGGAAATTGCCTATTCTCTCTCCTAATTATCAATCCCAGCAAATGAATGGCAAATTGGGTAATTATAAACCTCATGAGGCTTGTGGGACACCTCAATTGGGCTTAGCCCAGTGGGTTGGGCTTGTGCTAGATTTTTCTCCACTTATTGGGTTTGTCTATCCCTATCCATTTCAGCCTAGCCCTAGGTCATTTTGAGTGATGTGACTGACCTAATGGGGTGTAAATTATCCCATTGATAACGCCCTAGTCCACTTATGGCTTGGTGTAGCCCAATTAGGTCAACTTTGGGCGATTTGACATAAATAGGGTTTAGGTTGACCCTTTGTCAACTTGACCTCTTTGGTTGACCCCAATGTGTGGTTAGTGACTCAATAGACCTCTTAAAGGTTTAGGGATGTTATGGTGTGGTCCAGGAGTCAATTTGAAGCCCTATAGTCAAATACTAGGGATATTGCTTGAATTGAGCAATTTGCATACCAAAGTGATTTCCACCTCCATGTCTTGGTTCACTTGGTCTCTTGAGCTTCTTAGGGTTTTTTCATGACGTAGTCATGACAAAACCAGTCTTAGGGGTCTAGTTGTTTGAGGGATATTATATTCATGACCCTTGCGATTACTTTTGGGTTCCAGATGAGAACTATTCTCCTTCTTCCTTTTCTTCACCTGCGATTTACCTAATTCATTAGAAGCGATCTTCTAGTTTTTGCTTGAAGTGAACTGATTGGCAAAAACGATGTTCTAGTTCTATGAAGCTATCAATTCTTCCTCCTTCTAGGGTGTAAAATTATGCCAGGGCTTGCCCTTTAGCATACCAGGGGATATTTTTCATAGTAGCTCGTCTAAGGCCTGGAAGGTGTGCATTGCATCCGTATAATGTCTTATATGTGTAAGCAAATTGCTTATCCCGCCAAACTTTTTAATGTCAGGGTACTTAAGCCCTTAGGAATGGGACTCGCCAAGATGGCTGGTGTGAATGGTGAGCGTTCATGGTTTTTCTCTCTGATAGGTGGACTATGAACTTCCTAACATCTGAGCTCGTTGTGTCTGTGCTCTTGTAATTTGGTAGATAACAGTGATAATTGATTTTCGCCTCCTGAATTGATTTTCCGTGAGTCAAGAAACTACTTGAATTATAGAATTCTTTTTTATTTCATAGGTTTTATGTGAGGAATTTTTGTCTAGAGTGCAATCCAGAGCTGGCGGAGGCAGACTGCATATTCTAAAGGCATGACTATCACGTGAAGATAATAACTAATGCTGGCGATAGTGACACATGGCAGTTTTGCACGTATCGAATGGCCAGAAAGAAGCTAAAGAGAGGTCTTAACTGGGGTCAGTTCGGCTACCGACGCTATCTCCCAAGCGATAGCTGATATCGCCCAACAATAGCGATAAGTTTGACTTATCAGCTGAAATCGTGGCCCTTCATTCTTATTAAGGAAAGTATCATGTGGCTGGGTTTAATCCTGAGACTACTTAAGCAGAGAAGAGGTGAAGAGATGATTCATTTCTCTTCTATCAGTCTCTCTCATCCTTTACATCAAAACCTTGGAAGAAAGGAAGAGGAGGGCTGAAGGCGGAGCTTTGGAATCTTGGTGATGGAGATCTCATGATAGGATTTACGAGCTGAAGCATGATCCGTAAAGAGGAAAGCAAGGCGATCCTTTCCATCCAGATTGAAGGCTTGGTCATAGCTCCAAAATGATCTATAAGGGTAACGATCTTCCTTCTTAGACAAGTGAAGTCCTAATTTTTAATACGCATGCAATCCACCACCAAAACGGTGGAGAGTAAAGGGAATTCTGATGGGTTGATACATGATACTCTTGGGTAGGTTTATGTAACGCCGTGAAACTCAAAAGAGCGAAGGGAGGCGTTTTGGGCCAAATCTGGTATTTGGCAGGAGGCACACGGCCTGGGACACAGGCGTGTCCCAGGGCGTGTCAGGCTCGAGTCGACGATTAGGCCGCGAGGTCGACGAAATTTGGATTCGACGATCGTCGAGCAGCGGAAACGGCACGAGACACGGGCGTGTCTCAGGGCTTGTCGAGCCCGTGTCGACGATCGGCCCGGGAGTCGACATTTTCGCTCGACGATGTGTCGAGACAAGGCACACGACCTAGGATACGGGCGTGTCCAAGGCCGTGTCGGGTAGTCGACGAACTTCGCTCGACGAAGTGTCGAGACCGTGAACACGGCCTGGAGCCCAGGCGTGTTCGGGTTTGACACGGGCGTGTCAAATAGGACACGGGCGTGTCCAAGACCCGTGTGGGTCTCGGGTTGTTTTCGGGGCTGTGTCGATGGGGGAACACGACCAACCACACGGCCGTGTCAGTTAGAACACGGGCGTGTCAGGTCAAACACGGGCGTGTCGAATGCCCGTGTGTTTTTCGAGATGCGTCGATTTTGACGCCGAATGAGAGACACAGCCCTGGACACGGGCGTGTCACAGGCTGTGTTCGGCCCAGGTTTTACTTTTCAGCTACGAATCGTAGCCATTCGTTTCCTTATTTTGGGATCCGACGGTTGGGGGTTGTTCCTGTAATGCCCCGTATTTTTCGTTGAATGATTGCATATGCTTGATGGGCGTTACGTTGGCGTTGACCGTTGTTCGAGCATGGTTTTCCCGCGGGCTTGCGAGTGACTGTTTTGGTAGCAGAGTTGCACGATTCCCCAGCAAGCCGGAGTCCAATGTGGGGACTCGGTGAGGCCTCTTAGGGAATGCGTGCACTTTTTTGAGCCCGGGTAAAGTTGCTCAAAACGGGTTGATGGTATGGAAGATGGGTACAGAAAACAAAAAGGGGTAAAAAGTCCTTAAGGAAAAAATGGTCTAGGACGACACAGAAACACTTTTCACAACAGGGAAAAATGGTCGTTTTTGTGCGTGACACGCCCCCCGACACGGGCGTGTCGGGGCGTGACCCAGGGCATGACTTGGGGCGTGACCTCCTGAACTCGACGAATTTTCTTGCGTCGAGTTGAGCTCGACGAATGGGGTACACGCCCCGTGACACGGGCGTGTCACGGGCCGTGTCCCGCTGTGTCGAGTGTCGAGTGTCGAGTGTCGAGTGTCGGGTGTCGAGAGAGGGGACACGGCCTGTGACACGGGCGTATCCAGCTTTGTCGAGTGTCGACACTTTGAGTCGACGAGAGGTCGAGACACGGGCTACATGCCCTAGGTCACGGGCGTGACCGACCCGTCACGGGCGTGTACCCGACCGTGTACCTTGTGGATAAGCTGGAAATCGTTGGCGTCTGCGCCGCTTAAGGTACACGCCCTGTGACACGGGCGTGACACAGGGCGTGACAGGGCCGAAAATTGACTTTTTTCCAGTTTTTTGTGCCGTTCATTTCCCTGATTCTGGATCTAATGGTCCAGCTCTGTTCTGGAGGAAATAAGGCCGAAACAGAGATTTCTCCTCCTCTTTTCACCTTCTTCTTCATCTTCTTTCTCATTCCAAAAGGATATCAAGGGAGAAAAGCTAAGGCAAGGGAAGGAAAGAGAGGAGCAGTCGTCGCGGTGTCATCGCAGTTCAGGCAAACGGTGTTCTTCACCCTTGCCAATCTTGTTTTCTTGTTCTTTGATTGTGCAAGTTTAGCTAGCTTTCCTCTTTCTTACTAGCTTGTTCAATTTGATTAGTCTTGTTACTCATATTTTTATTTAGTACTCAAAAACATGAATCCTCTTGTTCCTTCAAGTCTTACATGCTTACCGCCCTGTTATCAAATTTCCCTATGCTCCAGTACTTCTTATGCTAAGTTGATTCATGTAGCTTTTCTTGTTCATGTCATGATCATGTTAAAATACACTTGTTGGTTTAGTTAGCATTGTCCTTTGAGGAGTAAGTAGGAATTATGTTAGCCTAAACATGGGCAATTTGTCATCATGAATGAGGACGAAGGAAGGAAACGTGTGTAACTTGGGTTATGCTGAGATTTGCTTATGGTGTTGAGCTTGAGTTCGCTTATGCTGAGTTTTGCGAGGCGAATTGTGAACCATGGTAGGAGCGTTTGTGTGAGGATTCAGTAAGGGGTGGTGTGGTTTAAGCCTTGGTGGCCACCGGGTTTGGATTTGTGGTGTAGAGCACCATTTTGGCCCCGATTTGGGCTAGCTTTTATTGGTGCGTTCCACTTTAGGGCCGCCACCAAAAGACCCTTGCGGAATCGAACTTAACCGCTGCTTATGTTTCACTAGTATGGTTGTTTCTTGTGCTAGGATTGGGCATGTGTATTGCCTTTTTGCTCCTGTGGGTTGAGCAGGACTTGATGAGAATTGCACGCACTTGGTGCGTTTGATACTTTGGATTGACAGTGTTGAATACCCTGTTCTTTTCACTCATTTTACTTACATGAAACCTTGCTACGGGGTCGGTAAGCCCCTTCGTCATATTTTCTGAACTTCATATTTATTGTGTAGCCTTGATGATTGCTGAGGTGTTCTTTCTTGAATGCCTCAGGTGCAGGTTGTAGCCGGTTGAGCGGCTAGTGCTTTAGTAGAGTTTCTTTGGAGCTAGCCGAGCTTACTTAGCGAGGTAGTTCTTTTCTTTGTTGTATAGACATACATACGCCCCAATGGGTTCGTGTCAGCTTGTTGGCGCCCATTGGTGGCTTCCTTTACTTGTGATATATGAGTGCTCGACTGCTAATGTGACTCATTTGGCTGAGATGATGTCTCTTTGCTCTTGGGAAAGATTTATGATAGATTGCATTAGATATTTTCAAGATAAAATAAACCTATTATCCTATATTATGCATACATGTATTGATAAACTAAGACGTATTTTCCAAACAACGTAAAAAGAATGATTTCTTATATGATCATAAATATAGGATGCATATTGGAGAATCGTCATACGTAAACTAAAGTATTTTCCGCCACGAACAAATACATGTTTTGATTCATAAGGCCGAGGGATACGGACATCAAATTAAACAGTTTTCTTGCATACAACTGATGGTTTTCAACTACTAAAGGAAGCGTCGAGCGTTTTCCTGAGCGTGTGCAGTTATCCCCTGCACGACATGGCATCACAACACGTAGTTCCTCTTACTCTGATACGATGTACTCATTGAGGAAATGCGGGTTGTGATAGTTGGTATCAGAGGGAGGTTTGCTTGACAATTGGTCGGGCAAACTTTTCTTTCGTAAACAGTAGTAATTAGCATCATCTCATACACACACCGAGGTGCCATCAGTACGTCTTGGCCGAAGCACGAACACTACACTCATGGTATGAACAAAAGTATACGAGGCATATTATGTAGTATGGGATGCATAATATGTGGTTGTATATGGATCCACCATAGGGGCAACATGTACGGGTTATGTAGTATGGGATGCATAACCTTACCACATGGATGCGACTAACACGTTTTCTTTTCTTCGTTGCATGCAATGCGATGTAGTATGGGATGCATAGCATTGTGATGCGTACGACCGCTCATGGCATGCATGAAGGCCTTTTCTAGAATGCATAGCACAGCACGCATAATATAACATTGCATGAGCACAACGTGCCAAGCTAAGATTTACATGATGACACCTGTACACACATGGTTTTGGGTCAAACATAGTCATGCATTCATCGGTTAGGCACAAGTTAGTGGGCTGACGGTGAGTCATCTTTAGGCTAGGCATACCATCATTCTCAAACGCCCATAGCAAGTTAGTAGTTGATGTTCATAGTTATACATGTATGGTCTGTACATAGCAGTTGTGTGTTTTGTTGGGTTTGAGCTTGCTAAGGGTGAACGTGTTTGTAGGATTTCGAAGCGTCCAGTGACAAGGCAAACTCCCCAATCCGAGGGCGAGTCTTCGGGCGCGTAGAATAATGCTCTAATGGATAGTCTACGCCAAAGTAATGAGGCTTTGACGCGGCAGGTGCAGGAAGTGCAGTCCCAGCTCCAAGCTATGTCATCAGGGATGTCTGGGCTAGCACCAAGAGTGCAAGAGACTGTCAGAGGCCCCACTAGTTCTACTCCTTCCGTGGCGTTGATACCCCCAGTTGTAGTTCCTCCTGCAATGACTTTTATCTCGCAGTTTCAGCGACTTGGACCACCTACCTATGATGGAAAAGTGGACTTTGTGATCTTGGATGATTGGGTGATCACGTTGGAAGAGATGTTTGTCTATGCTGGCGTTACCGAAGACCAAAAGGTGATGCTTGCCGCCTATCAACTCAAAGGGTTAGCTAAAGGTTGGTGGTTTCGAGAAAAGGAAAGCCTAGGGGCGGGATGTTCGTGGGAAGCCTTCAAAGAAATGTTACGGCGTAAGTTTCTGCCGTCAGTGGAAAGGGACCGCCTGATGAATGACTTCTTGTACCTGAAGCAGAGGAAACTCACAGTTAGTGAGTATGAAATTGTGTTTAGCAAGCTAAGTCGGTTCGCTCCGAGTTTGGTGACTACGTAAGCTGACCGAGTAAAGAGATTTTTTGGTGGACTCCGCAGCGACGTGCAGCAGTTCGCAAGTGCTTATGAAGCGATGAGTTACACCACTGTGGTTGAGGCTGCTTTGAAGGTTGAAGCTATCAAAAATGCAAAACAAAGAGGGCAGCTGCTGAGGCACGGCAAGAGACAGCTGGTGGGAGAGAAAAGCTCCCACGAATCAGACTTAAGGAAGAAGAAGAAGGAGACATGTAGCTTCTGTGGCCGATCAGGTCACCCATTTGAGAAATGTTTCAAGCGGTTAGGGATGCAGAAGAAGGAGCAGGTGCATGTCATTCAGGGTGCGCCAACCAGAGACTTGGAGTGTACAAGTTGTGGGGGAAGAGGTCATGATGTGAGCCGCTGCTGGGTCAAAGACAAGGTGTGCTTTCAGTGTGGCAAACAGGGACATCTTAAGGCAAGATGCCCACAAAACCAGCCCGTGCTGCAGCCAATGCCACTCCAGGCTTTGCCTCCGCCTCCGCGTTTGGACAAAGGAAAAGTGAAGTTAAATGTGATATCTTCAGAGGAAGCACAGATGTCACCTCAAGTTATCTCAGGTTCGATTCCTTCCTCGGGTTCACGTATTGTTTATGCCTCTTACGCGTAGTGCTTAGCTACATATGTACCCTTCTAGGAAACTTTAAGGTAAAGAACCGTTGGGCGCGTGTTCTCTTCGATTCTGGCCCGACCCATTCATTTGTGGCTCGAACCTTTCTGGATCGATATCATTTGACACCAGATCGAGTGGGGAATGCCTTTTTGGTGAAATTTCCTTCCGGTACTTCTGTGGTTGCAGACTGGGGTCTTCTTGATTGTCCCATTTTGTTGGGGGATTTCTTAGCGAAGGCTGATTTCAAGGTGATCGACTTGGAAGATTTTGACGTTATCTTGGGCATGGACTGGTTATCCCGCTATGACGCCGTCATCCAGTGCAAAGGAAAGCGCTTGGATTTTATCAAGGACAATGGTCAGCCTGGAAGTGTTTATGGTGATTCATGCCAGGATTCTCCAGGGATTTCGGCGGTATGTGTTCGGACATTGTTTGTTTCCGACTATTTTGCTTGTCTAGTCTCAGTTGTGGGGACTAGTGCTGTTTTGCCGCATTTGGAGGAGATTCCTGTTGTACGTGACTTTCCAGATGTTTTTCCTACTGATCTTCCTGGTCTTCCCCCTGATCGTGATGTCGAGTTTGTCATTGATTTGGAACAGGGTACACGGTCTATTGCGAAAACGCCGTACAGAATGGCCCCGCGTGAGCTAGCAGAATTGCGTACACAGCTGGATGACTTATTGGCAAAGGGGTTTATCAGGCCAAGTTCCTCACCTTGGGGTGCACCGGTGTTATTTGTGAAAAAGAAAGATGGGTCGATGCGGCTTTGCATCGATTACCGGGAGTTGAACAAGGTGACGATTAAAAACAAGTACCCACTGCCAAGAATTGATGATTTGTTTGATCAACTGCATGGCAGTTCAGTATTTTCGAATATTGATCTCCGCTCAGGCTATCATCAGCTAAAGGTTCGGGAGTCTGATATTCCGCGGACTGCATTTCGATCAAGACATGGCCATTTTGAATTTCTTGTGATGTCGTTTGGTTTGACCAACGCACCATCAGCCTTCATGGATATGATGAACCGGGTGTTCAAGGACTACTTGGATCGGTTCGTGGTGGTTTTTATTGACGACGTTCTTGTTTACTCCCGCAGTTCTGAGGATCACGAACAGCATCTGCGATTGGTATTGACCACTTTGCGAGACCAAAAGTTGTTCGCCAAGTTAAGCAAATGTGAGTTTTGGTTACCGCAGGTTGCATTTCTGGGTCATGTTATTAATCAACATGGAATTTCAGTGGATCCCGAAAAGATTGCGGCCGTTATGGAGTGGAGGAGACCGGAGACACCCAAGGAGATTCGGAGCTTCTTGGGATTGGCCGGCTATTATCGCAGATTTGTAGAAGGTTTTGCTACATTGGCTGCACCTTTGACTCGCTTAACCCAGAATAATGTGGCGTTTGAGTGGAATGACAAGTGTGAGGCCTCATTCCTTGAACTCAAGAACAGGTTATGTACCGCTCCTGTGTTGATCTTACCGATAGAAGGGATAGATTATGGCGTTTTTGTGGATGCGTCGCATGATGGACTTGTATGTGTTTTAATGCAAGACAAAAAGGTGATTGCGTATGAGTCTCGGCAGTTGAAAAGTCATGAAAAGAACTATCCAACGCATGATTTGGAGTTCGCAGCGGTGATATTTGCATTGAAATTGTGGAGAAACTTACTGTATGGTGCACAGTGTAAAATCTTTACAGATCATAAAAGTTTGAAGTACGTTTTCATGCAAAAAGAACTTAATTTGCGCCAACGGCGATGGCTTGAATATGTCGCTGATTATGATGTGGAGATTCAGTATCATCCCGGGAAAGCTAATGTTGTGGCCGATGCTTTGAGTCGGAAGACGGGGAAATTATTTAATCTTTCCGTCGACCGTCTTGTGGAAGAATTTCTCTTGATGGATATTTCCGTGGGAAGATATGAACCGCAAAGTCGTTCGGCAGTCAAAGAACCTTCATGGATGATGCTTGTAAGACAACATCAAAGGGATGATCCTGAGCTTTTACATTTATTTCTGCAGAATGAAAAGGGTGACTTACCAGATTTTTCTATTGATGATGGGGGCACGTTAAAGTATCGCGGTCGATTTTGTATCCCCACAGTTGGAGACATTCGCGATATGGTATGTCGAGAAGCACATGGCTCAAGTATGGCCTACCATCCAGGCTCAACTAAAATGTACCGTGATTTGAAACAAATTGTCTGGTGGTATGGAATGAAAAGAGATATCGCGCAATTTGTATCTGAATGTCATACCTGCAAGCGGGTGAAAGCTGATCATGGGAGGCCTGGTGGCAAGTTGACACCATTGGAGATTCCAACATGGAAGTGGGAAAGCATTTCAATGGATTTTATTACAGGCTTACCAAGATCTCCACGAGGACATGACTCCGTATGGGTGATCGTGGATAGGTTGACCAAGTGTGCTCATTTCATACCCTTTAAGGTCAACTACCCGATGAAGACAATATCGGAGCTATATGTGAACGAGATCATCCGACTGCATGGTGTGCCAGTCAATATCATTTCAGACCGAGATTCCCGATTTACTTCAAGTTTCTGGAAAAGTCTACAAGAGGGTTTGGGGACGGATTTGAGGTATTCCACTGCTTACCACCCTCAGACGAATGGCCAAACGGAACGAGTCAACCAAATTGTGGAAGATATGATTCAATGCTATATTCTTGAGTATGGCGGAGCATGGGATGAACGTTTGCGGCTTATGGAATTCGCATATAATAACAGCTATCAAGAAAGCTTGCAAATGGCTCCGTTCGAAGCTTTATATGGGCGACGATGTCGGGCTCCCCAATTTTGGGCTGAGGTTGGCGAGCGGCCTTTGTTGGGCCCAGAGGCACTCGAGGACATGGAAGTTGCCGTACGACTTATTCGGGAGAAGCTCCGGATCGCCCAAGAGCGATATGAAAAGTACACCAACCGACGAAGGTCAGAGTTAGAGTTTGCAGTGGGGGATTTCGTCTTCTTGAAAGTCTCCCCAATGGTTGGAATTAAAAGGTTTGGAAAAGAGCGCAAATTAAACCCAAGATTTGTGGGTCCCTTCAAGATTCTTGCGCGAGTTGGTGCGTCCGCTTACAAAGTAGAATTACCCGTGAACTTTCCTGGTGTTCACGACGTGTTTCATGTTAGCCAACTTCCAAGTGTGTGCGGCATGATACGCAAGTTTTGGACTTTTTGCCGCAGTTGGCGCCGAACCTTTCCTATGTGGAGATGCCCATCCGTATTTTGGACTCCCAAGAGCGCGTGTTGCGGAAAAAGAAGATTCCGATGGTCAAGGTGCTATGGAAAAATCAGAATGTGGAAAGCGCGACGTGGGAGCTGGAGTCAACGATGAGGGCGGCTCACGCTCATTTATTCCCGTAAACAAGCTGGTATGTAAATTAGTGTTTATGTTTGGTTACTCATTTGATTTATATCAACATGATTGAAAAGTTTCGAGGCGAACCTTTTTGTTAGGGGGAGTGACTGTAACGCCCCGTATTTTTCATTGAATGATTGCATATGCTTGATGGGCGTTACGTTGGCGTTGACCGTTGTTCGAGAATGGTTTTCCCGCGGGCTTGCAAGTGACTGTTTTGGTAGCCGAGTTGCACGATTCCCCAGCAAGCCGGAGTCCAATGTGGGGACTCGGTGAGGCCTCTTAGGGAATGCATGCACTTTTTCGAGCCCAGGTAAAGTTGCTCAAAACGGGTTGATGGTATGGAAGATGGGTACAGAAAACAAAAAGTGGGTAAAAAGTCCTTAAGGAAAAAATGGTCTAGGACGACACAGAAACACTTTTCACAATAGGGAAAAATGATCGTTTTTGTGCGTGACACGCCCCCCGACACGGGCGTGTCGGGGCGTGACCCAGGGCGTGACCTGGGGCGTGACCTCCTGAACTCGACGAATCTACTTGCGTCGAGTTGAGCTCGACGAATGGGGTACATGCCCCGTGACACGGGCGTGTCACGGGACGTGTCCCGCTGTGTCGAGTGTCGAGTGTCGAGTGTCGAGTGTCGAGTGTCGGGTGTCGAGAGAGGGGACACGGCCTGTGACACGGGCATGTCACAGGGCGTGTCCAGTTTTGTCGAGTGTCGACACTTTGAGTCGATGAGAGGTCGAGACACGGGCTACACGCCCTAGGTCACGGGCGTGACCGACCCGTCACGGGAGTGTACCCGGCCGTGTACCTTGTGGATAAGCTGGAAATCGTTGGCGTCTGTGCTGCTTAAGGTACACGCCCTATGACACGGGCGTGACACAGGGTGTGACAGGGCCGAAAATCGACTTTTTTCCAGTTTTTTGTGCCGTTCATTTCCCTGATTCTGGATCTAATGGTCCAGCTCTGTTCTGGAGGAAATAAGGCCGAAACAGAGATTTCTCCTCCTCCTTTCACCTTATTCTTCATCTTCTTTCTCATTCCAAAAGGATATCAAGGGAGAAAAGCTAAGGCAAGGGAAGGAAAGAGAGGAGCAGCCGTCGCGGTGTCATCGCGGTTCAGGCAAGCGGTGTTCTTCACCCTTGCCAATCTTGTTTTCTTGTTCTTTGATTGTGCAAGTTTAGCAAGCTTTCCTCTTTCTTACTAGCTTGTTCAATTTGATTAGTCTTGTTACTCTTGTTTTTATTTAGTAATCACAAACATGAATCCTCTTGTTCCTTCAAGTCTTACATGCTTACCGCCCTGTTATCAAATTTCCCTATGCTCCAGTACTTCTTATGCTAAGTTGATTCATGTAGCTTTTCTTGTTCATGTCATGATCATGTTAAAATACACTTGTTGGTTTAGTTAGCATTGTCCTTTGAGGAGTAAGTAGGAATTATGTTAGCATACTCATGTTAGCCTAAACATGGGCAATTTGTCGTCATGAATGAGGACGAAGGAAGGAAACGTGTGTAACTTGGGTTATGGTGAGATTTGCTTATGGTGTTGAGTTTGAGTTTGCTTATGGTGAGTTTTGCGAGGCGAATTGTGAACCATGGCAGGAGCGTTTGTGTGAGGATTTGGTAAGGGGTGGTGTGGTTTAAGCCTTGGTGGCCACCGGGTTCGGATTTGTGGTGTAGAGCACCATTTTGGCCCCGCTTTGTGCTAGCTTTTATTGGTGCGTTCCACTTTAGGGCCGCCAACAAAAGACCCTTGCGGAATCGAACTTAACCGCTACTTATGTTTCACTAGTATGGTTGTTTCTTGTGCTAGGATTGGGCATGTGTATTGCCTTTTTGCTCCTGCGGGTTGAGCAGGACTTGATGAGAATTGCACGCACTTGGTGCGTTTGACACTTTGGATTGACTGTGTTGAATACCCTGTTCATTTCACTCATTTTACTTACATGAAACCTTGCTACGGGGTCGGTATGCCCCTTCGTCATATTTTCTGAACTTCATACTTTATTGTGTAGCCTTGATGATTGCTGAGGTGTTCTTTCTTGAATGCCTCAGGTGCAGGTTGTAGCCGATTGATCGGCTAGTGCTTGAGTAGAGTTTCTTTGGAGCTAGTCGAGATTACTTAGCGAGGTAGTTCTTTTCTTTGTTGTACAGACATACATACTCCCCAATGGGTTTGTGTCAGCTTGTTGGCGCCCATTGGTGGCTTTCTTTACTTGTGATATATGAATGCTAGACTGCTAATGTGACTCATTTGGCTGAGATGATGTCTCTTTGCTCTTGGGAAGGATTTATGATAGGTTGCATTAGATATTTTCAAGATAAAATAAACCTATTATCCTATATTATGCATACATGTTTTGATAAACTAAGACGTATTTTCCAAACAACGTAAAAAGAATGATTTCTTATATGATCATAAATCTAGGATGCATATAGAAGATCGTCATACGTAAACTAAAGTATTTTCCGCCGCGTACAAATACATGTTTTGATTCATAAGGCCGAGGGATACGGCCAACAAATTAAACAGTTTTCTTGCATACAACTGATGGTTTTCAACTACTAAAGGAAGCGTCGAGCGTTTACCTGAGCGTGTGCAGTTATCCCCTGGATGACGTGACATCACAACACATAGTTCCTCTTACTCTGATATGATGTACTCGTTGAGGAAATGCGGGTTGTGACAGTTCCTACTGGGATATACCCGGGATTGGGCCTTTGAAACCCTCATTTCACTTGAGGGGTTCTCTTTCTAAAGTCTAGAGAGAGAGGAGAGTAAAGGAGGAAGAAGAAGTTTAGATCCGGTCCTTGGAGGAGCTTCGGAGCTCCAAATCGCTAACCGACTTCGGATCTACGGAGGCAAAGAGAGTGCGGTGCTTTTCATCCGCTTACATTTCCATGGCGCCAAGGAAGAACTCTAGGGTAACGATTCTCTTCTTGAGCATGTGAAGCTCTCCTTCTTTTGCATAGGAAGCCCGCTCTCGCGAGTTTGCGGTGAGTTTGAGGCGTTCCTTCGGGTAGACATGAATAGTCCCCATTGTTTAGAGTCTGTATTCGAGAATGGACATAGGCATGATGTGTGAAGCCTACCCGGACATGTTGTTCTGGATCGGTGATGTTGCATTGCATAAATGCCGGAGAAGACTCTGTGCAAATGTTTGTTTTTTCGGGTTTTCTATGTGGTAGATTGCAACAGGGCACCTTGGGGATTAACCCTAAGGTGCAACCGAAAAACTAGGCGGATGCGTGATCATGCCAACTTGGTGGCCTGGGAGCCAACTTGAACATAACCGGGTTATGTGAAGTGTGATGGAAACGGGACTTGGGAGAAGTTTGACCCACACATATGACTTAAATTGTCGTTGCGATATGAGCACGAGTTAGATGGAACCGTACTCGTTCTATGTCGTTCGGTTAGAGCCGTTGGCATAGATGAGGGTCTTCGGCGGTCTAAGGCTTAAATTGACGTGACCCATGCCAAGAAGACAAAATGCTCATATGTTTGGCCGTCGAAGTGGCGGTGGTGAGTCCGGAATGTCTATGGCTTAAATTGACGTGACATTAGCCGGTTCACCGAGAAGGTGCCCTGAGAGCACGGGGCGTGTGGCCGTGCGTGCCAACGCCTGTGATACAATGTATATTTATATACTGCTTGGTTATGCTAATAAGTGCAGGGAAGGAGCATCACCGCCCCGTATTGGGGGCGGGATAGTTATAATTTGGTCAGCATTGCTGACCGTTGCTTTTGTGTGCCACCGTGCGGTGGTTTGTTGCTTGCCGGTGCTGCTGGACCAGGCGGTCAATAGCGGGCTAAAGCCCAAATTGCGAAGCCGGCCCTTGAAGGCCTAATTGAAGTGTTTACTTGTTTTTGTTCATGTATGACCGGCCTGCGTGCCGTGGTATGGAAAACATGTATTAAGAGTAAACCATTTGTAAGGCCTTAAGGCCAATACTTGTGTATGTACTACATTCATATTTGGTGTTTAGTGGACATTCATGCTTGGTGCTGGGTTCTTTTAATAGCAACTTATAAAACTGCTTCCGCTAGAATGCTCTGTGTAGGACGTTATGATTGGTTGAATGGTTTCCATTGAGTAACCACCCGGTCTATCTGTGGTATATGACATCGGGCCCCGACCGGACCTACTACTATATGCTATGTGACGGATAGGGGGTGTTACAGTTTATATATAGAATCCGGATGTACAATCCCATATTCGATGAGCGGGTTCCCCTCCAGGATCAGTGCTTTGCGAGATCTTCAGGAGCGAAGTCGCTCAAGAAACGAGCCCCCTCAAGTGTTTTTCGAGACGGCCGCGCGAGCCGAGATCTTGGCGTTGAGTGAGGCGAGTTCATGCAACATCTTTTGCCTTTGGCATTAAGTGAGGTGAGTTAACTTGATGCCTTCTGCCTTTGGCGTTAAGTGAGGCGAGTTCACTCGACCCCTTCTGCCATTAGCATTGAGTGAGGTGAGTTCTGTCGATTCCTTCTGCCTAAGGCATCGAGTGAGGCAAGTGGGATTGATAGGAGCCATACCAACCGTAATCGGTAGTTGAACTCCACAAAAAGTCGAAAGGGAGGCAAGAGCTCGGCAGCCTCGTCGACTAGCCTAGGTGGGGTGTGATGGAAGTGGGGCGAGCAGAGCAAGTGGTTTAGCACTCGCCCCTAGATCTCGACAGCAGTAGGTGAGTGGGGCATGTCATACCAACACTCACCCAGGGCTAGAATAAGGCGACGAGTGCCAGTCCCATCGAGCACTCGCTGCCCCAAGCGAGTGGAGGTTTTTGGGGGCCACTGACCCAATGATCTATGTTGTATTTCTACCATTCTACCCCCGCTGTCATGCCCATGGCCTTTCAAAACAGCAGAGTTACGTTGTCGGCAGTCTAACATAAATAAACCAAATTCAAAAAAACTATAAATAAACCCATGGGCATACCTCAGATGGCAAGCCATCAAGCATTCAAATCTTCTTTATCTCTTATCTTCTAGTGCTTTCTGAGGTGCCCTTAACTCAGCACATGCTAAAAAGGGGAAGCACCAAAGATCTTCGGGGTGTGTGGTGGGACCTCGGTGCTGGAGTCTTAGATCGGTTCTGGTTCTAATTATTTGGTTGTTCAAGCTCCCTAGGGAGAAGTAAGTGTGCGGTCACCACTTCCCCAAGGGTTCGAACTCTACAGAGACCGAATTTTGGTTTCAACATTTTGGAGTGGGGAGCATAGAGAGTGATCTGCACCAAAAATCCTTCGTGAGCTCAATGACTGGGGGTGAAGGATACAGATCAGATAGGGCCAACTCGCCACCCCCTCCTCTCGCCACCCTCGGAATGTTCAAGGATTTCCAGCTAGAGATGCGGAACATTATCATGTTTGCACTCGGCATGCGAGCCGAGTGCTCGTCCCCAGCCACCCCAATCACTGTGGCACAAGCCTTGGTAGAGAATGCCTCGGTCAGGCAACCTAGGAAGGGAGTTTCAGAGGGGGAGAGCGAGATCCCCCAGGGTGAGTTCTGTTCCCCGGGTCGACGAGTGCGGGTTGGGTTGGCGAGATTTACACGCGAGACTGCCCAACTCCCCCGACGAGTGGTGGCATCCTCTTCAGTTTGTCGGTCTCATCTTCCCCAGTTGCAGAGGGATTTCAAGGGCCGGAGATGTCCTACTACACTGGGAAGGATGATCAAGTTGAACACATCTAATGGTTCGAGGATGTGGTTTCGAAATGCAGATGTCAGATGCATTCAATTGCAAACTCTTCTCCATAACCCTCAAGAAGAAGGCAAGAGATTGGTTCCACCACCTACCGGCCATCTCCATCTACTGTTTTTGAGGATCTATGACAGGACTTAATTCTGTGGTTCACCACTTCCAAGAAGAGGAAGAAGGAATCTGAGTATTTGTTCCATATCAAGTAGGGGTGAACAAGACCCTGAGGAGCTATGTGGACCAGTTCTAAGAGGTAGTCCTCCAGGTCCTAGAGATTCCAGGGCATACCTTGATGATTGCCTACACCTCGGGGCTGCAGTAGGGATTCTTTAGGATGGAGCTTAAGTGGGTGCCACCTATCTCCTTTGAGGAGTTGATGGAGTGGGCAGCAAGGGAAGTCGACATTGAGGCATCGAACCCCAAGTTTTCATGGAAGTTGGCCAGGTGGGCCACAAAGGAGGAGCCGAGAGGTGAAAAGGGCCAAGAGGTACAGAGGCCCGAGCCTAGGCAGATGGAGCAGTAGTAGCAGCCAAGATAGTGACTCTAGGAGCCGAACAATCAGCTCGGCTGGAGGCAGTAGGAGTGGCAAGACCAGGGCCAGTAGAGAGGTTTCCATAGAGGAGACAACCTCCAGGGGGCTAGGGTCAGTTCAACCCTCTAGTCTGGAGGCATGTCCAGAGGTCTCCTCTCCCCAATCAACATCAGGCTATGGAAATAGTCCCGGGGAGGAGGATGAGAGCCCAGTAGAGGAGAAAGTGAGAAGAAAAAGGGGAGCTGCCCTATGATGACTTCGATCAGGAAGAGGGCCATACCACGGCCACGTGCCCGGAGTTACTCGAGATGAGAGGAAATAGGGAGCAACCACAACAATCCCGTTAGGAAGTGCGTAATGAGGAATTCCTGTACGGGTGAGAGGAAGATAGGTTAGAGGACCATGTCAATATCGGAGGAGGCGAAGGGATCATAATGATCTACAGGGGGGAGGGGAGTGGTGGTGGGAGTTCAGGCTACCCGCTAGGGGAGCCTCCATACCATGTATCGCCAGAGTGTTGCTTCGACGTCTCTAAATCCACCCTTAGAGGAGAATATTACCTTCTCAAGGAAGTATATGTCGGATCATGAGGATCCATTTTACGACCGGCTGGTGATCCAGTCCGCAGTCAAAAATTTTACCATCACTCGGATCCTCATTAATAATCGGAGCCCGGGTAACGTCATCTTGAAGAAGGCGTTCGATGCGATGAAGGTGGAGTCCAGGAGGGTCTTTACCTCGGATGGGCGTCTGTTCGGATTCTCCGGGGAAAGGAAGGAGGTGGAAGGAGGAGTGAGACTCCATGCCACTTTAGGGGGCAGTCTAAAAAATGTAGATTCGTCATCGTGGATGCTCCTAGCAGTTACAATATTGTGTTATTTGGTCAGCCCCTCATCAGAGCCTTCTATTGCGTACCCTCTTTCATCCATCAGTTCCTGAAGTTCGATGTTGAAGACATTCAACTCCGGGTCCATACAGGAGTGCGTAGGTGGGGTGGCAAGGTAGTGCTACATCATGGTGGTCAAATCCATCTCCTGGCAGAGAGGATCCGAGGAGATGGAGATGAGGATGGATGAAGTGTCAATGCAGGAGGGCGTAGGTGGAGCTGAGGAGATGGAGGTGGAGGAAGATGAGGTCCGTACTTACGTGGAGGTGGCAGAGGGAGTGCAGAAGCAGGCCGCAGTGATGGATGTAGAGGAGGATGAGTAAGTTCTCGCCCCAAGCAAGGGGGCTGCTAGTGAGTGGGAGGAGCTCTATAGATAGGAAGCTGCATAGGAGGTGGTGGTGATGGAGGTTCTCACCCGAGAATTCAGGGTGAAGAAGGTGAGGATCAAAGGAGGGCTGAGCCAGGAGGACCAGGGGAGGATGCTGCAGTGCATCCAAAAGATCATGAATGTCTTCGCATGGAGCGCGACCAACGTGTCAGGGATCGATGCGAACTTGCCCTTCCACCGCATTAACCTGGATCCTGAGGCTCGCCCCATCCGATTGAAGAAGAGGTCTATCATGGAGAAGCTGAACGAGCCCATCAGGGAAGAGGTGGGTAAGCTCCTCAAGGCTAGATTCGTGTCCGAGATCTAGTACCCCAATTAGGTCTCCAATGTTGTAATGGTTAAAAAAGGAGAGGGCCGTTGGAGGATGTGTGTAAATTTTTCTCTTCTTAAAAAATCATATCCTAAAGATTGTTACCCCCTGGATCAGATCGACATGATGGTTGATTCAGCCATCTGTTTTTCTGTAATGAGTTTTCTAGATGCTTTTTAATGTTATCATCAAATCAGGATGCACCCGCATGACACCAAAGATATCCCCTTCATCACCGGGGACAGGTGCTATTACTACAAGATGATGCCCTTTGGGCTAAAAATGCAGGGGAACATATCAAAGAATGATGGATCGTGTCTTCAAAAAGCAGAAGGGGAGAAACCTGGAGGTGTATGTGGATGATATCATGATCAAGATTCAGGATGTCGACTCTCACCTCGAGGACCTAGAAGAGACCTTCAGTACCCTACAAAAATACAAAATGACACTGAACCCCTTGAAGTGTGTCTTTGGGGCAAGCAAGGGTATGTTCCTAGGACATCTCCTTACTCTCGCAGGTGTAGAGCACGACCCTGACAAGGTTAGGGCATCATGGAGCTGGTATCGCCTCAAAATGCCAAGGAGGTCCAGCGCCTGACAGGAAATATGTCGGGTTGAGCCAGATCCTCTCTTAGGCAGGAGAGAAGTGCTCTCCCTTCTTCACAGCGCTGGGGGTGGGTGAGGGGGAGATTGAATGGTCCAATGAGTGCGAGGAAGCCTTCCAAGCCTTAAATAGGTAGCTGACCCGATCTCCTCTACTCCAGGGAACAAAGGAGGGGGGAAGACCTATCCCTCTACTCTAGGATCATGATTGAGGCCATGAGCTCTGTCCTGGTCTGGGAGGAAGGTAAGAAGAAGCTATCAATCTACTACGTGAGTAGAGTCCTGAGGAAGGCAGAGCTCCGATACCCGAGTTTAGAGAAATTGGCATTTGCCCTGGTCATCCCGACTCGAAGAATCCAACCGTACTTCCAGTCACACTCCATCTGAGTATTGACTGACAATCCACTCCGCAACATCTTCAAGGGGTGGAACACTCTGGGAGGTTGGCGAAGTGGTCGGTGGAGCTGAGTAAATTTGATATATCTTTTGTTCCCCGCCTCTCGATCAAGGCTCAAGCAATGGCCTTCTATCTTGCTGATTATGTGGTTGAGGTGGCAGAGGAAGAACTCATTCGTCTGGTCCCTTGGAGGGTGATGGTGGATGGTCCGTCAGGGAGGCATTCACTAGGGGTAGGGGTGCTTTTGCAGAGCCCACAAGGTACAAAAATTGAGCAAATGGCAGTCATCCATTTTCCCATCACTAATAATTAAATAGAGTACGAAGTAGTGATAGCAGGGCTGCGTCTATCTAGGGAGTTGGGGTACATGATATGGATGTGCTCACAGATTCCATGGTGGTGGCCTCCCGGATTAACATGGAGTTCGAGGCAAGGGAGCCTACTCTCTAATTATACTTAGCCAAGGTAAAGGGGATCATTGTCATGATACAAACATTCTCCATCCAACATGTGCTACCGAAGGAAAATGAACTGGTGGATCAATTGGACAAGCATGTGCTTCGGCCGGGGGGGGGGGGGGACCATCACCGACCTTTTCCGCCCCTCTATCAAAGAAGGAGAGCTGATGGAGGTGGACCAATGCCCCCTTGTGGATGGATCCTTTTGCAATATTCCTATCCATAGGGAAGTTCACAGAAGGTATGTATAGAAAGCGATTCATGAACAAGTCGGCATACTACCTCATGCGCGACGGGCAGTTGTATAGAAAGACTCTCTTAGGATTGCTGGCACGTTGCGTAGCAGCAGAAGAAATCCAGAGGATCTTGGAAGAAGTCCATTCTAGAGAATAAGATACTTTTGGCCGACCCTGGGCCAGGATGTCGCTGAGTTCACAAAGAAATTCCACAAGTGCCAATTGTTTGCCCCTCTCCAACTATTGCCAGCTCAGATATTAAGGGGCATCACGGCGCCCGGGCCCTTCGCCATCTGAGGAACGAATCTGGTAGGACTCGTCCCTCTGGCCAGTGGGCAGAAGAGATTCTTGCTTGTCATGATTGACTATTTTTCTAAGTGGTTGTAGGTGAAGACGCTGGCCAAGGTGACCTCCCAGGTAATAAGAATCTTTGTATAGGGGGAGATCATCTACCGACAAGGATTGACGCCGGCCATTGTCACTGACAATAGACCATAGTTTGCCAGCACTAAGTTTATCAACTTCTGTGGACAGCTTGGGATTGTTCTCAGGTTCACGTCGGTCGATCATCCAAGGAGCAACGAGCAGGTGGAGGCGGTGAACAAGATCATCTTGAATCTCTAAAAGAATAAGGTTGAAAACTTGAAGGGGAGCTGGGTGGAACAATTCCCTTCGATCCTCTGGGCCCTAAGGACCACCCCCAACATAGCCACGGGGGATACCCCATTCAAGCTCTCCAATGACTACGAAGAAGTGCTACCATAGACTTAGAGGTCCGGACACCTCCGGTATTTAAGGATGAGGAAAGCAGAGAAGGGTGGCAGGCCGAGAACAAGGATGAATTGCAGATCTCCCTGGATATAGTGGAGGAAATACGTGATCTTTCTGCCATCTCGCATGAAGAGGTCAAACAGAGGATGTCTAAGTACTTTGACAAGTACATCCGGATCAAACAGTTTGCGGAAGGGAATCTGGTCCTGAAAATGCTGGATGCAGCAGGAAGATCAGCTGTCGTGGGAAAGGTTAACCCCAACTGGGAGTTTCCATATATTATAAAAGATGCATTGAGGTTAGGAGGGTATCGCCTCCGAAATGTGGAGGGCGATACCCTAAGTCACACCTGGAGCGGTGATGGCTTGAAGCGTTTCTACCCATGAAACATGTATGTACATCCCTTTTGTAAATATGAAATATCTTGGTCCTTCTTCTGTTCTTGCAATAGAATTTGTGACAGGCCATGTTCATACCCCAGACCCTGAGTAGATTCCACTACCAGGCTTTCATCTAGCTAGCAGGGTTGGATGTCACTCGAGAGAGTCTACCAAGACCACGAGCAGATCCCACTATATGGCTTCCATCTAGCTGGCAGTGCTGGATGTCATTTGAGAGAGTCGACCCAGACCCCGAGCAAATTGCACTACCAGGCTTTCATCTAGCTGGCAAGGCTGGATGTCACTCAAGAGAGTCTAACCATATCCCGAGCAGATCCTATTATCAGGCTTCCATCTAGATGGTAGGGCTGGATGTCACTAGAGACAGTCTACCCATACCCCGAGCAGATACCACTGTCAGGATTCCATATAGCCGGCAGGGCTGGATGTCACTCGAGAGAGTCTACCTAGACCACGAGCAGATCTTGCTGCTAGACTTTTATCTAGCTGGCAGGGCTAGATGTGACTTGAGAGAGTCCACCCAGACCCTGCGAAGATCTCGCTGCCAGGCTTCCATCTAGTTCGCATGGCTGGATGTCACTCAAGAGAGTGTACCCAGACCCAGAGTAGAACCCACTACCATGATTTCATCTAGCTGGCAGGGCTGGATGTCAGTCGAGAGAGTCTACCCAGACCCCAAGAAGATCCCGCTACGAGGCTTTCATCTAGATAGCAGGGCTGAATGTCACTCAAGAGAGTCTATACAGACCCCCAACAGATCTCGCTGTCAAGCTTCCATCTAGCTGGAAGGGCTGGATGTCACTCAAGAGATTCTACCTAGAACCCAAGCAGATCTCGATGCCAGGCTTCCATCTTGCTGGTAGGGCTGGATGTCACTCGAGAGAGTCTACCCAGACCACGAACAGATCCCGCTGCCAGGCTTTCATCTAGCTGGTAGGGCTGTATGTCACTTGAGAGTCTACCTAGACCCCGAGCAGATCAGGCTGCTAGGCTTCCATCTAGTTGGCAGGGTTGGATGTCACTCTAGAGAGTCAAACCAAGATCACGAGCAGATCTCGCTGTCAGGTTTTCATCTAGTTGGTCGGGCTGGATGTCACTCGAGTGAGTCTACCTAGACCCCGAGCAGATCTCGCTGCCAGACTTTCATCTAGCTGGCAGGGCTAGATGTCACTAGAGAGAGTCTACCCAGACCCAACTAGATCCTGCTGTTAGGCTTCTTTCTAGCTGGCAGGGCTGGATGTCACTCGAGATAGTCTACTTAGACCTAGAGCAGAGCCTACAGGCAGGCTTCCATCTAGCTGGCCGGGCTGTATGTAACTCAAGAGATTTTAACCAGACCCCGAGAAGATCTTGCTGCCATGATTTCATCTAGCTGGTATGGCTGGATGTCACTTGAGAGTGTCTACCCAGACCAAGAGCAGATCCCACTACCAGGCTTCCATCTAGCTGGCAGGGCTGGATGTCACATGAGAGAGTATACCCAAGTCATAAGCTACTCCCGCTGTCAGGCTTTCACCTAGCTCGCAGTACAGGGTCCCTTGGTGGACATTATTCTTGCTTTGGAGCGAAGTTCCGTGCCTCTCCCGCTGCTAAGCTTTCATCTAGCAGGCAGGGCAGGGGACCTTAGTGTATATTGTTTTTGCTCTGGAGCCAAGTCCCGAGCTGCTCCCACTATCAGTCTTTCACCTAGCTGGCAGAGCAAGGGCCCTTTGTGGACAATGTTCTTGCTCTGGAGTTAAGTCCCGACGTTCTCCTGCTGTCAGGTTTTCACCTAGCTAGCAGGGCAGGGGCCCTCAGTAGACATTCTTATTGCTCTGGAGCCAATTCCAAAGCTGCTCCCGCTGTCAGGCTCCCATCTAACTTATTGGGTAGGCTAGGGTGGACATTGTGAAATTCCTCTAGAGCCAAATTCTGGGCTGCTCTGACCAGTCAACATGGGTCATTCGAAGTTAAACATAGGGCTAGGGTTGGAGGGAATATATCATAGGGGAAACAAAAGATTAGATCTAGAAATCTCCAATAAAGCAGGTAGTGGCGAGCCGGGATCTCGGTAATAACTCAGGAGTAGCACTATCTAAGCAAGGCAATGTCAAAGGTGGCGAGCCGAGATCTCGACATCTGTGAAAGAATGCGAGCCAAGACTATCCTCGGCCAGTATACTCCATCCCCTCGAGATATTACTTGGGAAAATTTTGTCCTAGCACGAATCTTTGAAAGGTAAAGAAACCCCGAGGCGAGCTGAGTGGCCGCGTGTCTAGCTTGGCGAGTGGTCTAGTCCCTAATATAAAGGGGTGGCGAGACCTTAAGGCCTCTGCGTGGGTATGTATCCTAACTCAGCAAAAACATTCTAGAGGCAAGACTACCCTAGTGAGGATGCTCAGCATGGGGGGAGATACGCGCGTGAGTACAATATAGGAAAGTAAATACAGAAGAATGAGAAAATGCAGTCTTTTCATTAATGTATATTGGTCGTTACAAAAGCACTCGCCTCAGCGAGGTTACAAAAAAGGTGGGGAGGGAGATCTTTAAAAATAAAATAAAAAGAAATATGTGAGTTAGCTCTCGCCCTCCCCTCTAGAATGGCCATCATCAAAGAGGGAGACAACCTTGAAGAGCGAGTCAAAGTTGTCCTCCTCGCCATAGGTGGAAGCAGGGGGAAAGAGCTCTGACACTAGGTCCCTTGCGGTCATCTTCTTGCAATTCGTCGTCAACACCATCATGTCTTGCATGACCTGCAGGGTGTAGTCAACAATACTGATGGAGTTAATCTGCAACTTCTTGGCGACCTCCTCCTCGCTGAACATCTTCGGCCACTTGGCTGCGCCGCCCGGCTCGCTGACAAAGGGGGAAGGAACATGTACATCAGACAAGTCAACTCTCCATTTAGCCCCTTGTTCTGCTCCTACGTCTTTTTGTTCTTCTCTTCTAGCTTGGCAGTGCGAGCGCGCATCCGGTTCGCGGTTTCGGCATCCTGCAAGGTGAGAAATGTGAGAGAAGAAATCGTGAAAGTACAAAGTAAAATGAAGAGGGGTTAGTTGACACTTACCACCCCGCCAACATTTTTGTTGAGGATGTCCTCGACAATTCCCAGTCACCTCGCTAGGTCGGCGACATCATCCTTGGCGACATCTCACTCCTGCTCGGCCTTCACCAAGTTATGGCTGAGGTGGAAGCTGCTGTGAACCAACATGTGCGCGAGCTCCATGGCATGCATCTCGGCTCGCAATCACTCATGGGCGAGCCACTACAAGCTCATTTTATTGTAGGCCTAGACATCCACGTGGCCATATAGCCCAAACCCAAGGGTATAAGCGTACTCGCTGGGATGGTGGTGCTCTGTCCAGGAGGGGAGGAGGGATGATATGGAGACTCTTTGAGCCTGTTCATCCCATTGGACCATCGACTCTCCAAGCTGGTCCTTTGCCTTCCCTCAGAGATTGAAGTTTCAAAGTTCCTTGAAAGGCCCAGCTCGCGGACTGGGAAATCCTCTATAGCTGTAGAAGCAGGAGGGTCGCCGCTGCACTGATCCTTCTCCGGCGAGTCCAGGATGATCTGCTTCTCCTTGGAGATCATCGCCTTCTTCAGCTTCTTCGACTGTGAGCGGAGAGGTGAGATGGAGCTTGCGAGGTCGGGTTGCTTCTTGGTGGAGGGAAGCCTGGCTGACTCCGATTCCATCTAAAAGGGCAACCGCAGCTGCCCGCTCGCATGCGATTGCGTTAGGGTACTGTCCTAAGTCCGCAAAAGGTGGATTCTTGGGAATCAGCCGCTCCATACATGAACAAACTTGTCAACAAAATGTTTTTGACAATGGCGAGCCCACTAAAAGAAAAGGAGGAATGTTATACCTTCTCCAGGAAGAACTGGGGTGGAGCGAGTCGAGGCCCCTTCAAAGGAAGGTGACCTCAAAGTCCTTGCCAAGAAAAAACTTGTGTAGCTTGGCATCGTTCCCTATCACAGTGGCTAGCCGGTATACCTCATAGCTCAGATGTTGAGGTTTGAAGGGAACTTTGACGAGATCCCCTTTGATGAAGACAAATTTCGAGAACCAATTATCGTTCTTATTGTCCGTCTGGCGAACTTTGAGCTGCGAGCCGGCTAGGAAAGCGACACCATCATTGGTGGCATGATATGTAAACAGTTTGTGAAAGATAGTGAGGTTGAACTCTATACTCCCTCGCTGGAGGAAGCAGGCAAATGCCACCATCATGGAAATCACATTCGAGTTCAACTGCATGGGAACTGCCCCATAATACTCAAGAATCTAGAGTATTTCCGACCGGAGGGGAAGGCGCAACCCCACCTCAAAGTGCGAGATGGGGACGATGATATCATTGGCGAAGAAAGTATTAATTGCCTCTCCCCTCCCGGGATGGCATGCGGTGAAGCTGGGGGGAGTGTGGTCGGTCATAAAGTCCATATAATCCTGCTCGGTAGTATTGCCCTCATAGAAAGTGTATTCTGAGAATTGCCTCGCGCACTTGGACCTTCTGTACGCATCAGGTCACATCTTGCCCATATTATTAAGATCTCGGTCGAATAGGTTTAGCGAGAAGGGGAACATGGAGGCGGTATGAATCTGTTATAAAGGAGATGGTCTGGAGGGTAAGTTAGAGAGCCTATTTATAGAAAACAAATTAATTGCCGAGCCGACCTGTCCTTCCGGCTCGCTGGCCCTTACTCGCCAAACCACTATGATGTTAACCCCAGAAATCGGCGATCCCACCCAAGATATCCAGCTTGTAAGTCGTGACATGCTACAGGTTCCCCTTGGAGGTCGCGACCTGTTTATCCTCTCTGAGGATGGGCGGACAGCCTTCTTTGTCCGCTCATGCCGCACGACTAGGGCGGTCTCCCTATCCTAACTGATAAGGTCGCGGAACAACCCTTCATTATGCAGGGGTTGTGGACTGCTTCCCCAGTCCGCCCATGCAGGCCGCGTGGTTAGATCAGCTAGCCGCGCAACAGTTCTCTCCATTCCTACAGGTAAAAACTACCCAACTGTGGCAGACTCGCATTACAATCCACCCAGACCGCTCCGTAGCCGCACACCCAGCAGGAGGCACGGTCTGCACTCCAGCATGCTCCTACAGGTTGCCCGGCCTGCAAGGTTACGTTATCGTCAAGAAACCACCCTTTGTACAGGTGCGGACATCTCTCTGATACATCCTAGTCAGCCAAGAAGAAGGCGACATGCCTCCAGGTAGCCCACCAGTACGCAACGAGCTCCAGGTCACCTGGCAGGCGACAAATCTCCAGGTTGCCCACCAATAGGTGCTACCTACTCCACCTTAGTCTGCCCTGCAGTCAGCGACCTGCCTTCAGGTCGCCCAACAGAGGGCGACAACCTCCAAGCCGAACAGCAGGGGTGGCAAGCGTCCATCCAGCTTCTTCAGCAGCGGGGGCGGCCTGCTTCTTCAGTGCACCAAGTCACCCAGTCGACGAGCTCTCCTGTCTGCTCGCAGTTCACAGACTCGATCTCAGTCCGTCCAAGGAGGGTGGACGCTCCAGCTCCAACCCTCACAACATCCAGTAGACTCTACTTCAGTTCGCCAGGTCTCCCAGTGGGCGGCCAACCCTTCAGTCCTTCTGTAGTAGACAGACCACTCCTCTAGCAGGAAGGCAACATACTCTATTCAGTCCGCCAGGTCTCCAACCTCTGACATAGCGACAGGCCTCCAGCAGGAGGCAACTTGCTCAACATGTCCGTCGTGAGCTAGGCGGACACATGACGCAGTCCGCCAAAGGCATTCCAGCTTCCCAGCATGCTTCCTAGTAGTAGAAGAGGACTCACTATGCAGTCTGCCACTCAGCTTTCTAGCAAAGGACTCTTCCCAGGAAGAGGCAGACAACTCCTCAGCTCGCATAGCTCGACATGGGCCCTCTAAGTACAACAGAGGCAGACTCGTTCCAGTCCACCAACAACAAATCAGCTCAAGTAGACAAGTCCCAAACCGCATAATATGACGCAGACTCGACGGACTACTCGTTCTACTCGGGCAGCTCCACGACTCACCGGAGGTAACGTTACCAAGGCCGTTACCCCCTCGGGCTATATATAGCCCCCAAAACCTCTCATTTAGGGTGAGGACAACGACGACAAGTTCAAGGCATCAAGTCTCGTGGACTCAACTTCTCAGTCCGCGTGACCTCAGCTATCTTCTCATCTTGTCTTGATCGCGTAATCCGCTCAGCTTACTCTAGAGAACTGCGGGATCAGCTATCCGCGCGGTCTGTGGCCTCTTTCGTCACTCTGTGCGACCTCTGGCAACTCCTTTCCTTAGCCACCAGCTTCCTCTTGTACCCTTTATTCTTCCATGCAAAGGACTCAACAAAAAGCTGTAACACAGAATTATAATTAAAGTAAAGTGATAAGCTGGTGTAGCGTATGTCGCTAACAAAAATCTACATGAGAGAAGGCTCTAATTTGCCAACAACGCACCCTAGATCCGCCGCACCTACACAAGCATCTATCGCCCTTAATACATAATTGTTTTGCGCAAAAAACATAAACACATTCGGATAATGATTGAATCTAAAACAGCGATAAAAAATGAGTCGGATCGTTCCTAAAGTTAACGCAAAGGTTGCCAATCCTTTTGAGAGAAAGATCATGGCTATAGGCCAAGATCCACTCACGCAAACTGGACCTACCCGGTCCGGAAAATGGAAACAAGAACAATAACATTTTATAATCAAAGATTTATAAGCGATTAAAATTTAAAGCCACGGAGAACACCATGGTTCGCCTTCCACAAATCTAAGAGAGGAGCACAAAGAGAGGGAAAGAGTTTACCCAACCCGAATTCACCGTACACATAAGATATGGTGTGAGAATCACTCTCTCCACGGATCCACCGGCGTCACACCGAATGGGGCTATAACCTTCTTCCTTGGAGTCGCACCAAAGGAATCCATGCCAGTGTCGCACCGAAGAGGGGTGGAGGAAGCAAGGGATGGTTTCACACCACAAGGGGGGGGGGGGGGGCTAGGAGGAATGCCTTTGCTGAATTCTCCTTTGGGAGTTTTTTTTAGGATTCAAATTCTTCTTGTCTATTTATTCTCATAAAGAGGTCTCCTTATAGGAGTTACAAACACATAGGAGTTACAAACACATATTTAACCGTCCAAAATGGAGACAACATCTCATCCATCCGGATGGTTAATTACACACCAAATGTTTTAAATGCAGGAAGCAAATAAGTCCACACATGAATATAAAATTATTACCCAAGCATGAAATAATTTTATATTCTCAAATATAAATATAAATAACGTAAATAAAAGCATGATTTTAAAATGAATCTTCAAGTGGGCTTAACACGCCATGGATGGAGGTTGTAACGTTGCCTTCCGTTAGCGTCATCATGTCTCCTAATGTCTTTATGCTGTAGTGCCTCGGCAACCGAATCATCATCAAGTAGTGGCAGCGATGTCGCGACATCAATCCTCTCCCGCTCAAAATCACGTAACTCTGATGCATGGTCAAAGAGATAGCGGCGGAGAAGAGTGGCATCCAATTGTTGAAGCTCTGGCTCAAGTACCCAAGAGTCGTCGGAAGGAGGGCGGTCACGCCAATAGATGATAAAGCGGCGGGTAGCACCATCGGTGGTAGTAAGCAGCTCAGAATCAAGTATCCTGTCTGGTATAAGAAAGGTTTTGGGAAACCTTGGAAACATGTCAGCAGTGGGAATAAAAGAAGGCAACTTACCATCCGATGCTAAACCTGTGGAGACCAGTAGAGAGAGATCATCCGTACTACCACTCCCCAAACCCAAATAATTTTGAGTGGAAGGAGAAGATGACAAAGAAGTCAACTCTTGTGGAGGAGAAACAAACATCGTCAAATTCGAGACATTAAAAATGGGTGAGACCCCCCAATCAGCAGGAAAATCTAAGACAAAAGCATTATCACCGAGTTTCTTTATAATCCGGAAGGGGCCATCGCTTTGGAGCTAACTTTCTAACGGTGATAGTTGGCAGTCGCTCGGGAACTAAGCAGACTAAAACTTGATCGCTGACTTTAAAGTGTGACACTCTCCTATGTTGGTTAGCTTGTGTTTGATAGGATTCATATTGGGAGGCTAAGGTTGCCCGTATATGTGCGTGCAAGTCATGAATGTTTTGGGCGAAGGATTGTGCGAATTGACTTGCTTTATATGTAGGTGGTAATGGAACCGAGTCAAGTGGCACAGGAGCTTTATACCCGTGAACAATCTCGTTAGGGGACATACCTGTGGACCGATTGTTAGAGTTATTGTAAGCCAATTGTGCATGGGGAAGAAGTAGATCCCAAGTTCCCTTGTTATCACTCACAAGACACCTTAGAAGATTCCCCAAACTCCGATTGACTACTTCCATCTGACCATCGGTTTGCGGATGATAGGCAGCGGAAAATAATAATTTGGTCCCCATTAAAATCCATAAAGTTTTCCAAAAATAGCTAGTGAATTTCACGCCCCTATCCGAGACAATTGTCTTCGGCACTCCGCGATGACTAACGACCTCCCAAAAATATAACTTAGCTACGTGAGATGCGTCGTTGGTCCTACTACATGGGATAAAGTATGCCATTTTTGAAAACCTGTCCACAACTACAAAAATGGAGTCGTGTCAACGAAGAGTGGTGGGGAGGCCTAATATGAAATCCATGCTCACGTCTTCCCATGGTACAGAAGGAATTAATAAAGCGGTGTATAACACAACATTGGTTTTAGCGCCCTTAGATACTTGGCATGTTCGACAACTACTCACAATTCACCCAACCATCGCCTTAAGCTTTGGCCAGTAAAATTTCTCCTCAATGAGTGCAATGGTCTTATCCCTTCCAAAGTGTCCACTCAGACCTCCGCTATGTAATTCCCAAATAATGTGGTGCTGTATGGAGGATCGAGGAATACACAACTTCCCGTGCCTAAAAAGATAACCCTCCTTAAGAACAAATGCAGATATGGTCGTTGAAGAGCTATCCTGGGCGGAGAAATACATCTCGTGGAAATCTGGGCAAGTGGCATATTCGTCCTTAACTCGTTTGAATCCTACGTCATTGACTTGCATGGTAGACAGTAGAAGGGTAAGGCGGCTAAGTTCATCGGCAACTCGATTGTCAGATCCCTTAAGGTGCTTAAGGCTAAAAATGTACCCTTGTAAGAAAGCTACCCACTTAGCATGCCACTGGCTGATTTTATGCTGACAGTTTATGAAACGTAAAGCATCATGATCAGAGAGGATCCCAAACTCCTTGGAGAGGAGATAATGACGCCAATGATGCAAACACCTAACAACAACATAAAACTCTCTGTCGTAGTTCGAATAATTGAACTTAGCACCCGCTAGTTTCTCACTTAAATAACTGACCAGCTGACCATCTTGACTTAAAACACCTCCTATTCCTACCCCAGAAGTGTCACAAGTTAACTCAAAGACTTTGGTGAAGTCGGGTAGACGTAAGACAGGCGCCTCAATCATAAGATTCTTAATGCGTTGGAAAGTATGGGTGGCAGACTTCCTCCATGTGAACTCTACTTTCTTCATGCAATCATTAATGGGGGCCAAGATACTACTGCAGTCCCGTATAAAACGGCGATAGAATGTAGCTAAACCGTGGAAACAACACACCTCTTGTAGGGTAGTCGGTTCGGTCCAGTCCTTAATCACCTGAACATTTCCAGGATCAACTCAAATTCCCTTAGACCAGACTATATAACCTAAAAACTCTACCTCTGGAACATAGAATATGCACTTCTTAAGGTTTAGGAATAAAGTTTCCTTCCTCAAGGTCGATAGGGTCATTCTCAAGTGGGAGATGTGCCCGGTAGTGGAGGTGTTATAGACTAAGATGTCATCGAAATAAACTACCACGAACTTCCCAAATTACGGTATAAAGACTTATGTCATCATCCGAGAGAAGGTGCTGGGGGCATTGGATAACCCAAAGGGCATCACAAGCCACTCATATAACCCATCCTTGGATTTAAATGCAGTCTTCCACTCATCACCCTCACTGATCCTAATCTGGTGATAACCGTGCCTAAGATCAACCTTAGAAAATATAGTGGCTCCAGATAATTCATCCAAGAGGTCATCTAATCAACGGATAGGGAACCTATACTTGATGGTAATCTTGTTGATAGCCCGACTATCAACACACATTCGCCATGAGCCATCCATCTTGCGGGCAAGCAGAGATGGAACAGCACATGGACTCATACTAGTCCTAATAAACCCCTTCTTCAACAAGTCCTCTATCTGAACCTGCAACTCCTTATGGGCAGCGGGTTGGAGTCGGTAATGGGGTTGGTTGGGAAAGGAAGACCCCAAGATGAGTTCTATCACATGCTGAATATCTCTAAGTGGAGGTAATGTCGATGGGAACTCATCCAGGTACATATCCCTATACTCTTCCAACAATACCTGTAACTCACTAGGCATATCATCCAATACTCCAGAATCCGTCTTTGCACTCAGATGGACTAGCACTTACATCACTCCATTAAGAATTGGTCCTTAATAAATCCTTTTCTTTCGACTAGGTTCAAGGCCTTCGTCTCAACTGGGATCGTGGTGTCCTTCATCGGTCCTACCGGTTCCTTTGGGATAGTCGGCCTCAACGTAATGGTTTTGCCATTGAATTTGAATTCATACGTGTTGGCTCTACCAAAATGCATCACATAACGGTCATAGAGCGAAGGGCGGCCTAGTAACACGTGCCAAGCGTCCATCGAGAGGACATCACACCATACCTCATTAGTATATGATTTGAATGAGAGGGGGGTCATGCATCGCTTGGTTACCGGGACAGTGATCTTGTTTATCCAAGCTACCATATATGTGGTCGGGCGTGGTTCCGTGGTCAGGGCCATACGCGTGACGGCGTTCTCAGAAATAACATTCACACAGCTACCACTATCGACAATCAACTTGCAGAGTTTCTCATTACTATTAAAAATCAGAGAAAATATGACCGTTTCACGCACAAAACATAAACACTTTTGGAGAATGATCGACTCTAAAACAGTGATGAAAAATGAGTCGGATCGTTCCCAAAGGTAACGCAAAGGTTGTCAATCCTTTTGAGAGAATGATCAAGGCTATAGGCCAAGATCCGCTCAAGCAAACTGGACCTACCAGGTCCGAAAAATGGAAACAAGAACAATAATATTTTCTAATCAAAGACTTGTAAGCGATTAAAATTTAAAGCCGCAAAGAACATGATGGTTCACCTTCCACAAATCTAAGAGAGGAGCACAAAGAGAGGGGAAGAGTTTACCCAACCCGAATTCACCGTACACACAAGATATGGTGTGAGAATCACTCTGTCCACGGATCCACCGGCGTCACACCGAATAGGGCTGCAACCTTCTTCCTTGGAGTTGCACCGAAGGAATCCACACCGGAGTCGCACCGAAGAGGGGTGAAGGAAGCAAGGGATGGTTTCACACCACAAGGGGGGCGGCGGCTAGGAGGAATGCCTTTGCCGAATTCTCCTTTGTTAGTTTTTTTAGGATTCAAATTCTTCTTGTCTATTAATTTTCATAAAGAGGTCTCCTTATATAGGAGTTACAAACACATAGGAGTTACAAACACATAGGAGTTACAATCACACATTTAACCGTCCAAAATGGTGATGACATCTCATCCATCCGGGTGGTTAATTACACACAAAATGTTTTAAATGCAGGAAACAAATAAGTCCACACATGAATATAAAATTATTACCCAAGTATGGAATAATTTTATATTCTCAAATATAAAATATAAATAAAAATAACGTAGCTAAAAGCATTATTTTAAAATGAATCTTCAAGTGGGCTTAGCACGCCACAAACGGAGGTTGTAACGTTGCCTTCCATTAGCGTCATCATGGCTCCTAACGTCTTTATGCTGTAGCGCCTCGGCAACTGGATCATCATCAAGTAGTGGCGGCGATACTGCGACATCATAAGCTGTAAATATATGTATTTTTATGTACATTAAATAAGTCGTTTTTTTTTATTTGTGTCATTTTAGTTATTTTTTTAATAAATTTTTCCTTTTTTGTAAAAACACTTCTAACTAAGATTACTTTGTTTTCTGAAATTTTTCAGGCAAAAAAGTCAAATTCCAAAGTCCATGCCTGTGTACTTCTCGGTCACGCCCGTGACCTGTGCATGTGACTTTGATCACAACAGATGTTGTCGCCAACTCGATGATCTGTGTTTGACAATCGTCGAACCGACCATACACGCCCCGTGTCACGCCCCGTGTCACGCCCTCGATGATGGTTGAACCAACCTGACATGCCAGTGTTCCACCCGAGAGCCACTTAATGTCAAGATTCGACACGCCCGTGACTTCCACGTGTCCCAGACAAGACAGCGTTGACGACTAATTGACACGATGCCTTCCCCAGATAAACCTCCCCGACACGCCCTCAGTACATGCCCGTGACAGCAGGGTCATGCCCGTGACTTCCATGTGTACAGTCGCAAGGTCAAACCAGCCATCAATTCTCTAGATCACATCAGCAACAGTAGCTACACGCCCCCCCTATATGTTCGTGACCTAGGGCATGTAAACTGAAATTTTTTCCTATAAATAGAACTTTGTTGTAAGGGCCAGGGGTTCAAAATTTTGAACCATTTTGATCTTAGGGGCTGCTTCTAGGAGGCTGTTTTAGTGCTATGTAAGGATATTCTCCCCCCTCCTTTTTATGTTTGTTTTAGCTTTTGTAATCAACTTCTTTCTTAATAAAATTGTTACTTTTTCATCCTTATATTGTTCTGGAATGTCTCTGAATGTCTCCCTTTTATCAATCTTATGCATCCTTATTTTTCATTTTCGTATGGGTGTGTGCGTGTATGAGTTAGATTTGCGGAATTTATGCTTTAAAATGAAAAAAAAATCATTTTGCTTTACTTTAGAATTTCTTTAAATTACTAGTCGTTGTTATAGCTATTTTTCTTATCATACTCCTTAGAATGGTTTAGATTTAGGATTTTTATGCTTTTATATTCGTTCTTATGAACTTGTAAAATGATTTCAAAAGTGGTTTTCATTAGTCTTTAACTTACATTTTCCATTTTTAGGTTGTAAAACTTTTGCTTCTTTTTAATTTTCTTACACTTTTTAAACCTTTTTACAAAGTTATAAGAATGGATTATGTGTTATTTTAATTTTTCAACACCTTTGTTTTTCGCATTTACTTAAAAAGACTTGCTCAAATAATTTTATTTCGACTTTTTATGCATTTCCATCAAATTCTAACGGTAAAAATGTAAATGTTATAATTTTTCAATCACTTGCTTTTCACTATTTATGTTTGTGTGTGTGTGAGAGAGAGAGTTAGCCTTTTTTTAATGTTTCCTTCAAAGTGCGTGTGTGTGTATGAGAGGTAGCTTTTACATCTTTCATTTCCCGCCTACTCGTTTGAGTAGGACTTGTAATTTTCAGCTTTCATTTCCCGCCTACTCGTTTGAGTAGGACTTGCAATTTCCCGCCTACTCATTTGAGTGGGACTCGTCATTTCCCGCCTACTCATTTAAGCAGGACTTGCAATTTTGAGCTTTTATTTCCCGCCTACTCGTTTAAGTAGGGTTTGCAATTTCCCGCCTACTCGTTTGAGTAAGACTTGTCATTTCCCGCCTACTCGTTTAAGTAGGACTTAAAATTTTCAGCTTTCATTTCCCGCCTAATCGTTTGAGTAGGACTCGCCATTTCCCGCCTACTCATTTGAGAAGGACTTGTCATTTCCCGCCTACTCGTTTGAGTAGGACTTGTCATTTCAATTATGCAATTTTCCTTTTTTGTAACTTAGCTTTTTTTCTTTATTGTGCGTTTGGTAGAGTGCGTGTGTTCTTAATTTTTTTAGTAGCTTTTCTATTTCTAATATTGGGTTATCTTATTTTTTTTCTTATTTTTTTGTAACCGTTCAGCGCATAGTTTAGAACTCACAAGTAGCCAAACACAGTAGCCTCCCCATTTTGATGAGTGGCTAATCGCTTTTAGCCCTCAGTATCGAAGAACATTGGGATATAAAATGTTTTTAAATAACTAAAGGTGTTGTTTTGCTATTTAATTAAAAACATAAGGTTTACTGTAACGCCCCTGTTTTTTTCGATGATTTTATTGGATTTGTATCGTCATATTTATGATGCCTTGGCGTTACTTTTAACGTCGAGTTGACGGCGCAATGCCGTTAAGGCATTTTCGCGTCTGTCCGGTCGAGTCGGCCTATTTCTTGAATTTCTGCTGTAATCAGCAATTTTTTCATTTGAGATTTAAGTTGAGTAATTTTGGACTTGCACGTCAAGTTTCATCGCAATCCGAGCATTTTTGGAGTCTGGGCGCGCGATTGAAGTTTTGATTAATTTATGTTCATTGCATACTTGAAAAATTTATATCTAGGGAATAGCTCGTCGGATTTAGGTTTTGGCTTGCCGTTGGAATCATAGTGCCAGGTTTTGCATATGGTGTGAGTTTCGTTTAATTCGGCGCGCGTATGGGCCTCCGTTTTGATCTCGTGTCCCTTTGTTCAAAAAATTTCATTTTAAGAATTTGTGTCGTGTTATCTCGAGTGCCCTTCCTTTGATTTTTATCAAGTCCGGTTGATTTTCTCGAGTCCTATACTTATTTTGTCACGTTCCAGTGATCTTCTCGAGATCTGAATGGATTTATCTCGAGTTCTGTCTTCCATCTCGAGTGCCCAAAGTCTACCTCTCAAGTAGATAAATTCCACTCGAGATTTTCTGTACAGTTAGCGTTCGGGTGCATTTTTGAGGGTCAAATCGGTGTCTTACGAACAAAGGGTCAACATAAAATTTGCTCATCTCGACGAGATCTACAACTGTCATGTTGGGCACTTTTCGATTTGAAGCCATCTTAGACACCTATTATCAATTTTCCCGTAGCAGCTCATGAAAAGTTCGAGTAGACTTGATCCACTCGTGTTCTAAGGCTTCTATCTCGAGAAGAATGGATCCACTCGAGATCTATACCTATCCACTCGAGTTCCCAAGCCTCTATCTCGAGAAGATCCATCCCTCTCGAGTCCCTATCTCGAGAAGACCTCTCCCTCTCGAGTAGACATATTCCTCTCGAGAGGTTCTGTCCAGTCTGAGTTCAGGCACTATTTTGAGGGTCAAAACGATGTCATACAAAAAAATGGTCAACATGAAATTTGTTTGTCTCGATGAGATAAACAACGTTTATTTTGGGCACATTTCAATTTGAAGCCATCTTAAACCTCCATTTTCGGTTTCCCCATAGCCACTCATAAATCACACGTTTTCTTGTATTTAGACAAAAAATTTATAAGTACTTTTACATATATATATATATATATATATATATATATATATATATATATATATATATATATATATATATATTCTTCGACTTAGGTTTGAATAGAACTTCTCCGAATCCTTTTCTCCCGAACCAGAACAGCGAGAGAGAGAGAGAGTTCTTTTCGTGAATCATCCGGTGGCAGCCGACGGAGCTCCGGTGCTCGAAATCTTCAACCGAACGTAGATCCGGAAAGCTCTCGCCGAGAGCTACGCTATCGTGGTAATTTCTTCCCCATTCCTTGAGTTTTTTCGTTAGGGTTTTTCGGCCGTAACCCCTTTTCCACCATTTTTGTCTAGATCTCAACTTCTCCCGTGTTCTTTTGCCCCGATCTACGACGCGGAGCGATTTAGAGAACTTTTTCCGGTACAACCAAGGCAAGTGGTGATTTTCCTTCGTTGTTCCTTGTCCGGTTTGATGGTAACCGTTATGCCTTTGTTCCTTAATTTTCTTGCCTTTTGTGTTGTCTTTCCAACTATAGTTATGTTTAGTCCTTCTTGAAGATCACTCAAAAAAATTATAAAATCTGGTCATGGTAATTTCGATCTTGACTAGGTGCGTATAATCGTCCTTAGAATGTTTTATCGGTGAATTAAATTGTTTCGTCTATCATTGTTGGACATGTTAGTGTCTATATAGGATTGTAAATCGTTTCTAAAGGTTGATCAACCGTGTCTTTAATCTAGAAATGTCATGTAGAATCCGATGTGCCAAGTCCCGAGATGTTGGTGTTGTGGTTTCTTTGGTTTTTCCTTTGGTGACCACCTCCGCAAGGTTGTTTCCTTTATTAGTACCTTTTGGAACTCTACCGGTGTTTTGGGCATCTGCGGTGTATGGTGGAGTGTATGAATCTCTCCCACAGTTAAACGGATTTAATCTTCATGAGGGGTGTGTCCAGCTAAGTGACCATCTCGCCCGTGTTTTTAGGTAGAGTGACCACAAGTGGTTAATAAAGGTTATGGATTTTCTTCCTTATGATTTACTCATGTTCGTCACCTTATTGCCTTGTGCATATGGTGTGTTTGCAATGTACGTGATGATTCACGTAAGTGTTCTTTTCCTGCTTGATGCTTACTTCGTACTTTATGTCAGTATTTTTTGGTCTTGGGTTAGTACCCCTTTGATCTTTGTTTATTTTGGCTTATTAATTTTCTGCCACCATTTGTACCTACTTGCTGAGGCGTTCTATTTTTTTTTGTAATGCCTTAGGTTCAGAGCCGTAGCAGGTAGTGGAGCTGGTTTTGGACTCTCTTAGCGGCAGTGTCAGTGGTGGTTTTGCATCTCGTCGTAGCGAGGTAGTTGTCGTTCAGTTTTTTTTACTAGTTCAGACATACTGTTTTACTGTGGGTTCGTGTCAGTTTGTTGATACCCACTGAGTTGTTGATTTTGCCACTTGCTAGCGATGTGGTTTTCTTCTTCTTTGATTTGGATTACTTGCTCTCTGAGATGATTTATTGCTAGGACCGCATGTTAGATATTTTTAAGCTTATAAAAACTTATTATTAGTAAAGCATCCATGCAACCTCTTTTAAAACTAAGTCACTATTTTCCTGGTCAGCGTAATGACTTTTTCTCATACTTATTATAAATCTAGAGTCTACTTAGCATGAGTTGTTCCTCAGAGACATTTATACTCATGTAGGATGTTAGAGTCAATTTAAAACAAGTATCTTCCGCAAGCGTATAAATTATATTTTTGAATCGTGGAGTAGTAGATCCACTGAGCCGAGGGATACAGCTACCTTCTTAATTTAAACTGGATTTCAGTCTTTATAAATTTTGTTTTCTTTTAAACTGTGGAGTTTGGAGTCTTGCCTGAGCGTCTGCAGTTATCCCCTACATGACGTGGCATCACAACACATATTTTCCCGTACTCGGATATAATTAAATTGTTGGGAAAATGCGTGTTGTGACAGTTGGTATCAGAGCAAGGTTGCTTGATAATGGGTCGGGCAACCTTCCCTTATTAGTGTTAGTTGTTTAGTGTCATATCATACACACACCGATGTGTCATCAGTACATCTTGGCTAAAGCATGAACACTACACTCATAAGCATGATTAGAAGTATACGGGGCATATTATGTAGTATGGGATGCATAATATGCGTTGATATATAGATCCACCATAGGTGACAACATGTGAGGGTTATGTAGTATGGGATGCATAACCTCACCACATGAATGCCCATTAGCATGTTTTCTTTTTTTTGCATGCAATATTATGTAGTATGGGATGCATAACATTGCATGTGTACGCCGCTCATAACATGCATTAAGGCCTTTTATAGAATTCATAGCACCACATGCATAGCATAATATAACATAAGCACAACATGCCAAGCTAAAGATTTACACGATGACACATGTACACACATGATTTTAAATAGGAGTAAAGTATCCATACATTTATATCATAGGCACATGAGTCAATAGGATGATAGGATATCATCCTAAGTAGGACATATTATCATTATAAAATCCTAGAGCAAGTGACAGCTTAAGCAAGTGTCTTTCAAGTATGGTCTGAACTAGTTTTGTTTGCCCTAGTCGTAATCTAGGATTTTAATTAAGTTGTTTGTTTGTTTTTGTTTAGAAATGCCTCCTAAGAGTATTGCGATGAGGTCGAATCCCCAGTCAGAGGGTGAGTTGTCGGGAGCGCAAAGTGATGTGATTATCGAGAGTCTGCGTCAGAGCAATTAGGCTCTGTTGAGACAATTAGTTGCGATGCAATCGCAAATTCAGTCATTGTTGTTTGCCACTCTAGCACAACAACCTTCAGTGCAAGATCCTTCCTTGGGTCAAGCTGTGCCCGATACTCCTGCCCCTCTTGTGGCCCTGGTGGCAATAAAACCAGAAATGAATTTCATATCGCACTTCCAACGATTGGGACCTCCCACCTACGACGAGAGTGCCGACTTTATGATTTTGGATGATTGGATCATCTCAGTAGAAGAGATGTTTTCGTATTCTGGGATTCTAGTAGCCCAGAAGGTTATGATTGCAACCTATCAGTTAAAAGGCCTAGCAAAGAGTTGGTGGATTCGTGAAAAGGAGAGTCTGAAGGAAGGCTGTTCGTGGGACTCTTTTAAGAAGATGCTGCTGAAAACGTTTCTGCCCTCAGTCGAGCAAGACCGTCTCATGAATAACTTCCTGCATCTGAAGCAGAGACAGCTCACGGTGAGCGAGTACGAGATTGAGTTTAGCTAGTTGAGTAGATTTGCTCCCGATTTGGTAGCTTCGGAGGAGGGAAGAGTGAAGCATTTTATTGGTGGACTAAGAAGCGATGTCCAGCAGTTGGCATGCACTTATCAAGTAGAAGTTTATGCTGAGGCAGTGGAGTCCGCACTAAAGGTTGAGGCGATAGAAAATGCCAAGAATCGAGGTGCTGCGGCGAGAAAAGATAAGAGGAAAGGTGTTGAGGATGGAAGTTCTAGGGCATCCGGCCCTCCTTCTAAAAAGAAAGGTGGGGGAATTTTTAGCTTCTGTGGTCGACTTGGCCACTCTTACGAAAGGTGTTTCAAGAGGACCGCCGCCGTGAAGTAGCAGCAAGTGCTCGCCATCCAAGGTGCACCCAAGGGAGAGCTGGTGTGCTTATTCTGTTTAAAGAAGGGGCATGATGTGAATCTTTGCTGGATGAAAGAAAAGACTTGCTTCCAGTGCGGGCAGAAGGGACACATGAAGTCTTCGTGCCTTCAGTCTCAGTCCCCACTGCAGCCTACCCCACTTCGAGCTCTGCCGACATCACCAGCCCAGGATAAGGGAAAAGGAAAGATAAATATGGTGACTAGAGATGAATCTCAGACCTCTACCCAGGTGATATCAGGTCAGATTCTAGTTTTAATTTTACCCTACATTGTTTGCTTTAGTTTCGTTCATTTAGTTATGTGTGTTACATTTTAGGGGAGTTTAAAGTGCGAAATAGGTGAGCGCGCGTCCTTTTTGATTCGAGTGCCACCCATTCCTTCGTGGTGTGGAGTTTCGTAGATAGTCATCGTTTGGAGGCGGTTCAGTTAGAGGACTCCTTCAACGTCAAACTTCCTTCTAGAGATCTGGTGATATCAAATCAAGGAATTCAGAGATGCCCTATTTATCTAGGCGGTTTCATAGCTTTTGCGGATCTGATGGTATTGTATCTGGCAGACTTTGACGTGATTTTGGGCATGGACTGGTTATCCAAGTATGATGCAGTCATCTGATGCAAGGCTAAGCGGTTGGATTTCAGGATGGACAATGGTCAACCTATGAGTGTCTATGGTTCTCCAGGTAAGGGTTCCCTCCTTATTTCTGCAGTGCGTGCTTGCCGAGCTTTAGAGTATGGTTGCGAGGCGTATTTTGTTTCTCTGTCAGCTTTGGAAACAGCTTTTGTTACACCACATCTTGAGGATGTCTCGGTGGTGCGAGAGTTTCCAGATGTCTTTTCGGATAGTCTTCTAGGACTTCCTCCTGAAAGAGAGGTGGAGTTTGTGATAGACCTCGAGCCAGGTACTCGTACAATTACTAAGGCACCTTACCGTATGGCTCCGCGTGAGTTAGAAGAATTGCGCACTCAGCAGGATGAGTTGCTGCAGTGTGGTTTTATTAGGCCAAGTTCTTCTCAGCGGGGTGCTCCTATTTTATTCGTTAAGAAGAAAGATGGTTCTATGAGGCTCTGCATAGATTATCGAGAATTAAATAAGGTAACCATTAAAAACCAATATCCGTTGCCTCAGATTGATGACCTATTTGATCAGTTGTGGGGATGCGCTGTGTTTTCGAAGATTGATCTTCGTTCAGGCTACCACCAATTGAGAGTCCATGCGACTGATGTACCCCGGACGACTTTTCGTTCCCGGCACGGGCATTTTTAGTTCTTGGTGATTTCCTTTGAACTGACTAATGCACCCTCTGCATTCATGGATTTAATGAATAGAGTGTTCAAAGATTTCTTGGACCATTTTGTTATTGTATTCATAGACGACGTCCTAGTGTATTCCCGCAGTGTTGAGGAGCATACTCAACACTTGCATTTGGTTTTGGAAACCCTGAGGGAGCACAAGCTCTATGCTAAGTTGAGTAAGTGTGAATTTTTTTTACCCTAGGTGTCCTTTTTGGGGCATGTTGTGAGTAAGGACGGCATTTTCGTAGACCCAACAAAGATTTCTGCTGTGATGGAATGGAAAAGACCTTCTACTCCTAAGGAGATTAGGAGCTTTTTAGGTCTGGCCGGTTACTATAAAAGGTCCGTTGAAGGGTTCTCTGTGTTGTCTGCCCCTCTAACTATACTAACATAGAAGAACACCGCGTTTATTTGGAGCGATAAGTGTGAAGAAGCCTTTCAAGAGCTGAAAAAGAGATTGTGTACTGCTCCAGTTTTAACTCTGCCTACTGAAGGGCTTGAGTATGTTGTATATATGGATTCATCACACATTTGACTTGGTTGTGTTCTGATGCAAGAAGGAAAGGTGATTGCGTATGGATCAAGGCAATTAAAAGTTCATGAAAGAAACTATCCTATGCATGATTTAGAGTTTGCTGCGGTAATTTATGCGTTGAAGCTTTGGAGACATTTATTGTACGGTGTGCTGTGCAAGATCTACACAGATCATAAGAGTTTGAAGTACGTCTTCACTCAAAAGGAGTTAAATCTGCGCCAACGAAGGTGGTTGGAGTATGTAGCTGATTATGAAGTAGAGATCCTTTATCACCCGGGAAAGGCTAACATAGTAGCTGATTCTTTGAGTAGAAAGATGGCTGAAATCTTCAATCTGTCTGTACAATCCCTGGTGGAAGAATTCTTGTTGATGGACATTGAGGCTGGGAGTAGTTCTGTGCTTGCTAGTTTGGAAGCAGAAGAGCCCTCTTGGATTTCCCTTACCAGAGTGCACCAGAAGGAGGATCCTGATTTATTGCACCTCTGGAAGAGAGCTGAGAAAGGAGAGTTACCTGATTTCTCTTTGGACGAGTTAGGTATTCTGAAATATCGGCGTAGATTTTGTATTCCTGCCAATGGTGACATTCAGGCATAGATTTGTAAAGAAGCTCATGGTTCCAGTGTTTCCTACCATCATGATTCCACCAAGATGTATAAAGATCTAAAGCAAATTGTTTGGTGGTCAAGAATGAAGAATGACATAGCAAGGTTTGTGTCAGAATGTTACACATGTCAGCGTGTTAAAGCAGATCATAGAAGGCCTGGCGGTAAACTGACACCGCTAGATATTCCATAGTGGAAGTGGGAGTGTATTTCAATGGATTTCATCACAGGTCTACCAAAATCTCCCCGTGGGCATGACTCTGTTTGGGTAATAGTCGATAAATTGACAAAATGTGCTCACTTTATGCCCTTTAAGATTCGGTATTCCATGAAGAAGATAGCTGAGCTGTATCTTGAAGAGGTCATCAGATTACGTGGAGTACCTATCAGCATCGTATCAGATCGAGACTCCAGATTTACGTCTTGTTTTTGGAAGATTTTACAAGAGGGGTTGGGTACCGATTAAGGTATTCCACCGCCTATCATCCGCAGACGAATGGTCAAATAGAGCGAGTTAATCAGATCGTGGAGGATATGATCAGGTGTTATATTTTGGATCATGGTGGTGCTTGGGATAAACATCTTAGAATCATGGAATTTGCTTACAATAATAGTTATTTAGAGAGTCTGCAGATGGCCCTGTTTCAGGCTGTGTATGGGAGGCATTGTAGGACTCCCTTATTTTGGGTTGAGGTTGGTGAGAGACCATTGCTAGGTTTGGAAGCCGTTGAGGAGATGAATTATGCTGTGACTTATATTTGAGAGAAGCTCTACATAGCACAAGAGTGTTATGAGAAATATGCTAATCGACGAAGGGTCGATCTGGAGTTTGTCGTTGGGGACTTGGTTTTTCTGAAAGTTTCACCGATGCCAGATGTAAAAAGATTTGGAAGGAACCACAAGTTAGACACCCGGTAGGTGGGATCTTTTCAGATTCTAGAGCGCATCGGAGTGTCAGCTTATCGGCTGGAATTACCTGCTACCTTCCCTGGTGTCCACAATGTGTTCCATGTGAGCCAGTTCTGGAAGTGTGTTCATAGTGATCGTCAAGTTCTTGACTCGGTGCCCAAGATTCAGCCCAATCTTTCATATGTGGAAGAGCTTGTCCGCATTTTGGAATCTCTAGATCGAGTGTTGCGGAGGAAGACCATTCCTATGGTCAAGGTTCTTTGGAGAAACCAGGACGTCTAGAGCGCGACGTGGGAATTAGAATCAGCGATGAGAGAATCTCATCTGCACCTCTTCTCCTAGTTCTGGTATGTCTCTATGTTTTAGTTTGTGTTTAAATTTCCCGTTTTTAGTTTGGTTTTGGAGTTGTGATAAGTTTCAGGACGAAACTTCCTTTTAGGGGAAGTGACTGTAACGCCCCTGTTTTTTTCGATGATTTTATTGGATTTGTATCGTCATATTTATGACGTCTTGGCGTTACTTTTAACGTCGAGTTGACGACGCAAAGCCGTTAAGGCATTTTCGTGTCTGTCCGGTCGAGTCAGCCGATTTCTTGAATTTCTGCTGTAATCAGCAGTTTTTGCATTTGAGATTTAAGTTGAGTAATTTTGGACTTGCACGTCAAGTTTCATCGCAATCCGATCATTTTTGGAGTCTCGGCGCGCGATTGACGTTTTGATTAATTTATGTTCATCGCATACTTGGAAAATTTATATCTCGGGAATGGCTCGTAGGATTTAGGTTTTGGCTTCGTCGTTGGAATCGTAGCGTCAGTTTTTGCATACGGTGTGAATTTAGTTTAATTCGGCGCGCGTATGGGCCTCCGTTTTGAACTCGTGTCCCTTTGTTCAAAAAATTTCATTTTAAGAATTTGCGCCTTGTTATCTCAAGTGCCCTTCCTTTGATTTTTATCGAGTTCGGTTGATTTTCTCGAGTCCTATACTTATTTTGTCAAGTTCCAATGATCTTCTCGAGATCTGAATGGATTTATCTCGAGTTCTGTCTTCCATCTCGAGTGCCCAAAGTCTACCTCTCGAGTAGATAAATTCCACTCAAGATTTTCAGTTCAGTCGGCGTTCGGTCGCCTTTTCGAGGGTTAAATCAGTGTCATACGAAACAATGGTCAACATGAAATTTGTTCATCTCGACGAGATCTACAACTACCATGTTGGACACTTTTCGATTTGAAGCCATCTCAGACCCCTGTTTTTGATTTTCCCGTAGCAGCTCATGAAAAGTTCGAGTAGACTTGATCCACTCGTGTTCTAAGGCTTCTATCTCGAGAAAAATGGATCCACTCGAGATCTATACCTATCCACTCGAGTTCCAGATGGTTAACTCGAGTTCCCAAGCCTCTATATCGAGAAGATCCATCCCTCTCGAGTCCCTATCTCGAGAAGACCACTCCCTCTCGAGTAGACATATTCCTCTCGAGAGGTTCTGTCCAGTCTGAGTTCGGGCAGTATTTTGATGGTCAAGCCAATGTCATACAAAACAATAGTCAACATGAAATTTGATCGTCTCGGCGAGATCTACAACTTTCATTTTGGACACTTTTTGATTTGAAGCCATCTTAAATCTCTATTTTTGGTTTCCCCGTAGCCACTCATAAATCACACGTTTTCTTGTATTTAGGCAAAAAAAATTATGAGTACTTTTACATATATATATATATATATATATATATTCTTAGACTTAGGTTTGAATAGAACTTCTTCTTCTCCGATTCCTTTTCTCCCGAACCAGAACAGCGAGCGAGAGAGAGAGAGTTCTTTTCGTGAATCTTCCAATGTCCGCCGACGGAGCTCCGGTGCTCAAAATCTTCAATCGAACGTAGATCCGGAAAGCTCTCGCCGAGAGCTACGCTATCGTGGTAATTTCTTCCCCATTCCTTGAGTTTTTTTTCGTTATGATTTTTCGGCCCTAACCCCTTTTCCACCATTTTTGTCTAGATCTCAACTTCTCCCGTATTCTTTTGCTCCGATCTACAACGTGGAGCGATTCGGAGAACTTTTTCCAGTACAGCCAAGGCAAGTGGTGGTTTTCCTTTGTTGTTCCTTATCCAGTTTGATGGTAACCGTTATGCCTTTGTTCCTTAATTTTCTTACCTTTTGTGTTGTCTTTCCAAACTATGGTTGTGTTTAGTCCATCTTGAAGATCACTCAAAAAAATTATAAAATCTGGTCATGGTAATTTTGATCTTGACTAGGTGCATATAATCATCCTTAGAATATTTTATCGGTGAATTAAATTGTTTAGTCTATCGTTGTTGGATGTGTTAGTGTCTATATAGGATTGTAAATCATTTCTAAAGGTTGATCAACCATGTCTTTAATCTAGAAATGTCATGTAGAATCCGATGTGCCAAGTCCCGAGATGTTGGTGTTGTGGTTTCTTTGGTTTTTCCTTGGTTTCGGGTGTTAGTGGGCGTGACCACCTCCGCAAGGTTATTTCCTTTATTAGTACCTTTTGGAACTCTACTGGAGTTTTGGGCATCTGCAGTGTATGGTGGAGTGTATGAATCTCTCCCGCAGTTAAACGGATTTAATCTTCGTGAGGGGTGTGTTCAGCTAAGTGACCATCTCGCCCGTGTTTTTAGGTAGAGTGACCAGAAGTGGTTAATAAAGGTTATGGATTTTCTTCCTTATGATTTACTCATGTTCGTCACCTTATTGCCTTGTGCATATGGTGTGTTTGCAATGTACTTGACGATTCACGCAAGTGTTCTTTTCATATTTGATGCTTACTTCGTACTTTAAGTCAGTATTTTTGGTCTTGGGTTGGTACCCCTTTGATCTTTGTTTATTTTGGCTTATTAATTTTCTGCCACCATTGTACCTACTTGCTGAGACGTTCTATTTTTTTTTGGAATGCCTTAGGTTCAGAGCCGCAGCAGGTAGTGGAGCTAGTTTTGGACTCTCTTAGCGGTAGTGTCAGTGGTGGTTTTGCACCTCGCCGTAGCGAGGTAGTTGTCATTCAGTTTTTTTTCCCTAGTTCAGACATACTGTTTTACTATGGGTTTGTGTCAGATTGTTGACGCCCACAGAGTTGTTGATTTTGCCACTAGCTAGCTGATGTGGTTTTCTTCTTCTTTGATTTGGATTACTTGCCCTCTGAGATGATTTATTGCTAGTACTGCATATTAGATATTTTTATGCTTATAAAAACTTATTATTAGTAAAGCATCCATGCAACCTCTTTTAAAACTAAGTCACTATTTTCCTGGTCAGCGTAAAGACTTTTTCCCATACTTATTATAAATCTAGAGTCTGCTTAGCATGAGTTGTTCCTCGGGGTCATTTATACTCATGTAGGATGTTAGAGTCAATTTAAAACAAGTATCTTCCGCAAGCGTATAAATTATATTTTTGAATCGTGGACTAGATGATCCACTGAGCCGAGGGATACGACTACCTTCTTAATTTAAACTGGATTTCAGTCATAATAACTTATATTTTCTTTTAAACTGTAGAGTTTGGAGTCTTGCCTGAGCGTCTGTAGTTATCCCCTGCACGGCGAGGCATCACAGCGCGTATTTTACCATACTCTGATATAATTAAATTGTTGGGAAAATGCGGGTTGTGACATTTACCCGGGTTAACGACACATAGAACCACATATCGATGTGTGGACTCTATTTTCGCTATCCATACGCGAGCAGCCGAGAGGCCGCGCATATGGACTGATCACCCCTAAGTAAAGTGAGTTTCGCACTAAACCTTGAGAGAGGAGGCACGTAATTCTACCAGATTGGGTTCCCCCCTATAGCGTGGTTCTTAGCGTAATGCATGCATTAAGAGGAATTCTTCGTCGGACGAGAACCCGGTCGAATAGTCTTAATGTTCAGGAGAGCGATATTCCTAGAGATAGGTGAGCTCATTCTTTTGCATCCTCCGCGACCAAGTTTCCGCTTTAATTGAATTGAAACCTAGGATCTGTAATTATTCAAATCTATTTTAGTGCTAGCGTAATTCGATACCGAGTGTTATTTCTTCATCGACCTTGTTCTTAATCTATTTCCAACTTTTTCTTAGTTAAAATAGACAACTTAAATATTTCGGTAAAATAATAGTTCTTTCGGAGTAGTAGGGACAATCAACCCATTTCCGGGAAATTTACGATCTTGATATTCTCCCGAATATCCTGTATTACTTGCGATAGGTGCACTTGCCTATAATTCGCCGCACAAAATCCGGACCCGCCATGCTCCCTACATAAAATAAGAGCTGGTCTTCGCGCGCATCAAGTTTTTGGCGTCGTTGCCGGGAACTCTGATGCGTTTGAACGGCAAGTGTACCGGTCGTACAAGTAATATAAAATGGGAGAATTTTCCCAAGTATCGATCTCAAGGGAACACAAAAAGGTGGAGTTAATTTTGAGGAGGACTTGAGATTGAAGTCCTTAGGTCGGGGCTAACAAAGGGAGGTTTTAGATGGTTGCAGAAACAGAAAATAAAACACTAAATACTACTACTATGCAATGCCACTATGCATCGCTTCGCCACGCGGGATGAAGACTAGTCGGGCCGCTATGCACCGAATCGCTGGGCGGATGGACAAGTAGGCTTGCAGAATGAGGGTCGAGAGCACATCTTCGCTATGCTCATGTAAGACCCCCCTCCCCCTTACCAAGGAGGGCTACCGGATCTTATGCCCAGAACCGCCGTCTTACGGTGGCACTAACTCACGGGTTAGTCGACACCGCAACACGCCGATTCTGCCGGCTAGTACGATCATAAACCTGTAGGCCAATATGAGAAATAAGAAGTAAAACTGTGTATAAAATGCCATCAGTCCACAAGTCACAGTACAATCATATAGAAGAAATGAATAGTACAATAGTCCACAGAATAGTACAGAAGAAAGAGTAAAAAGGGCTTATGCCCAGTACATCAAATCTCTCTCTCACAAAAAGTAAATGCGGAAGCTATACTAGAACATCAAGACTCGTCCCACCTGAGGACGCACAGTAGTAGTGGTAGCCTGCTGAAGCGGTATCTGCTCCTCATGTCCTGCCTCCTCGACGTGCTGGTGCTCCATCTCCACGGGCTCCTAAAAATAGTTGGTCACCGACCATTAGTCAAAAAGACTAAGTCGTTTCCTCCACACCTCGCCCCGCAGCTCCTAGGCACCGAGCGGGAGGACGAAGCGGAGGACAACAAGGGGTAGCAAAATGGAAGCAGGTGACAATATCTATCTAAAGTGGTACTAAGTAATGAAATTCTACTCTAGCAATGCTAAGTACAGTACAAGTAGTAAGTAAGTAAGTACGGTGCAGTAAAGGAGAGTAAAGAAACAACAGTATAAACAAGTAAATAAACTAAACTACCACTAAGCTATCATCACAATCGTACCCTAACTTATATAAGTGCCCATACAAGTATATAAGTTAGGATTTCCAGGAAATATAACTTATCATATAAAAGAGCCCATACTAATTTATATGATAAAGATCTATGAAGCGTATGACCTAATATGAATGAATGATATGATGCAATTTTATGCGCAGGCAAGTGCAACTCACACACAACGACTCTGTGATCACAGACCTTTAGTTCCCACTTTTTGAGAGCTAGCATCACTCTCGGGTACCACCGCTGTGGCTACGGCAGCAGCGGAGCGGGCGTCTCCGCTTCTAGACCGGTATGCACACTACCAAGCCTTAGACCCCTCTCATACGCCTCTGTACACGTCCAAGGTGCACTCTAGAGTCTCGCGTACGTACTTTGCTGACAAACCCGTCAGTCTTGTTGGGTCGGATGTGTGTTATCGGGGGTCGTCCTCCAGACCGCAGTGTAAAACAACCCACTGGCCCCTCTAACTCCCCACACCGCCTGGTGCACCGTACTGCCATCGGTGTGACGAACGGCCAGTACCGCATGCCCCGCCACGATATTTATGCACATGCAAGTAATTCACACCGAGCCTTCCGCTCGCAGGACCAAAACCCGTCCTGAATCCCTCAAACCCAAACCCGGGTGAGAACGCACATTAGTGCCTTTATGTCAATTCCCTCCAACCCTAAACGGGTGAACATATATCATGAAACTCTCCAACCCAAACACGGGCGAGAAGGTACAACCATGTCCTAACCTATTAAGCTACTCTTGTCTACGGTTTATTATACTTAGAGATTTAAGGTTAATCCCAGGACTGCCCCCGGTATTCCCTGTGAAGGGCTCTCAAGGGGCACTAGGAACTGTGTTGGGATTACGCCCAGCGTTCCCTTTCGCAAGGATACTTATTTTAGTTGATGACTACCCATGTATCCCCCAGCTCTCCTTATTGCTTAAGTATAACCCTAGTGACTTAAGGTGTTACCGGGTACCGACGGTCTTCCGCCGATCCCCCACTCCAGTTGATGACCAAGACTTGCACTTTTGATCCTCACTAAGACAACTCTACCCACCAGGGTTACTCGTGTTGAACTCTCTCTTATTTCTGCCGATAATCAATCCCCTGGTAATTCCCTAAGGCAAGACCTATTTGTGTTATATGCAGACCATGACCTATGTTTACCCTAGAAATGTGATCTTCCAAAACTTAAGGCATCTTGCCTCTAAATATTTATCCTAGGGTATTATGGACTAAGGGAACTACCCTAAAGATTCTCATAATTTTTCCTGGCCAAATGGTCTTTTAATTAATTCTTTTAATTTAAATGCTCGGCCACTTTACACATGAAGTGATTTAATTAAGCATCCTCTGACTTAGGAAATTTTTCCTGAGATGTATATTAACCAATTATCACTGCCTTCAGAATTTCATAATTTTCTTTAAATTATTTATTGTCATTTTCTATTTAATAACAATCCCACATAAATTCCATTTTACACATGAAGTATAAGCATTATATTCTCAAAAATTCCAGAAAAATTACAGAGCCTTTAAGACACTAAATTATGGCTATTGGCAGAGATTCATCAAAATTGAATGTAAGGTGGCCTATGGGGTTCCATTATAAGTTATTTACCAAAATGCCATTGTACTAATTTAACACAAGTAATGTATCCAATAAATTCTGAGAAATTCATGATAAACCTAATAACAATATTTTTATGACAGTAGAATAAATCCCAAATTTTTCAGAGGTATATATATATCATTTCAAGAATTATCATGATAAGGGTAAAATGGGAAATTTAGGGTATCTACTCCAAGGTTCTTCAAAACAGAGAAATCATAATTTTCCTAGGTCAAGTGTGATGTAATCTATGCCTTGGTAATGTTGTTTGGATTTGTTCTTGAATAAATTCTATTTTCCAAATTTTAATTCCAAAATAGCTATTTTTAAATTAAATTCCAATAAATGGAATTTTGATTCCAAAAATTCCATCATTAATTTGAGGGGTGAAATTTACCCTAATGAACCACTGGAAATAATTTCATGACACTTGCATGTCACCATTGGGCTAAATACACAAATTTGCATTTTTGCTATTTGCACACCAAGCCTTAACATAGGCTAGCACATGCAAGTGGATTCTCCCACATGCAGTGATCCCAAGGTGCTGAAAATTTTATCATGCACCAAGGGTGACCCCACTGACCCACCACCAAATTTGGGGCCATGGGGAGGAGTAGAACTCCATATATGCCATTAATTTAAATTTTGATATTTTTCCAAAAACTATAGGAAAATGTTTTCTAAAAATTCCTAAATTTTGGCAGGAGGTAAGTAAGCCCTAATAATGCATGTGCCCAAAATTTGGGATCATGGTGACTAATATTGAGACTAGGGCATCCAATATATTTTTGACCTAGTCTAGGACCAGTCCTAGGAGAAAGGTCCTACAGGGCTGTACCCTACACCAAAATGTATGTTTAGGGTGGCATTTTAAAGGTAAGACCCTAGGCTACAATTTTCATTAAGGGCCTAAGCTCTGGAAATGCCTCTAAGAGGCCTAAAATTAACTTGCAAGAAGGCTGAATACATGTGACAGAAATATTACTATTCATTTATTAATCCTGATTTATATTAAAATCGGCGCACGAATCTTAAAGCAAGAATGGACGGCATCGGGTTATCGTCTACCTCCAGCCAACGGCTGAGATCGAGCCGACCTGGAGCGATTTTGCCGGCGGTTTCCGGCCAGCTGAGGCGTCGCCACCTCCGGCCAATGGTGCCATCACCTTCACGGTGGTGGTGGCTATCATTTCCCGGCGATGGGGCGGCGGGAGACGGCGGCGACGGCGATCCCGAGCGGTTTCATAAACTTAGAATTTTCTAGATTTTCTCACATGGCATCGGGCTCAATTGAGCCCGATCTCTCGCCTAATTGATCTAAGAGGCTAGTGCGGGTAGAGGTGAAGTGAAACGCACCATAATCGGGGCTTGGCTGCGGGTCAGGCGGCGGTTTGCCGTGGTGGTGGTGCGCCGGCGAGCTCCTCCCCGAAAGTTGCATTCTCCACCGTTCTCCATGTGTAAGGTAGTCGAATTCCACTCCTCTGGACCTTCTGAAGCTAATGGAGGGGTTATTTGGGGCTGATAGAGGGTATATGGGGAGATAAGCCCAATGTGAGCTCGGTTTGAGCTTTGGTTGTGTCACCATGGGTGCCATGTGGCTCTCAGCTCTGTATTTCTGCTGGAAATGAAGAGGGGAAGTCAGCCACCTGGTTTTGGGCAGCCAAAACCAGCTGATGGGGTGGCCATGTGGCCACCATTCCTCTTCATCCTCTTTCTCTCTCCACTTCTCCTAAAATTTCCAAATTTACCCCCTTGCATGCATTCTCTCTCCTGATTTAGAGGGGTAGGGTTGGTCTTGTTCACTTGGGCTGACTTTGGGCCAAGTTTAGTGGGCTTGGTCCAAGGGAACTTGACTTGGCCTTCATTTCACTCTTTAGGTCAATTTGTTGACCAAATTGACTTTTAGGGTTGACTGGTCAACTATGGTGGGTGGACTGACCCCACTTGGTGGAAATGGGTCTAGTGGCACCACCCAACTTGGTTTGGGTCAAGGGGGTGCCCCACTTAGGTTAATTAGGCCTATGAGTGTGGGTTTGACCAAGATTAAGCCCAAGGTTGACCTTGGTCAACTGGGGTCAAAATGTTGACCCAGTGACATACCCTAGGGTCCACTTAGATTGTTTTTAGGGTTAGGGCAATGTGGTGGGGTCATGGTGTGGCTAGGGTCCTTAATTAGGCTAGTTTGACCTAGTTTGACTTGGTCCTATAGTGGGCTCCACATGGCCACCACCCACTATCTAGGGTCAAACCTAGTTGATCCTCTTAGGTCTCACCTCATGCCTAACCCAATCTAAGTTGAGGGGTCCAGAAGTAACATGGGATGTTACAAATTCCAATAAACAAGAAAATAATTTCGTCCCCGAAATTTAAGTTCGGGTCTACGGGGTTCTATTTGCAAGAATTATCAAGAATCTTAAAAGCATAACTTAAATGTACCTGATGCGAATAGCTCCGGGTGTTGCTCCAGCATCAGATCTCTCGGCTCCCAAGTGTGCTCCTCCCGTCCATGGTTGGACCACAGCACCTTCACAAGGGGAACCTTCTTCTTCCGCAACACTCGGATGGCTGTATCGTCAATCCGGATCGGCTCCAATCTCACTGACCTGTCAGGCTCTACCGGTCCGGCTGTAGTAGTAATGTGCTGCTCCGGCCGAAGAAGAGCCCTCCGTAAGGAAGAGACATGAAAGACGTCATGTAATGCACCCAACTCCGGTGGCAGCTGCAGTCGGTAAGCCAAGGGGCCGATCCGCTCCAGGATCAGGTATGGCCCCATGTATCGTGGACTGAGCTTCTTGTGCCTCCGCACTCGAGAAACACCGTGTACTGGACGTATCTTCAAGAATACCCTGTCTCCAACCTGGAACTCCACCTTCCGGTGCCGAGCATCATAATACTTTGCCTGCCTGCTCTGGGCCTCCAGTAGCCGATCCCTGATCAATCGAATCTGAGCCTCAGTGTCCTCTATATAATCAGATCCCAGAGCCCTGGTATCCACATCCTGTACCCATGATAGCGGAGTCCGGCATCTCCTCCCATAAAGCGCCTCGTACGGAGCCATCCTGATGCTAGCCTGGTGGCTGTTATTATACGAGAATTCGATCAATGGTAGCAGCCTCTCCCAAGGCCTCCCCGTATCCAATATGCATAATCTGAGCAGGTCCTCCATGGTCCGGATGGTCCGCTCGGTCTGTCCGTCGGTCTGCGGGTGGAAGGCGGTACTAAAGGTAAGCCGAGATCCCAAGTGAGCATGCACGGCCCTCCACTCGCTCGAAGTGAACCGACCATCACGGTCCGAAACAATAGTCCTGGGGATACCATGATACCTGATGTACTGCTCCACAAATAGTCTCACCAGAACTGCAACTGGGGCATCCTTCCGAACTGGGATAAACCGCGCGACCTTGGTCAATCTGTCCACTATAACCCATATAGAATCATGTCCGGAGTGGGAGCGAGGCAATCCGTGTACAAAGTCCATAGCAATGTCCTCGAACTTCCACTCTGGAACTGGCAGTGGCTGTAATAAACCTCCCGGGCTCTTGCATTCCGCCTTCACACGCTGGCAGGTCTCGCAATGGGTCACAAAATCCGTGATCTCCCTCTTCATCCCGGGCCAATACATAGATCTCCGCAAATCTGCCCACATCTTGGTGATGCCGGGGTGCACTGAATATCTCGAGCAATGTGCCTTCTCGGAGTATGTCATCTCGAATACTGCCCCCTGCTGGTATGTAGATGCGCCCCCGGAACCGAAGAAGATCATCCTGTAGTGTGTAGTCCTCGACCTTGCCCCTCGCTAGGGCACTGAAAATCGGCTGTAACGCGGTCATCCAGCCTCTGATGTGCTCGGATGCGCTCCTGTATATCATCGCAGCTGATCACTGAGCTCAAATACTCTCTATATACCACTGGCTCGGTCTCGGACACCACGGTAATGTGCATGTCCTCCATCATCTGAAGCAGCTCTATGGACATCAATCGGGGCTCCGGTCCAGAAGTGCCGGCCCTCCTGCTCAAAGCATCCGCAACCGTGTTCGCTTTCCCCGGGTGATAGTGGATCTTGTAGTCATAATCACAGAGGAACTCCAGCCACCTCCTCTGTCTCAGATTTAAGTCCTTCTGCGTATCAATATACTTGAGATTCTTGTGATCTGAAAAGATGTCACAATGAATCCCGTATAGGTAATGTCTCCATATCTTTAGGGCGAAAACCACAGCCCCGAGCTCTAGATCATGTACTGGATAGTTATGCTCATGCTTCTTCAACTGTCGCGAAGCATAAGCAATAACGTGTCCATGCTGCATCAAGACTGCACCCATCCCCTGATAAGAGGCGTCCGTGTAGATCTGGAATCCTTCGCTCCCGGATGGAAGCGCAAGAATGGGGATGAGATGAGTCGGTCCTTCAGCTCCTGAAAAGCCGTCTCACACCGTTCTGACCAAACAAAATCAGCATCCTTCTTCGTCAAGGACGTGAGGGGGAGTGCTATCCTTGAGAACCCCTCCACGAACTTGCGGTAATAGCCTGCTAGTCCCAAGAAACTGCGGATGTCAGATGCGGTCTTCGGCCGTGGCCAATCCCTCACCGTCTCTATCTTGGCTGGGTCCACTGCTAACCCAGCCCCGCTGATCGTGTGCCCCAGGAATGCCACCTCCTGCAACCAGAACTGGCACTTCGAAAATTTTGCGTACATCTGTGTCTCCCTCAACCTCTGCAGGACCTGTGCAAAGTGCTCCGTATGCTCCTCCTGAGTCCGAGAATATATAAGGATGTCGTCGATGAATACTATCACAAAGCGATCCAAGAAAGGCTCGAAGACACGGTTCATCAGACTCATGAATGCAGCAGGAGCATTCGTGAGCCCAAAAGGCATCACCGTGAATTCGTATAGCCCATAGCGCGAACTGAAAGCCGTCTTCGGTATGTCTTCTTCCCTGATACGGAGCTGATAGTAGCCGGATCGCAGATCTAACTTGGAGAACCAGAATGCTCCCTGTAGCTGGTCAAATAACTCATCTATCCGAGGCAGAGGATAGGTGTTGCGGACCGTCAACCGGTTCAGCTCCCGGTAATCTATACATAATCGCAGTGATCCGTCCTTCTTCTTCACAAATAGAACTGGCGCTCCCCATGGCGATGAACTAGGCCGTACAAATCCTGACTCGACTAGCTCCTGCAGTTGAGTTCGGAACTCTGCTAACTCTCTAGGAGCCATCCTGTAGGGTGCTCGGGACACCGGCTTCGCTCCCGGCACTAGCTGAATCCTGAAATCCAAGTCTCTAGCAGGCGGTAGCCCGGGCAATTTCTCCGGGAATACGTCGGAGAAATCCCGAACCACCGGAATATCTGAGATAGTCGCCTCTGTCCCCACCATCTCGAAGCAGACAATATAGACTTCTTCACCCTGCTCATGGGCCTTCACAGCCTGTATAGAAGATAATAGTAGGTGGCAGACAGGCTGGATACCTTCAACGATAACATGAGAGTCGCCATGTCTCAGCGTGATCCTCCTGGACGGACAATCTATCTGGGCATGGTTCCGGTGCAACCAGGCCATGCCCAAGATCAAGTCAAAGTCCTGCAGCTTCAGAATAGTCGCCGGCGCCTCAAAAGCCTTGCCGCCAATCTCGGCCTCCATGTCGCAATGTGCAGTAGTTCGCAGCTCCGACCCATCGGGTAGGCGTACCCTCATCTCTAGTCCAGGGAACCTCTCCACGCCTTCGAGTCCGTCGATGAAGGCCTCGGATACGAACGAGTGTGAAGCACCCGTGTCGAAAAGAGTATGAGCGGGCTTGCCGCTGATCATGACTATGCCTGAGGTTTGTTTATGTGAAGGTTAATGGTTATCCTATGGTTCCAAGTACTATATATATATCATTGGGAAAAATTAAGGAAATTCAAAATTAACTTCAAGTACCTGTAATGACCTCCTCGGGATTTCTCGGCTCTGTGAGGTCCAAGGCGTATATCTGCTCCTGCTCGCGCCTCCTGCCATGATATCCCCGGCCTCGGCCTCGTCCTCGGCCTCGTCCTCGGCCCTGCTGTACTGGGGCCACTGGAGGTGGAGGAGGAGGAGGGGGATGGAATCGGTGCGGGCACTCCGACCTGATGTGCCCAGGCTGGCGGCATCCATAACAAACCACTTGTCGGTGGCCTCGGTCATCCTGTCTCCTCGGATCATGTATCTGTAGAGGTGGGGGAGCCAAAGCTGGAGGAGGCCCTGCTCCTGCCTGAAGTTGGGACGACGACGTCCCCCACCCCTCCTGTATCCAATGGTCCTGCCCCTCTGAGAGCCCCTACTGCTCTCACCTGACGTCGATCCATCAAATGGTCTCTTCCCTCCGGCTCGCACCATCAGCTGGTCAGCCTCCAGCTTCTTCGCCATCTCGATGATCTGTCTGGATGTGCCATGAGAAATGAATAACAGAGCCTGCCTCAGATCATCCCTGAGGCCCCGGTAGAACCTCTTCGCATACCTCCTATCGTCGGTGTCCTGAATCCCCGCGAACCTGGCCAAGTGGGAGAACTCCCTCTGGTACTCTATCACAGATCTGGTCCCCTGCTTGAGGTTCAAAAACCTCTCCTCCAAAGCATCCCTGTCCGTAGTAGAGACGAAGTGCTCCAGGAACACATCGCCAAACTCCTCCCAAGAAATCTCTGACAACTCAAAGTCCGCATAAGTAGTCTCCCGGACTGACTTCCACCATCTCTTCGCGTGGGCCTCTAGCACGGAGGTGGCTAGAGGTACTGCCTGGCCGACTGGGCAGCTGATGCCCGCTAAGATCTCGTGTATGGCCTCCAGCCATTCTTCTGTCTTCACTGCATCCTCTGTCCCACGGTACGTCGGTGGGGACAGGCTCTTGAATGCACTCAGCCAGCTCGACCCCGGATTTGGCTGTGGAGCCGGGACTTGCTGGGCTCTAAAGGCATCCAAAATCGCCGTCAGGGTCTGCCCCATCTCCGTATGTAGGAATGGAGTGGCAGCTGGAGGGGGAGGAGCCGCATTTTGCGGCGCCGCGACCTGTGGAGGTTGCATAAAGGTAAGGTTAAAGCAAAATTGGCCTAACAAATTGTACTTCGTGGACCATTTCTGTGACTTTTGTACATGGGCACACCACTGCTTCCGCTGCATAGTTTGTCCGCAAACTAATGCTGGGGCGGGGGTGGTCCCATGTTGTGGACTTCTTTCTCATATGATCGTTGGTCAAGTGATACCAGTTTGTAAGACCCCCCTCCCCCTTACCAAGGAGGGCTACCGGATCTTATGCCCAGAACCGCCGTCTTACGGTGGCACTAACTCACGGGTTAGTCGACACCGCAACACGCCGATTCTGCCGGCTAGTACGATCATAAACCTGTAGGCCAATATGAGAAATAAGAAGTAAAACTGTGTATAAAATGCCATCAGTCCACAAGTCACAGTACAATCATATAGAAGAAATGAATAGTACAATAGTCCACAGAATAGTACAGAAGAAAGAGTAAAAAGGGCTTATGCCCAGTACATCAAATCTCTCTCTCACAAAAAGTAAATGCGGAAGCTATACTAGAACATCAAGACTCGTCCCACCTGAGGACGCACAGTAGTAGTGGTAGCCTGCTGAAGCGGTATCTGCTCCTCATGTCCTGCCTCCTCGACGTGCTGGTGCTCCATCTCCACGGGCTCCTAAAAATAGTTGGTCACCGACCATTAGTCAAAAAGACTAAGTCGTTTCCTCCACACCTCGCCCCGCAGCTCCTAGGCACCGAGCGGGAGGACGAAGCGGAGGACAACAAGGGGTAGCAAAATGGAAGCAGGTGACAATATCTATCTAAAGTGGTACTAAGTAATGAAATTCTACTCTAGCAATGCTAAGTACAGTACAAGTAGTAAGTAAGTAAGTACGGTGCAGTAAAGGAGAGTAAAGAAACAACAGTATAAACAAGTAAATAAACTAAACTACCACTAAGCTATCATCACAATCGTACCCTAACTTATATAAGTGCCCATACAAGTATATAAGTTAGGATTTCCAGGAAATATAACTTATCATATAAAAGAGCCCATACTAATTTATATGATAAGGATCTATGAAGCGTATGACCTAATATGAATGAATGATATGATGCAATTTTATGCGCAGGCAAGTGCAACTCACACACAACGACTCTGTGATCACAGACCTTTAGTTCCCACTTTTTGAGAGCTAGCATCACTCTCGGGTACCACCGCTGTGGCTACGGCAGCAGCGGAGCGGGCGTCTCCGCTTCTAGACCGGTATGCACACTACCAAGCCTTAGACCCCTCTCATACGCCTCTGTACACGTCCAAGGTGCACTCTAGAGTCTCGCGTACGTACTTTGCTGACAAACCCGTCAGTCTTGTTGGGTCGGATGTGTGTTATCGGGGGTCGTCCTCCAGACCGCAGTGTAAAACAACCCACTGGCCCCTCTAACTCCCACACCGCCTGGTGCACCGTACTGCCATCGGTGTGACGAACGGCCAGTACCGCATGCCCCGCCACGATATTTATGCACATGCAAGTAATTCACACCGAGCCTTCCGCTCGCAGGACCAAAACCCGTCCTGAATCCCTCAAACCCAAACCCGGGTGAGAACGCACATTAGTGCCTTTATGTCAATTCCCTCCAACCCTAAACGGGTGAACATATATCATGAAACTCTCCAACCCAAACACGGGCGAGAAGGTACAACCATGTCCTAACCTATTAAGCTACTCTTGTCTACGGTTTATTATACTTAGAGATTTAAGGTTAATCCCAGGACTGCCCCCGGTATTCCCTGTGAAGGGCTCTCAAGGGGCACTAGGAACTGTGTTGGGATTACGCCCAGCATTCCCTTTCGCAAGGATACTTATTTTAGTTGATGACTACCCATGTATCCCCCAGCTCTCCTTATTGCTTAAGTATAACCCTAGTGACTTAAGGTGTTACCGGGTACCGACGGTCTTCCGCCGATCCCCCACTCCAGTTGATGACCAAGACTTGCACTTTTGATTCCTCACTACGACAACTCTACCCACCAGGGTTACTCGTGTTGAACTCTCTCTTATTTCTGCCGATAATCAATCCCCTGGTAATTCCCTAAGGCAAGACCTATTTGTGTTATATGCAGACCATGACCTATGTTTACCCTAGAAATGTGATCTTCCAAAACTTAAGGCATCTTGCCTCTAAATATTTATCCTAGGGTATTATGGACTAAGGGAACTACCCTAAAGATTCTCATAATTTTTCCTGGCCAAATGGTCTTTTAATTAATTCTTTTAATTTAAATGCTCGGCCACTTTACACATGAAGTGATTTAATTAAGCATCCTCTGACTTAGGAAATTTTTCCTGAGATGTATATTAACCAATTATCACTGCCTTCAGAATTTCATAATTTTCTTTAAATTATTTATTGTCATTTTCTATTTAATAACAATCCCGTATAAATTCCATTTTACACATGAAGTATAAGCATTATATTCTCAAAATTCCAGAAAAATTACAGAGCCTTTAAGACACTAAATTATGGCTATTGGCAGAGATTCATCAAAATTGAATGTAAGGTGGCCTATGGGGTTCCATTATAAGTTATTTACCAAAATGCCATTGTACTAATTTAACACAAGTAATGTATCCAATAAATTCTGAGAAATTCATGATAACCTAATAACAATATTGTATGACAGTAGAATAAATCCCAAATTTTTCAGAGGTATATATATATCATTTCAAGAATTATCATGATAAGGGTAAAATGGGAAATTTAGGGTATCTACTCCAAGGTTCTTCAAAACAGAGAAATCATAATTTTCCTAGGTCAAGTGTGATGTAATCTATGCCTTGGTAATGTTGTTTGGATTTGTTCTTGAATAAATTCTATTTTCCAAATTTTAATTCCAAAATAGCTATTTTTAAATTAAATTCCAATAAATGGAATTTTGATTCCAAAAATTCCATCATTAATTTGAGGGGTGAAATTTACCCTAATGAACCACTGAAAATAATTTCATGACACTTGCATGTCACCATTGGACTAAATACACAAATTTGCATTTTTCCTATTTGCACACCAAGCCTTAACATAGGCTAGCACATGCAAGTGGATTCTCCCACATGCAGTGATCCCAAGGTGCTGAAAATTTTATCATGCACCAAGGGTGACCCCACTGACCCACCACCAAAATTTGGGGCCATGGGGAGGAGTAGAACTCCACATATGCCATTAATTTAAATTTTGATATTTTTCCAAAAACTATAGGAAAATGTTTTCTAAAAATTCCTAAATTTTGGCAGGAGGTAAGTTAGCCCTAATAATGCATGTGCCCAAAATTTGGGATCATGGTGACTAATATTGAGACTAGGGCATCCAATATATTTTTTGACCTAGTCTAGGACCAGTCCTAGGAGAAAGGTCCTACAGGGCTGTACCCTACACCAAAATGTATGTTTAGGGTGGCATTTTAAAGGTAAGACCCTAGGCTACAATTTTCATTAAGGGCCTAAGCTCTGGAAATGCCTCTAAGAGGCCTAAAATTAACTTGCAAGAAGGCTGAATACATGTGACAGAAATATTACTATTCATTTATTAATCCTGATTTATATTAAAATCGGCGCACGAATCTTAAAGCAAGAATGGACGGCATCGGGTTATCGTCTACCTCCAGCCAACGTCTGAGATCGAGCCGACCTGGAGCGATTTTGCCGGCGGTTTCCGGCCAGCTGAGGCGTCGCCACCTCCGGCCAATGGTGCCATCACCTTCACGGTGGTGGTGGCTATCATTTCCCGGCGATGGGGCGGCGGGAGACGGCGGCGACGGCGATCCCGAGCGGTTTCATAAACTTAGAATTTTCTAGATTTTCTCACATGGCATCGGGCTCAATTGAGCCCGATCTCTCGCCTAATTGATCTAAGAGGCTAGTGCGGGTAGAGGTGAAGTGAAACGCACCATAATCGGGGCTTGGCTGCGGGTCAGGCGGCGGTTTGCCGTGGTGGTGGTGCGCCGGCGAGCTCCTCCCCGAAAGTTGCATTCTCCACCGTTCTCCATGTGTAGGTAGTCGAATTCCACTCCTCTGGACCTTCTGAAGCTAATGGAGGGGTTATTTGGGGCTGATAGAGGGTATATGGGGAGATAAGCCCAATGTGAGCTCGGTTTGAGCTTTGGTTGTGTCACCATGGGTGCCATGTGGCTCTCAGCTCTGTATTTCTGCTGGAAATGAAGAGGGGAAGTCAGCCACCTGGTTTTGGGCAGCCAAAACCAGCTGATGGGGTGGCCATGTGGCCACCATTCCTCTTCATCCTCTTTCTCTCTCCACTTCTCCTAAAATTTCCAAATTTACCCCCTTGCATGCATTCTCTCTCCTGATTTAGAGGGGTAGGGTTGGTCTTATTCACTTGGGCTGACTTTGGGCCAAGTTTAGTGGGCTTGGTCCAAGGGAACTTGACTTGGCCTTCATTTCACTCTTTAGGTCAATTTGTTGACCAAATTGACTTTTAGGGTTGACTGGTCAACTATGGTGGGTGGACTGACCCCACTTGGTGGAAATGGGTCTAGTGGCACCACCCAACTTGGTTTGGGTCAAGGGGGTGCCCCACTTAGGTTAATTAGGCCTATGAGTGTGGGTTTGACCAGATTAAGCCCAAGGTTGACCTTGGTCAACTGGGGTCAAAATGTTGACCCAGTGACATACCCTAGGGTCCACTTAGATTGTTTTTAGGGTTAGGGCAATGTGGTGGGGTCATGGTGTGGCTAGGGTCCTTAATTAGGCTAGTCTGACCTAGTTTGACTTGGTCCTATAGTGGGCTCCACATGGCCACCACCCACTATCTAGGGTCAAACCTAGTTGATCCTCTTAGGTCTCACCTCATGCCTAACCCAATCTAAGTTGAGGGGTCCAGAAGTAACATGGGATGTTACAGCTCACACATAGCACTTGCTAGTGTGGCAAACACAAACATTCACACCATAAGTAACTTAAGCCAACAAACCACCGCATCACTCACAAGCATGAACAATAGTAAATAACATTAGCCCAAGGTTCATCAAAGTTCTTGCATCAAATAATAATGAAAATCCAATACAAAAACCTAGAAATGTGGAAGAGAAAGGTAGAGATACAAAAAATGAACGAGTATTTGCCGTAGACGTGGGAAGAAGCACGGGGTTATCAATCCGTGTCCAGCGAGCCACTCATCGGTTGCGTCCGGGATCGGGAAAGGCTGTCACCGCTTCCTAAGCGACCGTCTTCTCGTTGGTCTACGTTATCCACGTCAAACCTTCACTTCTTCCTTACTTTGTGGAGATCGTAGAGTGGAAACTCACTTCTTTACGCCATGGATGCAAGGGAACTTCATAGGGAGCAAAGCCCTAGCTTTGAGGATGAAGAACGGGGCAAACCCCCTTCCGGCAGAATAAAACGGCTGCCAAATCCGGTCTAGGAGAAATCTACAGCTTAAATAGTAAAAGTCAGAAAACATGGTCACGCACGGTCGGGCGCACGACCGTGCGTGAACCGTGCGATATTAATAATTAGAAGGCGCCTGAAGAAGAAGATGTGTTGACCCGTGCGTTTCCTTTGCGCACGAGCGGTCATCCCGTGCGTGAAGTAATTTGCACGGGTAACGACAGAGAGCAGAAATTGCAGGCAACCAGGTGAAATCATGTGTTTTACGTGCGCACGGGCGCTTCTGCATGTGCGTGAAGAAGACGCACGACCAACCATAGAACAGAGAGAGACCAGAAGGCTACAGGAAAACCGTGCATTCCCTTCACGCAATATTCCGAATAAACCGTGCGTTAAGATCGTCGAGCTCATCTCGACGTTTCTCCTGCACAAACAAAACGCACGATCACAAAGGACCGTGTTCTAAGAAAATGCACGACCGTGCGTTTTCCTCAAACCTGCATTCCAAACTTGGGGAAAACGCACCACCTGCACAAAAAAACCAAAACATGGAGCACCAGCATCCAGCAACAATACGCAACATAAAAATAAACAAAAAGAACCATGGGGAGCACCATGTACTTACCCCCAACAAGAGAATGCACAATTGCACACACATGGGCCAAAACAATGCACTTACCATGAAAAACTATGTAAATGAAATATCAACGATAATATACTAAAATTGAAGTGCAAGTGCACGAAAACTAGCCCAGATGAGTCCGAAAAACACTATATAAATCGGACTCATCACACCCCCAGACTTACCTGTTTGCGCGTCCCGAGCAAACAAAATCTATGCAGATAAGGAAAATAAAATAGCTAACACAGAAATTGAGATACGGAGTACCATGCGAAGTCGCATACTCATACGCGTAAATATATAATAGAAGAAATTTCTAAGTATACAAAATAGTTTATACTTTTCACAATGCGTATCAACATTTTATTATTACGCAAAAATGGAATCACGGTGAATCTTCCGGTCACGCGTAGGGAGAAAGTAAACTAATTGCTAGGCGAGAATTGCCAAAGATTAGGGCTCGAGATAACTTCCAAAGGAATCCACCAATGTCGATGACCATATGCTTTCCCATTCGTACTCTCTCCACGACACTGTTTTGGTTCACAAACGAATCAATAGAACTCTAGGTGAAGAGATGGGGCTTGGGTTACGGTGAGGTAAACAAAGATAAACAGGAAGGATAGGCAACTAATCTAAATGAGCTATCATAAAAATAGAATCCATTCGCTAATCCAAAATACATGTGGGTACACACCACACCCCCAGACTTTAATTTTTACTAAATGGGTGTGTGCACCGCATACTCCAAAAACAATCTCCTTTTAAAAAGAATTTTCAATTATACTCTTTCTTTTCACTTTTCTTTTCCACATATTTTTTTTATCTTTTTATTTCTACAATTTTAGCAAATATAAACCTTGGAGAACATTCACATATTCTGATGGCGCGGCCCCTCCTCCACCAGTTGAAGACGATGCTGATGATGTTGTTGATGATCCGGTTGCTAAGGCCATACGACTCAAGGACGTGAGGCGGCACGATGACGCTAACGGACGACTACGCTACAATCTCCGCCCGCGCCGTGCTACCGCCACGGCAACGCCTTAGTTTTATTTATTTCCTTTTCGTGCACTTTATTTTATAATTGGAATATAAAATTATCCTATGCTTATGTGATAATTTTATATTCATTGCATGTGTTGTTGTATTTTCAATTTGAACTATTTTAGTTTTGGTGTGCAATTAGCCATTCAGATGGATGAGATTAAATCTCCATCATGAAGGGCTAAGGCTTATTTGTAACTCCTATTAGCCATTCGGATGGATGAGATTAAATCTCCATCATGAAGGGCTAAGTGTTGGGTATTGTATCCACAATGTACCTGATTTGAAGAAGCCCCTGGACAAGCTAAGGTCAATAGACTATGTATTTGATAAAATTTTTCAAGTTGTACTTGCAGTTTCTCCACGCTAAGTGCACACCAATGTCAGGGTGCAGTAGGTCAATATACACGGATCTGCACGACGTAATCCCTCGTTGAGCAGATCAGTGTGTTGGCCTATGTGTACTCTCTCTATTGGAGTGCACTTACTTTCAAGTACAGGGCCGCTCATATGCAAGAGAAGACAAGGAGCATGGAGGATCAAGGAGCAGCTCCTAGGTGGAAGACGAAAAATCGTCCAAGGCAAATTCGACGAGAATCACCAAGTGATTCTCGCCGAATCGGCGAGAATCACTTGGTGATTCTCGCCGAATTGACGAGAATCATCAATGATTCTCGCCGACTCCTTCTGGCCATCTCAATATGGTGCCAAGTAAGATTCGGCGAGAATCGCTTGTAATTCCCGCCGAACCAATGGTCATGCAGCCCATGAATATAAGTTGAATTCGTTGAGAATCGACAAGTAATTCGACGAGAATCACAATCGATTCTCGACGAATCGTCGAGAATCACTTGATGATTCTCGCCGATTCGTCGAGAATCGTCTGCGATTCTCGCCGATTTTTCCTTGGCGTTTTCTCAGTTAATTTCCTGAACCGGATTCTGTCTCAGCTAATTTCCTGAACCGGATTCTGCCGCTGTTTAATATCTGGACCGGGACTTGGGGGCTATCTCTGTGGGTCCCACAAACGGTCTTATTGGGGGTAGCTACAGTATAAATACATGGGTATTTTGAACCGTACCCACACAGAAAAATACGCGAGCTCACGGAAACCCTAAAATCGCGAAATCCTTCCGCCGCCTCCGTCGCCGCTCGCGCAAGTCCGTCGCCGCCACCGATAGATCTTCTTCCCGATCTCCGGCGACAGTAGCTTAGCAAGGCTTGAGTCTCACGAGTCTATCCAGAGATCCTTTGTCTCTCGATTTGTTGATCGGAAACACTTCCCATCCGAATCGATCGAGACGACCGATCCTCGTGTGACCGTTGGTAGACCGAGCTTGCTTCGCAACGAAGTTTGGATCTCCAAGTTCAGCAGCTGCTCTTCATCGTAGCCGCCGATCCCGAAGCTAGCCGCCGCTCGTGTGCCGCCGCCGGTTCCGGGGAAATCCTCTCCAAGAGAGACCAAGGTCGTAGACTCTTCATCGACTTCAAGAACACGTCGTCGAACAAAGAGGAACACCGGTGTCTCCAAGAGAAGTTTGTATCACGTGTACATTCTACTTTTATTTCATTGTAAAGGAACTTTAGTTCCGTGTTGTAAGGGTTGGGTGCAACCCGATTTGTGGGAGTGTTGACTCTCACGTGTGGAAGGGCTCCTTCCGTTAGTGAAGGGATTGGATTTCAATCCCGTTGGTGAAGTGACCGAGTCGTCCCTTGTTGGGGAGATAGGTCGAAGGGGGAAAGTGGATGTACCCAAGTCGGGGAACCACTATAAATTTGCTGTGTTTTCTGTGTGCTGTGTGTGTTGTTTTTATTGTGCAGGTACATCTGTAAATTCCGCAAAAGAACCACACGTCACCTATCCCCCCCCCATAGGTGCTCATAGCCGACACTAGGTGGACTTTCAAGTGGTATCAGAGCGAGGTTCCTCAACAAAAAGGCTAACACCTTGAGGTGAATCCTGCCACTAGTGTCAATAAGGAGACATACAGCTACTATGGACGGGCTCAAGTACTCCGGCAAGATCCCAGTGTGCAACAGACTTAACTTTCCTATCTGGAAGGAAAGGATCAGGTTCTATATGGAAGCAGTGGACCCTCGACTGTTCATGATCGTGCTGGAGGGACCTTATGTACCCACTAAGGCCTCCACCATTGATCCCACCAAGAAAGTGCCAAAGACACTCTCTGAAATGGACAAGGATGAGATGGTCCTAGTGGGCCTTGACATGAAGGCAAGAAACATCCTGGTCAGCGCGGTTGACGACTCTATGATGCAAAACTTCAGCAACTGCAGGACAGCTCAGGAGATTTGGCAGTGCCTGATCATCCTAATGGAGGGCACGTATGAAGTGAGGGATGATCGGAGATCCCTCCTGAACCAGAAGTATGAGGCCTTCCGGCAAGGGCCTAAGGAAGAGATCGGAGTCACATACGAGAACTTCCTGAAGATTGTTAACGCCCTCAAGGGCTATGGAAGAGTGTTCACCAATGGTGAACTCAATGACAAATTCCTTAGGTCCCTTACTAAGGAATGGGATACAAAGATCTGCGCCATCAGAGAATTTGGCAGACTAGCAGAAACTGATCCACAAATCCTGTTCGGGAAGCTGATGTCCTATGAACTTCAGCTGAACACCAGGAAGGCAGAGGAAGAAGCAGAGAAGGCTGCTGCAAAAGAAAAGACTGTGGCCCTAAAAGCCAGTCACTCCAGAAAAGGGAAGGGTGCGGTGTCGTACCGTGCCAGAAATAAGGAAGAAGAGGAGGACTCCGATCCATGCTCCTCCAGCTCAGAACTGTCGGAAGAGGATTTCTCCCTCATCACTCGAGAGTTCAAGAAATTCCTCAAGATGAGGAATCAAAGGAAGAGAGACGGCTCCTCATCCAGACATCAGAAGAAAAACTACTCTTCTGACAGGTATGCATCTAAACCTAACAAACATCGTTCTTCTGATATTATTTGCTTTGGATGCAATAAGCCAGGTCACGTCGTGGCCGACTGCCATCAAAACAAAAGAGATAAAGGGAAAGGAGAAGAGCTCAAATCCTCCAGAGATAAGAAAGAGCGGAGCTACATCGCAAGAAGACCAAAGACACTAAGTGAGTCTGATTCCTCAGACTCCAGTGATGATGAGGAAGCCTACTTCGGGCTGGTGGGTCGCTCAGACTCAGAAGGAGAATGTCCCCCATTTACTGGGAAGGTAAAAGCTCACACCCCTCTTTCCGACTCCGACTCTGATCCTGAGTCTCAGGATGATGAACCTGAGGATGTCCCTTCGGCCCGCGAAGCTGAACTCCTCGAGAAGTATGAGCTTCTGCTCAACACCTTCGACGAGTGCCGTAAGAGACTGAGGGCTGAGAAGAAGGAAGTAAAATTCCTTAAGGCTGAGTGTGTATCCCTAAGGGAAGAGGTCACTAGTTTGATTTCTCTCCGGCAGGAACACCTTGACCTGACTTCAAAGCACTCAGAGTCTTTGCAGCTCCTTGATCTCAAGCAGGAGGAAGTCAACAAATTGGAAGAACTACTTGCGGCAGAAAGGAAGATCGTACAGAGCTTCTCTATGCCAAAAACAGTGCTTCCAGTCGTTGACACCTTCTCTGCTCAGGCCAAAGGAGCTGGCTTGGGGCATGTTGGGGCATCTGGTTCTTCATCTCGGAGAAACAAGAACCAGAGGAAGAATAAGGCCGCCAAGAAGGCCTCTGCTGATGAAAAGGGGAAGGCTCCTCTTAGTCCTGTTGCGTTCAGAAAGCCTGGCTTTCCTTGCAACCAACATGACTTTGAGTCAACATTTGGGCATTATTTCCGGCCCTCGGTTGCAAAGCCTAAGAGCCGGTATGACGGTTGGAACTTCCCCCGGAACTTTGGTGAGAGTGCCTTCAAGGCACCTTATGAGGAGATCCACATAGGAAATTATGGTCCGTTCTCTAGCGGCCATAATGGAAAGCAGGCGCCAAAAGTCAAGCCTGTTATTCAAAAGGTGACAAAGTCATGTGACTGCCATCACCATGAGGCCTCCACCTCCAGATCCAAGGCCCCAGCTGTACCCGTTGTTCCCAGGGTAAGGCAGGAGCCTCGGAAGAGATACAACAGGTTCGACTGTTGGTGCTGTGGCAAAGTCGGTCACTTTGCCGTGGATTGTTGGTTTAATCCAAGGAACTACGAGACTCCCCATGTTAACAATGCGAGACCGACCACTCGTAGGGTTAACCGACCGAGGGGGAGTGTGCTAACCAGGAATCTAGGACCCAAGTTCGATTGGGTTCCTAAGGCAAATTAATTTTGTTTTGCAGGAATGTCCAAAGGCCACCAAAACGCCAATCTGGTATTTGGACAGTGGATGCTCCCGGCATATGATCGGGACAAGAAGCCTGCTGCGTGATTACACTCCAGTCGAGAATGGACCCAAAGTCATCTTTGGAGGGTCAGATCGAGGAGTCACCAGAGGTTATGGTATGATTTCCAACGGTATAATCTCTATCACCGACGTGGCTTATGTTGAAGGGTTAAACCATAACCTGATCAGTGTAAGTCAGTTATGTGATAAAGGTTATGACGTTAAGTTCTGCAAGGTTAAATGTCTGATAATTTCACGTTCCTCCTCTGAGACGGTATTATCAGGCATTAGGAGCAGAAATATCTTCTGCTTAGATTTTCTTAGTATAGATTCATCTACCCCCGTATGCCTTGTGGCAACAGGCAGTGCTTCTCTTTGTGAACAATGGCACAAGAGATTGGCACATATTAATTATAAGACAATTAGTATGCTATTTTCTAAGAATTTAGTAAGAGATGCTCCCAGTATCAAGTGCATCAAGGATAGCCCCTGTCATGCTTGCCAGATGGGCAAACAGACACGGGCTACCTTTAAGAGCATTGCAGACAAAGACTCTTCCCGATGTCTTTATCTGCTACATATGGACTTGTTTGGCCCAATGCAAGTTCATAGTTTGGGAGGCAAGTCATATACGCTAGTGATAGTTGATGATCACTCACGGTTTACATGGGTGTTCTTTTTGAAACGAAAGTCAGATACTTTTGACATCTTCACTAATTTTGTCAAGCAAGTTCAGAACGAATTTAACTGCTCCGTGGTCAAAATCCGAAGTGACCATGGAACAGAATTCGAATCTGGTGCTATGACAGAATTTTGTGAAGAACAAGGTATCTTTCATGAGTTTTCCTCCCTGCGCACTCCTCAGCAAAATGGAGTTGCGGAGAGGAGAAATAGAACTCTCATTGAGGCCTGCACGACTATGTTGAAAGATGCTTCTCTCCCGGAATACTTCTGGGCAGAGGGTGTCAATACGGCATGTCATGTACAAAACCGAGCGTTGATCAACAAACATCATCGTAAGACGCCCTACGAGCTACTGAAAGGCAGGAAACCAACCATGTCCTACTTGAGGATCTTTGGTTGCAGATGCTATGTACTAAATAATGGGAAGTATCCGCGTACTAAATTCGGTGAAAAATGCTTCGAAGGCATATTCATGGGATATAGTTCCCATAGTCGGGCATATAGGGTCTTCAATAAGAAAACCTTAGTGGTAGAAGAATCAATAAATGTTGTATTTGATGAAGGAAGCTTGCTTAACAGCAATTCTTCCAGTTGTATTCTTGAAGATGCAGGTGCTAGACTTGACCAGCTGAATCTGGATGAGACCCCTAAAGATGACGCACCCAAGTACGTCAAAGTTTCCACCTCCACGTCATCTGAAAATGTTGAAGATCAAGATGGAACAAATCTTTTAGAAGAACGAGAAGCACAAGAAGTAGCTGAAGCTCCAGACGCCAGACTTCTAGAGCTCCGTCACGTGAGGGATCATCCTAGAGAACAGATCATCGGAGATCCTCGTGTAGGCGTCAGAACTCGAAGAGGTACAACTAACGAAGTATTGCATCTCAGCTTCCTGTCTCAGGTTGAGCCAAAGAAGTTCGATGAGGCGAACAAGGATGCGGAATGGATTCTGGCCATGCAAGAGGAACTACATCAATTCGAACGTTGCAAGGTTTGGACGCTGGTTCCCAGACCATACAAGCAGAATGTCATTGGCACGAAGTGGATTTTCAGAAACAAGCTGGATGAACATGGTGTCATCATAAAGAACAAGGCCAGGCTGGTGGCTCAAGGTTACAGACAGGAGGAAGGGATTGACTTCGACCAAACCTTCGCACCAGTCGCAAGGCTCGAGGCAATCCGGTTGTTCCTGGCATATGCTTCACACAAAGGATTCACTGTCTACCAAATGGATGTGAAATCGGCATTCCTGAACGGAGACCTGAAAGAGGAAGTATACGTCGCTCAACCCCCAGGTTTTGTCGACCCTACTTATCCCAATCACGTTTATTTTCTTAATAAGGCCTTATATGGGTTGAAACAAGCTCCACGAGCTTGGTATGAGACTTTATCTAGCTTTCTTCTTGAGAACAAGTTCTCTAGAGGTAAAATAGATAAAACATTGTTTCTCCGGGAAGTCAAAGGCAAGATTTTGCTGGTGCAAATCTATGTCGATGACATAATATTCGGCTCAACGGACAACAATCTTTGCAAAAAGTTTTCCAAACTTATGCAAGGAAAGTTTGAAATGAGCAGTATGGGAGAGCTCAAGTATTTCTTAGGCCTTCAAGTGAAACAGTCTGAGGATGGAATTTTCATTTCTCAGACGAAGTTCACAAATGAACTCCTTAAGAAATTCGGTATGGAGAGTGCAACCTCTATGAGGACTCCAATGGGATCCACCATGTCTCTGGATAAGGATGAGAAAGGTAAACCTTTCGATGAAACCAAATACAGAAGCATCATTGGATCCCTGCTCTACCTTACTGCCAGTAGACCGGATATTATGTTCTCCACATGTGTATGTGCCCGATATCAGGTGAACACTAAGGAATCTCACTATGTCGCTGCAAAGCGAATTCTAAGATACCTTAAAGGTACTCCTAATCTTGGCTTGTGGTACCCGAGGAACAATGATGTCGAGCTAATAGGCTTTTCAGATGCTGATTTTGCAGGGAGCAGGGATGACAGGAAAAGCACCTCCGGGACGTGTCAATTCCTCGGCAGGAGGCTTATCTCATGGAACAGCAAGAAACAGAATTGCGTTGCAACCTCCACAGCAGAGTCCGAGTATATCTCGGCAGGAAGCTGTTGCGCACAACTCCTTTGGATCAGAAATCAGTTAGCCGACTACAACCTTCAGTTCAAGGAAGTTCCAATGTACTGCGACTCCTCCAGTGCAATTGCCATTGCCAACAATCCGGTGTCGCACAGCAGAACGAAGCATATTGAAGTACGCTACCACTTCATTAGGGAGCACGTGGAGAACAAGGATATCTCTCTCTGTTATGTCCCCACGGACAAGCAGATTGCTGATGTATTCACAAAGCCCCTAGACGAGGCAAAGTTCAATCTTTTCAAGACAGAATTGGGGATGCTCAATTATGAAGAATGAAGACTACAGAGGCTCCCAACTCGTGCATAATCTGAGGGGGAGCCGGGAATTCCAGCGTGAGTACAGATGCAAGAACTGAGGGGGAGCTAAGGGCCAAAGGTTCCTGACCCCGATTTGCCGAAGCCGAAAAGGGGGAGATAACCCTCTCGGGGTCAAGGCTAAGGTGGCTCCAGCTTGCTCCCAAGCACTCGGTATTGGTAAGGGATGTCTCCACTTAATGATGTTACGTTTATGGTCTTCAGTTGCTTTCCTTCTCACTTGCTCTATTCACCTTAGCTTGTAGGGTTTAGGCTTCTTCAAATAGGGGGAGATTGTTGGGTATTGTATCCACAATGTACCTGATTTGAAGAAGCCCCTGGACAAGCTAAGGTCAATAGACTATGTATTTGATAAACTTTTTCAAGTTGTACTTGCAGTTTCTCCACGCTAAGTGCACACCAATGTCAGGGTGCAGTAGGTCAATATACACGGATCTGCACGACGTAATCCCTCGTTGAGCAGATCAGTGTGTTGGCCTATGTGTACTCTCTCTATTGGAGTGCACTTACTTTCAAGTACAGGGCCGCTCATATGCAAGAGAAGACAAGGAGCATGGAGGATCAAGGAGCAGCTCCTAGGTGGAAGACGAAAAATCGTCCAAGGCAAATTCGACGAGAATCATCAATGATTCTCGCCGACTCCTTCTGGCCATCTCAATATGGTGCCAAGTAAGATTCGGCGAGAATCGCTTGTAATTCCCGCCGAACCAATGGTCATGCAGCCCATGAATATAAGTTGAATTCGTTGAGAATCGACAAGTAATTCGACGAGAATCACAATCGATTCTCGACGAATCGTCGAGAATCACTTGATGATTCTCGCCGATTCGTCGAGAATCGTCTGCGATTCTCGCCGATTTTTCCTTGGCGTTTTCTCAGCTAATTTCCTGAACCGGATTCTGCCTCAGCTAATTTCCTGAACCGGATTCTGCCGCTGTTTAATATCTGGACCGGGACTTGGGGGCTATCTCTGTGGGTCCCACAAACGGTCTTATTGGGGGTAGCTACAGTATAAATACATGGGTATTTTGAACCGTACCCACACAGAAAAATACGCGAGCTCACGGAAACCCTAAAATCGCGAAATCCTTCCGCCGCCTCCGTCGCCGCTCGCGCAAGTCCGTCGCCGCCACCGATAGATCTTCTTCCCGATCTCCGGCGACAGTAGCTTAGCAAGGCTTGAGTCTCACGAGTCTATCCAGAGATCCTTTGTCTCTCGATTTGTTGATCGGAAACACTTCCCATCCGAATCGATCGAGACGACCGATCCTCGTGTGACCGTTGGTAGACCGAGCTTGCTTCGCAACGAAGTTTGGATCTCCAAGTTCAGCAGCTGCTCTTCATCGTAGCCGCCGATCCCGAAGCTAGCCGCCGCTCGTGTGCCGCCGCCGGTTCCGGGGAAATCCTCTCCAAGAGAGACCAAGGTCGTAGACTCTTCATCGACTTCAAGAACACGTCGTCGAACAAAGAGGAACACCGGTGTCTCCAAGAGAAGTTTGTATCACGTGTACATTCTACTTTTATTTCATTGTAAAGGAACTTTAGTTCCGTGTTGTAAGGGTTGGGTGCAACCCGATTTGTGGGAGTGTTGACTCTCACGTGTGGAAGGGCTCCTTCCGTTAGTGAAGGGATTGGATTTCAATCCCGTTGGTGAAGTGACCGAGTCGTCCCTTGTTGGGGAGATAGGTCGAAGGGGGAAAGTGGATGTACCCAAGTCGGGGAACCACTATAAATTTGCTGTGTTTTCTGTGTGCTGTGTGTGTTGTTTTTATTGTGCAGGTACATCTGTAAATTCCGCAAAAGAACCACACGTCACCTATCCCCCCCCATAGGTGCTCATAGCCGACACTAGGTGGACTTTCACTAAGGCTTATTTGTAACTCCTATTTAAAGGAGGCTATCTTGAAGAGTTAAAGCAATTGGAAAAAAAACCTAAAAAAAACCCCCTTGTGGAAATTTCGGCCACCATAGAGAAGTCCATAGCCGCCTCCTCCCCTTTGGTGTGAAGCCAAGCCTTGCCTCCTCCATCCCCCGTCGGTGCGACTCCGGCGTGGCTTCCTTCGGTGCGACTCCTTGGAAGAAGGTTGCAAACCATTCGGTGCGACGCCGGTGGATCCGTGGAGAGAGTGATTCTCCCACAGTTATCTCGTGTGAAAGTTTTCCGGTTGGGTAAGCTCTTTCCCCCCCCCCCCTTGTGTGATTTCTTCTCTTTAGTTGTGGTGGATTTCGCTCATCGTTTTCTCCGGATCTTTAATTTAATCGCTGCAAGTTTTTGAATCGAAATCGCCGTTGCAAGGCTTTTATTTCCGGATCGGGTGGATCCTATTTGCTTGAGCGGATCTTGGCCTATAGCCTTGGTCTTGCTCTCAAAAAGGAGTGACAACCTTTGTGTTTTCTTGGGGAATAATCCGACTCAAATTTCCGATCGTTGTTTTCGAGTCGACCATTCCTCCTTTGTTGTTTGTGCTGCGTTTTGTGACGAGGAAATATTGTGGGCGATAGGTGCTGTGTAGGTGCGGTAGATCTACGACGTGTTGTGCGTAGGGAGAGCGTTAGCTTCGCGGAGATCTCCGTTTCCGGATAACCCTACATCAATTTGGTATCAGAGGCGGTCGTTTCAACTCCCATGTTGAAAACATCCTCTCTGCATTCCTTGTTGGTCGATCGGATCTAAAAAAAATCAAAAAAATTATTTCTGTGGTCTGCCAATAGCGGGCTGAAATCTTTATTTTTCAGCAAAATTTCAAAAAAAATTTTTTTTAACGATCTACGTGTTATTCACTTTGGGAATATATAAAAATATCTTATTTTCAATATAGCTACAGCCATAGGAAAATTCATCTTGCCCGGGGCCTCCCAAACCTGAATGCGCACAAGGCTAGGAACGGAGTACGCAACCCCGTCTACGTCTAGTATGGCTGCGAACGAGCATGGTGATCCCAACACCGCGGCTATAGCGGGTCTTCGTGCCGAAATGGCTGAGCTTAGGAACGTCTTAGCCCAGATCCTACAAAACCAAGCTAGGGCACCCCCGCCACCCGTTAATGTTAACCGGCCCAACCGGCACCAACATAACTCTGATTCGGATTCTGATGGGGACTCTCCGCGGGTGCCCCCTAGAGGACACCGCCCCGAGCGAGACTTTGACATTACTAGGGCCATTAAGATAAATGCCCCCACGTATGATGGCATGGGAGACCCCCAAATCTTCCTTAACTGGACTGTGGATATGGAGTGTTACTTCGAGTGGCACAACCTGACGGATCCCCAAAAGGTCCAAGTTGCCCGGATGAAGTTAACAGGTCGTGCAAAGACGTTCTGGCTGAATGAGGAGCGAAGATTAGGAACCGGACACGGAGCCCCCCTTATAGGTTGGCCAGTAATGAAGAACCTGTTGACCGATCAGTACGTTCCTGCGTACCATCGGACACAGATGTTCGATGAGCTTGCCACTCTGCGGCAGGGCTCAAGCTCGGTAGCTGAATATATGGGTGAACTTAAGGACCGAATGGTGCGATGTGACCTTAGGGAGATTCCTGAAGTCACTTTATCTAGATTTCGAAAGGGCCTTAACCCCGATATCCAAAGGAAGCTCTTGCGATATGGGCATACGGACTTGAGCACGACTTTCAATGCCGCCTTGGACATTGAAAAACACCTAGCCTCTAAGGCTCACTCCCGTTACGCTCATGCGAAGCACAAGTCCACCACTGGGGCATCTTCTTCCACATATCCTGATAAGGGAAAGTTTAAATCTACCGAGTCGAAGTCAATCGTGATCACCGCTAGAAACTCCAAAAACCCTTCGATTGAGCGTGTCCCTATCGGGAAGGTTAGCAAGGCTAACACCACTTGTTACTCTTGCGGCATTCAAGGCCACTATGCCTACGAATGCCCAACAAAGACAAAAACTCTAGCATTGTTAGAGCCAACTACTGACCCTGACGATTATGTATACGAGGCCGCAGAAGAGAGTGACCCCGAAGGAGTCCCTAGTGACTTAGAGGACGATCACCCCCTTATGGTGATGCGTTGTATTTTGACCACTCCTCGTCCATTAGATGATTGGAAGAGGACGAGCATATTTTCTCTGATTTTTAAGAGTGGCGAGAAGCTTTGCAAGCTGATTATTGATAGTGGTAGCTGCGTGAATGTCATATCTGAGAACGCCGTAGCACGTATGTCCTTGGTCACGGAACCACACCCGACCCCATACCAGGTCGCTTGGATCAACAAGCTCTCTGTACCCGTTACCAAGCGATGCCTGGTCCCACTCTCATTCAAATCCTACATTGATGAGGTGTGGTGTGATGTCCTTCCAATGGACGCTTGCCATGTGTTGTTAGGCCGCCCTTGCTATACGACCGTGATGTTACACATTTGGTAGAGCCAACACTTATGAGTTCAAATTCAATGGCAAAACCATCACTTTGAAGCCGACCATCCCAAAGGAGCCCGTAGTCTTGGCTAAGGACACCACTATCCCGGTAGAACGGAAAACGTTGAATCTCGTTGGTAGGAAAGAGTTTGAGATAGATCCGTTCTTTGATGGAATTATGTATGCGCTAGTCCTCTTAAGTGCGAAGCCTGATTCTAGCATTTTGGATGAGCTACCTAGTGAGTTACGGGTACTGTTGGAAGAGTATAGGGACATGTACCCGGATGAGTTGCCGCCCACGTTACCCCCGCTTAGGAATATCCAGCATGCGATAGATCTCATCCCGGGGTCTTCCTTGCCAAACCAGCCCCATTATCGACTCCACCCCGCTGCTCACCTAGAGTTGCAGTCTCAGATCGAGGGCTTGCTAGCGAAAGTTTTTATTAGGACTAGTATGAGTCCATGTGCTGTACCAGCCCTACTTGCCCCCAAGAAGGATGGTACATGGAGGATGTGTGTTGATAGCCGGGCTATCAACAAAATCACCATCAAGTATAGGTTCCCCATTCCCCGCCTAGATGATTTGTTGGATGTCTTGTCTGGAGCCACCGTATTCTCCAAATTAGATCTTCGGAGTGGCTATCACCAGATTAGGATACGAGAGGGCGATGAGTGGAAGACAGCGTTTAAGTCGAAGGATGGTCTGCACGAATGGCTTGTGATGCCCTTTGGGTTGTCCAATGCCCCTAGTACCTTCTCCCGGATGATGACACACGTCTTTCAGCCATTTATGAGAAAGTTCGTTGTCGTCTACTTTGACGATATTCTTATTTATAGCACCTCTACTACCGAGCACATCTCCCACAGGAGAGTGATCCTTTCCACCCTGCGGAAGGAGACGTTATTTCTTAACCTAAAGAAATGCACTTTCTATGTCTCTGAGGTAGAGTTCCTAGGCTATATAGTCGGCTCTGAGGGTATTCGAGTTGATCCGGGCAAGGTTCAGGTCATTAAGGATTGGCCCGTGCCAACCACCCTACGTGAGGTGCGTAGTTTCCATGGGTTAGCCACGTTTTATCGTCGTTTCATACGAGACTTCAGTAGTATTATGGCGCCTATCACGGACTGTATGAAGAAGGGAGAGTTTACGTGGACGAAGTCCGCCACCCATGCTTTTGAATGAATCAAACAGCTTATGACGGAGGCACCTGTCTTACGTCTACCTGACTTTGCTAAAGTCTTTGAGCTCACATGCGATGCGTCTGGGGTCGGGATTGGAGGTGTCTTGAGACAGGAGGGCCATCCCGTTAGTTATTTTAGCGAGAAGTTGTCCGGCCCTAAACTGAACTATTCCAATTACGATAGGGACGTAAAATTCACTAGTTATTTTTGGAAGACTCTTTGGATATTAATGGGAACGAAATTATTGTTTTCCTCTGCCTATCATCCCGAAACTGATGGGCAGACGGAAGTGGTTAATCAGAGCTTAGGAAATTTGTTACGATGCCTCGTGAGTGATCACAAGAGCGCTTGGGATCTTCTCCTTCCCCATGCCCAATTAGCCTACAATAATTCCAAGAATCGGTCTACGGGTCTGTCTCCAAATGAGATTGTCCACGGGTATAAGGATCCTGTGCCGCTTGACTTGGTGCTGTTGCCCCCAACGTACAAGGCAAGTCAGTTTGCACAATCCTTCGCCCAGCACATCCATGATTTACACGCACGTATACGGGACACCTTGACTACGCAATACGACTCTTATCAAGCGCACGCTAATTTACATAGGAGAGTATCAGACTTCAAAATTGGCGATCTAGTTTTAGTCCGTTTGGTTCCCGAACGCTTGCCAACTGGCACCGTTAAAAAGTTAGCACCAAAGCGCGCCGGCCCTTTTCGGATTATTAAAAAGCTAGGTGACAACGCTTTCGTTTTGGACTTGCCTGCTGATTGGGGTATCTCCCCCATTTTTAATGTTTCGGATTTAACGATGTTTGTGTCACCACCACTAGAGTTGATTTCTTTGTCGTCTTCTTCTCCCACTAAACATTCTCATGGGTTGTGGAGTGGTAGTACGGATGATCTCTCTCTTTCGGTCCCCACAGGTATATCATCGGATGGTAAGTTGCCTTCTTTCCTGCCTACTGCTAATATGTTCCCCAGGTTTCCACGGACGTTCTCCACTCCAGAGATGATACTTGATGCTGAGCCTGTTACCACTGCTGATGGCGACACCCACTGCTTTCTCATCCGTTGGCGTGATCGGCCCCCTTCGGATGACTCTTGGGTACTCGAGACGGAGCTGCAGAGTTTGGATGCCGCTCTCCTTCACCGCTATCGCTTGGACCACGCAACGGAGATGCGTGCATTTGAGCGGGGGAGGATTGATGGCGCGGCCCCTCCTCCACCAGTTGAAGACGATGCTGATGATGTTGTTGATGATCCGGTTTCTAAGGCCATACGACTCAAGGACGTGAGGCGGCACGATGACGCTAACGGACGGCTACGCTACAACCTCCGCCCGCGCCGTGCTACCGCCACGACAACGCCTTAGTTTTATTTATTTCCTTTTCGTGCACTTTATTTTATAATTGGAATATAAAATTATCCTATGCTTATGTGATAATTTTATATTCATTGCATGTGTTGTTGTATTTTCAATTTGAACTATTTTAGTTTTGGTGTGCAATTAGCCATTCAGATGGATGAGATTAAATCTCCATCATGAAGGGCTAAGGCTTATTTGTAACTCCTATTAGCCATTCGGATGGATGAGATTAAATCTCCATCATGAAGGGCTAAGGCTTATTTGTAACTCCTATTTAAAGGAGGCTATCATGAAGAGTTAAAGCAATTGGAAAAAAAACCTAAAAAAACCCCCCTTGTGGAAATTTCGGCCACCATGGAGAAGTCCATAGCCGCCCCCTCCCCTTTGGTGTGAAGCCAAGCCTTGCCTCCTCCATCTCCCGTCGGTGCGACTCCGGCGTGGCTTCCTTCGGTGCGACTCCTTGGAAGAAGGTTGCAAACCATTCGGTGCGACGCCGGTGGATCCGTGGAGAGAGTGATTCTCCCACAGTTATCTCGTGTGAAAGTTTTTCGGTTGGGTAATCTCTTTTCCCCCCTTGTGTGATTTCTTCTCTTTAGTTGTGGTGGATTTCGCTCATCGTTTTCTCCGGATCTTTAATTTAATCGCTGCAAGTTTTTGAATCGAAATCGCCGTTGCAAGGCTTTTATTTCCGGATCGGGTGGATCCTATTTGCTTGAGCGGATCTTGGCCTATAGCCTTGGTCTTGCTCTCAAAAAGGAGTGGCAACCTTTGTGTTTTCTTGGGGAATAATCCGACTCAAATTTCCGATCGTTGTTTTCGAGTCAACCATTCCTCCTTTGTTGTTTGTGCTGCGTTTTATGACGAGGAAATATTGTGGGCGATAGGTGCTGTGTAGGTGCGGTAGATCTACGACGTGTTGTGCGTAGGGAGAGCGTTAGCTTCGCGGAGATCTCCATTTCCGGATAACCCTACATCATATTCACATGTAATATCACCACATCAACACCCCAAAATGATAACATAAAACACTAAAGCTCGACTTGGGTGTGCGACTAGGATTAGCTTTGAGGCTTTGGTGAAATCATGGTGGAGCTGAATCAAAAGAAGGGTAGGCACAACGGGGCTAGCGATGATAAGACGTTAGTAACGGTACAAAGCTCAACCGGGCCAAAATGATGGCCTACATCACGCTCATGCATGACTAACCAATACCGATGATTCAAGAATAGCTTAGGGCAAGTTCTTAGCCAACGAGAAAGACTATCCATCCTCCTGACTCGAGCAATATGAAACTAACGGCAGTCTACACACAACCCTAAGCTACCGTCGGATTCACACCGAATTCACCAATTTTTGAGTAGAATAAAAAGTATTTGCGCAATTAGAAAAATATAAAACTATAAGCATACGGAAAAATTAAATCTACTCAAATTTCTACACAAGACGAGAGCACTTGACTAGGAGTACAACAAGGTCAACATTTTACTCCGTCTCACAATCCTATGCAAGCACAAAAGTTTTCCCAAATCATACAAAAGAAACGAGTTTAACTCGCAGCACGCAAAAAGCTAAGCATGCGCTCATGTGGGTGCAGTGGTGTGCAATGCAATGAACTAATTAAAATAAAAATATAGAAGCTTCTAGTATGCACATGAAATATGCGCGTACAAAATGTAACTAATAATGGCTCTCCCCCAGACTTAAACTAAACTACTCAGCATATGATACAGAAATGTATATCAAAAAAAGATAAGGGAAGAGGTTACCCAATGCTCAACCAAGGAGCATACCAGAAGACGCTTGAAAAATAGAAGCAGCACCACCATACGAAGAATCACAACCCCGCCAATACGAAGTAGCCAAGAATACCTGCAGGGGTGAGCTCCGCAAAAACAAAAGAAAAATATACAATATGCAAAACAAATACTAAAACTAAAATAGACATGAAAAATAAAAATACAAAGAAAATGAAAGATAAGTACCGGTGTTACTGTCATCCCAGCACGACTTATTCGGCTAAGGAAAAGGTTCTAGCTAATGGGCCTATGAAATAAAAATGCACAGGTAACTGTTCTACTATCCGTTTTGGTAACGGGTACCGATACAGTGATAGAGCAGTTACCCCCCTACCTGAATAATAATACCTGCAAACTGCAAGTAGAGGAAACAGAATTTAATATGAGGAGGCCTATTCCTCACTCATCTCACACAAAAAATCCTAACCCTATAAGGTATCATCCACAATAGGTCTGTAGGAGGAGAAGACAACGAATGAGGCTTCCTCAATGGAGGAGGGATCAACCTCCTCGCATATAAGGAAGCTGTGATCATTGACTTGAGCAGAGTGCTCCAAGTCCACCTCAAGTACCTGTGAAGACTCAACCTGCACATGCTCAGATAGAGAAGGGGGATCAAGAAATAAAAGAGATGAATAAATAAAACAATCAAAAGTAGGGGTAGTGGTCCCGGTCTCACTCCCAGCGAGATCCGAGCAGCGATCTTCGTCGGTATTATACGAGTCGTACCGTGGAGAATCCGAGAACTCGAGGTCCACGGTGGTAATGGGAACGACCTCATACAAAAAGGAAGTGCAAACCTCTACATCGGAAAGAGGATATTCCTCATCCCACCAGGGTGAGAAAAAGTGCTCTGAAGATCCACATTCTTCGTCGGATATAGTAGAGTCCTCATCCCACTTCGGTGCAACCTCAGCCACCAAATCATCCAAAAATACGGCATCATCAGCCGACTCACAAACAAAAAGGAGTAGCAAACTCAGGAAAAATTGTGGATGGGCAGAACTGCTCTCAAAATCATGCACTAAATGAGCAGGCCCCATAGCAAACTCAGTCGCAGATGCCATCCCGTCGACCGGAATAATCTCTGCATCCCATACAGGAGTGCCCATGAATTCCTGATCCTATTTTTGCTAGATACCATAAGAGTGCTCATCATCACTCAAGGGAAGCTCGTAAAAAGGGAGCAAGTGACCCATGACGGATCTGTATGCAGCGAGTGATTCTTCCATAATCTCAACGGGTAAAGAGCGAGCAAGGTGTGAGATGTTAGTGTGTGCGCCAGGCAATACCTTGGTAGGCATGTCCACCATAGTCTCCTGTGAACGGGAGGCTGTTGCAGACACGCCCTCAGAGGTAGAAGGCTTGCACAAGCGGGGGAAATCCTCCACCATGTGGCTTACACCTGACATAGCAAACATCTAATACAATGCTCGACTTTCAAATTAGCCATGACATCGATGCATCGGCACAAAGCATCATAAAGATGGCACTTGGCTACAGAATACATCGCGAATAAGAAAATTTACCAAAGAGTGCTACACAACTAAAATAAAGAATAGCACGGATCTACTATCTAAAAAAAATCAGAAAAGGGAAAAGAGAAATAAGTAAAATAAAAATTATAACAACTAAAGCAAAAATTAAACATGCAATGTACAAATGGAAAAGGGCTTCGATCGACTATCTCCCTCTCCAAAAACTCAAACGACTGTGTTCCCCAACAATGGTGCCAAAAACTTGATGCATTTGAACGGCTAGTGTACCGGTCGCACAAGTAATATAAAATGGGAGAATTTTCCCTAGTATCGATCTCGAGGGAACACAGAAAGGTGGAGTTAATTTTGAGAAGGACTTGAGATTGAAGTCCTTAGGTCGGGCTAACAAAGAGAGGTTTTAGATGGTTGCCTAAACAGAAAATAAAACACTAACTACTACTCCTATGCAATGCCGCTATGCATCACTTCGCCAGGCGGGATGAAGATTAGTCGGGCCTCTATGCACCGAATCGCTAGGCGGATGGCTGAATAGGCTTATGGAATGAGGGTCGAGAGCACCTCTTCTCTACGCTCACTGATGCATGTTAAAACTCCAAAAATTATTTACGGTCACGCGGCGACCCGACGGTTTTATTTAAGAAAGGCGGATTGGATTTTTATTTGGAAAACGGGGCGCGCGTATTTATTTATTTTGGATATAAAAAGGTGTGATCGAGTTTTAACGAAAGAAGGCAAGTGCACCTATCGTGAGTAGTACAGGATATTCCGGGTGGAATATCGAGGTCGTATTGTTCTCGGGGTCGGTTCGATTATTTCTACTATTCAATGGAGGGGACTATTATTTTACCGATAATTAACTTGTCGGGTTATATTTTATATATATAATACAAAAGACAGAAAATAAAAGGCATAAAAGGAAAGCAATAAGGTGGTGCCGATGAAGAGCTTAGCTCGATGGCACTGAAAAATCAATTGAACTAAAATAGAGTTTAAATAAAAAGAGCTCCTAAATTTCTAATTAATTAAGGCAAATACTTGGCCGTGGAGGTTCCACTAAAATGAGCTCACCTAGCTATAGGGCTATCGCTCACCTGAACGCTAAGACTATTCGACCGAACGTTAGTCCGACGAAGGATTCCTCTTAACGCCCGCATTACGCTAAGAACCCCGCTATTGGGTGGGGAACCCAATCCGGTAGAGTTGGCGCGCCTTCTCTCTCGAGGGTTAGTGCAGAACTCTCTTTGCCAAGGGGTGATCGGTTCATGTGCACGGCCTCTCGGCTAGCTAGCATATGTACTACGGAAATAGGGCCCACACATCGATATGTGGTCCTACGCGTCGTTAACCCCGGGAAAACCTTAAGTACTTTTAATTAATTAGAAAAAATACGACCTTTAATTATTTTAAGCTATTTTATCTGTCCCAATGCTCTTCGATACCGAGGGCTAAGAACGGTTAGCCACTCATCGGAATGGGGACGACTTGCGGTGAAAAGCAGAAAATAAAGCAGTAAAGAAAGCGGTAAATGAAAGCGATAAAATGAAAGCAGTAAAGGAAAGCTGAAAATTGCAAGTCCTATTCAAACGAGTAGAACTGAAGAAAGCTGTAAATTACGAGTCCCGGCGCAAATGCGTGGGCGGGAGAAAGAATGTGGGTCCCACTCAAACGAGTAGGACTAAATAAATGCAACACACGCACGCACTCTACATAAAGTAAAACTCACGCACAAACTCTCTCGACATAAATGAAAACACACACACACAAATCCTACTCAAATGAGTAGGGAAAATTAAGACCTGCCATTTAACTCGAATGAGTAGGCGGAAATAAAGAAAATTACAAACTCACACAGTCTACAAAAAGTAAAATAAGCAAGCGCCATTTAACTCTTAACGAGTAGGCGAAAATAAATGCGCATACATAAAAAATTGCAAAAAACTAAGTTACCGAAAAATTAAAACAACTGCATTTCTATGGCTTGAATGCGGTAGAAATGCATAAAAAGTGAAAATAAAAATTAAACGAGCGAAAAAGTTTTGCAAACAAAAATGAAAATGCAAGTGCTCGAAAAATAAAAATGAATACATTTCTACCGATAGAATGTGGTAGAAATGCGTAAAAAGAAGACGGAAAAATTAAACGGACAAAAGTTTTAAATAGAAATGCAAGTGCACGAAAAATTGAAACAAATATATTTTCATTCCTATAACTTGATAAAAACGCTAAAAAGTGTAAATAAAGTAAAAAGAAAGAAAAAGTTTTACAACCTAAAAAAAATCTAAGTTGAAGAAAAATGAAAGACACTTTAAAACGTTTTTACGGGTTTATAGGAATGAAATAAAAGCTATAAAAATCTAAGTTTAACCAAAACAAAGTAAAAATAACTAAACATAAAAACATGAAAACTATACTCATACACTCACACACCCATTTCAAAAGAACGAAAAAGAAGTTAAAACAAGGAATTAATAAGATTGCAAAGGGTGGGCGCATATATGAAGTCCAAAACATAGAAATGAGAAAAAAAACTACTTTTTTATTATGTCTAAAAACTATTACAAAGCTAGTACAAAAATAAAAGAGAGAGAGAAAGAGAAAACCCCATTCCATAGGTTAGAAATCCATCTACGCAGCACCTCCCCTTACTGAAAGTCCACCTAGTGTCAACTATGTGCACCTATGGGGGGGGGGGGAATAGGTGACGTGTGGTTCTTTTGCGGAATTTACGGATGTACCTGCACAATAAAAACAAAAACCACAGCACACAGAATACACAACAAATTTATAGTGGTTCCCCGACTTGGGTACATCCACTTTCCCCCTTCGACCTATCTCCCCAACAAGGGATGACTCGGTCACTTCACCAACGGGATTGAAATCCAATCCCTGCACTAACGGAAGGAGCCCTTCCACACGTGAGAGTCAACACTCCCACAAAGCGGGTTGCACCCAACCCTTACAACTCAGAACAAAAGTTCCTTTACAACGAAATGAAAATGTAGAATGTACACGTGATACAAACTTCTTTTGGAGACTACGGTGTTCCTCTTTGTTCGACGACGTGTTCTTGAAGTCGATGAAGAGTCTACGACCTTGGTCTCTCTTGGAGAGGATTTCCCCGGAACCGGCGGCGGTACATGAGCGGCAGCTAGCTCCGGGATCAGCGGCTGTGATGACGAGCGGCTGCTGAACTTGGAGATCCAAACTTCATTGCGAAGCAAGCTTGGTCTACCAACGGTCACACGAGGATCGGTCGTCTCGATCGATTCGGATGGGAAGTTTTTCCGATCAACAAATCGAGAGACAAAGGATCTCTGGATAGACGCGTGAGACTCAAGCCTTGCTAAGCTTCTGTCGCCGGAGATCGGGAAGAAATCTCTCTTGTTGACGGTGTCCTACTTGCCCGACGGCGACGGCGACGGCGGAGAGGACTCGCGGTTTTAGGGTTTAGTTGCGGCTTGGTTACTGTTCCTTTTCTCCGTCCATTTACTGTTCAAAATACCCGAGTATAAATACTGTAGCTATAGCAAATTTGACCGTTGTGGGACCCACAAATGAAATCCCCAAAATCCGGTTCAAGCTGATCCAGAAGCAGAATCCGGTTCAGCAGCGATCTGAGAAAACGCTAAGTCAAAATCGGCGAGAAACGCAGACGATTCTCGACGAATCGGCGAGAATCACCAAGTGATTCTCGACGATTCGTCGAGAATCGTTTGTGATTCTCGTCGAATCACTTGTCGATTCTCAACGAATTTTACTTTATACATGGGCTGCTTGACCACCGGTTCGGCGGGAATCACATGTGATTCTCGACGAATCTTACTCGGCACCATTTTGAGATGGCCAGAAGGAGTCGGCGAGAATCACTAATGATTCTCGTCGATTCGGCGAGAATCACTAGTGATTCTCGCCGATTCGGCGAGAATCACTTGGTGATTCTCGTCGAATTTGCCTTGGACGATTTTTCATCTTCCACCTAGGAGCTGCTCCTTGATCCTCCATGCTCCTTGTCTTTTCTTGCATATGAACGGCCCTGTACTTGAAAGTAAGTGCACTCCAATAGAGAGAGTACACATAGGCCAACACACTGATCTGCTCAACGAGGGATTACATCGTGCAGACCCGTGTATATTGACCTACTGCACCCTGACATTGGTGTGCACTTAGCGTGGAGAAACTGCAAGTACAACTTGAAATGTTTCATCAAATACATTGTGAATTCATCTTAGCTTGATAGGGGGCTTCCTCAAATCTAGGTAATCGTGGATACAATACCCAACAATCTCCCCCTATTTGACGAAGCCAAAACCCTACAATCTAAGATGAATAACACCTATCAAATAATAATTATAGCATTTAAAAATTAAATATGCAACTCAAGGGAATATATGCAATCAGAACAGGACTTGAGTCATTCACACATTCAAGAATATATATATATACCAAGAGAAATATATTCACATATAATTCAGAATTGTTCATACGACAGTAATAATTATTAAATGTTCTTAATACACCGTGACCAGCTATAAAATAATGACTATTTGTCCTTAGCTACGTCACCCTTAAGAGTTTGCGCCAAGTACTTTTTGCTCTACCTTTTCATGTATTCCTTGGGCTTCGGGTAGTACCTAGGAGGAGCAACTTTGTCTGGATCCTTGTTGTTTCTGAAGAAAATGTTGCGTTTGGCTTCAAACGTTTTGTGCGTCTCCCACTCATACTGGCTATATACCTCGTTTCGATTGATTTCTCCTCTTTCTTGTAGCCAGAAGGTGTCTAAGATTATATTCCTTGAAACAGGACTCCACCTTTCATTTCGTACATCCTCCTCATTCATTCGAATTTTCTTTGCAGCCTGTGTTTCCTTTGATGTCCCTTCCTGAACTTTCCTCTTTCCCCTTGCTTTAGCTAAAGCCTCCTGGTCAAACATACTTCTCAGCTTAGATTTGGAGATTGCCCTAGCGTCAGCATCATCAGTGAAAATATCAGCAGCACTTGTACTTACATCCTCAGCAATATGTACTTCCTCAGCAGCCTTAGAAGTCTCAGGAACCTGAACACCAGCAGGTTGGTCAGGTAGGACGACGCCTAACGTGCCCAGTGCCTGTTGGAGCATCCACCAGCAACTCTCATAGACGTATTTGCTTGATTGCGCAAAGTTTACATCCATGCTTTCTTGGAGCTCGGCCAGCTTAGCAATATACTCCTTCTCCCCCTTTTTGGCTTCGTCAGCTATGCAATTGGCATATGAGTGCAAGGAGTCATCAATATGCTTAGTTGTCTTGCCGAATTCAGTGATCAGGGCCTGCTGATTTGCATTTAAGGTGACCATATTACCATCAAACTGCTGAATATTCTTGGCTACAACGTGTGCGTTTTGATTTACAACAGCCAGAGTATCATTATTCTTTTTCAAGCCAGCCATTAACAGTGTGACAGCTTCGCCTGCCGCAGTATACTTTTCTTCAAACTTCTTCTCCATCACATCCAGTTTGTGGTTGATCTCTACCATATTTTTAAGCATGAGATCTTCAGAAGTCTTAATCTTCTTCAGCAGTGTTTTCTGAGCTGTATCAAAGGAAGCTTTAAGCTCGTTGACTATTCCTTGAATAACATTGATGGTGTGAGTGGCCAGCTCATCTCGCAATGGTAAGGTCTGAGGTACTTCTTGCCCTTGATCGTGCTCTGCAGCAGATGCATCGGTAGAGCTGGATACAATCACAGCCTCTATAGGAGGAATGTTGGCGGCCTCTTGAGGTTTATCAGACTCCCCCTCCACTGGTGCAGACTTATCAGATGGAGGTTCAACGGGAGCCGGAGTCTCCAACACTTCATGGTCCTCATTCTCATCGTCCTCTCCGTCCTCATCCAAAAATTCATCCATATCCGCGGCTTCTTCCACTTCTTGATCAGCAGTGTCTAGTGCTTTAGCTTCAGTTCCTTGAGTGTTTCTGTTCAGGACCTCCTCATCCTCCATCTCAGGTTCACTTTCTTCATGAATTTCGGTCACCGCATCCCTGGCCACCTGGGCGATGTCAGATATTATATCCATAGGAGTGGGTAGAGTCTCCCCCTCGATTCCTGCATTCACATTATCAGGTATTTCACCGGGGGAGACTGCAGGAGATACTTCCTCTTGCTCTTCCACAACAGGCTGCCCGATGCGCCGCTCCCATCGATCGAACACAGTAGCATCCATCTTTTTCAAGTAATGGAGAGGTACTCCTTTGCTCATGTCGAATTTGTCTCCGTTGAGCTGGTTGAGATATAGACTGATGATGCGGCCGAAGCTTGGAGTGCCCAGAGTGTCCTTGATCTTTTGGAACAGCAGCTCCCCCCAGTTGAACCTCTTTCGGCAGACCACAGCTATGAGAATTTTGAACATATCTCCGGAGATATGATCATGGGAGCCTGGCTTGCAGATGAGTACTTTTCCTATGACGTCAGATAGGAGCTTCCCTTCTTCATTCATCTCTTTTCTCTTTACTGATCGAGTGCCTCTTGGTAGACCGCAGAACAGGAGGGTTCTGGCTTTGTCCTCGTCCTCCAAATAGTCTTCCTGCTCCGCACTTGAAAGCTGCAGGTAGCGAGTTAGCTTACTGGCAGACATCTTTACTTTAGTCCCAGCCACCTTGCTCTTGATGATGGAGTCTCTGTCTCGGAGCCTTGCGGTAGAGAAGAACTCCAGCACTTCTTTATCTAAAACTTTGCAAGGATGCTCCAATACGAAGGTTAGCCCGGCCTCTTCCAACATGAGAATGATATTTCGGAACTCGTCTGAGGCATGAGAGAATCCAGTGCGAACCAGCTCGCAGCCAGAAATCAATCCTGCAGTCGTCCTTGGAGCCATTGAAGATCTAGAGAGAAGCCCGACTCTAAGCATTAGGGAACATTCAAAAAGAAAGCAACACTTGGGGTTCGGCCTTGGAGCCATTGAGGATGAGGTTACCTAAGGGCTGACACGGAAGTGGGTTGATGAGCTTCGGGAAGATCTTCGGTGGATGGAAGAGTGTCCTGTGGGATTCGGCCGAGCTAGAGTTTCACGGGAAGAAGATCCTGTGGGAAGAGTATCCTGTTGGTCGCTCACTTCGACGAGAGCGTCGGAGGGCTGCGGGTTTCGGCGAATCCGCGGAAGCACACTTTCGCGAAGAAGGCGAGGGTCGTCGGGAGTTCTCTTGCGCGAGTCGTGAGGAAGGTGAACAGGCGGAGATAGTCTTTCGGCGGGATTTATATAGGTCGTCGGGATTCGGGGAAGCCGTGCGGTCGGCGAGTTCCTTCGGCGGGATTCGGCGGGATTTGTTTAATTTGGTTTCTAATACCGTTTGTCTAATTCGGCGAGATATAAAATGGGTCGGCGTGATTCGGAGTATATATATTGATGTTTTTCTTGACACTTTGGGAAGCATTGCACCATTTTCAAATTCTTCGAGTGTCAAGTTAATACAAGATTAATAAATACATGTTTATTATAACGACAATCTATTCGGATTTGAGCGAGACTTCTCCAGACACTTTTTGATGTCAATTGTGATTTGTCGAAATTCGCAATGACATATCTTTGTTAACCTTTTATTAATGTGTAATGGTTTGCATGCCTCGAGGTAATCTCTCCTTAAAGGTGCACACATATATGATAAGCATAAGTATACGTATACACAAGGATAAAAATATATATATATATATATATTTAATTTGAATGAGGATGCATCATGACACAAGTCCTTGAACTGATCAAAATTACCTGGGATTTGGAGAGTCATCGTCTTAGTCCCACAGGTAGAACATATTAGTAGCTTGAAGTGAGTATGCTCAACAGGTAGTACATCAGTTATTGCAGACGCTTGTTCCAAGTTAGCCTTGACCCACTTACTGTCTAGTTCCCATAGTATTCACGGGGACCTAGACTACCCTGCAAGACAGAATTACTTTACCTTAGGAACCCAAATCATATTGGGTCCTAGGTTTCTATTAGCATAAGCATGCAACTGCCTTCCTTGAGAAAAGCTGTCTGGAAGACTGCCTCTGTCCCTATAATGTGGATAAGCCCTTGCTGTGGGCACAGAGAGGTTGTGCCAACAGTCAATGACAAAGTGTCCCACTTTGCCGCAGCACCAACAAGAGTGAATGTTGTATCGCCGTTTTCGACCTGATCTAGTGACTGATGTAGTCACGGTCCTAGGTCTCAAAGGGATAGGGCATGTTCTTGTTGCACAAATTCCTTTTCCATCGAGGCATGATGAAGGGTGGAACGAATGCATGATGTGAGCGTTATGAGGCCGAGAAGGTGGTGCCATTCTTTCAGGCATCTTCCTTGCTGAGGCTCCATGACGCCTGACATCATGACTTCCATTCTCCCTATCCCGTGTCCTCGAATGGAGAGAATTCTTCTGTGAACTAGGACATGCAGATCCACACTTCGTTGTGGCAGTGGCCGTGAATACAAAGGGCTCAGAATGAGCCTTAGGTATTTCCTCATGGGTGGCCATGACGCCTCTTGCACTATGGACGTTTCCACATGGGGACAATTCACCCTTGCAGTGACCACGATTATTCCTGTGGTCATACCTGAAGGCATGATGAGTTGCCTTCCCGCTTGGAGTGGGAGGTCGGAACACTGTTTCCCCATTTCTCCATCCCTGGATAATCCGGGAGATCCACCCGGTTTCTTGCTTTCTTTTTATAGCATCAACTTTGGAAAAGTTAGATACTATACGTTTCTCATTATCTAGACTATTCTCTAGAGCTGAGATCTTAGAGTCCTTGACCTTGTTGGACGCCAATTGGAGAACCAACAAGATCTTCAGTCGAGCAATCTTTCGAGCTTGCTCATCAGCAAGTAGATTGCTTTCCTGAAGGGCTCTCTTCAGGGAATCAGTATTTTCTGGAGGAGAGCAGTTTCTGTCTTCAGAAAAGTCAAAAGATGTGGGACAGGATGAAGATGATACCTGCTCATCTGGGTTATTGTCATTAGAATCAGTGACCAATGTTTCTTCCTCGTCGGAGCTGCTTTCCTCACTATCTTCTTCAGTCTCTAACAGGGATACTGGAGCTCTGATGCAATCCGAAGGATCCTTGCATTCATCTTCAGAAGTGAGGACCCCCACATACGCCTCATCCTCTGATTGGCAGCATAGTTCAGCTTTCTCTGACCCCCCCATCAGCTCTGAGATCATCATCCACAGAGATTTAGCCGTTTTACATTTTTCCAACCTGGAGCGAGAGGCTCCAGACCAGACATCCATGATAATTTGTCGAATCCTCTGGTCCAGTTGGAAGAATGAGAGTTCCATCTCTGTCATCTCTGCAATGCACATGGGCACCTGGATCCCAGAGTCGGAGGTCTTCATGGGAATAAACGGACCCTCCTCCAGGATGAAGGATGCTCGAGGATCGATAGCATCAAGGTGAAATAATACTCTCATCCTCCAGATAGGATAATAACCCTTTGAGCATGCAGGGAGTTTGAGTGGCAATACGTCATAATCCAGATCCATGCTTCTGACACTGGTGGCAGGATTCTGCTCAAGGTGTTAACCTTTTTGAAGAGCAACCTGGCTCTGATACCACTTGAAAGTCCACCAAGTGTCAACTATGTGCACCTATGGGGGGGGGGGAATAGGTGACGTGTGGTTCTTTTGCGGAATTTACGGATGTACCTGCACAATAAAAACAAAAACCACAGCACACAGAATACACAGCAAATTTATAGTGGTTCCCCGACTTGGGTACATCCACTTTCCCCCTTCGACCTATCTCCCCAACAAGGGACGACTCGGTCACTTCACCAACGGGATTGAAATCCAATCCCTGCACTAACGGAAGGAGCCCTTCCACACGTGAGAGTCAACACTCCCACAAAGCGGGTTGCACCCAACCCTTACAAATCGGAACAAAAGTTCCTTTACAACGAAATGAAAATGTAGAATGTACACGTGATACAAACTTCTTTTGGAGACTACGGTGTTCCTCTTTGTTCGACGACGTGTTCTTGAAGTCGATGAAGAGTCTATGACCTTGGTCTCTCTTGGAGAGGATTTCCCCGGAACCGGCGGCGGTACATGAGCGGCGGCTAGCTCCGGGATCAGCGGCTGTGATGACGAGCGGCTGCTGAACTTGGAGATCCAAACTTCGTTGCGAAGCAAGCTTGGTCTACCAACGGTCACACGAGGATCGGTCGTCTCGATCGATTTGGATGGGAAGTTTTTCCGATCAACAAATCGAGAGACAAAGGATCTCTGGATAGACGCGTGAGACTCAAGCCTTGCTAAGCTTCTGTCGCCGGAGATCGGGAAGAAATCTCTCTTGTTGACGGTGTCCTACTTGCCCGACGGCGACGGCGGCGGCGGAGAGGACTCGCGGTTTTAGGGTTTAGTTGCGGCTTGGTTACTGTTCCTTTTCTCCGTCCATTTACTGTTCAAAATACCCGAGTATAAATACTGTAGCTACAGCAAATTTGACCGTTGTGGGACCCACAAATGAAATCCCCAAAATCCGGTTCAAGCTGATCCAGAAGCAGAATCCGGTTCAGCAGCGATCTGAGAAAACGCTAAGTCAAAATCGGCGAGAATCGCAGACGATTCTCGACGAATCGGCGAGAATCACCAAGTGATTCTCGACGATTCGTCGAGAATCGTTTGTGATTCTCGTCGAATCACTTGTCGATTCTCAAAGAATTTTACTTTATACATGGGCTGCTTGACCACTGGTTCGGCGGGAATTACATGTGATTCTCGCCGAATCTTACTCGGCACCATTTTGAGATGGCCAGAAGGAGTCGGCGAGAATCACTAATGATTCTCGTCGATTCGGCGAGAATCACTAGTGATTCTCGCCGATTCGGCGAGAATCACTTGGTGATTCTTGTCGAATTTGCCTTGGACGATTTTTCGTCTTCCACCTAGGAGCTGCTCCTTGATCCTCCATGCTCCTTGTCTTTTCTTGCATATGAACGGCCCTGTACTTGAAAGTAAGTGCACTCCAATAGAGAGAGTACACATAGGCCAACACACTGATCTGCTCAACGAGGGATTACGTCGTGCAGACCCGTGTATATTGACCTACTGCACCCTGACATTGGTGTGCACTTAGCGTGGAGAAACTGCAAGTACAACTTGAAATGTTTCATCAAATACATTGTGAATTCATCTTAGCTTGATAGGGGGCTTCCTCAAATCTAGGTAATCGTGGATACAATACCCAACACTTACAAAATGGTTCAAAAAAGGGAACAGGAACTCAAGAAGAACACAGTTATTTTTATAGGGGAAAATTTACAAGTTCACGCCCTCTGACACGGGCGTGTCAGGGGGCGTGTCGACACTATTCACGAAGGTGGCCGACGATTTGACGGGAAAGTGGACTTCGGGCTCGACACGTGTCGGTCTCGTGTTGGTCACGCCCCAGGTCACGGGCGTGACGCTGGACGTGTCATGGAGGTGGATCTGGGCGCGGTGCGTCAAAAAGTCGTCGCGCGGGTCTTGTTGGCCAGGAAGAGTGGTCGCGCCCCAGGTCACGGGCGTGACTCTGGGTGTGTCGGTTGGTGTTGACACTCGACAAACGTCGAGCAGAAAATGTCGAGTTGAAAATCGTCGAGCGGGAAGAGGTGTCACGCCCTATGTCAGGGGCGTGACGCTAGGCGTGTCGAGGGGGTCGACGAACATCAAGCTGAAAACGTCAAGCGGGTGGACACGGGCTTGGGCCACGCCCTGTGTCGGGTGACACGGGCGTGACCCCGGGCGTGTCAAGCTTTTCTTCAGAATTTTGTTGATTTCACGGGTTTTGAACTGTCAAGCCCTGGTCACGGGCGTGACCAGAAAGTCACGGGCATGACATGACAATTTTTGGCAGATTTTCCATTTTTTCCTGAAAACTAAAATAAAATAAGTTAGTATAATTTTTACAAAAATAGGAGCATTTTATTGAATAAAAACAAATAAAAATGACGAAAATGAATGAAAATAACTAAATTAATGTACAAAAAATAGGTATATTTACAATTCATCACTCACACCAAGCACTTGCTAGTGTGGCAAACACAAACATTCACACCATACGTAACTTAAGCCAACAAACCACCGCATCACTCACAAGCTTGAACAATAGTAAATAGCATTAAGCCCAAGGTTCATCAAAGTTCTTGCATCAAATAATAATGAAAATCCAATACAAAAACCTAGAAATGTGGAAGAGAAAGGTAGGGATACAAACACCGAACGAGTCTTTGCCGTAGACCTGGGAGGAAGCACCGGGTTGTCAATCCGTGTCCAACGAGCCACTCATCGGTTGCGTCCGGGGTCGGGGAAGGCTGTCACCGCTTCCTAAGCACCCGTCTTCTCATTGGTCTATATTGTCCACGTCAAACCTTCACTTCTTCCTTACTTTGTGGAGATCGTAGAGTGGAAACTCACTTCTTTATGCCATGGATGCAAGGGAACTTCTTAGGGAGCAAAGCCCTAGCTTTGAGGATGAAGAACGGGGCAAAACCCCCTTCCGGTAGAATAAAACGGCTGCCAAATCCTGTCTAGGAGAAATCTGCGGCTTAAATAGTATAAGTCAGAAAAAATGGTCATGCACGGTCTGGCGCACGACCGTGCGTGAACCGTGCGATATTAATAACCATAAGGCGCCTGAAGAAGAAGAAGAAGCATTGACCCGTGCTTTTCCTTCGCGCATGAGCGATCAGCCCGTGCGTGAAGTAATTCACACAGGTAACGATAGAGAGCAGAAATAGCAGGCAACCGGGTGAAATCGTGTGTTTTACGCATGCACGGGCACTTCTGCCCGTGCGTGAAGAAGACGCACGACCAACCACATAATAGAGAGAAACCAAAAGGCTACAGGAAAACCGTGTGTTTCCTTCGCACACGGTTTCGAAGAAACCGTGCGTTAAGATTGTCGAGCTCAGTTTGTCGAGCTCAGCTCGACGTTTCTCCTGCACAAAACAAAACGCACGATCATAAAGGACCGTGTGCTAAGAAAATGCACGACAGTGCATTTTCCTCAAACCTGCATTCCAAACTTGGGCAAAACACACCTCCTGCACAGAAAAACCAAAACATGGAGCACCAGCATCCAGTAACAATTCACAACATAAAAATAAACAAAAAGAACCATGGGGAGCACCATGTGCTTACCCCCAACAAGAGAATGCGCAATTGCACACCCATGAGCCAAAACAGTGCACTTAGCGTGAAAAACTATATAAATGAAATATCAACGATAATATACTAAAATTGAAGTGCAAGTGCGTGAAAAGTAGCCCAGATGAGTCCGAAAAACTCAATGTAAATCAGACTCATCAAACTCTTCGAGTTGTTTTTTCGAAATCCGAAGTCCATTCTGAAAGTCCACCTAGTGTCAACTATCTTCACCTATGGGGGGGGGGGGAATAGGTGACGTGAAGCGTTTTTGCGGAATTTATAATAGTACCTGCACAATAAAAATAAACAGCACAGCACACAGAAAACACATGCAATTTATAGTGGTTCCCCGACTTGGGTACATCCACTTTCCCCCCTTTGACCTATCTCCCAACAAGGGACGACTCGGTCACTTCTCCAATAGGATTGAAATCCAATCCTTGCACTATCGGAAGGAACCCTTCCACACGTAGGAGTCAACACTCCCACAAACCCGGTTGCACCCAACCCTTACAACACGGAACAAACGTTCCTTTACAACAAAAGTAAAATAGAATGTACACGAGATACAAACTTCGTTTGGAGACTACGGTGTTCCTCTTCGTTCGACGACGTGTTCGTGAAGTCAACGAAGAGTCTATAACCCTAGATCTCTCTTGGAGAGGATCTCCCCGGAACCGGCGGCGGCAATACGAGCGGCGGCTTGGTTTGGGATCGGCGGCAACGACGGCGCGCGGCTGCTGCACTTTGAGATCCAAACTTCGTAGCGAAGCAAACTAGGTCTACCAACGGTCACTCTAGGATCGGTCGTCTCGATCGATTAAGACGGGGAAGTTTTTCCCGATGAACAAATCGAGAGACAAGGGATCTCTGGATAGACACGTGAGACTCTAAGCTTGGCTAAGCTTCTGTCGCCGGAAGATCAGGAAGAAATCTCGATCAAAAGCGGCGACCAACTTGCTGGAGCGACGACGGCGGCGGCGGAGCGGAACTCGCGATTTTAGGGTTAGTTCGTGCTCGACTTCTTTTCTGTGTGAATCTACTGTTCAAAATACCCGTATATATATATTGTATATACTTTCAATTTGACCGTTGTGGGACCCACAAGAAGAATCCCGAAATCCGGTTCAAAATAGTCCAGCGGTAGAATCCGGTCCAGCAGCTTCCAGAGAAATCGCTAAGTAAGAATCGGCGATAATCGCAGGTGATTCTCGACGAATCGGCGAGAATCAGTTAGTGATTCTCGACGATTCGTCGAGAATCACTAGTGATTCTCGCCGAATCACTTGTTGATTCTCAACGAATATTACTTGGTATTCATGATCTGCTCAGCGATGGGTTCGGCGAGAATCACTAGTGATTCTCTCCGAATCTTACTTGGCACCGTTTTGAGGTAGCCGGAAAGAATCGGCGAGAATCATTAATGATTCTCGACGATTCGGCGAGAATCACTAGTGATTCTCGCCGAATCGGCGAGAATCACTTGGTGATTCTCGTCGAATTGTACTTAGACGAATTTTCGTCTTTCCACACAAGAGCTGCTCCTTGACCCATCCTTGCTCCTTGTCTGCTCTTGTATAAACACGGTCCTGTACTTGAAAGTAAGTGCACTCCAATAGAGAGAGTACACGTAGGCCAACACACTGATCTGCTCAACGAGGGATTACGTCGTGCAGACCCGTGTATATTGACCTACTACACCCTGACATTGGTGTGCACTTAGCGTGGAATAACTGCAAGCACAACTTGAAAGATTTTATCAGATACATTGTCTATTGACCTTAGCTTGTCCCGGGGCTTCTTCAAATCAGGTACATTGTGGATACAATACCCAACAATCTCCCCCTATTTGAAGAAGCCTAAACCCTACAAGCTAAGGTGAATAGAGCAAATGGGAATGAAAACTATAAACTTAAAATTGAGTTGAGTGAGGTATCCATTACCAATACCAATTTCTTGGGATCAAGCTTGGAGCCACCGTAGCCTTAGCCGAGAGGGTAATCTCCCCCTTTTCGGCTTCTGCAAATCGGGGTCGGTACCACTTGAAAGTCCAGGGGCTTCTTCAAATCAGGTACATTGTGGATACAATACCCAACAATCTCCCCCTATTTGAAGAAGCCTAAACCCAATACCAATTTCTTGGGAGCAAGCTTGGAGCCACCTTAGCCTTAGCCGAGAGGGTAATCTCCTCCTTTTCGGCTTCTGCAAATCAGGGTCGGTAGCATTTGACCACTTGCTCCCCTCAGTTCTTGCGTCTGTGCTCACACTTGAGTTCCTTGCTCCCCCTCAGATCGTGCACGAGCCTGGAGCTTCTGTAGTCTTCATTCCTCATAATTGAGCATCCCTAATTCAGTCTTGAAAAGATTGAACTTGGCCTCCTCTAAGGGCTTTGTGAATATATCAGCAATCTGCTTGTCCGTGGGGACATAACAGAGAGAGATGTCCTTGTTCTCCACGTGCTCCCGAATGAAGTGGTAGCGCACTTCAATATGCTTCGTTCTGCTGTGCGATACAGGATTGTTGGCAATGGCAATTGCACTGGAGGAGTCGCAGTACATTGGAATTTCCTTGAACTGAAGGTCGTAGTCGGCTAACTGGTTTCTGATCCATAGGAGTTGTGCGCAACAGCTGCCTGCCGAGATGTACACAGACTCTGCTGTGGAGGTAGCTACACAATTCTGCTTCTTGCTGTTCCATGAGATAAGCCTTCTTCCGAGGAATTGACACGTCCCGGAAGTGCTTTTCCTGTCATCCCTACTCCCTGCAAAATCAGCATCTGAAAAGCCTATTAGCTCGACATCATTGTTTCTCGGGTACCACAAGCCAAGATTAGGAGTACCCTTAAGGTATCTTAGAATTCGCTTTGCAGCGACATAGTGAGATTCCTTAGTGTTCACCTGATATCGGGCACAGACACATGTGGAGAACATAATATCCGGTCTACTGGCAGTAAGGTAGAGCAAGGATCCAATGATGCTTCTGTATTTGGTTTCATCGAAAGGTTTACCTTTCTCATCCTTATCCAGAGACATAGTGGATCCCATTGGAGTCCTCATAGAGGTTGCACTCTCCATACCGAATTTCTTAAGGAGTTCATTTGTGAGCTTCGTCTGAGAGATGAAGATTCCATCCTCAGACTGTTTCACTTGAAGTCCCAAGAAATACTTGAGCTCTCCCATACTGCTCATTTCAAACTTTCCTTGCATAAGTTTAGAAATTTTTTTGCAAAGATTGTTGTCCGTTGAGCCGAATATTATGTCATCGACATAGATTTGCACCAACAAAATCTTGCCTTTGACTTCCCTGAGAAATAATGTTTTATCTATTTTACCTCTAGAGAACTTGTTCTCAAGAAGAAAACTAGATAAAGTCTCATACCAAGCTCGTGGAGCTTGTTTTAAACCCATATAAAGCTTTATTAAGAAAATAGACATGATTGGGAAAAGTAGGATCGACAAAACCTGGGGGTTGAGCGACGTATACTTTCTCTTTCAGGTCTCCGTTCAGGAATGCTGATTTCACATCCATTTGATAAACTGTGAATCCTTTGTGCGAAGCATACGCCAGGAACAATCTGATTGCCTCGAGCCTTGCTACAGGTGCGAAGGTCTGGTCGAAGTCAATCCCCTCCTCCTGTCTGTAACCTTGAGCCACCAGCCTTGCCTTCTTCTTTATGATGACACCATGTTCATCCAGCTTGTTTCTGAAGATCCACTTGGTGCCAATCACATTCTGCTTGTATGGTCTGGGAACTAGCGTCCAAACGTTGCAACGTTCGAATTGATGTAGTTCATCTTGCATGGCCAGAATCCATGCTGCATCCTTGTTCGCCTCGTCGAACTTCTTTGGCTCAACCTGTGACAGGAAGCTAAGATGCAATACTTCGTTAATGGTACCTCTTCGAGTTCTGACACCGACACGAGGATCTCGATGATCTGATCTCTAGGATGATCCCTCACGTGCCGGAGCTCTAGAAGTCTGGCGTTGGAGCTTCAACTTCTTCTTGGGCTTCTCTTTCTTCCAAGAGATTTGTTCCATTTTGATCTTCAACATTTCAAATGACGTGGAGGTGGAAACTTTGACGTACTTAGGAGTGTCATCTTTAGCGGTCTCATCCAGACTCAGCTGTTCCAGTCGTGCACCTGCATCTTCAAGAATACCACTGGAAGAATTGCTGTTAAGCAAACTTCCTTCATCAAATACAACATTTATTGATTCTTCTACCACTAGGGTTTTCTTATTGAAGACCCTATATGCCCGACTGTGGGAACTATAGCCCATGAATATGCCTTCGAAGCATTTTTCACCAAATTTAGTACGCGGGTACTTCCCATTATTCAGTACATAGCATCTGCAACCAAAAATCCTCAAGTAGGACATGGTTGGTTTCCTGCCTTTCAGTAGCTCGTAAGGCGTCTTACGATGGTGCTTGTTGATCAATGCTCGGTTTTGTACATGACAAGCAATATTGACAGCCTCTGCCCAGAAGTATTCCGGGAGAGAAGCGTCTTTCAACATTGTCGTGCAGGCTTCAATGAGAGTTCTATTTCTCCTCTCCGCAACTCCATTTTGCTGAGGAGTGCGCGGGGAGGAAAACTCATGAAAGATACCTTGTTCTTCACAAAACTCTTTCATAGCACCAGATTCGAATTCTGTTCCATGGTCACTTCTGATTTTGACCACAGAGTAGTTAAATTCGTTCTGAACCTGCTTGACAAAACTAGTGAAGATGTCAAACGTATCCGACTTTGTTTCAAAAAGAACACCCATGTAAACCGAGAATAATCATCAACTATCACTAGCGTATAGGACTTGCCTCCTAAGCTATGAACTTGCATTGGACCAAACAAGTCCATATGTAAAAGGTAAAGACATCGGGAAGAGTCTTTGTCTGCGATGCTCTTAAAGGTAGCCCGAGTCTGTTTGCCCATCTGGCATGCAGGACAGGGGCTATCTTTGATGCACTTGATACTGGGAGCATCCCTTACTAAGTTCTTAGAAAACAGCATACTAATTGTCTTGAAATTAATATGTGCCAATCTCTTGTGCCATTGTTCACAAAGAGATGCACTGCCTGTTGCCACAAGGCATACGGGGGTAGATGAATCTAAACTGAGAAAATCTAAGCAGAAGATATTTCTGCTCCTAATGCCTGATAATACCGTCTCAGAAGAGGTACGTGAAGTGGAAGTGGGTACGGACAGGCCTCGCGGCCTGTGCGGACAGCTTTGGCGGACTGGGCGGACTGGGCACTGAGGTTGCGGCCTGGTGAAAAGTCTGGTGGAAGCCGGCTGTGTTCTGAGCGGGTTGTTGCATGGTGTCCGCGGTTTGGTGCGGTCCGGGTATCTCAGCGATAGAGAGGCTTGCGGACTGGTGCATTGCTCAGGAGGTCGCGGGTGCAAGTTTGTGCTGTTGGCGGGTGGTTCGAGTTCGCGGGAAGCCTTGCGGACTGGTGTGTCCGCGGTTGGGGCTGTTGCGACTGGACCCTTGAGCTTGGCTGAGGCCTTGTCGAGCACAGGTGTTACAGCAGGTCTTTCTGTGGAGACCGGTTGGCGGACTGATGTTTGGAGTCCGGCTTGGTGCTACTGCATTGGACAAGTGCGAGGAGCTCGCGGACTGGTTGCGGTCTGTGCTAGGGTGTTTGGCGGACGGGACTTTGTGTCCGCCATGTTCGCACTGGCCCTTTGATGGTTTGGACTTGGTCACACTTGGTGTCAAGTTCATGGTGTCCGCCGTATCCGCCAAGTCCGCTGTGACCGGGCGGACTGTTGACTGTTTGCCTTTGGTCGTGGACTTGTGGCGGATTGAGGTGTGAGTCTTGCGGACTGCCTCGGGTTGGTGCGGACTGCCATTGAAGAAGGTGCTGTCCTGAAGCAGTTGGAGCTTTGCGGGCTGGTGCCTTGTCCGCTTAGCTTGGGCGGACTGGAGAGGGTTCGTCATTGGTTGCCTTGCTCCTGGCGGTTTCCCTTGGTGACTGGCTAAGTCCTCGCGGACTGAGCGGACAGTCGTTTGTGTTCGCGCGGGCTGGGGCGGTGTCGCTATCTCATGGGCGGACCACACTCCTCACCTGGCCTATAAATAGGACCCCCCTGGCACATCTACAGTAACCTAAGTAACGTGAGTGAACAGTAATTTGGGTTGGGGCGAGTGCTGCGGTCTGTGTGTTTTTCAGTCCGCGCGGATTTGTTTCAGGCTGACGGTTTGCTGTGCAGGTCGCGCGGATAACTTCAAGGAGCCAGGAGCTTGGCTGTGACTTCGTCAGTGCTTGGAAGTGTGCGGTCTCTGCGGACTCAGCAGGAGGTCGCTCTGCGGCTTGTCAGTTCTGTTTCAAACTTTCCCAGCTTCAATAACCTGTCCGCCGGCTTCAGGCGGGTAGGGGAGTTCCTCAGTTCGGGTTCAGCAGGAGGCGAATAACGGTCTGTCGCGCGACCTCGCGGTCTCGGCGGACTCCGTGGTATTCGGCGGATTGCAGCATAGCTTGGGCGGTCTCGGCGGTCTCGGCGACCTCGCGTCTCGGCGGACTGGAGGATCTGTCCGCCCCGGCTTGTTTTGGTTCTTTCTGTTTACAGCTGTAATACTAGCGAAATCATGTCTCGCTATGTATGCCTCGGATTGTAATGAAGTGAATGCATAATAAGATCTTCTTGTGCTTCCATTGTTTTTGGTGCAACCTCTAGTCCTTGGGTTTCCGCGGTTCAGCGTGCGAACTGGTAGTTCCGAAGATATTAATTTGGTGTTTGGCTATCTTGCTGACCACGTTGAGAAAATTTAACATGGTATCAGAGCGAGGTTACTGAGGTTGGAGGTTCAGTTGCGTGAGCGGAGGTCAGCCAGTGTTGTTACTCAGTGATTGAGTGGTGATCAACCTGTGTTGTTGCTCGGAGCTGCTGAAGGGTACCAACAGGTGATTGCAATGGAAGGAAGCTTAGCAAGAGGTCTGGGCATTGAACTCTTAACGCCGACTAACTATAAAAAGGGAAGTCGTGCATGAAGAGTTATCTTCTAGGGCGAGGAGCTGTGGGAAGTTGTCGTGGAGACGACAGACAGGAAGTAACTGCTGCTTTCGGTACTGCTGAACAGGTGAGGCTCTGGAGAAGAATTAATGCTAAGGCAGAGTTCGTTCTGAAGAGAGCTGTCTCTCCGGAACTGTTTGATCACATCATTGGATGTGAGTCGGCTGCTGATATTTGGACGACCATTGATGAGTTGTTCAATAGGAAGAATGTGGCGCGGCTTCAGTTCCTGGAGAATGAGTTGGCCAGGTAACTCAGGGAGACCTTTCCATCTCCAGGTACTTCTTAAAGATGAAGAGCTTGTGTGCTGAGCTGTCGGCGCTGGATCCTGATGAGCCTATCTCTGAGGCAAAGATGAAAAGGCACATTTTCCGCGGCTTGCGGAAGGAGTATGTGGCCTTGTTACGTCTGTTCAAGGGTGGGCTACTGCAGCCGTCTCTGCTGGAGCTGGAGAATCTGCTTTTGCCTCGCAGGAGAGATTAGCAAGGCAGATGGCTGGAGTGAATCTGAATCAGGAAGGCAGCGAGGCTCTCTTCTCAGGCAAAGAAGAAGGGATGGGAATGGAAGAAAGAAGAAGAAGGTGCAGGCCGCTGTTGAGAAGGAGACTTACAACTTCATATCCGCCGGAGAGGAGCAATGCTCCTAAGGACTGGAAGAAGAATCTGAAAGCTACCGTGTCATCAGCGAGGGCACTTCAAGCGGGACTGCAAGGTCAAACTACAGCCTGGGCATGCTGCGGGAAAGGAGGAAGCTTGCTCACGAAGTGAAGAAGCAGAATGGGGAGGAGCCTTCATGACGGGCACTTGTGTCCGGGCCTTATCTCTGAGGACTTCAACAGCGAGTGGATCGTCGACTCCGGTGTGGTCATCACCTCACCGGAGACAAGTCGAAGTTCACCTCCATGCAGGCTTACTCAGTAATGAAGCTATTATCACTGCTGATAATATGTTTATGCAGTAGAGAGAGGAGGGGGTCGTGTCTTTGGGTAGTGATCAGGGGCCACTCACGTTAAGGAGTGTGTATCACGTGCCGGGCATGAAGAAGAAACCTCTTCTCGGTGACCACGCGGTGGACGCTGGGTATCACGTTATGTTTGGGCCAACAGACGTGAGGTTTCCTTCGCAACGTATCAGCGTAAGGCTGATGTTGCTCATGTGGGAGGAGGGTGAAGAACTTGTTTGTTCTTTCCACCAGTGCCTATGTGTGATAAGATGAGGGCCAATGATAGTGCGCTATCTGGCATGAGAGGCTGGGGCATGTTGGCATGGACAAGCTGAAGGCAATGGCGAGTAGAAGTCTGGTGAGGGGGTTGCCGATGTTGTCCTCCTTTGGTGATGGGCATGTTTGTGCGGGCTGCAGTCAATACGGTAAGGCACATCGCCTTCCGTTTGATAAATCTCAAACAAGGAGCAAGAAACCATTGGAGTGTATTCATGGCGACCTGATGGGACCGACTGTTACTGCCAGCCTTGGTGGAAGCAAATACATGCTTGTCTTGTTGATGACTACTCAAGGTATACTTGGGTGTACTTCTTAAAGGAGAAGTCGGATGCCTTCCGTTTGTTCGTGGAGTTCAAGGAGTTGGTAGAAGGCCGGCTTGGCTTGCGGATTAAGAAGTTTAGAACTGATAACGGGGAGAGTTTGTCTCTTCCGAGTTTTCTACTTCTGCAGGAAGCACGGGATCCAACGGGAGCTTACATGTGCTCACACTCCACAACAAAATGGGGTAGCGGAGCGGAGAAGATCCGTCATTGACGGAAACCTGCAAATGCTGGCTGCATGCGAAAGATATCCCGAGGTCCTTTTGGGCGGAGGGAATGTCTTGTGCTGCATATGTTATCAACCGGATGCCACTCAGCCCTATCAACATGAAGACGCCATTGAGCTGTTGCTGAAGGAGAAGCCGAGTGTTGGACACCTTCGGTGTTCGGTTTCAACTTGCTACGTGCATGTCCCGGATGCTTCACGGACAAAGCTGGATGCGAAGGCAAGGAAACTTGTCTTTGTTGGCTATGATGAGCGGAAGAAGGGATGGAAGTGCATGGACCCTGTGACGAAGAAGTTCGTGTGTCAAGAGACGTTGTCTTTGACGAGCTGACGTCATATGGAGGTGGCTCGGGGAGCCTACCGGAAGTAGCAAGGTTGAGGAAGCACCGGTGGAGGCTGCTGAAGGCTTGGAAGAGGAGCTTGCTGTTTCACCAGCAGCTCCTGTTGCTTCGAACTCCCGAGGCTGAGCCTTCTGGCTCAGGAAGCAGGGGGAGCACTGCTCAATGCTTGCCCCAGGTAGGAGTGGAGCCTGAAGAAGCAACGGAAGCCTGTGAGCAAGGAGCCGTGTCTTCGGAGATCGAAGAGGGTGGTTAAGCCACCGGCTCGGTACTGTGATGGGAATGCAGTGAGCTTTGTCTCCTGTTTCTTTGCAGGTCCTCTGGATGAGCGAGAGCCTGCAAACTTCAACGAGGCCACTGGAGTGAAGGAGTGGGATGGTGCCATGAAGGAAGAGATTGATGCTCTGAAGAAGAATGAAACCTGGGACCTTTGTCCAAGGTTGATGGCATTACTCCGGTACTTGCAAGTGGGTGTATAAGTTGAAGAAGAAGGCTGATGGGAGCATTGATCGGTTCAAGGCTCGCCTGGTCGCTAGAGGATTCTCACAGCAGTATGGAGAAGACTATGAGGAGACATTCAGTCAGTTGCGAAGATGACGTCTGTAAGAGTGGTGATCGCCTTGGCTGCTAGCAAGGATGGAGGTTGTGGCAACTCGATGTGAGAATGCCTTTCTTTACGGAGAGATTGACAAGGACATCTTCATGGATCAGCCGCTTGTTTCGTCTCTGAGAAGCATCCGGACTATGTCTGCAAACTCAGGAAGGCTCTCTATGGGTTGAAGCAAGCTCCTCGAGCGTGGTATGGGAAGATTGCAGAGTACTGCATTCTGTGGATACCTGGCTTCTAACTCGGATTCTAGCTTGTTCGTCAAGAAGAAGGGAGAGCTAAGAGTCTTGGTCCTGCTGTATGTGGATGATATGATCATCACAGGGAACTCGGAGGAGGAAGTAGCAAGGCTCAGGGAGAGCTTGCTATACGCTTCGGAGATGAAAGACTTGGGAGATGCATCACTTTCTTGGTCTGGAAGTGGAGAGAAGGAGTGCGGGATTCTCATTAGCCAGAAAGGGTATGCTGATCGTATTGTGAAACGGTTTGGCATGGGCGAAGGGAAGAAGTGCTCTACTCCACTGGAATCTGGGCTGAAGCTTCGACGGGATGAGGGAAGGGTTCTTAATGATCCCTTGGTGTTCAGGGCTCTTGTTGGGAGCTTGATCTATCTGACGATTACAAGGCCGGATATAGCTTATGCTGTTGGCCGAGTAAGTCGGTATATGGCTGAACCAAGGCAACTCATCTAGTGGCGGCGAAAGGGAATTCTGAAGTATGTCAAGTGACTTCTGAGATGGGACTCCTCTATGGAAGGATGCGGAGTTTGCGTTGCTCGGTACAAGGATGCTGACTATGGCGGTGATTCGGATGATCGAAGGTCTACTTCAGGTTATGATGTTCACTTGCGGTTCAGCTAGCATCTCGTGGTGTAGCAAGAAGCAGGACTCGGTGTCGGTTTCAACCACGGAGGCGGAGTATAAGGCTTCGGCCTGGCTGCCTGGGAAGCCGTTTGGTTGAGGAGACTCATAGAGGATGTTCATGAAGAAGTGCAAGGGCCTACTTACTCCGGGGTGACAAATGAGAGTGCTCTCAAACTGGTAAACAATCCAGTGTGTCACGCCAGGACCAGCATATAGAGATTGATCACCACTTCATCAGGGAGAAGGTGTTGGAGGGGTCTCTGCTGTCGGGCATGTTCGGAGTGAAGATAATCTTGCTGACATCTTCACGAAGCCGCTGTCGAAGGGGCCCTTTGAACGCTTGCGCAGCTTGCTGGGCTTGGTCACCACTTCTCACTTCAAGGGGAGTGTTGAAATTTGTGAAGTGGAAGTGGGTGACGGGACAGGCGCGCGGCCTGTGCGGACAGCTGTTGGCGGACTGGGCGGACTGGGCGGACTGAGGTTTGCGGCCTGGTGAAAAGTCTGGTGGAAGCCGGCTGTGTTCTGAGCGGGTTGTTGCATGTGTCCGCGGTTTGGTGCGGCCTTGGTATCTGCGGATAGAGAGGCTTGCGGACTGGTGCTTTGCTCAGTGGTCGCGGGTGTGCAAGTTGTGCTGTTGGCGGGTTGGTTCGAGTTCGCGGAAGCCTTGCGGACTGGTGTGTCCGCGTTGGGCTGTTGCGGACTGACCCTGAGCTTGGCTGAGGCCTTGTCGAGCTCAGGTGTTACAGCAGGTCTTGCTGTGGAGACCGTTTGGCGGACTGATGTTGGAGTCCGGCTTGGTGCTGACTGGTTGGACAAGTGCGAGGAGCTCGCGCTTGGTTGCGGTCTGTGCTAGGGTGTTTGGCGGGACGGGACTTGTGTCCGCCATGCTCGCACTGGCCCCTTGATGGTTTTGGACTTGGTCACACTTGGTGTCAAGTTCATGGTGTCCGCCGTATCCGCCAAGTCCGCTGTGACCGGCGGACTGTTGACTGTTTGCCTTTGGCGTGGACTTGTGGCGGATTGAGGTGTGAGTCTTGCGGACTGCCTCGGGTTGGTGCGGACTGCCATTGAAGAAGGTGCTGTCCTGAAGCAGTTGGAGCTTTGCGGGCTGGTGCCTTCCGCTTAGCTTGGGCGGACTGGAGAGGGTTCGTCATTGGTTGCCTTGCTCCTGGCGGTTTCCCTTGGTGACTGCTAAGTCCTCGCGGACTGAGCGACAGTCGTTTGGTGTTCGCGCGGGCTGGGGCGGTGTCGCTATCTCATGGGCGGTGACCACACTCCTCACCTGGCCTATAAATAGGACCCCCTGGCACATCTACAGTAACCTAAGTAACGTGAGTGAACAGTAATTTGGGTTGGGCGAGTGCTGCGGTCTGTGTTTCAGTCCGCACGGATTGTTTCAGGCTGACGGTTTGCTGTGTGCAGGTCGCGCGGATAACTTCAAGGAGCCAGGATTTGGCTGTGACTTCGGTCAGTGCTTGGAAGTGTGCGGTCTCTGCGGACTCAGCAGGAGAGGTCGCTCTGCGGCTTGTCAGTTCTGTTTCAACTTTCCCAGCTTCAATAACCTGTCCGCCGGCTTCAGGCGGGTAGGGGAGTTCCTCAGTTCGGGTTCAGCAGGAGGCGAATAACGTCTGTCCGCGCGACCTCGGTTCTCGGCGGACTCCGTGGTATTCGGCGGATTGCAGCATAGCTTGGGGCGGTCTCGCTCTCGGCGACCTCGCGGTGTCGGCGGAACTGAGGAGTTCTGTCCGCCCGGCTTGTTTTTGGTTCAATCTGTTTACAGCTGTAATAACTAGCGAAATCATGTCTCGCTATGTATGCCTCGGATTGTAAATAAGTGAATGCATAATAAGAGACTATCTTGTGCTTCCATTGTATGTTTGTTGGTTGCAACCTCTAGTCCTTGGTTTTCCGCGTTCAGCGTGCGAACTGGGTAGTTCGAAGATATTAATTTGGTGATTGGGCTATCTTGGCTGACCACGTTGAGAAATTTAACAATACCGTCTCAGAAGAGGTACGTGAAATTATCAGACATTTATCCTTGCAGAACTTAACGTCATAACTTTTGTCACATAACTGACTTACACTGATCAGGTTATGGTTTAACCCTTCAACATAAGCCACGTCGGTGATAGAGATTATACCGTTGGAAATCATACCGTAACCTCTGGTGACTCCTCGATCTGACCCTCCAAAGATGACTTTGGGTTCATTCTCGACTGGAGTGTAATCACGCAGTAGGCTTCTTGTCCCAGTCATATGCGGGAGCATCCACTGTCCAAATACCAGATCGGCGTTTTGGTGGCCTTGGACATTCCTGCAAAACAAAATTAATTTGACTTAGGAACCCAATCGAACTTGGGTCCTAGATTCCTGGTTAGCACACTCCCCCTCGGTTGGTTAACCCTACGAGTGGTCGGCCTCGCATTGCTAACATGGGGAGTCTCGTAATACCTTGGATTAAACCAACAATCCACGGCAAAGTGACCGACTTTGTCACAGCACCAACAGTCGAATCTGTTGTACCTCTTCCTAGGCTCCTGCATTACCCTGGGAACGGTGGGTACAGCTGGGGCCTTGGATCTGGAGGTGGAGGCCTCATGGTGACAGCAGTCACATGACTTCGTCACCTTCTATATAACAGGCTTGGCTTTTGGTGCCTGCTTTCCATTATGGCCGCTAGAGAACGGACCATAATTTCCCATGTGGATTCCTCATAAGGTGCCTTGAAGGCACTCTCACCGAAGTTCCGGGGAAAGGTCCAACCGTCATATCGGCTCTTTGGCTTTGCAACCGAGGGCCGGAAATGATGGCCAAATGTTGACTCAAAGTCATGTTGGTTGCACAGAAAGCCAGGCTTTCTGAACGCAACAGGACTAAGCGGAGCCTTTCCCTTTTCATCAGCAGAGGCCTTCTTGGCGGCCTTATTCTTCCTCTGGTTCCTGTTTCTCCTGGAGGAGGAACCAGATACCCCTACATGCCCCAAGCCAGCTCCTTTGGCCTGAGCAGAGAAGGTATCAACAACTGGAAGAACTGTTTTTGGCATAGAGAAGCTCTTGACGATCTTCCTTTCTGCCGCAAGTTGTTCTTCCAACTTGTCGACTTCCTCCTGCTTAAGATCAAGGAGCTTCAGAGACTATGAATGCTTTGAGGTCAGGTCAAGGTGCTCATGTCGGAGAGAGATCAAACTGGTGACCTCTTCCCTTAGGGAAACACACTCACCCTTAAGGAATTTTACTTCCTTTTTCTCAGCCTTCAATCTCTTTCGGCACTCCTCGAAAGTGTTGAGCAGAAGCTCATACTTCTCGAGGAGCTCAGCTTCACGGGCCGAAAGGCTATCCTCAGGTTCATCATCCTGAGACTCAGGATCAGAGTCGGAGTCGGAGAGAGGGGTGTGAGCTTTTACCTTCCCAGTAAACGGGGGGCATTCTCCTTCTGAGTCGGAGCGACCCACCAGCCCGAAGTAGGCTTCCTCATCATCACTGGAGTCTGAGGAATCAGACTCACTCAGTGTCTTTGGCCTTTTGGCGATGTAGCTCCGCTCTTTCTTCCTATCTCTCGAAGATTTGTGCTCCTCTTCTTTCCCTTTTTCTCTCTTGCCTTGATAGCAGTCGGCCACGACGTGTCCTGGCTTATTGCATCCAAAGCAAATAATGTTAGAGGAGCGATGTTTGTTCGGTCGAGAAGCATACCTGTCAGAAGAATAATTTTTCTTCTGATGCCTGGAGGAGGAGCCGTCTCTCTTTCTTTGATTCCTCATCTTGAGGAACTTCTTGAACTCTCGAGTGATGAGGGAGAAATTCTCCTCCGACAGCTCTGAGCTGGAGGAGCATGGCTCGGAGTCCTCCTCCTCATCCTTTTTCCTGGCACGGTATGAAACCGCACCCTTGCCTTTTCTGGAGTGACTGGCTTTTAGAGCCACAGTCTTTTCTTTGGCTGCAGCCTTCTCTGCTTCTTCTTCTGCTTTCCTGGTGTTCAGCTGAAGCTCATAGGACATCAGCTTCCCAAACAGAATTTGCGGGTCAGTTTCCGCTAGCCTGCCAAACTCTCGGATGGCGCAGATCTTTGTGTCCCATTCCTTAGTAAGGGACCTAAGGAATTTGTCATTGAGTTCACCATTAGTGAACACTCTTCCGTATCCTTTGAGGGCGTTGACGATCTTGAGGAAGTTCTCGTAGGTGACTCCGATCTCTTCCTTAGGCCCTTGTCTGAAGGCCTCATATTTCTGGTTCAGGAGGGATCTCCGATCATCCCTCACTTCATCCGCGCCCTCCATCAGGATGATCAGGCACTGCCAGATCTCCTATGCTGTCCTACAGTTGCTGAAGTTTTGCATCATAGAGTCAGCAACCGCGCTGACCAGAATGTTTCGCGCCTTCTTGTCAAGTCCTACTAGCACCATCTCGTCCTTGTCCATTTCAGAAAGTTTCTTTGACACTTTCTGGGTAGGATCAATGGTGGAGGCCTTAGTGGGGACATAAGGTCCCTCCTCCACGATCATGAAGAGACGAGGATCAACTGCTTCCATGTAGAACCTGATCCTTTCCTTCCAGATAGGAAAGTTGAGCCTAGTGCACACTGGGATCTTGCCTGTGTACTTGAGCCCGTCCATAGTAGATGTTTGTCTTCTTCTTGACACTAGGGGCAGGATTCAACTCAAGGTGTTAACCTTTTGGATGAGGAACCTCCCTTTGATACCACTTGAAAGTCCACCTAGTGTCAACTATCTTCACCTATGGGGGGGGGGGAATAGGTGACGTGAAGCGCTTTTGCGGAATTTATAATAGTACCTGCACAATAAAAATAAACAGCACAGCACACAGAAAACACAGGCAATTTATAGTGGTTCCCCGACTTGGGTACATCCACTTTCCCCCCTTCGACCTATCTCCCAACAAGGGACGACTCGGTCACTTCTCCAACAGGATTGAAATCCAATCCTTGCAATATCGGAAGGAACCCTTCCATACGTAGGAGTCAACACTCCCACAAACCGGGTTGCACCCAACCCTTACAACACGGAACAAACGTTCCTTTACAACAAAAGTAAAATAGAATGTACACGAGATACAAACTTCGTTTGGAGACTACAGTGTTCCTCTTCGTTCGACGACGTGTTCGTGAAGTCAACGAAGAGTCTACAACCCTAGATATCTCTTGGAGAGGATCTCCCCGGAACCGGCGGAGGCAATACGAGCGGCGGCTTGGTTTGGGATCGGCGGCAATGACTGCGCGCGGCTGCTGCACTTTGAGATCCAAACTTCGTAGCGAAGCAAACTATGTCTACCAACGGTCACTCTAGGATCGGTCTCGTCTCGATCGATTTGGACGGGGAAGTTTTTCCCGATGAACAAATCGAGAGACAAGGGATCTCTGGAGAGACACGTGAGACTCTAAGCTTGGCTAAGCTTCTGTCGCCGGAAGATCAGGAAGAAATCTCGATCAAAAGCGGCGACCAACTTGCTGGAGCGACGACGGCGGCGGCTGAGCGGAACTCGCGATTTTAGGGTTAGGTCGTGCTCGACTTCTTTTCTGTGTGAATCTACTGTTCAAAATACCCGTATATATATATACTGTAGATACTTTCAATTTGACTGTTGTGGGACCCACAGAAGAAGAATCCCGAAATCCGGTTCAAAATAGTCCAGCGGTAGAATCCGGTCCAGGAGCTTCCAGAGAAATCGCTAAGTAAGAATCGGCGAGAATCGCAGGTGATTCTCGACGAATCGGCGAGAATCAGTTAGTGATTCTCGACGATTCGTCGAGAATCACTAGTGATTCTCGCCGAATCACTTGTTGATTCTCAACGAATATTACTTGGTATTCATGATCTGCTCAGCGATGGGTTCGGCGAGAATCACTAGTCATTCTCGCCGAATCTTACTTGGCACCGTTTTGAGGTAGCCGGAAAGAATCGGCGAGAATCATTAATGATTCTCGACGATTCGGCGAGAATCACTAGTGATTCTCGCCGAATCGGCGAGAATCACTTGGTAATTCTCGTCGAATTGTACTTAGACGAATTTTCGTCTTTCCACCCAAGAGCTGCTCCTGACCCATCCTTGCTCCTTGTCTGCTCTTGTATAAACACGGTCCTGTACTTGAAAGTAAGTGCACTCCAATAGAGAGAGTATACGTAGCCCAACACACTGATCTGCTCAACGAGGGATTACGTCGTGCAGACCCGTGTATATTGACCTACTGCACCCTGACATTGGTGTGCACTTAGCGTGGAATAACTGCAAGCATAACTTGAAAGATTTTATCAAATACATTGTCTATTGACCTTAGCTTGTCCAGGGGCTTCTTCAAATCAGGTACATTGTGGATACAATACCCAACACATTCCTTTTACCTATATTTCTAAAAACTAATAAAACTTAAAAACTTTACTTACAAATCCAAGAATGAAGAGTTAATTTTTTAGTTTATATTTTAGGGTGTATGACCCGTGGACAACCTTCAGAGTTCGAAAATTTGGATTTCAATCCTGAGAACGAACACTCACTTGCACGTATTCGATCTCAAAGTCCAAATCTCTCTTTGGATCCCGCAGAATCCGTCTGAGAACCCTCTGCCATTGTTATGGCCGACCCTAATCTGAATGCGGCCGGGGAGCATACAATGTCTTATTACACTCGACCGATTTTGGACGATACTGGGTCCAGTATTGTTCGTCTGACGGTGGAGAAAAATAATTTTGAAATCAAATCTAGCGTTATCCAAATGATCTAAAATGTCGTGCAGTTCGATGGACTGCCTGATGAGGACCCGAACATTCATTTATCTAGTTTTTTGGAAATCTGCGATACCTTTATGGTTAATGGCATCACTGATGATGCCATTAGTTTGCGCCGTTTTCCATTTTCCTTAAGATCCAAAGCTAAGGCGTGGTTGAATTCCCTCCCATGAGGATGTATCACCACCAGGGCCGAGCTTGTGGAACGGTTCTTAACGAAGTATTTTCCGCCCGCCAAAACTACAAAGTTGCGGGCCGACATTTCTTCGTTTGTGCAGAACGTTTCCGAGTCTCTATTTGAGACTTGGGAAAGGTTTAAAGAATTCCTCCTCAAGTGTCCTCACCATGCGCTGCCTGTGTGGTTGCAGGTCTAAATCTTCTACAATGGGCATAACTATCAGACGCGTTAAATGATTGACACGGCTTCCTGGGGTACCTTGAATAATAAGACCCCCGAGGCTGCCCAAGCTCTTATCGAAGAGATGCCTATGAAAGCCTACCAATGGAACGTCCCGTGGGGACATCCCAAGCAGGTTGTCGGCCTCTTCGAAGTGGATGCCACTCCCCACTTAGCCCTCCAAGTTGAAAGGTTGACGAAGCAGGTTGCGGAGATGTCTTCTGCCTCCTCCACTCCACCTTGGGAGAACCCCCTAATGTCAGCATAGTCAATGAATTCGTAGACTACGTGGGAAATACTGGGCGACCTTCCTTCAACCCCAACAACAACCCTTATAGTAATAACTATAATCCGGGTTGGAGTAACCAACCCAACTTCTCATGGAGCAACGTGAACAATGCGCAGCGCCTACCCAATTCTTTTGCGCCAGGATTTCTGCCACCTCCCCCTCTTCCAAAACCCTCCCTGATGGTGGACAATTTTCCTAAATACATAGCTTCCAATGAATCAAATATTCGAAACATCACCAGATCGCTAAAAAACTTAGAACTCCATGATGGATAGCTGACGCAAATGATGTCCGAGCACGCGCTCGGGGCACTACCGGGAAATACAGAACCCAATCTGCGGGAGATTCTCAATGATATAACCCTCCGTAGCGGAAAGGAGGTGATCGATCGATAATGGATTGTTCCGCAAGTACATATTTCACCTTTGACCCCTCTTCCCCCTTCTTCGATTACGCCGCATTTACAAATTTTAATCCAAAAAATTGTTAAAACTCCCTTGCCGTATCCACATAAGCTAGATAGTTAGCGTAAGGATGCGTAGTACGAAAAAATTATTTTATTATTAAAACAAATTCATATTAATGTTTCTTTTAGCGAGGCGATCTCGTAGATGCCTAAGTATGCGAGATATTTAAAACAACTTCTTTCTAATAAACAAAAATTATAAAATATTTCGCATATATCTCTTAATGTTGACTGCTCAGCGACTCTTACTAATAAATTGCCCTTTTAAATAAATGACCTGGGACGATTCTCCATCCTGTGCCTTTTTGGCAATATATTAGTAAAATACGCTCTTGCAGATTTAGGTGCGAGCATTAAATTGATGCCATTCTCACTCTTTAAATAATTAGGTTTGGGCACTCCGACCCCTACTAAAATGCGTATCCAACTAGCTAATCGCTCGGTTAAGTTTCCCGTCGGGGTAGTGGAGGACGTTCTTGTCCGAGTTGATAAGTTTATCTTTCCAGTAGACTTCATCATCTTAGACATCGAGGAGGACACCGATGTATCAATTATACTTTGTCGCCCTTTTCTTGCCACCTCCCACGCATTAATTGATGTATGTAACGATCTTCTCCTCCTTCGGGTTGGAGATGATGAAGTTACTTTCTCTATTAATCCCTCCATAGGAAACTCGTCATCAAGCGATGACTTTTGTTATAATTTAGATACCTATCTCGAAGATTGTTCTTCCCATGTTTTCGAGTCTACTTTTTTAAACGACGACATCTTTACTCTCGAAAACTTTAACTGCAAAGAGGATAACTCTACTAATTTGTATTTCGAACCTTTTGGATTGAAAGACATTAAAATTAAAATCTCATTAGAAGAACTGCCCTACCTTGAACTCAAACCCATACCCGAATCACTAAATACGTCTTTTTGGGAAAAGGTAATACCCTTCCCATTATCATTTCTTCGCATTTGAGTGATTCGGAGACGTCTGAGTTTTTGGAAGTTTTACTTAAACATCGCCACCCAATTGCATGGCAAATTTCTGACCTAAAAGGGATTAACCCTTCTTTCTGCACCCATAAGATTTTCCTTAACGAAAATTGCCACAAAACTATTCAGCTACAGCGACATCTTAACACAAAAATGAAAGACGTCGTTAAAGATGAAATTATAAAATTATTAGATGCGGGGATTATTTATCCTATATCGGATAGTACATGTGTTTGTCCCGTTCATGTCGTTCCCAAAAAGGGCGGTCTTACCGTAGTGGAAAATGAGCGCAATGAACTCATCCCAACTCGTACTATTACGGGTTGGCGGGTGTGCATTGATTATAGAAAACTAAATGATGCCACCCGTAAGGAACATTTCCCACTACCGTTCTTAGACAAAATTCTGGAGTGTTTCCTTGGGTTGAGGGGACGTTACAATAAAAAGCACTTTTTATTCTAATGTCCCTAGCCGAGCAAACGTGACAATGTCACCTCTCCGTTCTAGGTGACACTACCGGGTTGCAGCCCAAGCACCCCATCCCCTCTACATCAATAGGCGGGTTGATGGTGCCCATAACCTCCCTTTGATGAGGCAAACTCGATAATCAAGTGTGCATCATGGGGCCATCCCAGGAGGTTACACATACTAGTACTAATCCAACCAGAGCACGCTTAACTATGAAGTTCTTTCAACTCTCATCACCAATTGAGCTGCAACTCAATTGGTAATGAGAGTTGAAAGAACTCCATAGTTAAGCGTGCTCGGTTTGGAGTAGTACTAGGATGGGTGACCACCCGGGAAGTCCCCATGGTGCGCACTTGACTATCGAGTTTGCCTCATCAAATGGAGGTTGTGGCCACCATCAACCCGCATGTTGATGGAGAGGGGTTGGAGTTCTTGGGCTGCATCCTTGTAGCATTGCCTAGAGCGGAGCCGTGACATTGTCACGATTGATCGGCTAGGGGCGTTACATTGTACGTAGTTGGAGAGGGGACGGGTGTTGTGGTGGAGAATAGAGGAGGGAAGTGGTGGAGAGGAGGGTGGCCGAACATAAGGAGGAAGAGAGGGGGGGGGGGTGCGGCCAAGGAGGAGGAGAGCAAGAGGGGAATCTCAATTTAGGGTTAAATTTTCTTTTCATTCATTAATAATTAAAAATTCAACACGCAGAGCCTTATATAACGCTCCCCAAAATTCAGGATATATACAACCCCAATTAAAACAACATATGGCTAAACGCAAGCTAAAATTAAACCAGGAAATTAAATAAAACAAGTGAATTAAATAAAACTTAACCAAGGTAATTATCAAGTGAACATCTTGCGTAGAGGGAGGAGGTTGTAGCATCAATCAACATTGTCTTCGCGGAGCTGCAAGTCCTTAGTTGGAGAGCGTGTGGGATCTTCCGTAAGCATGCTGACACCATCATCAACATGCCGGGTGTAGTCGTCTACATCAATCCTCGCCCGCTCGAAAGTACTCATCAGTGATGAGTTGTCTTGAAATAACTGGCGCAGAAGAGCATCATCCAAAAGAGCCACCTATGGTTCAAGTGTCAAAGAGTCATCGTGAGCCGCACGATCATGCCACTGGATTAGGTAGCGGCGAATGTCACCACTTAGAGATGCGAGCACTTCATCCTTGATTATCCTGTCAGGCAAAAAGGATGTCTTGGGGAACCTTGGAAAAGCATTAGTCAAAGAAGGAGAAAAGGTTTCTACATCATAATTCAACGTACTTCCAGTGGAAACCATAGGAGGCACTAATCCAGGAACAAGCTCACCACCCAACCCATTAGAGGACACAATGGACAGAATAAATGGAGAGGTAGATAGCTCAAGTGGTGGTGAAACAAATGGCATTAAATCTGAAACATTGAAAATAAGGGATATACCCCAATCTGTGGGTATCTCCAAAATATATACATTTTCACGTAACTTCTTTAAAATTTGAAAAGGCCCGTGAAAGTGAGGGATATATTTAATTAACTCTAGGGGGGGTGAATAGAGTATTTTAAAAACTTTAATTTGTTTTTACAGTGAATTAAAATTAGTGATAAATATATATAAATATAAAGAGAGATATCACAACACAAAAAATAAATAGGTACAAGCACAAAAAGACGACACAAAGAATTTATAGTTGTTCCACAATAAACTTGAGTACATCCACTCTTCTATCACCTTGGTAGGAATCCACTACAGGAGTTTGCTCAGGTGCCCTGCCACCACAGGTTTTTGATCAGGTTCCCTGTCACCACAAGATTTATTTTCTAAGCGAGATCTAGCAACCCTTTGAGCTTTTGATCAAGTGCCAAAAAATCAAACCAAGTCTTTTGATCAGGTGACTTGTGAACCAAAATGTTTAACTTTTGAAGGGAGTTATAAACTTGTACACAATGAAAGAAAATAAAGACGATGTTGTCTTCTCTATCTCAAATCTCTGAAAAGACTAATGGATTTGTTGATGTTGTCAAAGCTCCCCCTGAGTTATATGAATCTGATCAGGAGTGGAAGCTTTGCTTCAGGGTATAAGCCTCTTTGAGAACTTCTTCCTCCAGTAAATATTTTTGGGAGATTGAACTTTTTGGTCTCAGATTGAAGATGCGTTGCTGGAAGAAAAGCTTGAAACAGAAGAATGATGAACAAGATGTTTTTGTCTCTATCTCTTTCTGTTACAAAAAAACTTCTGAGCCTTAGTGTCTTGATCAAGAGAAGAATTCAAATATTTGAATTCATTAATCCTAAAACAGCTGAAGAATTCCCAAGAAGGTAACTGCCTTGGAAATTGGTTAGAATGGAAATAAGAACTCTATGATTAAATCAATATTTAATGCTGTCTCTAAACGGTTATATTCATAAGAATATTGAGCATTAAATATCAGAGTTATAGCTGTCTGCAATTAATCCATTAAATATTCTGCATTGAGAATATCCTGAAATTGAGCCTGGAAATATTCTGCTAACTGCCTAAGACACTGTCTAGAAATCGTCGAACAGCGCCTACATTTCGTCGACCTAATCTTGGAGTTCGTCGAACTGATGATGGCTTTCGTCGAGCTGAGATTCTGAAAAAAGATCAAAGTTTGTCGACCAGAGCTCAGCTTTCGTCGAGCCGACTTCTGATATGAGATCACAGTTTGTCAATCTCAGCTAGACTTTCGTCGAGCTCAACTCAGAGATGGAATTCTGAGTTTGTCGATCTGAGATCGACGATCATCTAGCTGAGTTCAGCTATCGTCGAACGCCTTTATGCATTCTTTAAACTTCCTTGTCTCTAAAGTCTTCTATCTCTAAAGTCTTCTGAAGGTAGGTTCCAACTATCTTAGAAAACAACTCAACTATTCTTTAAACTACTGTTAGCGTAAGCACGTCCGTGTCACGTACACCCCTACACTAATTTGGTATCAAAGCAAGGTTATTTCAACTTCTAAGTTGCAAACATACTCGCTGCGTTCCTTGTCAGTCCATCTAATCTTAGAAAAAAAATCAAAAAACAATTTTTGTGGCCTGCCAATAGCGGGCTAAAATCTGTAATTTTCTGCGAAATCTGAAATTTTTTTTTTAATGATCTACGCCTTACTCCCATTGGGAATATCTAAAAATATTCCATTTCCCATCTAGCTTCAAACCTAGGAAAATTCAACTTGCCCGGGGTTGAGAGAGAAAGGATGGAAGGTTTCTTGATCAGTTCTTGAAAAAATCTGACGATAGAGATCGACCTGACTTATCTTTCTTCAAAGTTTCTTGAATCTGAACACAGTAGGGTTTATCTCCTTTGAAGTTGATCTTCAATCAGCTTCTTTCTTGAAATTCAGAAATCAATCTGAATCCTTCTTGGCAGACTGGTTCAGAATCTGCACTTGAGAGACTTGTTGATGTAAGTCCTTTCTTCACTTGAATAGATGGAGCTCTCTCTCTCCAAATTCTTCTAAAGATTCTTCTGAATTCTCTTTGAATTCTCTTGACAAACTATGAGTAGATCACCACTTCAGAATGTCTTCTTAGATCTTTTGTTAAAAAGCTTCTTCTATTTTTCGTGTGTTATGTTCTATATCATATGTATATCTATTTTCTGTTGATAGAGAATGTCTTTATATAGACTTCCTCCATGGTAACCGGCTGATCCGGTTTATAACGAACTTCTGACAGCTCTGACAGCTTCAGTAGACCGGTTGGTTATGGCAGCTGTCAAGTATTCCAGTCACTTCTTGAAACTTTGTCTCTGTAAGCAAAGTGTCGAGACTGAACTTCATCATATGTCGACACAAGTAGACTAAGTGTCGACACAAGCCTTGGTGGTGTTGACACTGCTTCTCGACAAAGCTTCTATAGAATGTGTCGACACTAGTTCTGTGTGTCGACATAGTCACTTCTTTTCTTCACAAAAACCAACTTTGTTGAAACTCTGCTATGTGTCGACACAAGTCCTGTGTGTCGACACAGTTGATGTCGACAAAGTCTTCTGTGTGTCAACACTGCCTCTGTGTGTCGACACAGTTGATGCCGACTAAGCTTTTCTGTATGTCGACACTACCTCTGTGTATCGACAAAGTTTCTTCTGGTGTCCACACAGCCTTTCCAAGTGTCGACACAATTGACTCCAGGTGTCGACACAGCTTTTCTAAGTGTCGACACAGCTTCTTCTGGTGTCGACTCATGGACTTAGAAACTTTTCCTGCATTCCTGCATTTTCTTAACCTACACATATAAACTCAAAACAACATCAAATACACCTTGATGCATATCATTGAGTAAGGTGAGGCTTCTTCAAATCTGTTACATATTTTCCAATGTACCCAACAATCTCCCCCTATTTGGAGAAGTCATAACCCTTAGTCAATGATATACACCATTCATAATAAACACACATTATGATGTATAAAAAAACATTACATGACAGGGTAACTTATAAACAAAACATGTATAAAATGTCATCACAGAATAATGATGCAAACATAATGAGCATTAATCATTATTTTGTTTAAACTTTCAAAAGTTTCTTAACAATAGTTTACACATATTTTTTTAAAAAACTAAAGATTACAATGTTGTAAAATCTAGTTAATATTATTCTAAGGCTGCTCAGGCTCCTTGAGGACTATGCATTTGCCTGACTGGATCTTGGCTTGTACTGGAGCTTCAGTATCTTCAGCTAGCTTCTTACCCTTCAGATCTTTCTTCTTTTGTTCTTCAGCCCTTATCCTTTGCCTTTCAAAATAATGAAAAGGCTTTGGGAAGTACTTGCTAGGCTCCTAAGCATTAGGAGGTAGCTTCCCTACTTTCGCCTTTCTTCTATATTGTAGAATGGCTTCCTACCTAGCTTCATGCTTTTGCCATTCTTTCTCAGTGTACCATTTGCCCCTTTCATGGGTCTGGTCCTTTATAGCTTTCCAGGCAGTCAATATAATATTCCTGGAAGTTGGAATCCACTTCTCAAAATCAGGCTTCAACTCTGCCTGTTCTATGAACCTTTTCTTAGATAATAGAGCTTCTTGCTCTTTATGTAAAGCTGCCTTTGACATTTCTACTTTCTCAATGATAACATTTTTAGTACCCTCTGAAGGGCTATACATTGACTGTACTTCTTGCTGAATCATATCAAAATCTGCTGGAGGGTAAATAACCTGAGCAACTTTAGGTTGATCACCTTCAAAATAAGCAGGTTGCACACCTGACTCAGCTACATTATCATCACCATATAGGGGTGGATATCCAAGGGTGGCTCTAATGTTATTAGATATCCATTTAGCACAATTTGAGGCTGCTTTGACTAACACTCTCTCCCTTTATGACTTCTCTTTCAATATGATCTTTGAGTTCATCTTTCTGAAATCTTACTTGTTCATCTAGATAATTAACACCATCTTTATAAAAAGACCTTAATTTCAGTAGCTGATCATAGATGTTCTTTTAAGAATTCTTAATAGCTATTTGTACAGCAACTAGTTCTTCCTGTAATTGTTTATCAAAATCTAACTTGGCTTTAGCCCTTGCCTCAGTCTGGGCAGCAGCAGTTTTCTTTAATTCTGTAACAATCACATTATGTGATTTAGTCAGATTGTCATTCATCCTTAGTTGATTTTCTAGGACATAGCCTTGCTTAACAGCTATATCATCAACTTGAGTCTTTATTCCTTCTTGTTGTTTTGCAAGATAGAATACAACATTGCCACCTTTGTGGAAGCAATCTGTCATTTCCTTCTTGTTCTGATTTACTTCAAATCTAATTGATTTGATATCTTGAGCCAAGGAGAATTACAGATCTTTATGAATTTCATCCATATATTTCTCCATGGCTATCCTTTGTTCATCTAACTTAACTTGCAAGGATACCAACAAAGAACTATAATCTTGTGCAGGAACTGGTTATGGAGCAGTTTGCAATGCCCTTTTATAGCTTTGGCTTCTTCTTTTGAAAACCATCAGCTTTCTCTTCTTAGCTTGAATTTCTGCTTCATCTTCAGAAGCTGAGGTACTTGCAATATCAACTCTTTCCTTAGGACTAGGAGGCAATTCCTTTTCAGTCATAGGTTGCTCCCCCTCAATTTCAGCTTGCTCCCCCTCAGTTCTTGCTTTCTCCCCCTGAGTCCCTTGCTCCTCCCCCACAGTCCTGACTTACTCCATATCAGTGAACAACTCTTCTAGGGTAAAGACTTGTTGAGTTAGGACTGGAGGCAATCTTAACGCTGGAGCATCAGCAGCTGTAGATGTATCCTCCATGGTAATATCATGTGCTTGATTGTTGAGTTGAGTGGTCTGGTCAACATCAACCAAGGGCACAGTTAGTGTTTCATCCTCATTATGAAAATTTGATTGATTAACTTCTTGGATTACCTCAAGAATAGTTTGTGTAGCAATTTCACTATCTAAGTGTGTTGGCCCTTCCTCAGGATGAGGCTCCCCCTGTACCTGAGCACCATCTATAATGTCTTATGCAGGAGATTTTTCAGGAATCTCTGGCCTCTCTTCATCAGGCATGTCCTTTGTTAGGACTCTATCCTATCTGGAGATAATCCTTATATCCATTCTTCTCATGTGGTTGATCTTAGAACCAGTAGTCTGTTCCATTACTTCTGGAATTGTTCCAGCCAAGTATAGACTCATGATTCTTCCTAGATTTGGCTTCTTAATACCTTCCTTAATCTTTTCAAAGATTACTGTAGACCAATCTATGTTCAATTTGAAGATAATCCTGGTCATCAGGCTGAACATATAGGTTGAAACCCTATGATGTCCCCCTGGCTTGCAGAGAATGACCTTTCCAACCACTTCAGAAAGGAATTTTCCTTGCAGATTCTTCTCTTTCCTGTTCATTGCAGATCCAATCTTCATGGTGAAATCTAATCCACACCACTGAAGTGCTTCCTTGGTCTTGGTAGAGGGTACTTCTTCTTCTTCTTGAGTTCTTGGGAGTTTAAGAGTTTTCCTCAAGCTCTTCAAGGTTAGTTTAACTTTAGCTCCTTAAACTTTAGATTTGATCTTAAGTCCAGTTGAATCTAAAGTAGCTGCGCCATAGAATTCCAGTATTTCTTTCTTCCATATCTTAGTAGGTTCGGATACCAGAAATTCCAAACCATTTTCAGCAATTAGGGTTACTACTATTTTAATCTCGGGTTCCGCATTATCAAAAGCGTTGCGAACCTGCTCATAACCTTCGTTGACGTTATCTTCGAGCTTTGGCGCCATTGGGGTTGAGAGAAAACTTGGATTGAGAAGAGAATTTGTCGACACAAGGTTTTGGTCTCGAAAATATGGAGAGTGTGTCGACAGGGTTTGTTGTTGACATATTTATACCCTTATAAATAATGAAGTTCAAGAGGCACGTCAAAATTCTCTTAATGTGTCCACACAGTTGAAATGTGTCGACACAGTCTTCTAATGTCTCAACAGAAGTGTTGACTTCTATATATCGACACCAATTCTATTTGTCGTGGTCGTGTTTGACGAAGAGCCCGTGAAGTCGACGATTTGAGGTCGATGAAGTGTTGTTGAATCTGCGCTCGAGGATATGTGTCGATTCTTGCTCGACGATATCTGTGTGTTGATTCTAAGTGTCGACACAACTTCTGGATGTGTCGACACAACTTCTCTGAAGAGTCAACACCTTTTTTCTAGATGTGTCGACACCACTTTCCTGGAGTGTCGACACCGATTTTCTAGATGTGTCGACATCACTTTCATGGAATGTCGACACCATCTACTATGTGTCGACACAGACAACTTTTTGTGTCAATACAATTTTACTTAGCCAAATTTGTTAAACTAATTTATGTTCAACATTCCTAATTCAATTTTGAAATTATTGAATTTAGTTTCATCTAATGGCTTAGTGAACATGTCAGCAATTTGTAAATTTGTATTAACAAATTCTAAAGAAATATCTTCTTTTTCTACATGATCTCTAAGAAAATGGCATCTTATTTCTATACGCTTTGTTCTACTTTGAGAAACAGGATTATGAGCAATAGAAATAACAATAGTAGAATCAAAAAATAATGGAGTTCTACTTACCTGAATACCATAATTTTCTAACTGATGTTGTATCCACAACAGCTGTGCACAACAACTTCCTGCAGCAACATACTCAGACTCAGCTGTGGAAATTGCCACACTAGTCTGCTTCTTACAGCTCCATGACACCAATCTTCCTTCTAGAAATTGACAGGTGCTTGTTGTGATTTTCCTATGTACTTTGCATCCTACAAAGACTGCATCTAAATAGCCTATTAGTAGAAAATCTTTATTCCTAAGATACCAAAGGCCTAGATTAGGTGTGCCCTTAAAATATCTTAAAATCCTTTTGACAGCAGTATAATGAGATTCTTTAGGGCAGGATTGGTACCTAGCACAAACACATGTAGCATACATGATGTCAGGTCTACTAGCAGTCAGATAAAGGAGGGAGCGAACTATCCCTCTATACAAAGACTCATCTATAGGTTTTCCTGCATCATGTTTGCTTAGAGACATACTTGTCCCCATTGGAGATCTCATGGTAGTGGATGACTCCATGCCAAACTTATTAATTAACTCCTGGGTGAACTTAGACTGAGATATGGACAGACCATCATCAGTCTGTCTTACTTGGAGTCCCAAGAAGAACTTAAGTTCTCCCATGCTGCTCATTTCAAACTTCCCTTGCATAAGTTTTGCAAACTTTCTACAAAGGTTGTTTTCAGTAGAACCAAATATTATGTCATCAACATATATTTGGACTAGAATGATCTTTCCTTTAGATTCTCTAAGGAATAGAGTCTTGTCTATTTTCCCCCTTGAGAATTTTTTCTCAATGAGGAAATTAGATAGGGTTTTATACCAAGCCCTTGGGGCTTGTTTCAACCCATATAAAGCTTTCCTAAGTTTATAAACATAATTAGGTTTGAGTGGATCAACAAAACCCGAGGGCTGTTCTACATAGACCTCCTCTTTTAAGTCTCCATTTAAGAATGCTGCCTTAACATCCATTTGGAACACTTTAAATCCTTGATATGCTGCATAGGCTAGGAATAGCCTGATTGCTTCCAACCTTGCCACTGGACCAAAGGTCTGATCAAAGTCTATGCCCTCTTCCTACCTGTATCCTTTGGCAACTAGTCTTGCCTTGTTCTTCACTATGATCCCACTCTCATCAAGCTTGTTTCTATAAATCCACTTTGTCCCTATGACATTGTGGCCCTTTGGTTTGGAACCAACTTCCAGACCTTGCAACTTCTGAATTGATTTAACTCCTCCTACATAGCATCAATCCAGTGTGGGTCTTGAATAGCTTCTTCAAATCTCTTAGGTTCCACTTGAGATAAGAAGCCTGAGTAAAGAACTGTGTTTAAGTTCCTGCTCCTTGTTTGTACTCCATGTCTTGGATCACCAATGATCTGGTGTGCAGGATGATCCTTTAACTGTCTAACTGCTGGAGGTAATCTATCAATAGTTTGACCTTCTTTAATCTCTTCATTATGCCTCACCTCATGGTCTTCATCAGCCTCTTGAGTGTCTTGTACTCCCCCTGCACAGCAACTACCATTTTTCTCATCCTGCTTTACAGGTGGATCTTCTCTGATAGTAAGCTGGTCCATCTTCTGCTGTATACCTGTGGAGCTACAAGAACTACTAGGCAACTCACTGTTAATAAGTCTAGAATCATCAAAAATGACCTGAACTGTATCTTCTACAACTTGAGTAGCCAAATTGTAGACCCTATAAGCCTTACTATTGTTGTTGTACCCAACAAATATCCCATATTGGGATTTGACAGCAAACTTAGTTAGGTGAGACTTGTCATTTTTAAGCACATAACACTTGCAACTAAAGATCCTAAAATAGGATAAGTTTTGTTTTCTGCCTTTCATAACCTCATAGGGTGTATTTTTGTGGCTTTTGGTGATGGAAGCCCTATTGAGCACATGACATACAGTGTTTAATGCCTCAGCCCAGAAATATTCTGGGAGATTGGTGTCACTCAATAGTGTTCTTCCAGCCTCAATCAATGTACTATTCTTTCTTTCAGCAATACCATTTTACTGAGGTGTTCTAGGTGAGGAGAATTCTTGATGAATCCCAAATTCTTCACACAACCTTGTCATACTTTCAGATTGGAATTCAGTTCCATGGTCACTTTTGATTTTGACCACTGAACTATCTAATTCATTCTGAATTTGTTTGACAAAATTGCAGAAGACATTTGGGGTTTCAGATTTCTACCTCAGAAAGAATACCCATGAAAATCTAGAATAGTCATCTACAATCACAAAAGTGTAGTCCTTCCTACCTAGACTATGAACTGGAATAGGACCAAATAAATCCATATGCAAGAGGTATAAACACCTCACTGAGTCTTTGGTTTCTAGGCTATGAAAGGAGGATCTGGTCTGCTTGCCTTTTTGACAAGCTGAGCATATCCCATCCTTAAAGCACTTAAGTTGAGGATCATTTCTCACTAACTCTTTACTAAAGAATTATCCAATAGTCTTGTAGTTAAGATGAGCTGGCCTCTTATGCCATTTGACACAATGAGAGACTTTCTCATCAGCCACAAGACAGATAGGAGAATTTTTATTCTCTCTCTCAAAGTTTAGGCAATACACATTTCTATTTCTATAGCCAGTTAATATGACTTTTTGATCACTAGACCTCTTGATATGACACCAATTCTTGATAAATGAAATGTCATATCCAAGATCACTCAGCTGGCTTATGCTTATTAGGTTGTGTTTCAAACCATTAACATAAGCCACTTGAGTGATAGTGATTAAGTTGTTAGAGATGTTACCAAACCCTTTGATGACTCCTTTTTCAGAACCACCAAAGATTACTTTAGGCCCATTCAATATTGGTGAGTAGTCCTTCATCAATCCTCTTGTTCCAGTCATGTGCCTGGAACATCCATTGTCCAAGTACCATATAGGGGCACGACAACTTGGACTCACCTGCAACAAAGATTACTTAACCTTAGAACCCAAATAACTTTTGAGTCCTTGGTTCAAGTTAGCCTGAAACTTGACAAATCTGCCTGCAGTTCTTCTAATAGGCAGACTGTTATCCTTTCTAACACTGGTATTGTGCCAACAGTCTAAGGCATAATGGCCTATCTTGCTACAGCACCAGCACTCATACTTATTATACCTCTTTTTAGGTACAATCTTAGCTGTATTGTTTGCAGCAGATCTTTTGTTTTGGGCTGGGGCTTTGCCTTTATTATTGGACTGTGCAGCCCATGCAGTTCCCTTAAAGCCTAATCCTGCCTTACCCTTTTGAGACACAAAGTCATCAATTAAGGATAGGACAGATTTTGGCTTAGAGAAACTAACCACTATTTCCATCTCTTTCTGAAGTCTGTTTTCCAGACTTTTGATCTGATCATTTTTGAATGTGATTGTACCCATCTGAATAACATTATGTTTTTCAGCTTGGCAATCTCATTCATCTTCTGATCCAACAGCTTCTCTGAATCAGATGCAGCCAACTTAAGAGCTGCAATTTCCTTAGCCTGATTTTTGGCCAGGCTTTTGCTTCTCTTGAGTGCTTGCAACAAATCCCCATATTCATCTATAAGCTGATGAATATCTACTTTAAATTCAGACCCATCCACATCTCTTGATGCAGATGCATCTGATTCTAACACAGTGTAGTAATCAGAATCTGCAGATAAACTTTTTACCTTACTAGGACCAGATTGATCCTGGCACTGGTCTTCTTCAGACATAGCCATCAGTCCTTTGCACTGATGGTCTTCTTGCTCATAGATAGAGTCCAGTAATCTCAAGAACTCATCCTCTTCTTCTGTTGCAAACAAATCAATATAGGCCTCAGCCTCAGATTCAGACTCTGAAGTTAATTGATCTGTCCAACTTTTCTCTTTCTTAGCTACCAAGGATTTCTCCTTCTTGCTCTTGTGCTGAGACTTCGTTTTATCAGCAGACTCCTTCCTTTTGTCTGGACAGTCAACCACAACATGTCCAGGTCTGTTGCAGCAATAGCAAATAATCTTTGAAGTAGTTGACTTGCTAGGCTTTGTCCCATTCCTGTCCTTCCTAGATGATTTCCTCTTCTGATAATAGTCATCCTTGGACTGACATGAGGATGGCTTAGATTTCCACTGTTTCTTGTTTAAGAATCTCTGAAACTGCCTTGTGAAAGCAGCAAAGTCTTCATCAAAATTGCTGCTGTCTGAACTGTGATTATCAGAATTTTCTGAGATCACTTCTGCAGATTTCTTAGGAGAAGATGGAGACATCCTCTTATTCTTCCTTGTGGATTCTACCTTGAAGGCCACTGACTTTTCTCTAAAGTTAACCTTTGTATTTTTTGCTTCCTCCTTTCTGGCCAATAGCTGCATCTCATAAGACAGCAATTTGCCAAACAGTGTTGGAGGTGAAATTTTTGCCAGTCTGGCCACTTCCCTTATGGCACAGATCTTTGTATCCCACTCCTTAGTCAAAGACCTAAGGAATTTATCATTCAGCTCATATGTACTGAAGATTATTCCATAGGACATTAGTTCATTTACAATTCTTTAGAATGTCTTATAACATTCATTTATGCTAATAGACTTGGCTTGTCTGAAACTCTCATATTCTTGATTAAGCATAGACTTTATATCTTGCCTAACCTCTTCAGAACCCTCCATGTAGACAACCAATATGTCCCACATCTCCTTGGAGGTTTTGTAGTGAATCAGATTCTGGAATGTTGAGTCATCTATGACACTCACTATAATATTCTGTGCTCTTTTATCCATTGTAGCCAAGATGATCTCATCCTTAGTCATTTCTGAAAAATCCTTAGGAGTCCTTTGATTAGCATCAAGAACAGAAACCTTCATTGGAATATATGGTCCTTCCTGAACTGTTATATAAATTCTAGGATCAGATGCCTCCATAAATAGTCTGACCCTTTCCTTCCATATTCCAAAGATTTCCTTCCTGTAGATAGGAAACTTCATTGAACCAAGTTCTTTACGGTTTTCTCCTGAACCCATCTTCTTTAACTTAATTCTGCCTTACAGATCTTACTCAGACTGTTAAGTCTTTCTTTGAGGAACCTCGCTTTGATACCACTTGAAAGAATTGGTTCCTAAACACCTAGATGGGTGGGGGGTGAATAGATGCAATTCCTTTTTCTTCTAAGACAGAACTTTTAATTCAGTTAATTAACAAAAACAGATAGTTCTACAGCTATCACATCATAGAAATAATAATACCACACACAATCACAGATTGCACACTGATTTATAGTGGTTCCCCAAGGTCTGGGTACATCCACTTTCCCCCTTCGCCTATCTAGCAGTGTGCTAGATTTGGCCTAACTTATTTCCTTCTCCTCAGATCCGCAGATCTTTTAGCTCAGAACCCAAACAAGGCTCCTACAACTCAGAGTGAGTCCACACTCCTACAGCTCAATCAATCTGCCTTACCTCAGCCTTTAACAAGGCCTACAACTCAGAGATGACAATCTCCTACAACTCAGGCTCTCAGACCTACCTCAGCCTTCAAAAAGGCCTACCACTCAGAGAACTTGTCTCCTACAACTCAGCCTTTATAAATCAGGCTTACAACTCAGATCTTAAAAAGATCCTATAGAAAATAGATGTAAATCTGAAATTTACCACCACCCTGGTTGAGAGAGAAAGGATGGAAAGTTTCTTGATCAGTTCTTGAAAGAATCTGACGATAGAGATCGACCTGACTTAGATTTCTTCAAAGCTTCTTGAATCTGAACACAGTAGGGTTGATCTCCTTTGAAGTTGATCTTCAATCAGCTTCTTTCTTGAAATTCAGAAATCAATCTGAATCCTTCTTGACAGACTGGTTCAGAATCTGCACTTGAGAGACTTGTTGATGCAAGTCCCTTTCTTCACTTGAATAGATGGAGCTCTCTCTCTTTAAATTCTTCTGAAGATTCTTCTGAATTCTCTTTGAATTCTCTTGACAAACTCTGAGTAGATCACCACTTCAGAATGTCTTCTTAGATCTTCTGTTGAAAATCTTCTTCTGTTTTTTGTGTGTTATGTTATGTATCATATGTATATCTATTTTCTGTTGATAGAGAATGTCTTTATATAGACTTCCTCCATGGTAACCGACTGATCCGGTTTCTAATGAACTTCTGATAGCTCTGAAAGCTTCAGTAGATCGGTTGGTTATGGCAGCTGTCAAGTCTTCTAGTCACTTCTTGAAACTCTGTCTCTGTCAGCAATGTGTCGAGACTGAACTTCATCATGTGTCGACACAAGTAGACTAAGTGTCGACACAAGCCTTGGTGGTGTCGACACAGCTCCCTTGGTGTTGACACTGCTTCTCGACACAGCTTCTGTAGAATGTGTCGACACTAGTTCTGTGTGACGACACAGTCACTTCTTTTCTTCACAAAAACCAACTTTGTTGAAACTCTGCTATGTGTCGACACAAGTCCTGTGTGTCGATATAGTTGATGTCGACAAAGTCTTCTGTGTGTCGACACTGCCTCTGTGTGTCGACACAGTTGATGTCGACTAAGCTTTTCTGTGTGTCGACACTACCTCTGTGTGTCGACACAGTTTCTTCTCATGTCGACATAGCCTTTCCAAGTGTCGACACAATTGACTCCAGGTGTCGACATAGCTTTTCTAAGTGTCGACATAGCTTCTTATGGTGTCGACTCATGGACTTAGAAACTTTTCCTGCATTCCTGCATTTTCTTAACCTGCACATATAAACTCAAAACAACATCAAATACACCTTGACGCATATCATTGAGTAAGATGAGGCTTCTTCAAATCTGGTACACATTTTCCAATGTACCCAACAACAACGGCATGCGACATGTTCTACCATAAAGGGCCTCGAAGGGTGCCATTTGTATGCTCACTTGGTAGCTATTGTTGTACGCGAACTCCACCAAGTATAGGTGATCTTCCCACTGCTTCCTAAAGTCCAGGAAACACATACGATGCATGTCTTCCATTATCCTATTGACCCTCTCGGTCTGCCCATCCGTCTGCGGATGAAAGGCTGTGCTGAAACTCAGCTTTGTTCCCAACATCTGCTGTACCAGCCTCCAATCATTGGATTTGAACCTCCCATCTCGGTCACTCATGATGCTGCGGGGCACACATGAAGCCGTACTATGTTATCCACATATAACTTTGCCAGTTTCTCCACGTGATCATCCTTCCTATGCGGAATGAAGTGCGACACTTTCGTTAGACGATCTACGACCACCCAAATGGCTTCATTCCCTATTTGTGACCTTGGCAACCTGTGCAAAAAATCCATTGTAATGTCGTCGAACTTACACTCCGGGATAGGCAAAGACTTCAAGAATCCTCCCGACTTTTGGCATTCCGCCTTCACCAAGGCGCATGTTTGACACTTTGCCACATACAGTGCCACATCCTTCTTCAGTCCTGGCCACTAGAACAATTTCTTCATGTCGCGGTACATCTTCGTCCTCCCTGGGTGAATCATGTACTTGGTATGATGCGCCTCGTACAACAATTCCACCCGCAAATTGCCCATATTAGGGACGCACAAGCGACCGTCTTTCCAAAGCAATCCATCCACAACCTCATATTGGGAATTTGACACATCCAAAGCCTCTATCATGTGTTGCTTCATGCTGCTATCCACATCCAAAGCCTGCTGAATCCGATCAGCCAGGTCAATCTGAACTTCCGTCCAGTTTAATAGTGCTTCAGCACTCGACTGCTTGTTCATGCAAGAAATCTCCAACTCCTCCAACTCCCGAACCAACCACTCGTCATGGATTGACAGCCAATTGGCTTGAGCCGGGGCCCTGCAACTCAACGCCTCCGCAACCGTATTGCCTTTACCAGGCACGTAGTGGGTTTTGAATGTATAGTCCCCCAGGAACTCCAGCCATCTACGCTGCCGCATGTTTAAATCTTTCTGATCCAACAAATATTTCAAGCTTTTGTGGTCGGTATAAATATCGACCCTCACCCCGTACAAGTAGTGCCTCCACAGCTTCAAGGCAAAAATCACGGCCGCTAACTCCAAGTCATGGACCGGATAATTCCTCTCGTGCTTTTTCAGCCGTCGCGAGCCATATTCTATCACACTCCCATGCTGCAGTAGGACACAACCAAGTCCACTGCCCGAAGCATCGTTGTATAACTCAAAACCTTCGGTCCCACTCGGCGAACTCAGCATAGGCGCCGTGGTCAACCGACACTTCAACTCCTCAAAAGCTCGTGCGTGCTCCGACGTCCAAACGAACCGCTGCTCCTTCCATGTCAAAGTAGTGAGGGGTAACGCTATCCGCGAGAAGTTCTCCATGAAGCGCCTGTAATAGCCGGCAAGCCCTAGAAAACTCCGGACTTCCGCTATCGTAGAAAGCACAGGCCACTATCGTATCGCAACAATCTTCACCGGATGCACCGTAATGCCCTCCCCACTCACTATATGACCAAGGAACCCCACCGAAGATAGCCAAAACTCGCATGTGGAGAACTTGGCATACAACTGATTCATCCTCAGCATCTCTAATACCAGATGCAGATGCTTAAAATGATCTTCCTCACTCTGCGAGCACAACAAAATGTCATCGATGAAGACGATCACAAAATTGTCGAAGTACTCCCTGAAAGTCCTTTTCATCAAATCCATGAACACCGACGGCGCATTAGTCAGCCCAAACGGCATGACTGTAAACTCGTAATGCCCATACATCGTACTGAACGCTGTTTTAGGGATATCACTCTCCCTTATTCTCTGCAGATAGTAATCAGACTTAAGATCCAACTTAGAGTACACCGTTGACCCGACTAACTAATCAAATAGATCATCAATCCTTGAGATCGGGTACTTGTTCTTCTCCGTCAACTTGTTCAGTTCTCGGTAATCAATACAAAGTCTCAAGATTCCATCCTTCCTCTTCACAAAAAGGACCGGTGCGCTCCAAGGCGACGAACTTGGACGCACATACCCTTGCTCCAACAACTCTTGTAGTTGAACCTTCAGCTCCGCCATTTCCTTAGGCGGTAGTCGATATGGATATTGTGATATAGGTTTCACACCTGGCACTAGCTCAATTGTGAAATCAATCTCCCATTGAGGCAGGGCTCCAGGAAGATTGGCAGGGAACACGTCAGTGTACTCGGATACCACTGAAATACTGTCCAACGTAGGCTTACGCTTTGCAACCTCCACTAGCGTAAAGAACAGCTCCGCACCAGCACGAACCACCTTCACCACCTGAAGAGCATACATCAATGTCTTGCTCGACCCTTTCAAGCCTGTAAAGGTCGTCTCACGATGAGTTCCCAGTTTGACTTCCTTGTTACCACAATCAATATAAGCTTGCTGCTCCGAGAGCCAGTCCATGCCAAATATTACGTCGAACTCCATCAGCGGCAGTAACGATGCTAGCAAATGGAACTCTTGAATCCTAAAACGAATCTTAACGCCACAAATTCTCTCCGCATGCATCGAACACCCATTGGGCAACAACATATCCAGTTTGTCCTTCGCCATAAAAGAAGGTACTCTGATGCGCGATATGAATCCTTCAGACAAAAAGGAGTGCGAAGCTCCCGTATCAAAGAGTGCTCTCGCTAGATTCTCACAAAACAAAACAAATCCTAAACAAGCAGTGGTAAGATAACACGTGCATAACAAGCATTTAAAAATTAACTTGCTATAAATTAAATCGTACCTGTCACCACATCCGCTTGCTTAATGACCTCCTGTTGGCCAAGATTATAAACTCTCGGTTGAGCCAGCGCATAATGGGACGTGGTTGACTCCACCACCTTGCCCTTCTCTTCATATGTCGCTCCCAGCTTTCTCTCGGACTTGGGAAGTCCGGTCCAGCAGTCACTGGCAAAGTGCACCGACTTTCCACCAGTAAAACATGCACCCGGGGTCCGACCCGTAGTCACCCCAGAAGCACCAAAAGAGGGGGCTGGACGCGAAGTCCTAGCCTTCTTGTAGAACTTACGATAAGCAGACTTCGAAGTAGTCGGCACTTTAAACTCTGTCTTCTTATCACCAGAGCTTTTCTTTGCTTGCACATTCTTCAAGTCCTTCTCCAAAGACCGGGCCGTGTTAACCACGGTCAAGAAGCCCCGCGTCATCGGCCCCGAGAGCAGTAGCCTCAAGTCATCTCTCAGACCTTCATAGAAACAATTCGTCCTGCACTCCTCATCCGCGAATGTGGAGCTAGTGTACCGACCCAATCAAGTAAACTCGTGGAGATACTCATCCACGCTACTCTCTCCTTACACCAACCTCTAGAACTCATTCTCCAAAGCTATCCTCTACGCCGAAGGGAGGTACCTTGCCAAGAACAGTCCTGAAAACTCTTCCATCGGGACGTCCGTGAGTTGCCTCCCCCTCAAGTGATGGAGCTCTAAACATTCCCACCACATCCTAGATTCTCCATCCAACAAGAATGTGGCTATAGTGGTCATCTGCCACTCCTCTGTTTTAGTAGCTGTCAGGACTCTCTTCACTCGAGAGAGCCAGTCTTCAGCTTGAGATGGGGTTCCAAACCCCGAGAACATAGGAGGATTAAAGCTCAAAACGTACTTGAGCTGCCTTTCAGTTGCTCTCCTCGACACCAAAGGCTACACTAATACCTGCTCCTCTCTTCTCGGTTCATCCCTTTGAAGCGGTACCTGCTCCATCGTAGGAGCGGGATGCTGTATTTGCCTTGTAGGCTGCGCATTGATCATGACAAACACTGCTTCGGCAACCAATCGTATGGTTTCAGCCGAGGGAGGTGTTGTAGGAGTATCATTGGGTACGCTACTAGCCTCAGAAACACGACATTCTAACTGCCCAACACCGCTTTTGGTCATCTATAGTTGTACAAAACACCGTTAAGCGACCATATAAAATTGCAAAAAGCAATTATAAGAACACGCAGGTTCCTCAAACAAGTGTATTTTCATTCCTAAGGGGACATTCATGGGTTCTTTTGATGTTATAACGATGACGCATACACATGTGCTCACCACCCCTTAAAAGAATTCGCCCACGAATTCATTTAAGCCTGACCGGAACTAGTAGTCTGATACCAAATTGTAACACCCCCTATCTGTCACATAGTATATATCAGTAGGTCCGGCCGAGGCCCGACGCCATATACCACCGACAGACCGGGCGGTTACTTAATGGAAACCATCCAACTAATTACCAACATCCTACACAGAGTCGTTCTAGCAGAAGCAATTTTTAAAAGTTGCAAAATAAAGAACATAGCACGAGAATGAATGTCCACTACTCAAACCAACCAGAATGAAGTACACTACACAAGTACAGTGGCCTTAAGACATTACAAATGTTTACTCAATTTACAATGTTTTCCATGCCACGACATGCAGGCCGGTCACACATGAATAAAGCTAGTAAACACTTAAAATTAGGCCTTCGAGGGCTGGCTCAGCAACTTGGGCTTTAGCCCGCTATTTACCGCTTGGTCCTGCAGCACCTGCAAGCAACAACCCAACACAATGGTGGCAAATAAAGGTAACGGTCAGCTATGCTGACCAAATTATAATGATCCCGCCCCCAAACTCGGGGTGGCGATGCTCCTTCCCTGCACTTTATTAGTATAACCAAGCATTATAGAGTAGTAACGCTACATCACAGGCATAGGCACGCAAGGCCACACACCCCGTGCACTCAGGGCACATTCTCGGTGAACCGACCAATGTCACGTCAATTTAAGCCATAGACATTGCGGTCTCACCACCGCAACTTGGACGACCAATCTCTTGAGCATTTAGGTCCTTCCAGCCGATATCACGTCATTTTAAGCAATAGACAACCTGAGACCTATTATCTATACCAACGACAAGTCCCACGTAGCTTTAGGTCATTTGTACCGAATGACATAGACCGGGCATAGTTTCGCTCAACCTGTTGCTCACACCGCAATGTCAATTTAAGCTGTTGGATCCCTAGTTTGATTTGGGCTAGGTTCACTAAGTTAGGATCTTGTGACCCATCTTGTATAGCCAAGGTCATAGTTGTGTCCTAGAGTCTAGGCCAAGTCCTTAGTTTCAACATCTCATGGAACAACAATCATCAGACTGCCAGAGACTCAAGAATTAGAAAATTTCCAAAGACTCAGTAAAATGAGTTCGATATTTGTCGAACTCAGGTCGACGATTGTCATGCTCAGCTCGACGATCTCAGAGAAAATTCTCTGAGCTGAGCTCGACAAACTTGATTCTCAAGTCGACGATCTTTGGACTCTATCTTCAGCATTCCAAGTCCAGACTTTGTTCTCGAGACTCAGGTCGACGAACTTAATTCTCAGCTCGACGATTTCTGTAATTTCTACTTCAACTTCTTGATCCCAGAAGTTTCTCAATTTGTCTAAGTCCAGAATCATCTTCAGTCGGCGAATTCAAGATTCTCAGCTCGAAGAACTTTGACCACTTTGGCTAGAGTTATCCAGCAGCAGTTAGTGGTTCTCAGCTCGAAGAAACAAATTCTCCGGTCGACGATTTCTGGATACTTTACTTCAACACTTCATTCAAGAAGCATCTAAAATATTCTAAGTCCAGAAATACTTTGCTAAACTTCAGTCGACGAAACCAGTTATCAGTTCGACGAACTCCATACACAGAATTGTCAAAGTTTCTAGAAAATGCAGTTCTGTTTTAGCTCGATGATCTTGGAACTCAGCTCGACGAACAGAAGTCATCTGGTCGACGAACACAGCAACTCAGCTCGACGAACTCTGAACTCAGTTCGACGATTTCTGTTATCAGTTCGACGAATCCAGACTTAGTTATTTCCTTCATTCTGTCCCCTTCCTACTGCAATAATTCCTATGTAATTAATGCTCAAATATTCTCTGAATATAACCGTTAGACAGAGCATTGATTATGATCTTCTCCAGGATTATTGCTTGCCGTTTTTCCATGGGACAGTTGGGGAAATAATTCAATGCAGTTTATTTTCAAGGCCGTCAGAAATAAATGCAGAGGAATTCAAATTTCGAAAGACAATTCTCGACAGAAAATATAAAAGAAAGTTTCTCTCCTTTCCTAAAAAAAGTAAATATACACACACAGACAAGAACACAGAGCATACAGACACACAGACAGTCAGCAACACAATCAGTCTGAATCAAGAAATTCTCTGCTCTTTCTTTCACAGATATCTGATACAAAGAAGAAGCCCTAGACCAGTAGAACATCTGCTATCTGAAGAAGAAGAACAATCAATCAAAAATCAAGAGTCTTCATTCTTCAACTCTCCAGGACACTTCAAAGGACAACATCAATTCCATCTGTCAAGAAGTTCCTGAAGATCTTTTCTGGTCAAGGCATAAAGATTGAAGGCCTATCACCCTAAAGCAAAAGCTCCAATTTTTCCTGAACCATTCTACATCTCAGAAGGAGCCCTTTGCTAAAATCATTTTCACTTAAGTCTTCTCAGTTATTTATTGAGAAAGAGAATACAATATCATCTCTCAACCCCCCCCCCCCCGACTATATAAAGGGTTATAACTGTAACACCCCCATCTGTCGCATGGCATATAACAGAAGGTCCAGCTGGAACCCGACGCCATATACCACAGACAGTCGGAAGGGATACTAAATGAATAATCAAACTAACCAATTAAGACTACTCGTCTTAATCACAGAGCATTCTAGTGGAAGATTTTAAAGTTGAAAGAACCCAAAATTAAATCCAACTATATGAATGTCCACAGCTACAACAACACGAATGAAACCCCAAATACACAGAAACGGGTACATGGCCTTATGGCCTTACAAATGTTGACTTAAATAAGAGTGTTTTACATACATCGGCTCGCAGACCGGCCACACATGAAAAATATAAAAAAACAGCTATTCTACGGCCTTCTAGGGCCAGCACAGCAACATGGGCTCCAGCCCGCTATTTGGCGCTCGGCTCCGCAGCACCTGCAAGCACATACCACCGCACGGTGGCAAATAAAGCAACGGTCAGCTAAAAGCCGACCAAAATTATAACGACCCCGCCCCTTACTCGGGACGGCGGTGCTCTTTCCCTGCATAACACTAGCCCAACAATATATATAGCGTAATTATAATTCGCCACAGATGTAGGCTCGCACGGACCATACACCCCGTGCACTCAGGGCACATTCATGGTGAACCCATGACCCATCAGTGCATTCACCACCACCCCAAGGATGGCAACAACATGTGAGCATTTAGCCTTTCTGACCACCGTCTAAGGCTCCGACTATGCCAACGGCCAGTCCCCGTCTTCGGGTCTCTCGCACCGAACCACATAGCCTAGGTCCAATTCCACTTGCCTGTTGCTCACGCCGCATGTCCAATTTAAGTCCTTTGCGCGGGCCAAGCTTCTCTCGATCCCAAATTTTCCAAAACAATCTCATAACCCAGTTATGATCAAGGCCAGTTCCCAGACCGCCAAGTTAGCAGAACACGTTTCCGCTCAGTTTTTCGGGTGCGCCTTGAAGCTAACCTCCAAGGATCCCTGCTGCAATCTACCGCGTAGAAACCCGAAAAAACCCAAAGCACGGAGTCTTCTCCGACAAAACCACATCAAATGCAACATCACCGATCCAGACAAAACACGTCCGGGTAGGCTTCACACACAATTCCTATGCCCGTACTTACGATTCCGGGCTCTATATGCAACACAAGGGGGACTATTCCCGTCAACCCCAAGGAACACCACGCACTCACCGCATACTCGCGGGAGCGGGGTTCCCTATGCAAAAGAAAGAGCTTCAAACGCTCAAGTTGAGAATCGTTACCCTTGTAGTCCGTTTTGGCGCCATGGAAAAACTACGCGGTTAGAACTCTTCGCAATGACCTTCCCTCCACGGATCCGCTCTCCGATTACGAAACGGTGCTCCGATGCTCCGCCGGCGGCCGGAAACCTCCTTCTTCTTCCTCTTCTCTCTCACTTTGGAAGGGGAGAACTTTGGAGAGAAAATGGGGAATTAACCCCCTATTCCCGGCCTTAACAGAGCAGGATTTCATCTGGGCCGTCGGATCCTAATTAAAGAAAACGAACGGCTCAGATCTGCACAAAATTCTCCAGACCTGGGCCGAACACGGCTTGCCACACGGCCGTGTCCCAGGCCGTGTGCCTCGATCCAGGCATGATCGTCGAACTGAGAAACGCACACGGGCCAAGACACGCCCGTGTCTAACCTGACACGCCCGTGTCGGGTTCCTCGACACGCCCGTGTTCGTGGGCGTGTCACGCATAACCGCCACAACAACGGACACGACCCATCAGGACACGGGTAGGGACACGGGTTGGCACACGCCCGTGTCGGATGACACGCCCGTGTCATCCGGCCGTGTTTCTGGCCGTGTCCTTCTCGGGTTGAAAACTGCCAAAAAATCACCAGCCAGACACGGACTTGGACACGCCCGTGTCCTAGGGCGTGTACCCCTACAGGCACCAAAAAACCCTTTTTTCGCGACCGACTCGCACACAACTTTCGGGGCGTTACAAATCTCCCCCACTTAAGGAATTTCGTCCCGAAATTAAGCAAAGGTACACAAAAGCTAAATGATACCTGAGTGGAATAACTCGGGGTATTCCTCCAACATAGCCTGCTCTCACTCCCAAGAAAGCTCCTCACGTCCGCAATTATCCCTACGGACTTTAACCATTCGGACCTCCTTGTTGCGGAGTCGTTTGACTGCAACATCTTCAATTCGTACTGGCTTGACCCTTGTTGTTAACTCATAATCAACCGGTACCTGATTGTCCATAACGATCTGCGAAGACTCTTGAACTGCCTTACGCAACACCGATACGTGGAATACGTCATGCAACCCACTCAACTCCGTCGACAGCTTCAACCTATACGCCGCCTCGCCAATATGCTCCGGGATTTCAAATGGTCCAAGGTATCTCAGACTCAGCTTCTTCAAGCGTCGAACCCTCGATACACCCTTGAACGGCTTGATCTTTAAATATACCATGTCGCCAACGTTGAACTCCACTTTTCTATGTTTGGCGTTGTAGTACTTTGACTGTCTATCCTGAGCAATCTTCAGCCTTTCCTGAATTGTTCGTATCACTGAAGTGGCATCTTCCACCGCTTGACGTTTATACAGCTTTGATTCGCCTGCCGCCAACCAAGACAACGGCGTACGACACTTCCTCCCGTACAAGGATTCGAAAGGTACAATTCCAATACTTGCCTGAAAACTGTTGTTGTAAGCAAACTCCACCATGTACAGGTGATCCTCCCAATGCTTCCTGAAATCTAGGACGCACATGCGAAGCATGTCCTCCATAGTCCTGTTGACTCTCTCGGTTTGGCCATCTGTCTGCGGGTGAAAGGCTGTGCTGAACTTTAGCTTAGTACCCAACAGACCATGCACCAACCTCCAGTCATTTGACGTGAAGCGTCCATCACGATCACTAACGATACTGCGAGGCACACCATGCAATCGTACAATGTTATCCACGTAGAGTTTGGCTAACTTTTCCACTGGATCCTCCTTCCTCACTGGGATAAAGTGCGACACCTTTGTCAATCTATCTACCACCACCCAAATGGCGTCGTTTCCCTTTTGCGATTTTGGCAAACCGTGCACAAAATCCATAGATATGTCGTCAAACTTCCATTCTGGGATAGGAAGGGATTTCAAGAAACCTCCGGGCTTCTGGCATTCCTGCCTTCACTAATGCACAAGTACGACACTTGGCCACATAAAGTGCCACATCCTTCTTCAAACCCGTCCACCAGAATAATTTCTTCATGTCTCTATACATCTTTGTGCTTCCCGGGTGGATTGAGTACTTGGTATGATGAGCCTCATACATCAATTCCTCCCGAATACTATCCGCACTAGGAACGCATAGACGACCATCCTTCCTTAGCAACCCATCTTCAACCACAAACTGGGAATTTGACCCATCCAAAGCTTCATCCAAGATTTGCTTCATGCTGCTATCCTGAACCAAAGCCCGCCGAACTCTATCTGCTAGGTCACACTGCACCTCTGTCCAAAACAGTTTCGCCTCGGCACTAGACTGCTTATCGACGCAAGATATCTCCAATGCCTCCAATTCTTGGACCAATCTCTCATCATGTACTGATAACCAATTGGCTTGTGTGGGAATCTTACGACTCAACGCATCCGCCACTGCATTTCCCTTTCCAGGCACATAGTGTATCTTGAAGGTGTAGTCCCCTAAGAACTCCATCCATCTCCGCTGCCTCATGTTCAGATCCTTTTGGTCTAATAGGTACTTCAAACTCTTATGATCGGTGTAAATATCGACCTTCACACCATACAGATAGTGCCTCCAAAGTTTTAGAGCAAATATCACAGCCGCTAACTCTAAGTCGTGGACCGGATAATTCCTCTCGTGAATCTTCAGTTGTCGTGAACCATAAGCTATCACTCTCCCATGATGTAGCAGGACACAGCCCAAACCACTTTCCGAAGCATCACTATAGATCTCGAACCCATCGGTTCCACTTGGCGAACATAAAATGGGCGTCATGGTCAACCGCCTCTTCAATTCTTCAAAAGCCTGTTCGCACTCCGAAGACCACACAAACTTCTAATCCTTTCTTGTCAACGTCGTGAGTGGTAGTGCTATCCGCGAGAAGTTCTCTACGAAGCGCCTGTAGTAGCCAGCAAGCCCCAGAAAACTCCGGACCTCTGCCACTGTAGTCAAAGTAGGCCACTCCCGTATCGCCACTATCTTCGCCGGATCCACAGCTATTCCTTCTCCACTGACAACATGACCAAGGAACGCTATCGAGGATAACCAGAATTGACACTTGGAGAACTTTGCATACAACTGACTTCTCCTCAATGTCTCCAACACCATGTGTAAATGCTTGTAATGATCCTTCTCGCACCGCGAATACACCAGAATATCATCGATGAATACTATCACAAACTGATCCAAGTATTCTCTGAACGTCCTATTCATCAGATCCATAAACACGGATGGCGCATTCGTCAACCCAAACGGCATAACCGTGAACTCGTAATGCCCAAACCACGTACTGAATGCTGTCTTTGGGATGTCGCTCTCCCTTATCCTCAACTGATAGTAACCGGACTTCAAATCTAACTTTGAATATACAGTTGATCCAACCAACTAATCAAATAGATCGTCAATCCTCGGGATTGGATATTTGTTCTTCTCCGTAAGTTTGTTCAATTCCCGATAATCGATACAAAGCCGCAAGCTCCCATCTTTCTTCTTAACAAAGAGAACTGGTGCGCTCCAAGGCGACGAACTTGGACGCACATAACCTTGCTCTAGCAACTCTTGCAGTTGCACCTTCAACTCTGCCATTTCTCTTGGAGCTATCCGATAGGGGGAGCGTGACACGGTTTGGCACCCGGTACCAGCTCTATAGTAAAGTCTATCTCCCGCTGAGGAGGGGCTCCTGGGAGATCATCTGGAAACACATCAGGATACTAGGACACAACTGGGATGCTGTCCAAACTAGGCTTAGGCAGTCGAAGTCTGCACTAGAGTGACATATAGTTCTGCCCCAGACCGAACTGCCTTGAATATCTGAAGGGCCGACATCAGAACTTTCCCTGACCCCTTCATGCCCGCAAAAGTAGTCTCTTGATCAGTGTCCAGACCCAACTTAACTTCTTTACGGCTGCAATCAATACATGCACTTTGCTCCGAGAGCCAATCCATACCGAAAATTACGTCGAACTCCACCAACGGTAGAACCAACGCCCGCAAATCAAACTCCCGGTCTCCAATCCGAATCTTCACAACACAAACCCTATCCGCACGCATTGAGCACCCATTAGGCAACAACACATCCAACTTGTTTTCTGCCATCGAGAACGGAACTCCGATGCGCGATATAAACTTTTCAGACAAGAAGGAATGTGATGCTCCCGTATCAAAAAGGGCTCTCGCCGGAAACCCAAAGATTAACACAAAGCCTAGCACTAACAATCGTAAGATTACAAATACAAAGACAACAACTATAAAAGTTAAATCACTGTAATTTAACTCATACCTGTCACCACGTCTGCTTGCTTAATGGCCTCCTGCAGACCAAGGTTGTAGACACTAGGCTGGGCTGTAGCATGATGGGATGCGGTTGACTCCACCGCCTTCCCTTTCTCCTCAAAAGTCGCTCCAGGTATCCTCTCGGACTTTGAACGTCCGCTCCAACACTCCCGAGCAAAATGCCCCGTCTTCCCACAGTTGTAGCAAACTCCGGGGACTCGACTTGTAGTTGCCCCCGATGCATCAGCTGAAGGGGCTGAGTTCGAAGTCCTCCGCTTCTTGTTCCATCTGCGGAAACCCGTCTTGTTACTTGGCACCTTGAACTCGGTCTTCCTTTCTCCTGGGTCCTTCTTCTCTTGAACTTTCTTCGCAACCTTTTCCAACGATCGGGCCGAATTGACCAAGGCTAGGAAGCCCCGCGCCTTAGGCCCAGCAAGGAGTAACTGTAAATCGCCTTGAAGGCCCTCATAAAATCGGTTGGTCTTCCTCTCTTCTTCTGAAAACATAGCACCAGCATAATGACCCAACCGTGTGAACTCATGCAGATATTCGTCCACGCTTCTGGATCCCTGAGACAACCCAAGAAATTGATTCTCCATGTCCAACTTCTGAGCAGAAGGTACAAATCTGGCTAGGAACAATCTTGAAAATTCTTCCATCGGCACATCCGTAAGTTGTCTTCCCACTAGAAGATGAAACTCCATCTCGTCCCACCTCAGCCTCGCTTCACCTTCCAAAAGAAAAGTCGCTATGGTGGTCTTCTGCCACTCCTCAGTCATTGTGGCCGTCAAGACCCTCTTTATGGAAGAGAGCCAGTCCTCAGCTTGAGTTGGCGTTCCAACCCCATTAAACCTCGGAGGATTAAAGCCCATCACATGCTTTAGCTGCCGCTCTGTAGTTCTTCTCGGCTCTACTAACTCCACTGCTGCGTGTTCCACCACTCTCGGCTCTGTCGCCCTAACCGGTTCTTGCTCATTCGCAGGAGGTGCGCGATGCATTTGCCCTGCAGGTTGGGCATTTATCATTGCGAACACTGCTTCAGCCACCATCCTGATGGTTTCTACTGAAGGAGGTGTAGCAGGTACGTCCCTTGGTGCACTACTTTCCGCTGATTGCGGACGCTCTGACTGACCAGCACCGCTCCTAGCTGCCTAAATTAGCAAAGACACACGATTAGACAGCAAACAAATTGCTAAAAGCAATCATTGGAACACTCAGGTTCCACAAAACAAGTGTATTTTCCATTCCTAAGTGGACATTCATGGGTTCTTTTGATGTTATAACGATGACGCACACATGTGCTCACCACCCCTTAAAAGAATTCGCCCACGAATTCATTTAAGCTTGACCGTAACCAGAAGTCTGATACCAAATTGTAACACCCCCATCTATCGCATGGCATATAACAGAAGGTCCAGCTGGAACCCGACGCCATATACCACAGACAGTCGAAAGGGATACTAAATGAATAATCAAACTAACCAATTAAGACTACTCGTCCTAATCACAGAGCATTCTAGCGGAAGATTTTAAAGTTGAAAGAACCCAAAATTAAATCCAACTATATGAATGTCCACAGCTACAACAACAGGAATGAAACCCCAAATACACAGAAACGGGTACATGGCCTTATGGCCTTACAAATGTTCACTTAAATAAGAGTGTTTTACATACATCGGCTCGCAGGCCGGCCACACATGAAAAATATAAAAAAACAGCTATTCTACGGCCTTCTAGGGCAAGCACAGCAACATGGGCTCCAGCCCGCTATTTGGCGCTCGGCTCCGCAGCACCTGCAAGCACATACCACCGCACGGTGGCAAATAAAGCAACGGTCAGCTAAAAGCCGACCAAATTATAACGACCCTGCCCCTTACTCGGGACGGCGGTGCTCTTTCCCTGCATAACACTAGCCCAACAATATATATAGCGCAGTTATAAATCGCCACAGATGTAGGCTCGCACGGCCATACACCCCGTGCACTCAGGGCACATTCATGGTGAAACCTGACCCATCAGTGCATTCACCACCACCCCCAGGATGGCAACAACATGTGAGCATTTAGCCTTTCTGACCACCGTCTAAGGCTCCGACTATGCCAACGGCCAGTCCCCGTCTTCGGTCTCTCGCACCGAACCACATAGCCTAGGTCCAATTCCACTTGCCTGTTGCTCACGCCTCATGTCCAATTTAAGTCCTTTGCGCGGGCCAAGCTTCTCTCGGATCCCAAATTTTCCAAAACAATCTCATAACCCAGTTATGATCAAGGCCAGTTCCCAGACCGCCAAGTTAGCAGAACACGTTTCCGCTCAGTTTTTCGGGTGCGCCTTGAAGCTAACCTCCAAGGATCCCTGCTGCAATCTACCGCGTAGAAACCCGAAAAAACCCAAAGCACGGAGTCTTCTCCGACAAAACCACATCAAATGCAACATCACCGATCCAGACAAAACACGTCCGGGTAGGCTTCACACACAATTCCTATGCCCGTACTTACGATTCCGGGCTCTATATGCAACACAAGGGGGACTATTCCCGTCAACCCCAAGGAACACCACACACTCACCGCATACTCGCGGGAGCGGGTTCCCTATGCAAAAGAAAGAGCTTCAAACGCTCAAGTTGAGAATCATTACCCTTGTAGTCCGTTTTGGCGCCATGGAAAAACTACGCGGTTAGAACTCTTCGCAATGACCTTCCCTCCACGGATCCACTCTCCGATTACGAAACGGTGCTCCGATGCTCCGCCAGCGGTCGGAAACCTCCTTCTTCTTCCTCTTCTCTCTCACTTTGGAAGGGGAGAACTTTGGAGAGAAAATGGGGAATTACCTGGGCCGAACACGGATTGGCACACGGCCGTGTTCCAGGCCGTGTGCCTCGATCCAGGCACGATCGTCGAACTGAGAAACGCACACGGGGCAAGACACGCCCGTGTCTGACCTGACACGCCCGTGTCGGGTTCCTCGACACGCCCGTGTTCGTGGGCGTGTCACGCATAACCGCCACGGCAACGGACACGACCCATCAGGACACGGGTAGGGACACGGGTTGGCACATGCCCGTGTCGGATGACACGCCCGTGTCATCCGGTCGTGTTTCTGGCCGTGTCCTTCTCGGGTTGAAAATGGCCAAAACATCACCAGCCAGACACGGCCTTGGACACGCACGTGTCCTAGGCCGTGTACCCCTACAGGCACCAAAAACCCTTTTTTCGCGACCGACTCACACACAACTTTGGGGCGTTACAATAACTCCCTTCAAAAGTTAGTCCTGGTTGCAAGTCACTTGACCAAAAGAATTGAGGTTTGGTTTTTGAGCACCTGATCAAAAGCTCATTGGTGTCAGGCACCTGATCAAAAATCTGAGTGGATTCCTACCAGAGTGGTAGAAGAGTGGATGTACCTAGGTTGGGGAACCACTATAATTTCTTGTGTTGTCAGGTTGCCCTTTCTTTTGTTCTTACAGTGTTTGTGCGAGCTAGGTCTGCTGTGGGTTTGTTGTTATTTATTTATTATTCTGTAGTATTTATTTACAGCAAAAGCTGTAAAGTTTTCTAAAGGATTTCAGGATACTCTATTCACCCCCCCTATAGAGTATTTCAAATCTAACACATCACTTTCAATTAGTATCAGAGCGAGGTTATCTGTTGGTTGTATAAGCTAACCCTTAAACCAAAGATCCTGAGTTAGATCTGCCTTTTCATTCCTTTTAGATTTATTCTCATACAGCATGACATAGAACAAGGACTATGCCAGCACCATATCTCCAGGATGCAATCTGAATAAGTTTGCCATATGGAAGGCAAGAATCAAATTGTGCATGAACTCTATTGATGAGGATATCTTTAATTCTATTTTGACAGGTCCTCCTCAAGCACCTGCCTCCACATCTATAGCAGCTTCAAGCACAAATGCAGTTCCACCACCTGAGTGGACTGAAGCCTAGAAAAAGGCAAAGATTGCTAATGCCAAGGCAATGAATATACTGGCACAAACAATATCAGATGATATCTTTCAAAAAGTGGCTGAATGCACCTCAGCCAAAGTCATTTGGCACTCCATAAATCAAATGGTGGCTGGATCAGTAGATGAAAGAAAGGACAGGCGATCCAATCTCATATCCCTGTATGAGAATTTCAAGAAAGAAGAAGCTGAGACAGTAGCTGATATGTACAATAGGTTGAGCTCAATCATCAATGAGCTAAAAAACTTGGACAAAGACATCACCCTCACTGAGGCGAATGATAAGATCCTTATGTTCTTCCCAAGCTCATGGGATTCAAGGATCTGACCCATCAAGGAGGCCAGAAGCCTAAATGAGATTTCCACTGAATCTCTTTTAGGAAAGCTTAAGTCCTATGAACAGCTGATCAAATCCAGAGAGGCAGATGAGCAGAGAACACCTCCTCTAGAAAGAAAAGAGCACATAATTGCTTTCAAGGCTGCTGAGGAGACAGAGACTTCAACCACAAATGAAGAGCTGATGAGTCTTTTTGCAAAAAGATTCTACAAAATGGCAAGGAAAGACTTCAGGAGAAAGTCATCAAGGCAAGATGACAAACCAAGGTATGACAAAACACCAACTAAAGAAGTGGTGTGTTTTGGTTGCAGGAAACTTGCCACTTCATCTCTGAGTGTCCAGAGAATCAGAAGAAGGAGAAGATAAGAGAGAAAGATACCAGAAGACAGCACAACAACATGCCATCCTCCAGCAAATATAAAAAGAAGGAGAAAGGTTTTGTGGCTGAATCCTAGAGTGAAACTGAGGATCAATCACCATCCTCCAGCTCCAGTGAAGATGAAGAAGAGGCAAGGGCCAAAGAGATTTGCCTCATGGCAATTGATGCCTCCAGGAGCCATTCAGAAGAAGAAGATTCAAACAATGAAGCAGTTTCATATTCTAAAGCTGACAAGGTATTATCTTCCTTTGATTACAGTTCTGATTCATTTAAATCTGAATTTAAAACAATGTGCATAGACTTAATTAACTCAGAAAAAGAAATTAAGACTCTTGGGGAAAAATTAGGAAACCTAGAGAATGTTAATTCAAAAAATAATAGGTTAAAGGATGAATTAACCTTAGCTAATGAAAAAATTATATTGTTAAAGACTGAGCTATGTGAGGCTAAATAACTTGAGGACTCTCTCAATGGGAGAAGCCTCAAGCTGATGGACATTACAAGCACAGTTAATGCCATATTGAATGGCAAGCTGGGCTTAGGTGTATCATCAGGTTTGCCCTCGATTCTCAAGAAAAATATTTTGTTAACCCCTATCAAGTTTGTTTCTGCTAATGGAAAGGAAATAATAAACTATAAATAAACAACAGAAGAAATTCCCAAATTAAAAGATCAAAATAGCAAAAATCAGAAAACCACAAGTAAAAACAAAGTTCAGCAGAATTCATCGAACTCAGATGGACAAAATGTTTCCAGTTCGTCGAACCTAACTCGACGAACGCTGAACGTAAACTTTAGCTATAATTATTCGTCTAACTACGATCGACGAACTCTATATGGTTCGTCGAGCAGAGGTCGACGAACGTGGGGCACAGAAAATGAACATGTTCATTCTTTGGGCAGAGATCGACGATCTCATCGCAATTCGTCGAACTCTGGTCGACAAACTCACAATAATTCGTCGATCCCAGAAAGACTTAATAAAAATTATAACTATAACAACAACTGCAATAAGTCCAGGAAACCATTTAATCGTGTATTTGTTTAGGTAATACCACCTAGAGGATATCAGCCACTAGGATATAAATCTCAACCTGAATTTTCTGTAATATCTAATTTTTCTAACCAGCAATACAAAGGACCCAAGGTAACCTGGGTCAAGAACAATTAATTGCTTTTCATTGTAGGTGAAGAGCTGTCCAGTAAATAATCAAACATGGTACCTGGATAGTGGATGCTCCAAACATATGACTGGCAGCAAGGACATCTTACACAACTATATGTCCAAGCAAGGACCAAAGGTTATCTTTGGTGATTCAAACTGTGGCCAGTCTGAAGGTTTTGGAGAAGTGAAGATTGGAGCAGTCACATTCAAGAAAGTGACATATTTCAGAGGACTCAAACATAATCTCGTCTCTATAAGCCAGTTATGTGATGAAGGTTATCAGGTACACTTTAACTCATTTTCTTGCACTATTGCTAATAAAGAAAAATAAATTATTTTAATTGGGAATAGACAAGGTAACATATACTTTATTGATTTTCTTTCTGCCAATTCTGATATCTGCTTAATATAACTAGTAATCAGAATGATTTATGGCATAAAAGGTTAGGTCATGTGAACATGAAAAATATTGCTAGGTTATCTAAAGACAGTCTTGTTAGAGGCTTACCTTCTGGCCCCTATAAGAAGGAAGGTCTCTACAGGGCTTGTCAACTAGGCAAGCAAACTAAACTAGCTTTAAATCAGTTAATAAAAGTGATTCACCTAGGATTTTGTATTTGCTACACATGGATCATTTTGGACCCATTGTTGTACAAAGCCTAGGAGGGAAATCCTCCACCTTAGTTATTGTAGATGACTTCTCAAGGTTCACTTGGGTGTCCTTTTTGAGATCTAAGTCAGATACCATTAGGGTCCGTTCGGATGGAGGGAAATGGTTTTCACAATTTGTATTGACCATTAATAAATCAATTACAGGTATTCAGTTAGAGGGAAATAACCCCTGTTTTAGTTTTCGCCAAAACCATAAGTTTCCATTTTAAACTTTCCGCAATTCTTGTTCCATTCCCCCGGTTTTCCCACTTTCCTTCCACGCGCAGTAAAGAGAAGTTCTCGGCAACTTTCACCCACCGCACCTTCTCCACCTTTTTTCTCTTCCTCGCGCAGAGGTTGGAGTTCTCTGCAACTTACTCTCGCCGCCCCTTCTCTGCCATCCGGGAAAACACCCTTCTTTGTCGTCCGGGGTAAGCTTTCTCCCTGCAATATTTTCTCCTCCATTTCTCTCTGTGTAGAACATTAGCTGTAGAAAATTTATTGTCGATCTTCTCTGCAACTTCTCCTCCTATATTAGTTAATGTGCACTCTTCTCTGGAACTTGTAATTAATGTGTACAGTCTTGTCTCTGCCCACTTTTAATTAAAATATAATAGAGAGAAATTTTGTGGCAGACCGTTGTCTTTTTTTTAATTAAATGTCTCTGCAACTTTGTCTCATCACATGATCACAATGTCTCTGCAACTTTGTGGCAGGCCAATGATGGTTTTTTAAAATTAAATGTTTTAAAAAATTTTTGGGCCTTCGGATCCGAGGTAAGTTTGGAGTGAAAAGCCCCACTTTTCTGTGCATTTAATGCAAATCAGCACAGTGTTTGAGCATTTATGTCATTCTTAATTGTGAAAATTTTAATTCTATTGTCAAATGTTCGAATAAAAGAATATATTATGAAATGTGTGCATCTCACAGCACTTGCTGGTGCATCTCATCATACAAAAGATATCTTAATAACACTATCATTTTAAGCAGTCATTCAAATTGAAGTAGTCAATATATCATTACTTAACCAGAGATCTGTTTTTGGATAGTCATCGTGATATATTTTAGTGGAGAAGAGGTTTTTAACGTCTATTCTAGCCCTGGCTTTGCATATTTTTATATCCCCTTACACTGTGATTTATATGAACTCAGCTGATCTGCAGGTTCCATCCTTTTTGTTATAATTGCCTTCTTCATCCTAATGTATGATTTTTCTGCAATATTTTCATGTGTTCTTCAATCTAACAAATAAAAATGTGTGTTGTATTCTGCTTGAATTTTTCAGAAGCTGATACATAAAAAATTTTAAACGTATGATCTCACAAAAATACATCAACTTTTGTAATACATCTCTTTATTTGCATGAATGTGGTGGCCATGACATAATGTTTTATTTCATTGTCATATCTTAGATGAATATAGCGGAGTTGCGGGAGAAATTAATAAAAGAATATATTATGAAATGCGGGCATCTCACAGCACTTGATGGTGCATGGGCAGCATTAGAATATATTCCTCTAGAACCCGTAGATCGTGATATGAATATTGTCCTACGGTCCTCATTACTAAAACGCATATATGAGGGTCCCGAGGTCAACTGTTTCAGCGTATTGCGTATGGGCAGACATCCATTTGGTGAATTGTGCCACGTTTTATCTTCTAAAGGCCTTGTACTCGAATCGAAACATGTGTCGGTGAAGGAATCTGTCGCACTATTTCTATATATTATAGCACACAACAGAAAGTTTCTTGATATTGGATATACGTATCTCCTGTCCACAGATAATATTAGCAAACACTTCAACTTAGTGCTTAAAGATGTGTTACAGTTAAGTAGAGACTACATCAAATTGCCAGAGTCTAGGTCAGAACGTAGATGGAGATGCTTTGAAGATTGCATTGGTGCATTAGATGGTACACATATTCAAGTGACTGTGCCCGCAAAAGATCATGACAAATATAGAAATCAGAAGCAAGCCAGAACGACGAATGTCTTAGGTGTTTGTGATAATCAGATGAGATTTCTATATGTTTTACCTGGTTGGGAAGGATCAGCTTCAGATTCAAGAGTCTTACGCGATGCCCTAGAAAGAACCGATCGTTTTGAAGTACCAACGGGTAAGAAGTTAATAATCAATTATTTTTTTACCAAAAAATCATCCATTTATTAGAAAATTTAATATATTGATGCGCTAGGTCAGTATTACCTAGTGGATGCAGGTTACACCTATGGTCCAGGTTTCCTTTGTAACGCCCCGAAACTCAAAGGAGCAAAGGGGGACGTTTTGGGCCAGTTTTGGTTTCTGGCTGAAAGCACACGGCCTGGGACACGGGCGTGTCCCAGGGCGTGTCAAGCGTGTGTCGACACTTAGCCGCGAAGTCGTCGAGTTATTCTCGACGATTCGTCGAGAATGGGCACACGGCCTGCGACACGGGCGTGTCGCAGGGCGTGTCGACCCGTGTCGACACTTAGCCGTGAAATCGTCGAGTTATACTCGACGATTCGTCGAGAATGGGCACACGGCCTGCGACACGGGCGTGTCGCAGGGCGTGTCGACCCGTGTCGACGATATTCAAGGTGAAATCGTCGAGATTCACTCGACGATCGTCGAGTCAAGGCACACGGCCTAGGACACGGGCGTGTCCAAGGCCGTGTCATCGAGTCGTCGATCTCCACTCGACGAAATGTCCCGTGTACACGGCCTGGGGGCCCAGGCGTGTCAAAGTGACACGGGCAAGGACACGGGCGTGTCCTAGAACCCGTGCAGTGCTCGGGTTGGAAACGGGGGAAAACTTATGGGGTACACGGCCGGCTACACGGCCGTGTCAGCTGGAACACGGGCGTGTCAGCTCGAACACGGGCGTGTTCGATACCCGTGTGCGTGTCCAGGAGATTCGATTTTGACGGCGAATGCGGCACACGGCCCTGGACACGGGCATGTGCCAGGCCATATTCGGTCCAGATTGGGCATTTCAGCCCCGAATCAAAGCCGTTCGTTTCCTTGATTGAAGATCCAATGGCTGGGGGTTGTTCCTGGGAGGATATACCCGGGAGTTGACTTGAAATTCATCATTTTTCTTACCTTTTCATCTCTCCAAACCCTTGGAGAAAGAAGAGCTAAGGCAAGAGGAAGAGGAGCTAGATCCGCCATTGGAGGAGCTTCGTAGCTCCGAATCGCAAGCCGACTCCGGATCCGCGGAGGCAACGCTAGTGCGGTCATTTCCATCCGATTACTTTCCGATGGCGCCAAAGAGGAACGCAAGGGTAACGATCCTCATCTTGAGCACTAATAGCTCTCTTTCTTAGCATAGGAAGCCCGCTCTCGCGAGTTTGCGGAGAGTTGGAGGCGTTCCTTCGGGTAGATATGTAAAGTCCCCGTTGTTTAGAGTTCGTATGCGAGAACGGCATAGGCATTTTGGTTGAAGCCTACCCGGACATGTTAGTCCGGATCGGTGATGTTGCATTGCATAAGGCCGGAGAAGACTCCGTGCTATTGGGTGTTTTTCGGGTTTTCTACGCGGTAGATTGCAGTAGGGAGCCTTGGGGACTAACCCAAAGGTGCACCCGGAAAACTGGGCGGATACGAGATCTTGCCGACTTGGTGGCCTGAGAGCCAACTTGAACATAACGGGGTTATGTGATTTGCGGTAGAATGGGATTCGGTGAAAGTTTGACCCGCGCATATGGCTTAAATTGTCGTTGCGATGTGAGCACGGGTTAGATGAACCGTACCCGCTCTATGTCGTTCGGGTTAGAGAGACCTAAAGTTACATGGCACTCGCCATTGGCAAAGATGGGGGTCTTCGGTGGTCAATGGCTTAAATTGACGTGACCAATACTAGGAAGACGAATTGCTCATAGGAATGGCCGTCTAAGTGGCGGTGGTGAGTCCGGAATGTTAATGGCTTTAATTGACGTAACATCGACCGGTTCACCGAGAATGTGCCCTGAGTGCACGGGACGTGTGGCCGTACGAGCCAACGTCTGTGTTGAAATGGCTATGGTTATATGCATTGCTCGCTTGTGCTAATGAAATGCAGGGAAGGAGCATCGCCGCCCCGAGTTGGGGCGGGATCGTTATAATTTGGTCAGCATTGCTGACCGTTGCTTTGTTTGCCACCGTGCGGTGGTGTGTTGCTTGCAGGTGCAGCTGGACCAAGCGGTCAGTAGCGGGCTAAAGCCCTTTTTGCGAAGCTGGCCCTCGAAGGCTCAAGTGGAAATGTTTTTCTGTTTTATTCATGTATGACCGGCCTGCTTGCCGAGGTTTGTAAATCATGTATTAAACAAGTGGAACGTTCTGTAAGGCCTTAAGGCCGATTTTTGGGTATTTTGTAATAACATTCCTATTATCATATTAGTGGACATTCATGCTTGTTGCTGGGTTCTTGTGTACAACTTATTTAAACTGCTTCCGCTAGAATGCTCTGTGTAGGACGTTGAGATTGGTTGGATGGTTTCCATACGTAACCACCCGGTCTGTCTGTGGTATATGGCGTCGGGCCCCGGCCGGACCTACTGATATATGCTATGCGACGGATAGGGGGTGTTACAATTTGGTATCAGACTACTGGTTTTGGTCGGGCTTAAAGTGAATTCGTGGGCGAATTCTTTTTAAGGGGTGGTGAGCACATTGTGTGCGTCATCGTTATAACGGTAAAAGAACCCATGAATGTCCACTTAGGAATGAAAATACTCGTGTTTGAGGAACCTGCGTGTTCCTATAATTGCTGTTTGCAATTTGTTTGGTCGCTTAACGGTGCTTTGTACCACTATAGGTGACCAGAAGTGGTGTTGGGCCGTCAGAACGCCGAGTTTCTGAGGCAAGTAGTGCACTGGATGTTGCTCCCGCAACACCTCTGTCGGCTGAAAATATAAGATTGGTGGCTGAAGCGGTGTTGGCCGTGATCAATGCGCAGCCTGGGAGGCAAACGCAGCAGCCAGCTCCTGTGATGGAGCAAGTACCTCTTCAAGAGGCTGTGCCGAGGAGGATGGAGCAAGTGGTTGTGGAACCAATAGTGCCAAGGAGGGCAACTGAGAGGCAGTTGAAGCATGTAATGAGCTTTAACCCTCCGTTATTCTCGGGGTTGGGAACCCCATCTCAGGCTGAAGACTGGCTCTCTAGGGTGAAGAGAGTCATGACGACGACGGAGACGGAGGAGTGGCAGATGACCACCATTGCTACGTTCCTGCTGGACGGTGAAGCGAGGATGTGGTGGGAAGGTTTGGAGCTGCATCATCTGCGAGGTAGACAACTGATAGACGTTCCGATGGAAGAGTTCTCGGGATTGTTCTTGGCAAGATACCTCCCTTCTACTCAGAGGATTTCAATGGAGAATGAATTCCTGAAGTTGGTGCAGGGTGAGAGGAGCGTGGATGAATATCTCCACGAGTTTACGCGGTTGAGTCGTTATGCGAGCTCTACCATCATGGATGAGGAGCGCAAGACTAATCGTTTTTATGAAGGCCTGAGGGATGAGCTGAGATTATTACTGTCGGGGCCAATGACGCAGGGTTTCTTAACCTTGGTCAATACTGCCCGGTCCTTGGAGAAGGACATGAAGAATGTACAAGCGAAGAAAGGCTTGGCTGATAAGAAATCTGAGTTCAGAGTGCCGACTACTTCAAAGTCCGGCTATCGGAAGTCTTTCAAGAAGCATAGGACTTCGGGTCCAGCTCCTTCTGGCGCTTCTGGGGCGACTACGGGTCGGACCCCGGGTGCGTGCTTTACGTGTGGAAAGACGGGGCATTTCGCCCGTGATTGTTGGAGCGGACATCCTAAGTCCGAGAGGAGGCCAGGAGCTACCTACGAAGAGAAGGGAAAGGCGGTGGAGTCGACCGCATCCCACTACGCTCCGGCCCAACCAAGGGTCTACAATCTTGGCCAACAGGAGGCCATTAAACAAGCCGATGTGGTGACAGGTACGGTTTAATTTATAGCAAGTTAATTTCTTTAAATACTTGTTATGTATATGTTACCTTACCACTGCTTGTTTAGGATTTGTTTTGATTTGTGAAAATCCAGCACGAGCACTCTTCGATACGGGAGCTTCACACTCCTTCTTGTCCGAAGGATTTATATCACGCATCGGAGTCCCTTCTTCGATGGCGAAGGATAATTTGGATGTGTTGTTGCCCAATGGGTGTTCGATGCGAGCGGTTAGGATCTGCGATGTTAAGATTCGTATTGGAGAGCAGGAGTTCGACCTGCGGGCGTCTTTACTGCCGTTAATGGAGTTCGACGTCATATTTGGCATGGACTGGCTCTCGGAGCAGCAGGCCCATATAGATTGCGGTAGCAAGGAAGTTAAGCTGGGAGCGAGTCGTGAGACGACGTTTACGGGCTTAAAGGGGTCGAGCAAGACGTTGATGTCTGCTCTTCAGGTGGTGAAGGCGGTTCGTGCTGGAGCAGAACTGTTCTTTACACTAGTGGAGGTTGCAAAGCCGAAGCCCTGCTTTGGATTGTATTTCAGTGGTATCAGAATACCCTGATGTGTTCCCCGCAGATCTTCCTGGAGCCCCGCCTCAACGGGAGATAGATTTTACGATCGAGCTAGTGCCAGGTGCAAAGCCTGTGTAACGATCTCCGTATCGGCTAGCGCCTAAGGAAATGGCGGAGCTGAAAGTTCAACTGCAAGAGTTGTTGGAGCAAGGGTATGTGCGCCCGAGTTCTTCGCCTTGGAGCGCACCGGTCCTCTTTGTTAAGAAGAAGGACGGAAGCTTGAGATTATGTATTGATTATCGGGAGCTAAACAAGCTGACTGAGAAGAATAAGTACCCGATCCCTAGGATTGATGATCTCTTTGATCAGTTAGTCGGGTCGACGGTGTACTCAAAGTTAGATCTCAAGTCTGGGTACTATCAGCTGCGGATAAGGGAGAGTGATATCCCGAAGACAGCGTTTAGTACGAGATACGGGCATTATGAGTTTACGGTCATGACGTTTGGGCTGACTAATGCGCCGTCAGTATTCATGGATTTGATGAACAGGACGTTCAGGGAGTACTTGGACCATTTCGTGATCGTCTTCATCGACGATATTTTGGTGTACTCGCAAAGTGAGGAAGATCACTTCAAGCATCTTCATTTGGTGTTGGAGACGCTAAGGAGAAACCAGTTGTATGCCAAGTTCTCGAAGTGCGAGTTTTGGCTATCCTCAGTGGCGTTCCTCGGGTATATATTGAGTGGAGAGGGTATTGCTGTGGATCCGGCGAAGATTGTTGCGATACGGGAGTGGCCTGAGCTTGCTACGGTAGCAGAAGTCCGGAGCTTTTTGGGGCTTGCCGGCTATTATAGGCGCTTCATAGAGAACTTCTCGCGGATAGCGCTACCTCTCACTACTTTGACGAGGAAGGAGCATAAGTTCGTCTGGACGCCGGAGTGCGCGCGAGCTTTTGAGGAATTGAAGTGTCGGTTGACCACGGCGCCTGTGCTGAGTTCGCCGGTGGGGACCGAAGGCTATGAGATATATAGCGACGCTTCAGGCAGCGGTTTGGGTTGCGTGCTATTGCAGCACGGCAGCGTGATAGCTTATGGCTCGAGACAGCTAAAAGTGCACGAGAGGAATTATCCGGTCCATGACTTGGAGTTAGCGGCCGTGATTTTTGCCTTGAAGCTGTGGAGACACTATTTGTACGGTGTGAAGATTGACATCTACACCGATCACAAGAGCCTAAAGTATTTGATTGATCAGAAAGATCTGAATATGCGGCAGCGTAGGTGGATGGAGTTCCTGGGGGACTATACATTCAAGATCCACTACGTGCCTGGCAAAGGGAATGCGGTTGCGGACGCGTTGAGTCGCCGAGCCCCAGCTCAAGCGAATTGGCTATCAGTGCATGATGAGCGGTTGGTGCAGGAGCTGGAGGCGTTGGAGATTGTTTGTGTGGATAGACAATCTAGTGCTGAAGCAGTGCTGAATTGGACTGAAGTCCAATATGACCTGGCTGATCGGATTCGGCAGGCTTTGGATATGGATGCTCAAATGAAGCAGTTCATGATAGAGGCTCTGGATGGGTCAAATTCCCAATTCGTTGTGGAGGACGGATTGCTGTGGAAAGACGGTCGTTTATGCGTCCCAAATGTGGGCAATATACGGGTGGAGTTGTTGTACGAGGCGCACCATACCAAGTACTCGATTCACCCGGGGAGCACGAAGATGTACCGTGATGTAAAGAAGCTATTTTGGTGGCCGGGTTTGAAAAAGGATGTGGCGCTATATGTAGCGAAGTGCCAAACCTGCGCCTTAGTAAAGGCGGAGTGCCAAAAGCCGGGAGGATTTCTTAAGTCCTTGCCTATTCCGGAGTGGAAATTTGACGACATCTCTATGGACTTTGTGCACGGTTTGCCAAGGTCGCAAAAGGGGAACGACGCCATCTGGGTGGTCGTGGATCGATTAACGAAGGTGTCGCATTTTATTCCGCATAGGAAGGACGATCCGGTGGAGAAGCTGGCAAAGCTTTATGTGGATAATATAGTACGGCTTCATGGTGTGCCCCGCAGCATCGTGAGTGACCGTGATGGGCGGTTCACGTCCAATAATTGGAGGCTGGTGCAGCAAATGTTGGGAACAAAGCTGAAGTTTAGCACAGCCTTTCATCCGCAAACGGATGGGCAGACCGAGAGGGTCAATAGAACCATGGAAGACATGCTTCGCATGTGTGTCTTGGACTTTGGAAAGCAATGGGAGGACCACCTTTATTTGGTGGAGTTCGCATACAACAACAGCTACCAAGCAAGTATTCAGATGGCGCCTTTCGAGGCCCTATATGGTAGAAGATGTCGCACGCCGTTGTCTTGGTTAGAAACAGGCGAGTCGAAGTTGTATAAGCGATCGGAAGTGGATGATGCTACTTCTTCGGTGAGAACCATTCGGGAGAGGTTACTCATCGCTCAGGACCGGCAAGCAAAGTACTATAATGCCAAGCACAGGAACGTGGAGTTCGCTGTGGGTGATTATGTGTACCTAAAGATCAAGCCGTTCAAGGGTGTCTCGCAGGTGCGACGGTTGAAAAAGCTAAGCCCGAGGTACCTTGGACCGTTTGAGGTTCTGGAGCGAGTTAGAGAAGCGGCCTATAGGTTGAAGCTTTTGGTGGAGCTAAGTGGTTTACACGATGTGTTCCACATTTCGGTGCTTCGGAAGGCGGTGCAAGAGCCTACGCAAGTGATCGCGGTCGATCAAGTGCCGGTGGATAGTGGGCTAACGACAAAGGTCAAGCCCGTGCGGATTGAGGACTCGGAGGTCAAGCGGCTACGCAATAAAGAGATAAGGATGGTCAAAGTCCGGTGGGACAATTGAGGTCGTGAGGAGCTCTCTTGGGAGCGAGAGCAGACTATGCTTGACGAGTATCCGGAGTTGTTCCGCTCAGGTACAAATGTTGTTTTTGTATATCTTTCCTTTATGTAATTTCGTGGGCGAAATTCTTTTAAGAGGGGGAGAGTTGTAACGCCCCGAAACTCAAAGGAGCAAAGGGGGACGTTTTGGGCCAGTTTTGGTTTCTGGCTGAAAGCACACGGCCTGGGACACGGGCGTGTCCCAGGGCATGTCAAGCATGTGTCGACACTTAGCCGCGAAGTCGTCGAGTTATTCTCGACGATTCGTCGAGAATGGGCACACGGCCTGCGACACGGGCGTGTCGCAGGGCGTGTCGACCCGTGTCGACACTTAGCCGTGAAATCGTCGAGTTATACTCGACGATTCGTCGAGAATGGGCACACGGCCTGCGACACGGGCGTGTCGCAGGGCGTGTCGACCCGTGTCGACGATCTTCAAGGTGAAATCGTCGAGATTCACTCGACGATCGTCGAGTCAAGGCACACGGCCTAGGACACGGGCGTGTCCAAGGCCGTGTCATCGAGTCGTCGATCTCCACTCGATGAAATGTCCCGTGTACATGGCCTGGGGGCCCAGGCGTGTGAAAGTGACACGGGCAAGGACACGGGCGTGTCCTAGAACCCGTGCAGTGCTCGGGTTGGAAACGGGGGAAAAATTATGGGGTACACGGCCGGCTACACGGCCGTGTCAGCTGGAACACGGGCGTGTCAGCTCGAACACGGGCGTGTTCGATACCCGTGTGCGTGTCCAGGAGATTCGATTTTGACGGCGAATGCGGCACACGGCCCTGGACACGGGCGTGTGCCAGGCCGTGTTCGGTCCAGATTGGGCATTTCAGCCCCGAATCAAAGCCGTTCGTTTCCTTGATTGAAGATCCAATGGCTGGGGGTTGTTCCTGGGAGGATATACCCGGGAGTTGACTTGAAATCCATCATTTTTCTTACCTTTTCATCTCTCCAAACCCTTGGAGAAAGAAGAGCTAAGGCAAGAGGAAGAGGAGCTAGATCCGCCATTGGAGGAGCTTCGGAGCTCCGAATCGCAAGCCGACTCCGGATCCGCGGAGGCAACGCTAGTGCGGTCATTTCCATCCGATTACTTTCCGATGGCGCCAAAGAGGAACGCAAGGGTAACGATCCTCATCTTGAGCACTAATAGCTCTCTTTCTTAGCATAGGAAGCCCGCTCTCGCGAGTTTGCGGAGAGTTGGAGGCGTTCCTTCGGGTAGATATGTAAAGTCCCCGTTGTTTAGAGTTCGTATGCGAGAACGGACATAGGCATTTTGGTTGAAGCCTACCCGGACATGTTAGTCCGGATCGGTGATGTTGCATTGCATAAGGCCGGAGAAGACTCCGTGCTATTGGGTGTTTTTCGGGTTTTCTATGCGGTAGATTGCAGTAGGGAGCCTTGGGGACTAACCCAAAGGTGCACCCGGAAAACTGGGCGGATACGAGATCTTGCCGACTTGGTGGCCTGAGAGCCAACTTGAACATAACGGGGTTATGTGATTTGCGGTAGAATGGGATTCAGTGAAAGTTTGACCCGCGCATATGGCTTAAATTGTCGTTGCGATGTGAGCACGGGTTAGATGGAACCGTACCCGCTCTATGTCGTTCGGGTTAGAGAGACCTAAAGTTACATGGCACTCGCCGTTGGCATAGATGGGGGTCTTCGGTGGTCAATGGCTTAAATTGACGTGACCAATACCAGGAAGACGAATTGCTCATAGGAATGGCCGTCTAAGTGGCGGTGGTGAGTCCGGAATGTTAATGGCTTTAATTGACGTAACATCGACCGGTTCACCGAGAATGTGCCCTGAGTGCACGGGACGTGTGGCCGTACGAGCCAACGTCTGTGTTGAAATGGCTATGGTTATATGCATTGCTCGCTTGTGCTAATGAAATGCAGGGAAGGAGCATCGCCGCCCCGAGTTGGGGGCGGGATCGTTATAATTTGGTCAGCATTGCTGACCGTTGCTTTGTTTGCCACCGTGCGGTGGTGTGTTGCTTGCAGGTGCAGCTGGACCAAGCGGTCAGTAGCGGGCTAAAGCCCTTTTTGCGAAGCTGGCCCTCGAAGGCTCAAGTGGAAATGTTTTTCTGTTTTATTCATGTATGACCGGCCTGCGTGCCGAGGTTTGTAAATCATGTATTAAACAAGTGGAACGTTCTGTAAGGCCTTAAGGCCGATTTTTGGGTATTTTGTAATAACATTCCTATTATCATATTAGTGGACATTCATGCTTGTTGCTGGGTTCTTGTGTACAACTTATTTAAACTGCTTCCGCTAGAATGCTCTGTGTAGGACGTTGAGATTGGTTGGATGGTTTCCATACGTAACCACCCGGTCTATCTGTGGTATATGGCGTCGGGCCCCGGCCGGACCTACTGCTATATGCTATGCGACGGATAGGGGGTGTTACATCCTTGCACCGTATCGATCAACGCGTTATCATCTACAGGAGCGGTCAACATGAGGAAACAACCCGTCTAATTATAAGGAGTTTTTTAATTTACGTCATGCTAGAGAACGAAATGTAATAGAGAGAACATTTGGGTTGTTGAAGAAACGTTGGGCAATACTACGAGAACCATCGTTCTTTCATTTACAGGTTCAGTTGCGAAAAATGTAATTTTAGATTTCACATTATATTTCATTTAGGATCTTAATATAAAATTTAAATACAGGTGCAAATTATAAATGCATGTTAATTGCATACTACATAATTTCCTTATTGTTAAGAGGCTGGCTACTGATTTACAAATGCTTGGCAAGGTCGATGCGGACTTAATAGCCGCCGAAGCGTCAGAAGAAGAAGAAATCTATGAATATGATGATAACATTAATCCAATTCATTCTTCAAATGCTTGGACTCAATTTAGAGATAACTTAGCTATGACAATGTTTATTGAATATCAAGCCCGTACTGGGATTTAGTGGATCTTATAAATATATATGTTGTTTATTCAAGTTTTGGTATGTATGCTTGTATAGAAATGTTTTGTAAGTCATGCATGGATTTAAGTACTTTTTGGGCGCAGTTGTATATGTTGTTTGTTTTAAAGCTGATGCTAGTGTGATACATATGTTTGTTTAATAATTGATCTTAATGTAATGAATATACTTGCATAGATTAGAAAATGGAAAGCGGGGCGGGGAAAGAGAAATGGTATGTTCATTGGACAAATGATATGGATCATACTCTTTCCAGTGTTTTGGTCGAGGAGCATGGTAAAGGTCACAAAACACTGAATGGATGGAAAGCGGTGTCCTTCACAGCAGCAATCAAGGTCATTAAAGATTTATATAATATGGACTTCACAAAGGAGAAGATCATGGCCAAGTTGAAGACATGGAATAAATATTATAAGGAGGTATCCACAATGTTGGACACAAGTGGTTTTGGATGGGACTGGGAACAAAATACCGTGAAAGTCGACAGTGAAGATGTTTGGGCCAATTATGTCAAGGTATGTTCATTTATCGCATTCTATAAATTGGTTTAAATTATTTTACAATTTTTTTATGTGGTTTAATCATGTTGTGTAGGCTCACCCTACTGTGAAGCACTACAGAGATATGGTGATCGTTAATTGGGGGGACTTACATATATTGTGCGGTAATGATAAGGCAACAGGTGCATTTGCGGGGAAGGAAAATGAGCCTATCATTGAGTTGAATGAGGAGTCTATGAATGAAGAAAGCAACTACGCAGCAGAGTATTCATCAGGAGGCTGCAGTAGGCAAAGGAAGAGGAAGCAAACTCCTGGCGATACAATAGCAAATGCAATCAATAGAATGGCAGACAGTATGTATAACGCAACGGCCGCAATCACAAGAAGGGGAGAAGCTCCGAGAGTAAATATGACTCAAATCTATGAAGCACTTGCTCAACTACCGGATCTACAGAATCTCGAATTAGCGATGGCCATGGATCTTTTAGGCGCCAGTTAGTTGAAGTTTGATATGTTCATGTCACTACCAAACCACATGAGAATGACGTGGATTCACTTGCAATTCTATGACTTATGAGCGCATGATGATGTCGTGTTTTTGTTTATTCGTAGTTTTTTGTTGTATTTCTACTTTCAATATTTAGAAAACTGTCGTATATTATTAAGTTTGGGATTGATGTTCTTAGTTTCATGCAGTGTACTAAAACATTCCATGTTTGATGACTCTTTTGTTATCATTATTATTAGGTTTATGTTTATTTGAAGTAGTTTATTAATATTTATGTTTTAAAATTAGTGTTATGCATGTAGTTTTTATAGTTTTAAATTGAATTTCTTATTTCATGCAATTCATGTGGATGAATTCCATGCTGCAGCCGAACAACAAAATTGCCCAATTCCAATTCCTACAGTTGAAAACCTTCCTGCAGCCGAACAACAATATTGGAATTCAGGAAAACCAAAACTTACTAGTTTTTGGTTTTACTTAATTCCAATTCTTCAAAACCAAAACCTGTCATCTGAATGGATCCTTAAGGTTTTTACAGATTTTCTTAGGACCATACAGATTGAGTTCTCTACTCATGTTGCATTGATCAGAAGTGATCATGACACAGAGTTTGAGTCTCTTCTTATGCATGAGTTCTGTGAGAAGGAAGGTATCAGGCACTGCATCTCAGCTCCTAGAACTCCCCAACAAAATGGGGTAGCTGAAAGGAAAAATAGGGCCCTAATTGAGGCTGCAGGTACATTACTTGCAGATGCTTATGTTGGATCCCTAGTTGATTTGGGATAGGTTCACTAACTTAGGATGTGACCCAACATGTATAGCCAGGGTCAAATTTGTGTCCTAGAGTTTAGGCCTAGTCCTTAGAGTCAACATCAGATGGACCAGCTATCAACAAGACCATCAGAGACTCAAGACGTAGAAGATTTCAAGACCAAGTAAAATGAGTTCGACGTTCGTCGAACTCAGGCCGACGAAAGGCGTTCTGAGCTCGACGATCTTGAGATATTTCTCTGTATTGAGCTCGACGATCTTCGTTCTCTGTTCGACGAATTCTAAGATACTTCAACAAACGAAAGTCAGGGTAACTCCAGATTTTTCTAAGTCCATCTTCAGGTTTTGGTCGACGAACAAGATTCTGAGCTCGACGAACTTGGACCTCAAGTTCACAACTTCTCAGGTCGACGAAGTCAACTTCCTTGGTCCACAATTTCTAATCTACGATTTGAATCCTTCTCAGTCAGAGACTTCTCAGATTTGAAGTCCACAACCATTCTTTGGTCAACGAATTTGGATCTCAATTCCACGAATGATGATTGCCTGTTCGACGAATGAAGACTGTCAGTTCAACGAAGATTGAAGCAGAATTGACAAGTTTCCCTTGAAGACTAATTGCTAGTTGTCTGGTCGACGAACTCATCAGCTCAACTCGACAAACTGTGAACTCAGCTCGACGATTTCTATTCTTCGTTCAAAAATTCCAGACTAGGTCTTCTCCAATTTTCCGTCCCTTTTCTTGGCGATGATTCCTGAGTAATTAATGCCCAATCTTCTCAGAATGTTAACGTTAGAACGAGCATTGATCATGGATTAGTACATGCCGTTTTTCCATGGGACAGTTAGGGAATTCATTGATTGTCGCTTCCTTCCCAGGCTGACTGCATTTACTGCTCAAGGATTCTAATTTCGAATGTGTTCTTTAGTCAGTTAACAAAAAGAAGAAAAGATTAAGCAGTACTCTACACACCAGACAGACATTTACATTCAAGAAGTCTTTCAGAAATCAAAAAGTTTCTACACACTGCAATCAGCCTAGGCCAGAGAACATTCTCATCAAGAAGAAGAAGAACACATAATCTCTTTCAAGAGTCTTATTCTCTCAACCCTACAGGACAACTTTAGAAGGACAATAAAAACTTTATCTGTCAAAGAAGTTCCTGAAGCAATCTCTGGTCAAGACAATCAAGTTTGTGAAGACCTGTCACCCTGAAGCAGTGCTCCAGATTTACTGATCCATTCAAGATCTCAGTGGGAGCAATCTGCTGAAATCAATACACAAGTCTTCTTAGTTGTTATTAAGAAAGAGAAGACACCATCACCCTTTTTCCATTCTCTGTATAGGGTTTTAAGTCCCTTCAAAATTATTCCTGGTGGCAAGTCTCCTACCAAAAGACTTGAGGTTTTGGTCTTTGAGCACCTAAACAAAAGATCATTGGTGTTACGCACCTGCTCAAAAATCTGAGTGGATTCCTACCATGGTGGTAGAAGAGTGGATGTACCCAGGTTGGGGAACCACTATAATTTCTTGTGTCATCTGGTTGCCCTTTTTCTTTTGTTTTGGCTGCGTTCTGTGATTTGCTAGGTTGCTTTACTTATTACTTTAATTGCTAACCTGTTCACCTAGGATTACAACAATAGTTGTAAAGATTTTGTAGAGAGCACAAAACTCTATTCACCCCCCTCTAGAGTATTTCAGATCTAACCTTCACTTTCAATTTGTATCAGAGGGAGATTGGTTAAAATACCTCATCTTAAGAGGTTAATTGGTTGTACAGGCTAACACCTGAACCATAAATATCTCTCTTGTTAGATATGTTTGTTTTGTTTCCTTTATTAGATTTATTTCTTCACAAAAATGGCTCAAAACAAAGATTATGCAAGTATCAGACCTCTAGTATGCAATCTTAACATATTTGCCATCTGGAAGGCAAGAATCAAATTGTATATGAATTCTATTGATGAAGATATTTTTGCTTCTATCTTAACAGGAGTACCTCCAGCACCTGCAGCTTCTCCAAGCACCTCTACCAACATGACTGCAGTACCTCCTCCAGATAATAATGATGCTTACAAGAAATCCAAAATTGCAGATGCAAAAGCAATGAACATCTTGGCTCAGACCATGTCAGATGATATATTTCAGAAGATGGCTGAGTGCACCTCAGCCGAGGCCATTTGGGACTCCCTCAACCAAATGGTAGCTGGTTCAGCTGATGAAAGGAAAGACAGGAGATCAAATCTCATATCCCTATATGAGAATTTCAAGAAGGATGAGGCTGAATCAGTTGCTGAAATGTACAATAGGTTGAGCTCAATCATCAATGAGGTTAAAACCTTGGATAAAGACATCACCCTGACAGAGGTGAATGACATAATCTTGATGTGCTTCCCTAGCTCTTGGGACTTAAGAATCTGGCCTATCAAAGAAGCTAAAAGCCTAAATGAGATATCAATTGAATCTCTGCTAGGCAAACTAAAATCTTAAGAGCAGTTGATTAAATCAAGAGAAGTAGCTGAACAGAAATCAAGAACTCTAGTGAGAAAAGATCACAGTATAACTTTCAAAGAATCAGAGGAAAGTGAGACCTTAAAATCCAATGAAGAACTAATGAGACACTTTGCAAAATGATTTTATAAGATGGCTAGGAAGGACTTCAGAAGAAAATCATCCAGGCAGGATGATAAGCCCAAATATGACAAGACACCAACCAAGGAGGTTGTGTGATTTGGATGTAGAAAGCCTGGATATTACATCTCTGAATGTCCAGAAAGCTAGAAGAAGGAGAAAAGCAGAGAAAACGACTCCATGAGAAAGCATAGCAGCAAACCCTCCTCTAGCAAGTACAAAAAGAGAGACAAAGGCTTTGTTGCTGAAACATGGAGTGATACTGAAGGAAAGTCATCCTCTTCTAGCTCAAGTGACGAAGAGGAAGAAGCAAGATCCAAGGAGGTTTGCTTTATGGCAATTGATGCCTCGAGGAGCAGTTCAGGATCAGAAAGTGAATCTAAAGATCAGGGTGCCTCAGAGTCAGAGGCAGATCAGGTTCTTTCAAGTTTTAATTTTACTTCTGATTCATTTAAAGTTGAATTCAAGACTATGTGTTTAGATTTAATTAGTTCAGAGAAAGAAATAAAAACCCTTAGAGAAAAACTAGGAAATCTTGAATCTGTTAACTCATAAAATCTTAAACTAAAATATCAACTAACTTTAGCACATGAGCAGATAATTAAATTAAAATCTGATTTATGTGAGGCCAAATAACTTGTGCAATCTCTCAATGGAAGAAGTCTCAAGTTGATTGACATAACAAGCACAGTAAATTCCAGATTAAATGGCAAGCTGGGCTTAGGTGCTTCATCAGGTTTGCCCCCCATAATTAAGAAAAATATCCTTACAACACCCATTAAATTTGTTTCTGCCAAGGGAAAAGAGAAGATAATAGACAAAACAATGATTGAAAACAATCCAAAACCCATATACAAGAGCAATAAAAATCAGAAAATAGCTAATAAAAACAAGGTTCAACAGCATTCGTCGAACTCAGATCGACGAAATGTGGCCCGTTCGTCGAACCTAGATCAACGAACGCTGAACGCAAACTTCAGTAATAACAACTCGTCTAACTACGATCAACGAACTTTGTATGGTTCGTCGAGCAGAGGTCGACGAACATGGGGCGCAGAAAATGACTATTGTCATTCTCTGAGCAGAGATCGACGATCTCAGCCCTATTCGTCGAACTCTGGTCGACGAACTTATAGAAATTTGTCGAACCCAGAAGGACCAAACATAAATCATTTCTCTTACAGAAATCCTAAGCCTGCTAATAAACCATTCAATCCAGTAGTTGATTGGGTTATTTCACCTAGGAGATATCACCCCTTAGGTTATAAATCTCAACCTACTTTGTCAGTTATATCCAGCTTTTCATTTCAACCAAATAAAGGACCCAAGGTAACCTGGGTCAAGAATAATTAATTTTGTTTTTCATTACAGGTGAAGAGCTGTCCAAGGGTAAGTCAGACCTGGTACTTGGACAGTGGTTGCTCTAAGCATATGACAGGCAGCAAGGACAATCTATCTAATTACAAGTCCAAGCTAGGACCAAAGGTGATCTTTGGTGACTCAAATAGTGTCCAGTCTGAAGGATATGGAGCAGTAAAGATTGGAATGGTTACTTTCAAGAGAGTAACACATGTAAGAGGACTCAAACATAACCTAATATCCATAAGCCAATTATGTGATGAAGGTTATCAGGTACACTTTAACACTACCTCCTGTTCTATTATTAATAATGAAAACAAAACTGTTTTAATTGGAATTAGACAAGGTAACATCTATCTAGTAGATTTCATTTCTGCCAAAACTGATGTTTGTTTTCTCAATATCACTAGTAACCAAAATGAGTTGTGTCATAAAAGATTAGGTCATGTAAACCTTAAAAATATAGCTAGGTTATCTAAAGACAACCTTGTTAGAGGCTTACTTTCTGGTCCCTACAAGAAGGAAAACCTATGCAGGGCTTGTCAATTAGGCAAGCAAACTAAAACTAGCTTCAAATCTATTAATAAGAGTGATACACCTAGGATTTTGTATTTGCTTCATGTGGACCTATTTGGACCCATTGCAGTACAAAGCCTAGGAGGGAAGTCTTACACCTTAGTAATTGTTGATGACTTCTCCAGATTCAGTTGGGTGGCCTTTCTGAGAACTAAGTCAGATACATTCAAGGTTCATACAGATTTTCTCAGGACCGTACAGATTGAGTTCTCTACTCATGTTGCATTGATCAGAAGTGATCATGGCACAGAGTTTGAGTCTCTTCTTATGCATGAGTTCTGTGAGAAGGAAGGTATCAGACAGTGCTTCTCAGCTCCTAGAACTCCCCAACAAAATGGGGTAGCTGAAAGGAAAAATAGGACACTCATTGAAGCTGCAGGCACATTATTGGCAGATGCTTACATGCCTCTATCCTTTTGGGCAGAAGCTGTAAACACTGCTAACTATGTCCTGAATAGAAGCCTTATACATAAGCTGAAAAATAAGACCCCCTATGAATTGCTTAAAAGAAAGAAACCTAAAATCACATATTTTAAAGTTTTTGGTTGTATACGTTATATTCACACTAACAACAAAAGATATATTAGAAAGTTTGAGGCTAAGGCTGAAGAAGGGATTTTTCTAGGATACTCCCAAGTAAGCAAGGCCTATAGGGTTTTTAATAAATCCACTCTTAAAATTGAAGAGTCAGTCCATGTATCTTTTGATGAAGCTAACATGTCTTATAAGGAGAAAGAGATTTCTACCATAAGCTCTTTGCAGGTTCCACAACTGTGTGAGTCTATGAATGGACTAAACCTTACCCAAAAGGTATCAACCCATCCTTCTCCACAGGTTGCTGAAGATATTGAAGAGGAAATTCAAGTGGAAGTGGCTGAACATCCCTCAACAGCTAATAACATTCCTCAAGAGGAATTAATTATAGAAGCTGTTGCTGAACAAACTCCACCAACTGATTGTGTCACACTTAGAGATCACCCCATATCGCAAGTGATTGGAGACATTTCAGCAGGTGTTCAGACAAGGCATCAACTCAACCAAGACTTGATGCATGCTTGTTTTCTCTCTCAAATTGAACCTCTCTCCATCCATGAAGCTGAGCAAGATCCCCACTGGATCATTATAATTCAAGATGAACTAAATTAGTTTGAGAGATGTAGAGTTTGAGATTTGGTTCCAAGACCTCATAACTACACAGTTATTGGAACCAAATGGGTGTACAGAAACAAGCTGGATGCTCAAGGAAACATTGTGAGAAATAAGGCTAGGCTTGTTGCTCAGGGCTACAGGCAAGAGGAAGGAATTGACTATGACCAAACTTTTGCGCCTGTTGCAAGGTTAGAGTCCATAAGAATATTCCTTGCCTATGCAGCTCACAGGAGATTCAAAGTTTTTCAAATGGATGTCAAGAGTGCATTTTTGAATGGAGTGCTTCAAGAAGAGGTTTATGTGGAACAACCTCTAGGTTTTATCTCTCTAACTCAACCCTCTTTTGTATTTAAATTGCATAAAGCACTCTATGGTTTAAAGCAAGCTCCAAGAGCTTGGTATGAGACCTTAACAAGCTTTCTTTTAGAGCATAAATTTACAAGAGGAACTGTAGATAAAACTCTTTTCACTAGACATCATAAGGACCAAATCTTGTTAGTACAAATATATGTGGATGACATCATCTTTGGGTCTACTGATCCCAAATTATGCAAGAGGTTTGCTGACCTCATGCATTCCAAATTTGAGATGAGTAGCATGGATGAGCTTTCCTACTTCCTTGGTCTCCAAGTGAAGCAGCTCCCTTATGATATCTTCCTCTACCAAACTAAGTATGCTAAAGAGTTTATTAAGAAGTTTGGGATGGATGATGCTTCAGGAATGAAAACACCTATGGCTACCAATGCTGTTGTGGATTCTGATGCAGCAGGGAAACCTGTAGATCAGAAGCTTTATAGGGCAATTGTTGGATCCCTATTATATCTAACAGCTAGCAGGCCTGATATCATGTTTGCCACATGCCTTTGTGCTAGGTTCCAAGTGAACCCCAAAGAATCTCACCTTATTTTCTTAAAAAGAATTTTGAGATATATAAAGAGTTGTCCTAATCTAGGAATCTGGTATCCTGTAGAGTCAGAGTTTGAGTTAACTGGATACTCAGATGCATACTATGCTGGATGTAGAGTGGACAGGAGGAGTACGTCTGGAACTTGCCAGTTCCTGGGTATGAGGCTTGTCTCTTGGTTTTGTAAAAAGCAAACATCTGTGTCTATATCAACTGCAGAAGCAGAATATATGGCTGCTGGCAGCTGCTGTTCACAAATGTTATGGATACAAAACCAACTCCTAGACTATGGTGTCAACTTAAATAATTCAACAATATTTTGTGATAACACTAGTGCTATTGCTATAGCACAGAATCCAGTTCACCATAGTAGGACTAAAAATATTGATATAAGACATCATTTCATTAGAGATAATGTAGACAAAAAGAAAATTAATCTAATACATATTCCTACTGATTTACAGAGAGCAGACATTTTCACAAAACCCTTGGATGAGAAAAATCATCTGTTCTTTATACATCAACTGGGAATGATCAATGGAGAGGAGCTTAATTAGTTTTTGTCTGCATTCGACAAATTTTCCAGAGTTCGTCGAACGGAGTTCGATGAATTAGGGAAATTTTGAGAGATACTCGTCGAACGGAGATTGATGAATTCTCTGTGCTGAAACAACTTTCGTCGATCGGAGATCGACGAACTTTGATTCAGAAGATATTTCGTCGAACAGAGTTCGACGAACTATTTTCATTTCTTCTGGATGAGATCGATGAATTATTTATCTAGAATTTATTTCGTCGACCTCAGTTTGGAGAACTGTTTCTTTTTCGTGGAACGGAGATTGTCGATTCATATTCTGGAAAACCTTATATCTAGGTTTTCTTCGACCTCCATCCCTCGCTTTCTATTCCCTTGCACTTGATCTCTGTTTTCTCTGTCTATCTTGCAAGTGATCTCAATGGCGATTCCAGTAGGAGCTCTAGCCGCAATGAAGTTTGACAGTGGCTTTGATGTTGACTTCGACTCATTCCAGCACTCAGATCCAATCTTCCTCTATATTCTAGAACTTCTGGAAGAACAAAATCTGAAGAACTTGATGACCACTAGGATAAAGTTGGCCGACACAGAAATCAGGGAATGGGTCTATACTTCAACCGCTTTTGAAGATAATACCATGACAGGATCAATCGCCGGTAACACTGTCTCCTTAAACCCCGCAGTGTTAACTGAAATTTTTGGTTTGACGAATTGCGACGAGGACTTAAAAACTGATTCTGAAGAGTTTACTATGATGCTCAATCTAATGGGTTATGCTGGTGACAACCATAACAAAATGTTGAAGAAACATCTGTCTGCCCCATATAAATTCTTAGCAGATTTGGTTGGTAAAGTGCTACTCGGCAAACATACAGCACACGACTACATCACCAGACAACATTTTATTGTCATGTGTGCCATTGTCAATAAGAAGCAAATACACTGGGCACAACTACTGTTTGACTTGATTAAGAAGAAGAATACCAAGAATGAAGTATGTTTTGGAAGGATCCTAGGGATCTTCCTCAAGGAAAAGGCTGCTGAATCCCTCGTCTCCCAGACCATATTCATTAATGCCAGTAAAAGGCTCACCTGTGCCTTATTTGGCAGGTGGGAGAGGACAATCACCAAGACCACTAAGGCTTCTACCTCTTCCACCATAGCTTCTAAAGGCACCAGGGCTGTTAAAGCCACTCCTACACCTGCTGAGGAGATTCATCCCACTCCACCATCTCTTCCAGCACCCCTTCCAGCAAAACAACTCCCTTCCTCTCCCATTCCTTCTTCAAAACTTCCATCACAACAACATTATCCTGTACCTACTCCACCTCCATCTCCACCACTTGACATCACTAACATTACATCTTCCCCTCTTCAAGCAAATCAACAACCAACACCTCATGCTTCCCCTCATGACACATACATTCCTACACCACCACAGTCTCCACTTCCCATACATTTATTGTCCATTCCATCTTACATCCTACCCTCAGACACTATATTGCCAGATGCCACCCTTCCATCCTCATCACCATCCACTCCTCACATACATGCTGTTTCACCCTCCATTCCATCACTAGTTGCTCCCTCCTCCACACCACATGCAACATCCTCTCCCACTTCCTCATTTGATCCCTCTATCATATCCTCTATCCTCACCATCATCACCCCCCTTCTGAAATCCCCTATAGCAGAGGCCATTACACCTCTTGCTACCACAATTCAATCCTTATCTGCCCAAATCTCTGCTCTTACTGCTGCCCATCCTCAGTCAGGGGCATGGCCTCAGTCCCCACTGAAACAGGCAGGGGCAGGTGCCTGATGATGAAGCAGCAGCACCAACTTTAGATACTTCAGCTTCAGAAGATACTGCAGATACTCCAGTCCCCACAGAAGTATATCCAGATTGTACAGTTACAGATTTAGTTGATTTACTTGATTTTGTTAATTCTGATATGGATATTGATGAAACTGTTGGTGATTTTATCCTCAATCCCACAGTTAATTTACAAGCATTGCTGAAAATGTTTGATACTATATATATGCATCCTCTTCCAGAAGACTTCACTAAGCCACAGTTGGCTATTGTGCCTTATACTTCTCCTGTTAGTCCAGCAGTTGCTAAGCAACTCTGTGATAGTTTTGAAATTCCAGTTTCTGCAGCTATTACATCCTCTCCAGAAGCTGTCTCAGCACTAATTTTTGTTATGGATGATTCCCCAATGCCTGATCTGGATGAGTTAATCTTGGCTGATATTGAAGAAGAAAATAAGGCAGCAGCTGAAAGCTCTGTCCCAATTACCTCTGATTCTTGTATAGTTTCGTCTTCAACTACTGCTGAAACTCCAGTTTTTGAAACTTCTGCTTCTGTTACAGAAAAGGCTGTCATTGGTGATAAAGCTTTGAAAGCATTGGATGCTTTATATGATAACCCTCAGGGTTCTGGTAGTGAAGATGATGAAGATGATTCAGATGAAGATGATTCAGATGAAGAAGCTGCAAAGAAAAAGAAGAAAATGCTGCCAAAGAAAAGGAAGGCTCCTCCTCCTGCTGCTCCTAAGCCAATCCAACAGCTGACACTCCCTACTACATCTTGAATAGTGTTACTCCTTATAAGGGAATGCCTTCTTGGATGTAGCTGTCTAAGAACCAGCAAAAGGAGAGGAAAAGAAGTAGGAGATATTCTCCTCCACCAGTCCATAGATACAGAAAAGATTCACCTCCTCCACCTCCTCCAGCAGCTGGTGCCACTGGCTCTAGCTCTCAGAGTTCTGCCCCTATGCAAACTTATCAGAGACATCAAGGGAGATCCTCTGGAAGCAGTCAGCAAGGGCATCATTCTTCAGGAAATCAAAAACAACAACATCAACAGCATCAACAGCTTCAGTAGCAACAACAACATATCTCTAAAGATTAGAAGGCTAAGAATCCTGAAAGGCCATATTCTCCTCCTATTCCTTTTGAGGATCCTGAAACAGCCAACACTGCTAAAATGGCCAGGTTCCAGGAATTTATTAGTCTGTCCCTGATTAATAAAGCTAAAGGTAAAGACATATCAGGTTATACAACTATGTTAAAATACAGGAAGGAAGAACTAAAAAGATTTGATAAAGCCAAAAAACTGTTTAATATTGATGATTACATGAAGCTCCATCCTGAAGCAGTTATCCCCAGAGCTACATCACTGAAGATTATTGGGGCAGCTGACATGACAATGACATAGGCATATGCTTTAGATCCAAATAGAGAAATTATCTTTAAAAAGCTAGGAGAGAAGATAAAAGAAGACAAGTCCATGCAGAAGAAGCAGAAGAAGTAATCTTTACTTTGTTTCAATTTCTTTCTGCATTTGCTCTCAAACTATGTTATTTGTTTAAACAAAGCCTATGTACATATATATCTGCTGCATGTGTTAGTAATTCTATGCCAGATATATCTTTTTCTTGCTTTGTTTATCTTTTTGTTTATATTTTAGGTCTATTAGCTACCTCACCCAAATAGGGAGAGATTGTTGGATCCCTAGTTGATCTGAGCTAGGTTCACTAACTTAGGATGTGACCCAACATGTATAGCCAGGGTCAAATTTGTGTCCTAGAGTTTAGGCCTAGTCCTTAGAGTCAACATCAGATGGACCAGCTATCAACAAGACCATCAGAGACTCAAGACGTAGAAGATTTCAAGACCAAGTAAAATGAGTTCGACGTTCGTCGAACTCAGGCCGACGAAAGGCGTTCTGAGCTCGACAATCTTGAGATATTTCTCTGTGTTGAGCTCGACGATCTTCGTTCTCTGTTCGACGAATTCTAAGATACTTCAACAAACGAAAGTCAGGGTAACTCCAGATTTTTCTAAGTCTATCTTCAGGTTTTGGTCGACGAACAAGATTCTGAGCTCGACGAACTTGGACCTCAAGTTCACAACTTCTCAGGTCGACGAAGTCAACTTCCTTGGTCCACAATTTCTGATCTACGATTTGAATCCTTCTCAGTCAGAGACTTCTCAGATTCGAAGTCCACAACCATTCTTTGGTCAACGAATTTGGATCTCAATTCGACGAATGATGATTGCATGTTCGACGAATGAAGACTGTCAGTTCAACGAAGATTGAAGCAGAATTGACAAGTTTCCCTTGAAGACTAATTGCTAGTTGTCTGGTCGGCGAACTCATCAGCTCAACTCGACAAACTGTGAACTCAGCTCGACGATTTCTATTCTTCGTTCAAAAATTCCAGACTAGGTCTTCTCCAATTTTCCGTCCCTTTTCTTGGCGATGATTCCTGAGTAATTAATGCCCAATCTTCTCAGAATGTTAACGTTAGAACGAGCATTGATCATGGATTAGTACATGCCGTTTTTCCATGGGACAGTTAGGGAATTCATTGATTGTCGCTTCCTTCCCAGGCTGACTGCATTTACTGCTTCAAGGATTCTAATTTCGAATGTGTTCTTTAGTCAGTTAACAAAAAGAAGAAAAGATTAAGCAGTACTCTACACACCAGACAGACATTTACATTCAAGAAGTCTTTCAGAAATCAAAAAGTTTCTACACACTGCAATCAGCCTAGGCCAGAGAACATTCTCATCAAGAAGAAGAAGAACACATAATCTCTTTCAAGAGTCTTATTCTCTCAACCCTACAGGACAACTTTAGAAGGACAATAAAAACTCTATCTGTCAAAGAAGTTCCTGAAGCAATCTCTGGTCAAGACAATCAAGTTTGTGAAGACCTGTCACCCTGAAGCAGTGCTCCAGATTTCCTGATCCATTCAAGATCTCAATGGGAGCAATCTGCTGAAATCAATCCACAAGTCTTCTTAGTTGTTATTAAGAAAGAGAAGACACCATCACCCTTTTTCCATTCTCTGTATAGGGTTTTAAGTCCCTTCAAAATTATTCCTGGTGGCAAGTCTCCTACCAAAAGACTTGAGGTTTTGGTCTTTGAGCACCTAAACAAAAGATCATTGGTGTTAGGAACCTGCTCAAAAATCTGAGTGGATTCCTACCATGGTGGTAGAAGAGTGGATGTACCCAGGTTGGGGAACCACTATAATTTCTTGTGTCATCTGGTTGCCCTTTTTCTTTTGTTTTGGCTGCGTTCTGTGATTTGCTAGGTTGCTTTACTTATTACTTTAATTGCTAATCTGTTCACCTAGGATTACAACAATAGTTGTAAAGATTTTGTAGAGAGCACAAAACTCTATTCACCCCCCTCTAGAGTATTTCAGATCTAACCTTCACTTTCAATTTGTATCAGAGGGAGATTGGTTAAAATACCTCATCTTAAGAGGTTAATTGGTTGTACAGGCTAACACCTGAACCATAAATATCCCTCTTGTTAGATATGTTTGTTTTGTTTCCTTTATTAGATTTATTTCTTCACAAAAATGGCTCAAAACAAAGATTATGCAAGTATCAGACCTCTAGTATGCAATCTTAACATATTTGCCATCTGGAAGGCAAGAATCAAATTGTATATGAATTCTATTGATGAAGATATTTTTGCTTCTATCTTAACAGGAGTACCTCCAGCACCTGCAGCTTCTCCAAGAACCTCTACCAACATGACTGCAGTACCTCCTCCAGATAATAATGATGCTTACAAGAAATCCAAAATTGCAGATGCAAAAGCAATGAACATCTTGGCTCAGACCATGTCAGATGATATATTTCAGAAGATGGCTGAGTGCACCTCAGCCGAGGCCATTTGGGACTCCCTCAACCAAATGGTAGCTGGTTCAGCTGATGAAAGGAAAGGCAGGAGATCAAATCGCATATCCCTGTATGAGAATTTCAAGAAGGATGAGGCTGAATCAGTTGCTGAAATGTACAATAGGTTGAGCTCAATCATCAATGAGGTTAAAACCTTGGATAAAGACATCACCCTGATAGAGGTGAATGACATAATCTTGATGTGCTTCCCTAGCTCTTGGGACTCAAGAATTTGGCCTATCAAAGAAGCTAAAAGCCTAAATGAGATATCAATTGAATCTCTGCTAGGCAAACTAAAATCTTAAGAGCAGTTGATTAAATCAAGAGAAGTAGCTGAACAGAAATCAACAACTCTAGTGAGAAAAGATCACATTATAACTTTCAAAGAATCAGAGGAAAGTGAGACCTTAAAATCCAATGAAGAACTAATGAGACACTTTGCAAAAAGATTTTATAAGATGGCTAGGAAGGACTTCAGAAGAAAATCATCCAGGCAGGATGATAAGCCCAAATATGACAAGACACCAACCAAGGAGGTTGTGTGATTTGGATGTAGAAAGCCTGGATATTACATCTCTGAATGTACAGAAAGCTAGAAGAAGGAGAAAAGCAGAGAAAACAACTCCATGAGAAAGCATAGTAGCAAACCCTCCTCTAGCAAGTACAAAAAGAGAGACAAAGGCTTTGTTGCTGAAACATGGAGTGATACTGAAGGAAAGTCATCCTCTTCTAGCTCAAGTGACGAAGAGGAAGAAGCAAGATCCAAGGAGGTTTGCTTTATGGCAATTGATGCCTCCAGGAGCAGTTCAGGATCAGAAAGTGAATCTGAAGATCAGGGTGCCTCAGAGTCAGAGGCAGATCAGATTCTTTCAAGTTTTAATTTTACTTCTGATTCATTTAAAGTTGAATTCAAGACTATGTGTTTAGATTTAATTAGTTCAGAGAAAGAAATAAAAACCCTTAGAAAAAAACTAGGAAATCTTGAATCTGTTAACTCATAAAATCTTAAACTAAAATATCAACTAACTTTAGCACATGAGCAGATAATTAAATTAAAATCTGATTTATGTGAGGCCAAATAACTTGTGCAATCTCTCAATGGAAGAAGTCTCAAGTTGATGGACATAACAAGCACAGTAAATTCCAGATTAAATCGCAAGCTGTGCTTAGGTGCTTCATCAGGTTTGCCCCCCATAATTAAGAAAAATATCCTTACAACACCCATTAAATTTGTTTCTACCAAGGGAAAAGAGAAGATAATAGACAAAACAATGATTGAAAACAATCCAAAACCCATATACAAGAGCAATAAAAATCAGAAAATAGCTAATAAAAACAAGGTTCAACAACATTCATCGAACTCAGATCGACGAAATGTGGCCCGTTCGTCGAACCTAGATCAACGAACGCTGAACGCAAACTTCAGTAATAACAACTCGTCTAACTACGATCAACGAACTTTGTATGGTTCATCGAGCAGAGGTCGACGAACATGGGGCGCAGAAAATGACTATTGTCATTCTCTGAGCAGAGATCAACGATCTCAGCCCTATTCGAAGAACTCTGGTCGACGAACTTATAGAAATTCGTCGAACCCAGAAGGACCAAACATAAATCATTTCTCTTACAGAAATCCTAAGCCTGCTAATAAACCATTCAATCTAGTAGCTGATTGGGTTATTCCACCTAGGAGATATCACCCCTTAGGTTATAAATCTCAACCTACTTTGTCAGTTATATCCAGCTTTTCATTTCAACCAAATAAAGGACCCAAGGTAACCTGGGTCAAGAATAATTAATTTTGTTTTTCATTACAGGTGAAGAGCTGTCCAAGGGTAAGTCAGACCTGGTACTTGGACAGTGGTTGCTCTAAGCATATGACAGGCAGCAAGGACAATCTATCTAATTACAAGTCCAAGCTAGGACCAAAGGTGATCTTTGGTGACTCAAATAGTGTCCAGTCTGAAGGATATGGAGCAGTAAAGATTGGAATGGTTACTTTCAAGAGAGTAACACATGTAAGAGGACTCAAACATAACCTAATATCCATAAGCCAATTATGTGATGAAGGTTATCAGGTACACTTTAACACTACCTCCTGTTCTATTATTAATAATGAAAACAAAACTGTTTTAATTGGAATTAGACAAGGTAACATCTATCTAGTAGATTTCATTTCTGCCAAAACTGATGTTTGTTTTCTCAATATCACTAGTAACCAAAATGAGTTGTGTCATAAAAGATTAGGTCATGTAAACCTTAAAAATATAGCTAGGTTATCTAAAGACAACCTTGTTAGTGGCTTACCTTCTGGTCCCTACAAGAAGGAAAACCTATGCAGGGCTTGTCAATTAGGCAAGCAAACTAAAACTAGCTTCAAATCTATTAATAAGAGTGATACACCTAGGATTTTGTATTTGCTTCATGTGGACCTATTTGGACCCATTGCAGTACAAAGCCTAGGAGGGAAGTCTTACACTTTAGTAATTGTTGATGACTTCTCCAGATTCAGTTGGGTGGCCTTTCTGAGAACTAAGTCAGATACATTCAAGGTTCATACAGATTTTCTCAGGACCGTACAGATTGAGTTCTCTACTCATGTTGCATTGATCAGAAGTGATCATGGCACAGAGTTTGAGTCTCTTCTTATGCATGAGTTCTGTGAGAAGGAAGGTATCAGACAGTGCTTCTCAGCTCCTAGAACTCCCCAACAAAATGGGGTAGCTGAAAGGAAAAATAGGACACTCATTGAAGCTGCAGGCACATTATTGGCAGATGCTTACATGCCTCTATCCTTTTGGGCAGAAGCTGTAAACACTGCTAACTATATCCTGAATAGAAGCCTTATACATAAGCTGAAAAATAAGACCCCCTATGAATTGCTTAAAAGAAAGAAACCTAAAATCACATATTTTAAAGTTTTTGGTTGTATATGTTATATTCACACTAACAACAAAAGATATATTAGAAAGTTTGAGGCTAAGGCTGAAGAAGGGATTTTTCTAGGATACTCCCAAGTAAGCAAGGCCTATAGGGTTTTTAATAAATCCACTCTTAAAATTGAAGAGTCAGTCCATGTATCTTTTGATGAAGCTAACATGTCTTATAAGGAGAAAGAGATTTCTACCATAAGCTCTTTGCAGGTTCCACAACTGTGTGAGTCTATGAATGGACTAAACCTTACCCAAAAGGTGTCAACCCATCCTTCTCCACAGGTTGCTGAAGATATTGAAGAGGAAATTCAAGTGGAAGTGGCTGAACATCCCTCAACAGCTAATAACATTCCTCAAGAGGAATTAATTATAGAAGCTGTTGCTGAACAAACTCCACCAACTGATTGTGTCACACTTAGAGATCACCCCAGATCTCAAGTGATTGGAGACATTTCAGCAGGTGTTCAGACAAGGCATCAACTCAACCAAGACTTGATGCATGCTTGTTTTCTCTCTCAAATTGAACCTCTCTCCATCCATGAAGCTGAGCAAGATCCCCACTGGATCATTATAATTCAAGATGAACTAAATTAGTTTGAGAGATGTAGAGTTTGAGATTTGGTTCCAAGACCTCATAACTACACAGTTATTGGAACCAAATGGGTGTACAGAAACAAGCTAGATGCTCAAGGAAACATTGTGAGAAACAAGGCTAGGCTTGTTGCTCAGGGCTACAGGCAAGAGGAAGGAATTGACTATGACCAAACTTTTGCGCCTGTTGCAAGGTTAGAGTCCATAAGAATATTCCTTGCCTATGCAGCTCACAGGAGATTCAAAGTTTTTCAAATGGATGTCAAGAGTGCATTTTTGAATGGAGTGCTTCAAGAAGAGGTTTATGTGGAACAACCTCCAGGTTTTATCTCTCTAACTCAACCCTCTTTTGTATTTAAATTGCATAAAGCACTCTATGGTTTAAAGCAAGCTCCAAGAGCTTGGTATGAGACCTTAACAAGCTTTCTTTTAGAGCATAAATTTACAAGAGGAACTGTAGATAAAACTCTTTTCACTAGACATCATAAGGACCAAATCTTGTTAGTACAAATATATGTGGATGACATCATCTTTGGGTCTACTGATCCCAAATTATGCAAGAGGTTTGCTGACCTCATGCATTCCAAATTTGAGATGAGTAGCATGGATGAGCTTTCCTACTTCCTTGGTCTCCAAGTGAAGCAGCTCCCTTATGATATCTTCCTCTACCAAACTAAGTATGCTAAAGAGTTTATTGAGAAGTTTGGGATGGGTGATGCTTCAGGAATGAAAACACCTATGGCTACCAATGCTGTTGTGGATTCTGATGCAGCAGGGAAACCTGTAGATCAGAAGCTTTATAGGGCAATTGTTGGATCCCTATTATATCTAACAGCTAGCAGGCCTGATATCATGTTTGCCACATGCCTTTGTGCTAGGTTCCAAGTGAACCCCAAAGAATCTCACCTTATTTTCTTAAAAAGAATTTTGAGATATATAAAGAGTTGTCCTAATCTAGGAATCTGGTATCCTGTAGAGTCAGGGTTTGAGTTAACTGGATACTCAGATGCATACTATGCTGGATGTAGAGTGGACAGGAGGAGTACGTCTGGAACTTGCCAGTTCCTGGGTATGAGGCTTGTCTCTTGGTTTTGTAAAAAGCAAACATCTGTGTCTATATCAACTGCAGAAGCAGAATATATGGCTGCTGGCAGCTGCTGTTCACAAATGTTATGGATACAAAACCAACTCCTAGACTATGGTGTCAACTTAAATAATTCAACAATATTTTGTGATAACACTAGTGCTATTGCTATAGCACAGAATCCAGTTCACCATAGTAGGACTAAAAATATTGATATAAGACATCATTTCATTAGAGATAATGTAGACAAAAAGAAAATTAATCTAATCCATATTCCTACTGATTTACAGAGAGCAGACATTTTCACAAAACCCTTGGATGAGAAAAATCATCTGTTCTTTATACATCAACTGGGAATGATCAATGGAGAGGAGCTTAATTAGTTTTTGTCTGCATTCGACAAATTTTCCAGAGTTCGTCGAACGGAGTTCGATGAATTAGGGAAATTTTGAGAGATACTCGTCGAACGGAGATTGATGAATTCTCTGTGCTGAAACAACTTTCGTCGATCGGAGATCGACGAACTTTGCTTCAGAAGATATTTCGTCGAACAGAGTTCGACGAACTATTTTCATTTCTTCTGGATGAGATCGATGAATTATTTATCTAGAATTTATTTCGTCGACCTCAGTTTGGAGAACTGTTTCTTTTTCGTGGAACGGAGATTGTCGATTCATATTCTGAAAAACCTTATATCTAGGTTTTCTTCGACCTCCATCCCTCGCTTTCTATTCCCTTGCACTTGATCTCCGTTTTCTCTGTCTATCTTGCAAGTGATCTCAATGGCGATTCCAGTAGGAGCTCTAGCCGCAATGAAGTTTGACAGTGGCTTTGATGTTGACTTCGACTCATTCCAGCACTCAGATCCAATCTTCCTCTATATTCTAGAACTTCTGGAAGAACAAAATCTGAAGAACTTGATGACCACTAGGATAAAGTTGGCCGACACAGAAATCAGGGAATGGGTCTATACTTCAACCGCTTTTGAAGATAATACCATGACAGGATCAATCGTCGGTAACGCTGTCTCCTTAAACCCCGCAGTGTTAACTGAAATTTTTGGTTTGACGAATTGCGACGAGGACTTAAAAATTTATTCTGAAGAGTTTACTATGATGCTCAATCTAATGGGTTATGCTGGTGACAACCATAACAAAATGTTGAAGAAACATCTGTCTGCCCCATATAAATTCTTAGCGGATTTGGTTGGTAAAGTGCTACTCGGCAAACAGACAGCACACGACTACATCACCAGACAACATTTTATGGTCATGTGTGCCATTGTCAACAAGAAGCAAATACACTGGGCACAACTACTGTTTGACTTGATTAAGAAGAAGAATACCAAGAATGAAGTATGTTTTGGAAGGATCCTAGGGATCTTCCTCAAGGAAAAGGCTGCTGAATCCCTCGTCTCCCAGACCATATTCATTAATGCCAGTAAAAGGCTCACATGTGCCTTATTTGGCAGGTGGGAGAGGACAATCACCAAGACCACTAAGGCTTCTACCTCTTCCACCATAGATTCTGAAGGCACCAGGGCTGTTAAAGCCACTCCCACACCTGCTGAGGAGATTCATCCCACTCCACCATCTCTTCCAGCACCCCTTCCAGCAAAACAACTCCCTTCCTCTCACATTCCTTCTTCAAAACTTCCATCACAACAACATAATCCTGTACCTACTCCACCTCCATCTCCACCACTTGACATCACTAACATTACATCTTCCCCTCTTCAAGCAAATCAACAACCAACACCTCATGCTTCCCCTCATGACACATACATTCCTACACCACCACAGTCTCCACTTCCCATACATTTATTGTCCATTCCATCTTACATCCTACCCTCAGACACTATATTGCCAGATGCCACCCTTCCATCCTCATCACCATCCACTCCTCACATACATGTTGTTTCACCCTCCATTCCATCACTAGTTGCTCCCTCCTCCACACCACATGCAACATCCTCTCCCACTTCCTCATTTGATCCCTCTATCATATCCTCTATCCTCACCATCATCACCCCCCTTCTGAAATCCCCTATAGTAGAGGCCATTACACCTCTTGCTACCACCATTCAATCCTTATCTGCCCAAATCTCTGCTCTTACTGCTGCCCATCCTCAGTCAGGGGCATGGCCTCAGTCCCCACTGAAACAGGCAGGGGCAGGTGCCTGGTGATGAAGCAGCAGCACCAACTTTAGATACTTCAGCTTCAGAAGATACTGTAGATACTCCAGTCCCCACAGAAGTATATCCAGATTGTATAGTTACAGATTTAGTTGATTTACTTGATTTTGTTAATTCTGATATGGATATTGATGAAACTGTTGGTGATTTTATCCTCAATCCCACAGTTAATTTACAAGCATTGCTGAAAACGTTTGATACTATATATATGCATCCTCTTCCAGAAGACTTCACTAAGCCACAGTTGGCTATTGTGCCTTATACTTCTCCTGTTAGTCCAGCAGTTGCTAAGCAACTCTGTGATAGTTTTGAAATTCCAGTTTCTACAGCTATTACATCCTCTCCAGAAGCTGTCTCAGCACTAATTTTTGTTATGGATGATTCCCCAATGCCTGATCTGGATGAGTTAATCTTGGCTGATATTGAAGAAGAAAATAAGGCAGCAGCTGAAAGCTCTGTCCCAATTACCACTGATTCTTGTATAGTTTCGTCTTCAACTACTGCTGAAACTCCAGTTTTTGAAACTTCTGCTTCTGTTACAGAAAAGGCTGTCATTGGTGATAAAGCTTTGAAAGCATTGGATGCTTTATATGATAACCCTCAGGGTTCTGGTAGTGAAGATGATGAAGATGATTCAGATGAAGATGATTCAGATGAAGAAGCTGCAAAGAAAAAGAAGAAAATGCTGCCAAAGAAAAGGAAGGCTCCTCCTCCTGCTGCTCCTAAGCCCAATCCAACAGCTGACACTCCCTACTACATCTTGAATAGTGTTACTCCTTATAAGGGAATGCCTTCTTGGATGTAGCTGTCTAAGAACCAGCAAAAGGAGAGGAAAAGAAGTAGGAGATATTCTCCTCCACCAGTCCATAGATACAGAAAAGTTTCACCTCCTCCACCTCCTCCAGCAGCTGGTGCCACTGGCTCTAGCTCTCAGAGTTCTGCCCCTATGCAAACTTATTAGAGACATCAAGGGAGATCCTCTAGAAGTAGTCAGCAAGGGCATCATTCTTCAGGAAATCAAAAACAACAACATCAACAGCATCAACAGCTTCAGCAGCAACAACAACATATCTCTGAAGATTAGAAGGCTAAGAATCCTGAAAGGCCATATTCTCCTCCTATTCCTTTTGAGGATCCTGAAACAGCCAACACTGCTAAAATGGCCAGGTTCTAGGAATTTATTGGTCTGTCCTTGATTAATAAAGCTAAAGGTAAAGACATATCAGGTTATACAACTATGTTAAAATACAGGAAGGAAGAACTAAAAAGATTTGATAAAGCCAAAAAACTGTTTAATATTGATGATTACATGAAGCTCCATCCTGAAGCAGTTGTCCCCAGAGCTACATCACTGAAGATTATTGGGGCAGCTGACATGACAATGACACAGGCATAGGCTTTAGATCCAAATAGAGAAATTATCTTTAAAAAGCTAGGAGAGAAGATAAAAGAAGACAAGTCCATGCAGAAGAAGCAGAAGAAGTAATCTTTACTTTGTTTCAATTTCTTTCTGCATTTGCTCTCAAACTATGTTATTTGTTTAAACAAAGCCTATGTACATATATATCTGCTGCATGTGTTAGTAATTCTCTGCCAGATATATCTTTTTCTTGCTTTGTTTATCCTTTTGTTTATATTTTAGGTCTATTAGCTACCTCACCCAAATAGGGAGAGATTGTTGGATCCCTAGTTGATCTGAGCTAGGTTCACTAACTTAGGATGTGACCCAACATGTATAGCCAGTGTCAAATCTGTGTCCTAGAGTCTAGGCCTACTCCTTAGAGTCAACATTAGATGGACCAGCTATCAACAAGACCATCAGAGACTCAAGACTTAGAAGATTTCAAGACCAAGTAAAATGAGTTCGACGTTCATCGAACTCAGGTCGACGAAAGGCATTCTGAGCTCGACGATCTTGAGATATTTCTCTATGCTGAGCTCGACAATCTTCGTTCTCTGTTCGACGAATTCTGAGATACTTCAACAAACTAAAGTCAGGGTAACTCCAGATTTTTTTAAGTCCATCTTCAGGCTTTGGTCGACGAACAGGATTCTTAGCTCGACGAACTTGGACCTCAAGTTCACAACTTCTCAGGTCGACGAAGTCAACTTCCTTGGTCGACGATTTCTGCTCTACGATTTGAATCCTTCTCAGTCAGAGACTTCTCAGATTCTAAGTCCATAATCATTCTTTGGTCAACGAATTTGGATCTCAGTTCGACGAATGATGATTGTCTGTTCGGCGAATGAAGACTGTCAGTTCGATGAAGATTGAAGTAGAATTGACAAGTTTCCCTTGAAGACTAATTGCTAGTTGTCTGGTCGATGAACTCATCAGCTCAGCTCGACGAACTGTGAACTCAGCTCGACGATTTCTGTTCTTCGTTCAAAAATTCCAGACTAGGTCTTCTCCAATTTTCCGTCCCTTTTCTTGGCCATGATTCCTGAGTAATTAATGCCCAATCTTCTCGGAATGTTACCGTTAGAACGAGCATTGATCATGGATTAGTACATGCGATTTTTCCATGGGACAGTTAGGGAATTCATTGATTGTCGCTTCCTTCCCAGGCTGACTGCATTTACTGTTCAAGGATTCTAATTTCGAATGTGTTCTTCAGTCAGTTAACAAAAAGAAGGAAATGTTGGGTACATTGGTCAAATGTACCTGATTTGAAGAAGCCTCACCCAACTCAATGATATACATCATAATGTATTTGATGTATGTTTGAGTTACTTGTACAGGTTAAGAAATCACTGGACTGAAGCAAAAAGTTTCTAAGTCCATGTGTCGACACCCAGAGGGAAAGTGTCGACACTTAAGAAAGCTTGTGTCGACACCCAGACAAGCAGTGTCGACACTTGGAGTCATTGTGTCGACACCTGGGATGCAGAGTCGACACCAGACAGAAAGTGTCGACACTTGGAGCTGTGTCGACACTCAGTGAAGAAAAGTGCAGACAGAAAGTGTCGACACAAGAAGGTGTGTCGACACTCAGTGAAGCTGTGTCTACACCAGAAAGTGTCGACACTTGGAGCTGTGTCGACACTCAACAAAAGTCTGCAGAGTCTAAGTACAAGTGTCGACACTCAACACAATGTGTCGACACTATGCAGAAGAGTCAGCAATTGAAGTAAGTGTCGACACCCAGCACAATGTGTCGACACTCAACAGGAAGAGTCAGCACTTGAAGCATGTGTCGACACTCAACACAATGTGTCGACACTCAACAGAAGAGTCAACATTTGAAGTATGTGTCGACACCCAGAACAATGTGTCGACACACAGCTGAATACTCAACACTGGAAGAAAGTGTCGACACATGGAGCTGTGTCGACACTTAGCAAAGAACAGAAAGAACAACAAATTATTCTAAGTACAAGTGTCGACACTATGGGAATGTGTCGACACTCAGCTGAAGTCTCAACAACAAGAAGGTGTGTCGACACAAGGAGCTGTGTCGACACTCAGCAAGATTCAACATAGAAGACTATGTGTCGACACCAAGAAGCAGTGTCGACACTTGACAGATTCAACACAAGGAGATGTGTCGACACAAAGGAGATGTGTCGACACTTAGAAGAATTCAGCAAAAGCTAGAAGAACAAGTACTTGTGTCGACACTCAATTTCAGTGTCGACACATGCAGAAGAATCTGTGTCGAGACATACAAGGAATTGTGTCGACACCTTGTAGTCATGTGTCGACACTTACACAACTTGTGTCGACACTTGGTCTATAAGTGTCGACACTTCAAGACAGAAAGTCACGACACTTACTGACTGTTAGAGATTTTCAAGAAGTGACTGGTTGACATGACAGCTGCCGTTCCAGCCGGTCTACAGCAACTGTCAGAGTTGTCAGAAGTCAGTTATGGACCGGACCAGTCGGTTACCATGAAGAAAGCCTATAAATAGGCACCTACAGTTTACAGAAACTGTTGTTGAGGTTGTTGATCAAGTTATTAACAGAGTTCAGATTATTGTTGAAGTAATCATTAAAGTGGTATACTGAGTATCAACACAAGAAGATCTTGCAGTCCAAGTGCAGATCTAAGAAGTTGGAGAGAGAGGGCTCCATCCAAGAAATCAGCCTCTGGAACTAGGCTGAGAAGAAGGATTCAGATTCAATTCTGATTCTTAAGTAGCAGAGGTCAAGGAACAACTGCAGAGGATTCAGTCTTATTCAGTTCTACTCAAGAAGCTTTGAAGAAAGCTAAGTCAGGGTGAATCCAGCTGAGTTCTTCCAAGAACTCATCAAGAATCTCTCAACTCCCCTCCTTTAATTCTGAGTTGTAGAGTTATTATTTGTAAAACATTTTTATCTTGTAGGATCCATTGGATCTGAGTGATTTGTAAGCCTATATTTATAAAGGCTGAGGGTAGGGCTTGTTAGCCTGAGTGTAGGAGATAGAGATCTCTGAGTGTAGGCCTTGGTTGGCTGAGTGTAGGCCTTGATTGGCTGAGTGTAGGCTTTGGGATAAAGCTGAGTTGTAAGGCTTTGGGCCTGAGGTAGGAACCAATTTGGGTTCTGAGACAGTGGAGAAGTTAGGCCGAATCTAGTACACTGCTAGATAGGCGAAGGGGGAAAGTGGATGTACCCATATCTTGGGGAACCACTATAAATCACTGTGTGCTGTACTGTGCTGAAATTGTTGCTGTGTATGCTGTGTTTGCTGTGATAAACTAGTTAGATTGCTGTGATATAACTGATTGCTGCCAATAAAGTTAGAAAAAGGATTAGGTCACCTATTCACCCCCCCCTCTGGGTGTTTAGGTATCATATCTTTCAAGTGGTATCAAAGCGAGGTTCCTCAAAACAATGACTAACAGTCTGAGGAGATCCTGTTTGGCAGATTCAGTGTAAGGCATTACACAGTTTCAAGAAAATCAAGAAACATGGGTTCTTATGAGAATCACAAGAAATTGGGTTCCATGAAATTACCCATATGCAGAAAGGAGATCTTTGGGATCTGGAAAGAAAGGGTAAGGCTATTTATGGAAGCCTCTGACCCTAGAATCTACATCACAGTTAAGGAAGGGCCTTATGTGCCAATGAAGATTTCAGTATTGGATGCAAATCAGAGAACTCCAAAGGATTTCTCTGAGATGACTAAGGATGAAATTGTCCTAGCCACCATGGACAAGAGGGCACAGAACATAATAGTGAGTGTCATTGATGATGCAACTTTTCAGAACTTAATTCACTGTAAAACAGCAAAAGAAATGTGGGATACCCTCATTGTCTATATGGAAGGTTCTGAAGAAGTTAGGCAAGATAGGAAGTCCTTACTAAATCAGGAGTATGAAAGCTTTAGGCAAGGAAAGGGTGATAGCATCACTGAGTGCTATAAGAAATTTTACAGAATAGTTAATGAACTCATGTCTTATGGAAGAGAGTTCAGTAACTATGAACTAAATGACAAGTTGTTAAGGTCCCTAACCAAAGATTGGGACACCAAGATCTGTGCCATAAGAGAAATGGCTAAGTTGGGGGAAATTCCTCCCCCTACACTGTTTGGCAAGTTATTGTCATATGAGATGCAGTTGACAGTAAGAAAAGAGGAGGAGAAATCAACAAGGACTGAGCACAAAGAAAGAACTGTTGCTTTCAAAACAGAAGTTCCCAGAAAGTGCAGGAATAAGTCTTCAACTCCACCTCCAAAGGTAGTTGAATCAGAGTCTGATGAGTCTGTCAGCACAAAGTCTAAGAGCAGTGAAAGTGATGAAGACTTTGCTGCTTTCACTAGACACTTTCAGAAGTTTTTGAAAAAGAAACAGTGGAGGTCAAGGCCTTCTACATCACAAGGAAAGGAATACTTTTATCAGAAAAAGAGGTCTTCAAAGAATGACAAGAAAAGGACAAAATCAAGCAAGGCAACTAGTTCAAAGATTGTTTGCTATTGCTGCAATAGACAGGGCCATGTTATTGCAGATTGTCCAGAGAAGAGAAAGGAATCTGGTGACAGGAAAAAGACTCACTTCAAAGGGATGAAAGAAAAGTCTTTTGTTGCTAAGAAGGAGAAGACTCTATCAGATATCTCTTCTTCAGAAACTGAGTATGAGGCTGAAGCCTACATATGGCTGTTTGCTGAAGAAGAAGAGGAAGAATTCGTGCAGATCTTGGAGTCAATTTATGAACAAGAAGACAGTCATTGCCAAGGGCTTATGACATTGACAGAAAGTGCCAAAGTCCTGGAGCAGCCAGGACCCAGTCAGGTACAAAGTTCAAGGTTAAATTCAGTCTCTTGTTCTAGTTCAGATTCAGATTCTTCTTCATCAAGTGATGAGAATGTATCTGAGTGTGAGGATGATATTCATCAACTTATAAATGAATATAGAGTGTTGTTGCAAGCTCACAAGAAAAGCAAGTCCCTTGCCAAAAGTCAGGCAAAGGAAATTGCTGATCTTAAAGCAGCTGCAACAGATTTTGAGAAGCAATTTGATCAAAAACTGAATGAGATAGCCACGCTGAAACACATAACAGTGATTCAGATGGGAACTATCACTTTTAAGAATGATCAAATTAAGTGTCTGGAGAACAATCTTCAGAAGGAGAAGGACTTGGTTGCTAGGTTTTCTAAACCTAAGTCAGTGTTACCCATAATTGATGAATTTGTTCATCACAAGGGTAAAGCTGGTCTGGGCTTTATTAGACCTGCAGGGACTGAGCAGTCCAAGTATAAGTCCAAGGGCAAAGCCCCAACATTCAACAAGCCTGCTGTAGTCAAGACAGCCAAGGCAGTACCTAAGCAAAGGTACAATAAATTTGAATGTTGGTGCTGTGGCAAAGTTGGCCATTTTGCAGTAGACTGTTGGCACAATGTGAGTGCCAAAGTGAGTTCCAAACTACCTGTTGGAAAGCCATTAGGTAGGTTTGTCAAATTGCAAACTAACAATCACCAAGTACCCAAGAATACTTTGGGTTCTAAGGTTCATTAATTTGTTTTGCAGGTGAGTCCAAGTGGCCATACCCCTATATGGTACTTGGACAGTAGATGTTCCAGACATATGACTGGAACTAGGGGACTACTAAAGGACTACATTCCAATCAAAAATGGTCCTAAAGTGACCTTTGGTGGTTCTGAAAAAGGAATCATCAAAGGGTTTGGTAACATTTCTTCAAACTTAGTTACCATTACTCAAGTGGCTTATGTTAAAGGGTTGAAACACAACCTAATAAGTATAAGTCAATTAAGTGATGTAGGGTATGACATCTCATTTGTTAAAAATGGTTGTCATATCAAGAGGTCAAGTGATCAAGAGATCATTTTGACAGGATATAGGAAGAGGAATGTCTACTGCCTAGACATTATGATTGAGAACAATGGTTCTCCAGTCTGTCTTGTAGCTGATGAGACAGTCTCTCATTGTGTCAAATGGCACAAGAGGCTAGCCCATCTTAACTACAAGACAATTAGCAAACTCTTTAGCAAAGAGTTAGTGAGGAATGGTCCTCAAGTTAAGTGTGTTAAAGATGGCATTTGCTCAGCTTGTCAGAAGGGCAAGCAGACTAAATCCACCTTTATAAGCATAGATAACAAAGATGCTGTGAGGTGTTTGTACCTCTTGCATTTGGATCTCTTTGGTCCAATGCCAGTTCACAGCTTGGGTAGGAAGGTATATACCCTTGTAGTTGTAGATGACTACTCAAGGTTTTCCTGGGTGTTCTTCTTAAGACAGAAATCTGAAACACCTAGTGTCTTCTACAGCTTTGTCAAGCAAATTCAGAATGAACTAAATAGTACTGTGGTCAGAATTAGAAGTGACCATGGTACTAAATTTCAGTCTGATAGCATGACAAAACTGTGTGAAGACTTTGGGATATTTCAAGAATTCTCTTCACCTAGAACACCTCAGCAAAATGGCATTGCTGAAAGGAAAAATAGGACCTTGATAGAGGCTGGTAGAACCCTACTAAGTGATACATCACTGCCAGAGTATTTCTGGTCTGAAGCAGTTAACACTGCATGCCATGTTATAAATAGGGCTACGATCACTAAAGGGCTAAACAAGACCCCCTATGAAGTTGTGAAAGGCAGGAAACCAAACCTATCCTACTTCAGGATCTTTGGTTGCAAATGCTTCATACTTAACAATGGGAAGTCTTACTTAACTAAGTTTGCTGCCAAGTCCCAAGAGGGAATTTTTGTTGGGTACAGCAATAATAGTAAGGCTTATAGAGTCTACAACTTGACTACACAAGTTGTAGAAGAATCAGCGCATGTAGTTTTTGATGAGACTAAACTTATTAATAATGAGTTGTCTAGCAATGTATGCAGCCCCACAGGGTTGACAAAGACAATGGACAAGCTGACTATAGAAGAAGTGCCTGCTGCAAGACAGCAAGGAGAGGAGAGTAGCTGTTGTCCAGGGGGAGAACTACATGTGCCAGTTGCTGAAGAAATCCAAGGTATACAGCATGATGCAGATGCTGAAGTGGTTCAACCTGAAGTGAGGATGCCTCCAGCCCACAGGCATCTTAGAGATCATCCAGTAGAGCTGATTATTGGAGATCCAAGACAAGGAGTACAAACCAGGAGTAGAAACATGAATGCTGCAATCTATTCCAGCTTTTTGTCTCAAGTTGAACCTAAAAGATTTGAAGAAGCAATAATGGATACACAATGGACTGAAGCAATGCAAGAAGAGCTTAATCAGTTCAAGAGGTGCAAGGTCTGGGAATTGGTTCCTAAACCTAAAGACCACAATGTAATAGGAGTTAAGTGGATCTACAGGAATAAGATGGATGAACAAGGTGTCATCATTAAGAATAAAGCTAGACTGGTTGCTAAAGGATATAGGCAAGAAGAAGGTATTGATTTTGATCAAACCTTTGCTCCAGTAGCCAGACTGGAAGCCATAAGAATGTTCTTGGCCTATGCAACCTATCAAGGATTCAAGGTATACCAAATGGATGTCAAGTCAGCATTCCTAAATGGTAATTTGAAAGAAGAAGTCTATGTGGAGCAGCCTGCAGGTTTTGTTGATCCAACTCTACCTCATTATGTCTATAGACTTAGGAAAGCTTTATATGGGTTAAAGCAAGCCCCTAGGGCTTGGTATGAAACCCTATCTAGTTTCCTCATTGAGAACAAATTCTCAAGGGGGAAAATAGATAAGACTCTATTCCTTAGGGAATCTAGAGGCAAAGTCATACTAGTCCAAATATATGTAGATGACATTATATTTGGGTCTACTGAAAGCAGCCTTTGCAAAAAGTTTGCAAAACTTATGCAAGGTCAGTTTGAAATGAGTAGTATGGGAGAGCTGAAGTTTTTCTTGGGTCTCCAAGTTAAACAGACTGAGAGTGGTTTGTCCATTTGTCAGTCAAAGTTCACCCTAGAACTCATAAGGAAGTATGGTATGGATTCATCCAGTACCATGAAGACTCCTATGGGGTCAAGTATGTCTCTTAGCAAGGATGATGCAGGGAAACCTGTAGATGAAACCTTGTATAGAGGGATAGTTGGCTCCCTATTATACTTGACTGCTAGTAGACCAGACATCATGTATGCTACATGTGTTTGTGCAAGGTATCAAGCCTGCCCTAAAGAGTCTCACTTGACTGCTGTCAAGAGAATTTTGAGATATCTAAAGGGCACTCCCTATCTAGGCCTCTGGTACCCTAGGAATGGAGACTTTGATCTAATAGGTTATTCAGATGCAGACTTTACAGGATGCAAAGAGGATAGAAAGAGTACTACTGGAACCTGTCAATTCCTAGGTGGGAGACTAATTTCATGGAGCAGCAAAAAGCAGACTAGTGTGGCTATCTCCACTGCTGAGTCAGAGTATGTGGCTGTAGGAAGTTACTGTGCTCAACTTCTGTGGATTCAACATCAGCTAGAGGACTATGGATTTCAGGTAAGTAGAACTCCACTTTACTGTGATTCTACAAGTGCTATTTCAATAGCTAATAACCCTGTATCTCATAGTAGAACAAAACATATTGAGATTAAATATCACTTTCTTAGAGAACATGTAGAAAGAGAGGATATTTCACTTGAATATGTTAAAACTGATAATCAGATAGCTGACATGTTTACTAAGCCCCTAGAAGAAGCTAAGTTCAATAGATTCAAAATTGAACTAGGAATGATAAACTTAGACTAAGTTTACAGAATAGAAAATTGGCTAAGTAAAAAGGTGTCGACACATAGACAAGTCTTTGTCGACACAGAATAGTGGTGTCGACACTTCAGAAGAAAGGTGTCGACACATCTAGGAATGTGGTGTCAACACTTCAGAATGTTAGTGTCGACACATGTCAAGTAGGTGTCGACACATCCTATGTGGTGTCGACACTTAAGTTTTACTCAGAATTTTTCTAAGTAAAGTCTCGACAATGTGTCGAGTTGTGTTGTGTCGACACATAACCAAGTGTCGACACATAAAATCTATTGACTAAACTTGTGTCGACACATGTGTGTCGAGACATTATAAGTCAGTGTCGACACTTATTGCCAGTGTCGACACATCCTAAGATAGCTGTCCCGCCTGTTCATCTTCAAAATTAGACAGGTATAAATAGGGTTTTGTCTTTGTTTGTCGACACGCTTTCAAAGTTTCGAGACCAAAACTATTATGTCGACACTTCTCTTTTCTCAAGACTAATTCTCCAAACCCTAATGGCTCCTAAGCTTGAGGAGAACGTTAACGAGGGCTATGAGCTACTACGCGGCGCGTTCGACGACGCAGATCAAGAAATCCAGTCGGTGGTAACCCTAGTCGCCAATTCTGGACTAGAATACTTGGTTTCAGAACCAACAAAGATTTGGAAGAAGGAAGTTCTTGAATTCCTTAATGGAGCTGCTGTAGATGACTCTGGATATAGAATCAAATCCAGAGTTCATGGATCTAAAGTCAAGATTTCACCAAAAAGTCTGAGGAAGGTACTCCAGCTACCTAAAACACAAGATGAAGAAGAAGTAACTGCATCCAAGACCAGGGAAGCCCTTATCTGGTGTGGACTTGATCCAAAGATGAAGATAGGATCTGTCTTTAACAGGAAAGGCATGAACAGTCAAGGAAAATTCATGTCTGAGATTGTGGGCAAGGTTATTCTCAGTAAGCCTGGAGGGCATGACAGGGTGTCTGCCTCTATGTTTGGAATTATGACTAGAATCATATTCACTCTGAAAACAGACTGGTCAATAGTGGTTTTTGACAAGATCAAGGAGAGCTTGAAGAAGCCCAATCTGGGCAGAATTATAAGTCTCTACCTAGCTGGTACAATACCAGAGGTAATGAGCAATGCTGCTGGAAGTAAGATCAACCACATGAGGAAGATGGATCAAAGGATATTTTCCAGATGGGACAGGGTGTTGTCCAAGGAAGTGACAACCCCAGAGAAGCCAGTTACTGAGAAGGAGACTCATCCAAGGAAGAAAAGGAAGACAGCTGCTGAGACACAGGAGTCCTCCAGCAGTTCAGGGAGTGAAGAACAAGTTGTTTTCACTCCTGATGCTCAAGAGGAAGTGGCTGCAGAGAAGACCCCTACTGCTCAAGATGTAGCTGAGATCCAGGGGGAGCTGCCTCAAGCTAGACCCATCCATAGGGATCACAGCCAGGGGGAGCTTCCAGTAGTAGAAGAACCCTCTACTCTGGACTCTAAGCAAGCCACTCACATCATCCAAGAGGTACTCATTGATCTAAATACATTGAATTTTTCTATAGTAGATTCTGATTTGTCTGATGTACATCAGCAAACTCAGCTAGACAGTCAAGACCCAGATGTTGTTATCCAAGACACATCTGTTGTACTAGAAGTGGTTCCTGATCAAGTGGTGGAAGAACCAAGAACTTCTCCTGCACAGTCTCCACCTGAATATACAATGGAAGATTTGTTTTAAAATCTAGATCAAGAAGATTTTGATATGGACAAGGATGCTGCTGCTGAAGATAAGAGTGCTGCTGCTGAGGGGGAGCACATGGAAGTTCTGGAAGAGCCTATTAGGCAAGAAACTGAAAAGGCAACTGCTGTGCAAGCTGACAAACCTCAAAGCCCTAAGGAAAGGGTTGAAATAGCCAGCACTTCAGAATCTGAAGAAGATGAGGCTGCAAAGGCTAAGAAGAAGAAACTCTATGTCTTCAAGAGGAGAAGTCAGAGTTATAAGAAAGCCTTGCAATCCATTGCCCCACAGCCTATAGTCCAACAAGCTCCAACTGTTGACTATAGTGCTTTACTGATTGCACTGCAGATAAAAATGGATGAACAAAGGAAAGCCATAGAGGCTTATGTTGATGAAGGGCAGAAGACTTTACAGTTTGACCTGGCCTAAGAAATAAAGTCTATAAGGTTTGAGATGAACCTTAATAAAAAGGAGATGAATGAATGCTTCCACAAGGGTGGAAATGCTGTGGTGTATCTGGCAACACACCAAGAGAAGATAAAGGCACAGGTAGATGATATAGCATTGAAGCAAGGGTATGTACTGGAAAATCAGTTAAGGATGAATGACAACTTGACTGCATCACACAATGCTATAGTCACTGAATTGAAGAATAAGACTACTGAACCTTCAACATCTACTGCTGCTGCTAAAGCTGAATTTGACAAAGTATTCCAGGAAGAACTTACTACTGTTAAGTCTGCTATTAAAGATTCCCAGAAAGCCATCTCTGAACAACTTACAAGGCTGAAACCATTCTTTAAAGAGGGAATCAGATATTTGGACAGTCAAATTAGATTTCAAAAGGATGATGTCAGAGACCATATGGCTAGAGAAGTCATAAAGGGGGAGAGAGTATTAGTCAAAGCTAGCTCTGACCATGCCAAATGGATATCTAACTCCATCAGAGCTACACTGGGCTATCCTCCACTCTGTGATGATGATAATGTTGCTGAATCAGGGATTCAAACTGCATATCTTGGAGGTGAGCAACCAGAGGTAGCTCAAGTGATTTATCCACCTCCAGATTTTGACATGGTTCAAGCAGATGTCCAGACAATGTATAGCCCAACTGAAGGAAAGCCTAATGTTATTCTGGATAAAGTTGTTCAGCCTATTTCTGCAGCTATGCAAGAGGCATTAGAAAAAGAAGAAGAGGCAAGGTTGTCAAAGAAGAGGTTTAGGGAACAAGCAGAACAAAGGCCAGATTTTGAACAGTGGAGCCCTACCTCTAGAAATATAATTTTAACTGCCTGGAAAGCTGCCAAGGACAATGCTCATTAAAGGAACAAGTGGTTCTCTGAAGCAGAATGGAGGAAACATGAAATAAGATAGGAGGCCATTGTTCAATATAGAAGAAAGGCAAAGATGGGAAAACTACCTCCTACTGCAGTGGAGCCTAGCAAGTACTTCCCCAAGCCATATCATTATTTTGAGAGGCAGTAAATCAAAGCAGAAGAGCTGAAGAAGAAGGACTTAAAAGGCAAGAAGCCTGCTGCTGCTGCAACTGCTGAAGCCACTGTCAAAGCTCAAGTCCAATCAGGCAAAGGCATTGTTATCAAAGAACCAGATCAGAAATAGATTAGGAATTGACTTGAAGATTGTTATAATCTTTTGAATGAAAAACATTTTTGTAAATCATTGAAGATGTATTAGAAAAATGTTAGAACAATATATGATAAATATATTTCATGATTGTTCTGAGAATATGTCTATTTCTTGTTTGTTCTGCAATGTTGAATGTGTATACATGTGTGAAATATTACATGTTTATGTTTACCCTGCTGTTTATAATCTGCTTTACATCATTTTGTAATTTTAATTATGAATGGTGTATATCATTGACTAAGGGTTATGACTTCTCCAAATAGGGGGAGATTGTTGGGTACATTGGTCAAATGTACCTGATTTGAAGAAGCCTCACCCAACTCAATGATATACATCATAATGTATTTGATGTATGTTTGAGTTACTTGTGCAGGTTAAGAAATCACTGGACTGAAGCAAAAAGTTTCTAAGTCCATGTGTCGACACCCAGAGGGAAAGTGTCGACACTTAAGAAAGCTTGTGTCGACACCCAGACAAGCAGTGTCGACACTTGGAGTCATTGTGTCGACACCTGGGATGCAGAGTCGACACCAGACAGAAAGTGTCGACACTTGGAGCTGTGTCGACACTCACTGAAGAAAAGTGCAGACAGAAAGTGTCGACACAAGAAGGTGTGTCGACACTCAGTGAAGCTGTGTCTACACCAGAAAGTGTCGACACTTGGAGCTGTGTCGACACTCAGCAAAAGTCTGCAGAGTCTAAGTACAAGTGTCGACACTCAACACAATGTGTCGACACTATGCAGAAGAGTCAGCAATTGAAGTAAGTGTCGACACCCAGCACAATGTGTCGACACTCAACAGGAAGAGTCAGCACTTGAAGCATGTGTCGACACTCAACACAATGTGTCGACACTCAACAGAAGAGTCAACATTTGAAGTATGTGTCGACACCCAGAACAATGTGTCGACACACAGCTGAAGACTCAACACTGGAAGAAAGTGTCAACACATGGAGCTGTGTCGACACTTAGCAAAGAACAGAAAGAACAACAAATTATTCTAAGTACAAGTGTCGACACTATGGGAATGTGTCGACACTCAGCTGAAGTCTCAACAACAAGAAGGTGTGTCGACATAAGGAGCTGTGTCGACACTCAGCAAGATTCAACATAGAAGACTATGTGTCGACACCAAGAAGCAGTGTCAACACTTAATAGATTCAACACAAGGAGATGTGTCGACACTTAGAAGAATTCAGCAAAAGCTAGAAGAACAAGTACTTGTGTCGACACTCAATTTCAGTGTCGACACATGCAGAAGAATCTGTGTCGAGACATACAAGGAATTGTGTCGACACATTGTAGTCATGTGTCGACACTTACACAACTTGTGTCGACACTTGGTCTATAAGTGTCGACACTTTAAGACAGAAAGTCTGAACACTTACTGACTGTTAGAGATTTTCAAGAAGTGACTGGTTGACATGACAGCTGCCGTTCCAGCCGGTCTACAGCAACTGTCAGAGTTGTCAGAAGTCAGTTATGGACCAGACCAGTCGGTTACCATGAAGAAAGCCTATAAATAGGCACCTACAGTTTACAGAAACTGTTGTTGAGGTTGTTGATCAAGTTGTTAACAGAGTTCAGATTATTGTTGAAGTAATCATTAAAGTGGTATACTGAGTATCAACACAAGAAGATCTTGCAGTCCAAGTGCAGATCTAAGAAGTTGGAGAGAGAGGGCTCCATCCAAGAAATCAGCCTCTGGAACTAGGCTGAGAAGAAGGATTCAGATTCAATTCTGATTCTTAAGTAGCAGAGGTCAAGGAACAACTGCAGAGGATTCAGTCTTATTCAGTTCTACTCAAGAAGCTTTGAAGAAAGCTAAGTTAGGGTGAATCCAGCTGAGTTCTTCCAAGAACTCATCAAGAATCTCTCAACTCCCCTCCTTTAATTCTGAGTTGTAGAGTTATTATTTGTAAAACATTTTTATCTTGTAGGATCCATTGGATCTGAGTGATTTGTAAGCCTATATTTATAAAGGCTGAGGGTAGGGCTTGTTAGCCTGAGTGTAGGAGATAGAGATCTCTGAGTGTAGGCCTTGGTTGGCTGAGTGTAGGCCTTGATTGGCTGAGTGTAGGCTTTGGGATAAAGCTGAGTTGTAAGGCTTTGGGCCTGAGGTAGGAACCAATTTGGGTTCTGAGACAGTGGAGAAGTTAGGCCGAATCTAGTACACTGCTAGATAGGCGGAGGGGGAAAGTGGATGTACCCATATCTTGGGGAACCACTATAAATCACTGTGTGCTGTACTGTGCTGAAATTGTTGATGTGTATGCTGTGTTTGCTGTGATAAACTAGTTAGATTGCTGTGATATAACTGATTGCTGCCAGTAAAGTTAGAAAAAGGATTAGGTCACCTATTCACCCCCCCCCCCTCTAGGTGTTTAGGTACCATATCTTTCAGGAAAGATTAAGCAGTACTCTACACACCAGACAGACATTTACATTCAAGAAGTCTTTCAGAAATCAAAAAGGTTTTACACACTACAATCAGCCTAGGCCAGAGAACATTCTCATCAAGAAGAAGAAGAATACACAATCTCTTTCAAGAGTCTTCTTCTCTCAACTCTACAGGACAACTTCAGAAGGACAACAAAAATTCTATCTGTCAAAGAAGTTCCTGAAGCAATCTCTGGTCAAGGCAATCAAGTTTGTGAAGACCTGTCACCCTGAAGTAGTGCTCCATATTTCCTGATCCATTCAAGATCTCAGGGGGAGCAATCTGCTGAAATCAATCCACAAGTCTTCTCAGTTGTTATTGAGAAAGAGAAGACACCATCACCCTTTTTCCATTCTCTGTACAGGGTTTTAAGTCCCTTCAAAATTATTCTAGGTTGCAAGTCTCCTACCAAAAGACTTGAGGTTTTGATTTTTGAGCACCTGAACAAAAGCTCATTGGTGTCAGGCACCTGATCAAAAATCTTAGTGGATTCCTACCAGGGTGTTAGAAGAGTGGATGTACCCAGGTTGGGGAACCACTATAATTTCTTGTGTCGTCTGGTTGCCCTTTTTCTTTTATTTTGGTTGTGTTTTGTGATTTGCTAGGTTGCTTTACTTATTACTTTAATTGCTAACTTGTTCACCTAGGATTACATCAATAGTTGTAAAAATTTTGTAGAGAGCACAATACTCTATTCACCCCCCCTCTAGAGTATTTCAGATCTAACCTTCACTTTCATCTTACATGTCACTAATCATTTGGGCAGAGGCTGTAAACACTGCAAATTATGTCCTGAACAGAAGCCTGATACATAAACTGAAGAATAGGACTCCCTATGAATTGCATAAAGGGAAGAAACTTAAAATCAACTATTTTTAAGTATTTGGATGTATACGTTATATTTTTAACAACAATAAAAGATACATTAGAAAGTTTGAGGCTAAGGCTGAGGAGTGAATCTTTCTAGGATATTCCCAAGTAAGCAAAGCCTATAGGATTTTTAATAAATCGTCACTAAAAATTGAAGAATCTATTCATGTTACATTTGATGAAGCTAACATGTCTTACAAGGAGAAAGAGATTTCTACCAAAAGAACTTTGCAAGTACCTCACTTGTGTGAGAATTTGGATGGACAAAACCTCACCCAAGAGGTTCCAACACATCCTTTTCCACAAGTCATTGAAGAAAGTGAAGATGAATGCACTGAAGAAATTGATCTTCCCCCAATAGCAAACATAATTCCACAAGAGGAATTAGTTCCTAATGTTGTTGCAGAACCAACTCCACCCACTGATCTTGTCACACTAAGGGATCACCCCAGATCTCAAGTGATTGGATACATATAAGCAGGTGTACAGACAAGGCATCAACTAAACCAAGATTTGATGCATGCCTATTTTCTCTCTCAGGTTGAACCTCTATCCATCCATGATGCAGAGCAAGATACCCATTGGATCATTGCAATGCAGGAGGAATTAAACTAATTTGAGAGATGTAGAGTTTGGGATTTGGTTCCAAGACCCCAAAACTACCCAGTAATTAGAACCAAATGAGTATTTATAAACAAACTGGATGCCCAAGGTGCAATTGTGAGGAACAAGGCTAGGCTTGTTGCTCAAGGATATAGACAAGAATAAGGCATATATTATGATCAGGCCTTTGCACCAGTTGCAAGGTTAGAGACCATCATAATTTTTCAAGCATATGCTGCCTTCAAGAAATTCAAGGTGTATCAGATGGATGTGAAGAGTGCATTTCTAAATGGTGTAATAAAAGAAGAGGTTTATGTTGAACAACCTCTAGGTTTTGTCTCTCCGACTCATCCCTCTTATGTATTCAAGTTGCATAAAGCTCTCTATGGTCTAAAGCAAGCTCCAAGAGCTTGGTATGAGACCTTAGCTAGCTTCCTGTTAGAACATGGTTTCACTAGAGGCATAATAGACAAAATATTGTTCACTAGGCACCATAAGGATAAAATTTTTTTAGTACAAATATATGTGGATTACATCATATTTGGGTCTACTGATCCCAAACTATGCAAGAGCTTCTCTGACCTCATGCATTCAATGTTTTAGATGAGTAGCATGGGTGAGCTCTCCTACTTCCTTGGTCTCCAAGTGAAAAAGCTATCTGATGGCATCTTCATCTCCCCAACTAAATATGCTAAAGAGCTTCTCAAGAAGTTTGGGATGCCAGATGCCTCAGCTCAGGAAACAACTATGGCTACTAATGCTGTATTAGATTCTGATTTACATGGGAAACCTGTTGATCAGAAGTTATATAGGGACATTGTTAGGTCCATATTATACCTTACAGTAAGCAGACCTGATATCATGTTTGCCACATGCCTTTGTGCTCGGTTCCAAGTGAACCCTAAAGAATCTCACCTTACTTTTCTAAAAAGAATTTTGAGATATATAAAGAGTTGTCCTAGTCTAGGCCTATGCTATCCTACTGAGTCAGAATTTGAGTTAACTGGATACTCAGATGCTGACTATGCTGGATGCAGGATAGACAGAAAAAGTACCACAGGAACTTGCCAATTCCTTGGTATGATATTAGTGTCTTGGTTCTACAAGAAACAAACATCTGTGTCTACATCAACTGCTAAAGTAGAATACATTGTAGCTGGCAGTTGCTGTTCATATATATTGTGGACTCAGAATCAACTCTTGTACTATGGGTTCAACTTAAATAATTTAACTCTACTTTGTGATAACACAAGTGCTATATCCATAGAACAGAATCCAGTCCATCATAGTAGGACCAAGCATATAGACATTAGACATCATTTCATTAGAGAGTGTGTAGAAAAAGACAAAATCAAACTTGTCTATATCTCCACTAATTTACAAAAAGCTGATATTTTCACCAAACATTTGGATGAAAAGAATCACTTGTTCTTTATAAATCAGCTGGGCATGCTAAATGGGGAAGCTTTGATCTAACTTCTGTCTACATTCGATGAATTTGCCAAAGTTCGTCGAACGGAGTTTGACAAACTAGGGAAAGTTCTTGAGATATTCGTCGAATGGAGATCAAAAAACTCTCTATGAGTGAAGTTGTTTTCGTCGAACGGAGCTCGACGAATCTACTTTAGAAGAATTTCGTCGAATGGAGCTCGACAAAATGTCTTCAAATCTTCAGACAAAAATGTCTTCAAATATTCAGACTGAGCTCGACGAATTATTTAACTCCAAATTATTTCGTCGACCTCAGATTAAAGATCTTTTTATTTTTTGTGGAACGGAGTTTGTCGATTCATATTTCAGAAAACCCTATATCTAGGTTTTCTTCAACCTCTGTCCCGCGCTTTCAGTTCCTTTGCACTTGATCGTCATTTTCTCTTACAGGTACTCTCATCGTGATTCTAACAGGAACCCTTACTGCGATGAAGTTCGACACCGGCTTCGATGTCGACTTTGATTCTTTCCAGCATTCAGACCCGATTTTTATGAATATTCTCGAAATTCTGGAAGAGCAGCATCTGAAGAATCTGATGACAACAAGGATCAAACTGTATGGAACTGAGACTAGATAATGGGTCTACACATCTTCAACCACATAGGAGAACACAATGGTTGGTTCAATTGCGGGTAATAATGTTTCTCTATCTCCCGCCGTATTAACTGAAATTTTTGGATTGCACAATGGTGAAGAAGAATAAGAGATTGATAGTGAAGAATCTGATCAAATGTTGAGTTTGATGGGTTACTCTAGAGAAAACCCTAATAAATTATTGAAGAAACACTTACCTGCAGAATTCATGTTTCTGGCAGACATTGTCAGGAAAGTCATGTGAGGCAAGCCACTGCACGATTATATAACCAGGCATCAATTTCTGGTTATGTGTGCAGTGGTTAACAAGAAGCAAGTGGACTGGGCTCAGATCATCTTTGATCTAATAAAGAAAAAGAATAACAAAAAGGAAGTTTGTTTTGGAAGGATCCTGGGGATATTTTTGATGGAAAAATCTGCTGAATCACTTGTCTCCCCGACCATATTCATCAATGCCAGCAAAAGGCTTACATGTGCCTTGTTTAGCAGGTGGGAGATGACAATAACAAAGCCTTCTAAGGCCTCATCCTCTGCCACCAAAGCTTCTGAGTGCACAAGGGCTGTAGAAGCCACTCCCCACCCTACTGAAGAGATCATTCCACCCTCACCATCTCTTCCAGCACTCCAAACCCAACTACCACACACCACAGTCCTCCCACCTCAACCTCAGACTCAACAACAACCCCAACAACCACAACCACAACCATCTGTTCCTGTTACATCTCCTGCCACCTCTCCACCCCTAGATCTTACTAACATCCCCTCATCCCCAATTCAAGACTATCATCAACCCTCCCCTTCACCAACACCACCCTCATCTCCTCTTCCACCACACTTATCCTCCATACCATCTTTCAATGTACTGTCATCTCCTCCTAATACTCCTCCTCATCCAACTGAATCCATCCAGGATGTCCAAATGCAAGATGCTCCTCCTCCATCCTCACTAACTTCTACCATCCCTCCAAATGTTTCGACTCAACCACCTTCTATAACACCTTCTGCAACTCCACCACTGGATCTCTCCACCATATCATCTGTCATTTCCCTTATCACACCCCTCCTCAAAACAATAATCGCAGATGCCATTACACCTCTTGCTACTTCCATATGTACCCTATCTGCCCAGATATCTTCCCTCACCGCGCCCCCTCTTCAGTCAGGGGCCTGACTCCAGTTCACACTGAAACCAGGCAGGGGGAGATGCTTGATGAAGCAGCTGCAGCAGCTCCAGCAGTAACAGTAGTTTCAGTTTCAGCAGCACAAGTTCCAGCAGATGCAGAGGCAGCAACAACAGATGATACAAAATTTATTGATTTCATTCATTTTATTGAGACTAATATGGATTTAGATGAGTCAGTTACTGAAGAGGTTCTTACTACTGGTGATTTTATTTTAAATCCCACAGTATATTTAGCATATTTGTTGAACATTTTTGATACTGCATTTTTGACCATCCTTCCAGCAGATTATACTAAGCGATCTTTGGCTATTGTCCCCTATTCTTCTCCAATAAGTCCTACAGTTGCCAAGCAACTCAGAGATAGTTTTACTGCTTCAGAGCCTGCAGTCATGTCATCCTCTCCAGAAGCTATTTCTACTCCAAGCTTTGTGATGGATGACTCTCCCTTGCCAGATATGGATGCTTTGATCTTGGCTGACATTGCAGAGGAGAATAAGGCAGTTGCTGAAAGCAATGTCATAGATATTTCTCCAGCTCCAGCTCCTTTTGGAGTTTCTCCACCAACTCCATCTCAGACTGAGAAACCTATTATTTCTGCTGAGGCCCTGAAAGCTTTGAATGATCTATATGATAATCCTCAGGGATCTGATGATGATGATGAGGAGGAGGATGAGGATTCTAATGAGGATCCAAAGAAGAAGAAAGTATCTAATAAAAGGAAAGCTCCACCTCCTCCTGCTCTTAAACTAAATCCAGCTAATGAAACTCCCTACTATATCCTTCAGAAGATAACTCCATATAAAGGGATGCCAGCTTGGGTGTGGTTATCTAAAAATGAACAGAAAGAAAGGAAAATAAGTAGAAGATACTCCCCCCCCCTCCAACTCAGAAATACAGAAGGGACCCTCCTCCTCCTCCAGCTGTTGGTGCCTCAGGCACATCTTCTCAAAGGGATACCCAATTTCAAACTTATCAAAGACATCAGGGTAGGTCCTCATCTTCAGAAATCAGCCAGTAAAGACAATATCCTTCTAGCAAGCAGTATTAACCTCAACAATAGAAGAAACATCAACAATAAAAACAAAAACAATTCCCTGAACATCAACAAGCTGAAAGCTCCAACAGACCTCCTTCACCTCCTGTACCCTTTGAAGATCCAGAAACAGGTACTTCAGCTAGGATGGCCAGGTTCGAAGAACTTATTGGCCTTTCTATGATCAACAAAGCCAGAGCAGAAAGAAAGGATCCCTCAGAATATACAACTATGTCAAAGTACAGGAAAGAAGAGCTTAAGAGGTTTGAAAAAGCTAACAAGTTTTTCAATGTTGATGATTATATAAAATTGCACCCAGAAGCAGTAGTCCCCAGAGCCTCATCTTTGAAGATTATAGGGGCTGCTGATATGACCATGACCAAAGTGCAAGTTTCAGATCCTAACAGAGAAATTGTTTTTACTAAGCTAGGAGACAAGAACAAAGAAGAAAAGCCCAAAGAGAAGAAGCAAAAAAAAATGAGTTCTGAACTGGTGAATTTCTGTTATGTTTATAGTTGCTTTCTTATTTCTGAACAAAGCTTATCTATATATATATATCTGCTACATGTGTTCATTTTTTTCTCTGTCAGATATATGTTTTTACTCCTTTGTTTATTTTCAGTTTAGTCTGAGTCTGTAATTAGTGACCTCACCCAAATAGGGGGAGATTGTTGGATCCCTAGTTTGATTTGGGCTAGGTTCACTAAGTTAGGATCTTGTGACCCATCATGTATAGCCAGGGTCATAGTTATGTCCTAGAGTCTAGGCCAACTCCTTAGTTTCAACATCTCATGGACCAGCAATCATCAAACTGCCAGAGACTTAAGACTTAGAAAATTTCCAAAGACTCAGTAAAATGAGTTCGACGTTCGTCGAACTCAGGTCTACGATTGTTGTGCTCAGCTCGACGATCTCAGAGAAAATTCTCTGAGCTGAGCTCGACGAACTTGATTCTCAGGTCGACGATCTTTGGACTCTATCTTCAGCATTCTAAGTCCAAACGTTGTTCTCTAGACTCAGGTCGACAAACTTAATTCTCAGCTCGATGATTTCTGGAATTTCTTCTTCAACTTCTTGATCCTAGAAGTTTCTCAATTTGTCTAAGTCCAGAATCATCTTCAGTCGACTAATTCAAGATTCTCAGCTCGATGAACTTTGACCACTTTGGTTAGAGTTATCCAGCAGCAGTTAATGGTTCTCAGCTCGACGAAATAAATTCTCAGGTCGACGATTTCTGGATACTTCACTTCAACAATTCATTCAACAAGCATCTGAAATATTCTAAGTCCAGAAATACTTTGCTTATCTTCAGTCGATGAAACTAGTTATCAGCTCGACGAACTCCATACACAGAATTTTCAAAGTTTCTTGAGAATGCAGTTATGTTTAACTCGACGGTCTTGAAACTCAGCTCGACAAACAGAAGTCATCTGGTCGACGAACACATCAACTCAGCTCGACGAAATGTGAACTCAGCTCGACGATTTCTGTTATCTGTTCGACGAATCCAGACTTAGTTATTTCCTTCATTCTGTCCCCTTCCTACTGCAATAATTCCTGTGTAATTAATGCTCAAATATTTTCTAAATATAACTGTTAGACAGAGCATTGATTATGGTCTTCTCCAGGATTATTGCTTGCCATTTTTCCATGGGACAGTTGGGAAAATAATTCAATGCAGTTTATTTTCAAGGCCGTCAGCAATTAATGCAGAGAAATTCAAATTTCGAAAGACAATTCTTGACAGTAAATATAAAAGAAATTTTCTCTCCTTTCCTGAAAAAAAAGAAGATATACACATACAGACAAGAACACAGAGCATATAGACACATAAATAGTCAGCAACACAATCAGTCTGAATCAAGAAATTCTCTGCTCTTTCTTTCACAGATCTCTGATACAGAGAAGAAGCCCTAGACCAGAAGAACATCTGCTATCTTAAGAAGAAGAACAATCGATCAAAAATCAAGAGTCTTCATTCTTCAACTCTCCAGGACACTTCAAAGGACAACATCAATTCCATCTGTCAAGAAGTTCTTGAAGATCTTTTCTGGTCAAGGCTTAAAGATTGAAGGCATATCACCCTGAAGAAAAAGCTCCAGTTTTTCCTAAACCATTCTACATCGCAGGCGGAGCTCTTTGCTAAAATGATTTCCACTTAAGTCTTCTCAGTTGTTTATTGAGAAAGAGAAGACAATATCATCTCTCAACCCCCCGCCCCCCACTGTATAAAAAGTTATAACTCCCTTCAAAAGTTATTCCTGGTTGCAAGTCACCTAACTAAAAGACTTGAGGTTTGGTTTTTGAGTACCTGATCAAAAGCTCATTGGTGTCAGGCACCTGATCAAAAATCTTAGTGGATTCCTACCAGGGTGCTAGAAGAGTGGATTTACCCAGGTTGGGGAACCATTATAATTTCTTGTGTTGTCTGGTTGCCCTTTCTTTTTTTCTTGCTGTGTTTGTGCTAGCTAGGTCTGCTGTGTGTTTGTGGTTATTTATTTATTATTCTGCAGTTTTTATTTACAACAAAAGTTGTAAAGTTTTCTAAAGGATTTTATGATACTCTATTACCCCCCCCCCCTCTAGAGTATTTCAGATCTAACACATCCCTTTCATAATCCATATGCGCGAGTTAGCTCATCGGGTCCCAAATCGTTTACACACATCACATAACCCAGTTATGTTCAAGTTGGCTCCCAGGCCACCATGTCGGCAAGATCACGCATCTGCCCAGTTTTTCGGGTGCACCTTGGAGTTAATCCCCAAGGCTCCCTGTTGCAATCTACCGCGTAGAAAACCAGAAAAACAACCATTCGCGCGGAGTCTTCTCCGGCCATTCATGCAATACAACATCACCGATCTAGACCAACTTGTCCGGGTAGGCTTCACACATCATGCCTATGTCCGTTCTGGATTACGGACTCTACATGTACACAACGAGGACTATTAATGTCTACCCGAATGAACGCCTCAACACACTACAAACTCATGAGAGCGGGCTTCCTATGCAAAGGAAAAGAGGACTTCACATGTCCTAGGATGAGAATCGTTACCCTAGCATTTTTCCTTTGCGCCATGGAAATGTATGCGAATGAAAAGCACCGCAATCCTCTTGCCTCCGTAGATCCGAAGTCAGTTCGCGATTTGGAGCTCCGAAGCTCCGCCGCTGACCAGATCTAGGCTCCTTCTTCTTCCTTGCTCTCCATTCTCTCTAGATCTTAGAAAGAGAACCACCCATGTAAAATGATGGGTTCATAAACCCGGGTATATCCCTATAGGAACAACCCCCCAGTTGTCGGATCTCAAGAAAAGGAAACGGACGGACACGATTCAGAGCTGAAATGCAAAATCTGGGCCAAACACGACCTACGACACGCCTGTGTTCAGGGCCGTGTTCCCCATTCGCCGTCCAAATTGACGCATCCCGAAAAGGACACGGGTTCTCGGCACGCCCGTGTACGGTTTGACACGCCCGTGTCAACCAGTACACGACCGTGTGGTTGGTTGTGTTCCTCCATCGACACAGCCCCAACACCAACCCGAGAAGTACACGGGTCTTGGACACGCCCGTGTCCCATTTGACACGCTCGTGTATACCTGACACGACACGTGTTCTGACCCCATGTAATAACCACGACACAACCCGACTTCAACCCATGAAGGACATGGCCTGTGACATGCTCGTGTCCGAGTCCATATTCGTTGCGCGACGATTGTCAACTCCAAAATTCGTCGACCTCTCATCCAGATCGTCGACACGAGCATGACATGCCCTGGGACATGCCCGTTTCCCAGGCCGTGTGCCCCCTGCCAAGTTCCAAACTTGACCAAAAATGCCTCCCGTCGCTCTTTTGCGTTTCGGGGTGTTACATGTAGCAAATACAAAATCCTGGGTGAATCGATTTTATTAATGGATTTGAAACTATTTTTTGTTTGTTTGCTTAATTGACAAGCCCTGCAAAGTCCTTCCTTCTTGTAAGAAATAGAAGGCAGTCCTCTAACAAGGTTTTCTCTAGATAATTTAGCAATGTTCCTAAGGTTTACATGACCTTGTCTCTTATGCCATAAATCATTACTTGAACTAATTTGGTTGAATAAGCAAATTTCTGAATTAGCAGATTTCTAATTAACTACATATATGTTTCCTTGTCTAATTCCAATTAAAACAGTTTTGTTTTTATCAGAAATAATAATACAAAAAGACTGATTGAATGATACCTGATAACCTTCATCACATAATTTACTTATGGATATTAGGTTATGCTTGAGACAACTTACATAGGCTACCTTCTTGAAGGTAACTGCTCCAACTTTGACATTTCAGTATCCTTATATTTTTCCACAGTTGGAGTCTCCAAATATCACTTTATGTCCAAGCTTTGCTTTGAAATCAGTCAGATTGTCTTTACTTCCTGTCATGTATTTTGAACAGCCACTATCCAAATACCACTGTTCCTCTATGGTAGGATAGTTCTTTACCTGTAGAAAGAAAGATTTGTTTTTCTTGGCTTATGTTACCTTGGTTCATTGATTTCTTTCAAATTTATATCTAGAAATATAAGAAAATTCAGGTTGGTCTTATAAGCTAGTGGATGATATCTCATAGGTGGAAAAATCCACTGAATAAAAGGATTAATAAAGGTTTTAGATTGATTAATATTTTGAAAAGAATTAAAGTTTCTGTTATAAGAAACTGGGGATCGACAAATTTAAACATGTTTGTCAATCTTTGTTCGACGAATAAGGATGAGTTCTTCGAACTCCATTCACAGAATGAAAGTATTCATTCTCTGTGCCCCACGCTTGTCGATCGTGGTTCGACAAACTATATTGAGTTCGTCGAGCACAGTTAGATGAATAATTATACTAGAAATCTTGCATTCATAGTTCATCGATCTGAGTTCAACAAAGCGTATTCATTTCATCGAGCTTGGTTCAACGAAATATGTTGAACATAATTTTCATTAAAAATTTTCTTTTTCTTTTGTGAATTTATAATTTTCTTAGGTTGATTCTTTTGTGATACTTTAGTAGTTGTATCTATATCATCTACCTTTTCTTTTTTCCTTTGAAAGAATTAAATTTTATAGGAGTAGATAAAGTATTTTTCTGTAATAGAGGAGGCTGACTAGATGAAGCTCCCAAGCCAAGTTTGACATTAAGCCTGACGTTCACTGTGCTTGTGATATCCATCAATTTGATACTTCTCCCATTAAGGGATTCTTCAAATCGCTTAGCCTCTTTTAATTTATTTTTTAAAGCAAGCATATGTTCATTAGCATTTTTAAATCTTCTTTAAGTTTCAAGTTTTTTGAAGAAAAATTGTTAAATTCAATTAGTTTTTCTCTGAGAAGTTTGATTTTCTTCTCAGATTTAATTAAATCTTTACATAATAATTTGAAATTAGTTTTAAACTGTTCAGAATTAAAATCAAGGGTTGAGATTACCTGATCTTCATCTGAAACAGATTCATCTTCTGAGTTGTCAGCTTCTAAATTTGTTGCTTCAGAGTTGCTGCAAGATGCATTGATTGCCACCAAGCAGATCTCTCTGCCCTTGGACTCTTCTTCATCCTCGCTGGAGCTGGATGAAGATTCTGACTCAGATTAACTCCATGTCTCAGCAACAAATCCTCTTTACTTCTTTTTGTATTTGCTGGAGGAGGGCTTGTTGGAATGTTTCCTGGAGTCTTTCTATTTTCTTTTGTCTTTCTTCTGTGTTTTTGGACACTCTTGTAATATGTGTCCAGGTTACCTACATCCATAACAAACTATTTATTTAGTTGGATTCTTATCATACCTTGTCTTATCTTCTTTTCTAGATGATCTTCTCCTGAAATACTTCCTTGTCATCTTGTAGAGTCTCTTAGCTAAGAGACTCAACAGAGCTTCATTGTCTGGAGTGGCCTCTGCTTCTTCACTTGCTTTGAAAGAAATGTTTTGCCCTTTACTTACTGAGGATGAAGTCCTTTGCTCAGCTTCTCTGTTCTTGATGAGCTGCTCATAAGACTTGAGCTTGGCCAATAAGGTTTCATTAGAGATTTCATTTAGGCTTCTGACTTCCTTGATTAGCCAGATCCTTGAGTCCCATGTACTAGGGAAGCATATAAGGATTTTGTAATTTATCTCTGTCAATGGGATGTCCTTGTCCAGAGTTTTTAGCTCATTTTTAATAGACTGAGTCTGATATACATGTCTGCAACTGACTCTTACTCTTCCTTCTTGAAATTCTCACATTTAGAGATCAAGTGTGATCTCCTATATTTCCTTCCATTAGCAGATCCTGCTACCATAACATTTAGGGAGTACCAAATGGACTTTGTTGAAGTACATTCAGCAACCTTCTATAATATGTCATCAAACATATTTTGGGCTAGAATATTCATTGCTTTAGCATCTGCAATCTTGGTCTTATATTGTGCTTCAGTCCACTCATGTGGTGGAACATCACTGGTACTTGTAGTTGCCACTGGTAGTGGGGACCTATCAAAATGGAATTATATATATCTTCATCAATGGAATTCATATAAAGCCTAGTCATTGCCTTCCAAAGTGCAAACTTATTAAGATTGCAGACTGGAGGTCTGGTGCTTGAATACTCCTTATTTTGTGCCATGATATAAAAGATAACTAGAGTAGATAAGATCAATCAAAGATCTTTTTGGTTCAGGTACTAGCCTGTACAACGAACTCTAGAGGGGGTGAATAAGGTATTTTAAAAACTTTAATTTGTTTTTACAACAGATTAAAATAGGTGATACATATATATAATTATAAAGAGAGATATCACATTACAGAAATTAAACAAGTAAAAGCACAACCGAACGACATAAGAAATTTATAGTGGTTCTCCAATAAACCCGGGTATATCCACTGTTCTACCACCCTGGTAGGAATCCACTACAGGTTTTTGCTCAGGTGCCCTGCCACGACAGGTTTTTGATTAGGTGCCCTGTCATCAGAAGATTTATTTTCTAAGGGAGATCTAGCAACCATTTGAGCTTTTGATCAGGTGCCCAAAACTAAAGCAAGTCTTTTGATCAGGTGACTTGTGAACATAAAGGTTTAACTTTTGAAGGGAGTTATAATCTGGTACACATTGAAAGAAAAATAAAGTTGATTTTGTCTTCTCTGTCTCAAATCTCTTAGAAGACTGGTGGATTTGTTGATTTAACGCCCCGAAACTCAAAGGAGAAAATGGGGACGTTTTGGGCCTGTTTGGGTTCTGGCAGCAGGCATACGGCCTGGGACACGGGCGTGTCCCAGGGCGTGTCAATCGTGTGTCGACACTTAGCCGCGAAGTCGTCGTGATTTACTCGACGATTCGTCGAGAGTGGGCACACGGCCTGCGACACGGGCGTGTCGCAGGGCGTGTCGACCCGTGTCGACACTTAGCCGTGAAGTCGTCGAGTTATACTCGACGATTCATCGAGAATGGGCACACGGCCTGCGACACGGGCGTGTCGCAGGGCGTGTCAACCCGTGTCGACGATCGTCCCAGGGAGTCGTCGAGATTCACTCGACGATCGTCGAGACAAGGAACACGGCCTAGGACACGGGCGTGTCCAAGGCCGTGTCATCAAGTCGTCGATCTTCCCTCGACGAAATGTCCCGTGTACACGGCCTGGGGTCCAGGCGTGTCAATGTGACATGGGCAAGGACACGGGCGTGGCCTAGAACCCGTGCAGTGCTCAGGTTGAAAATGGGGGAAAAATCATGGTGTACACGGCCGGCTACACGGCCGTGTCAGGTGGAACACGGGCGTGTCAGCTCGAACACGGGCGTGTTCGATACCCGTGTGAGGTTCCACGTGATTCGATTTTGACGGCGAATGCGGCACACGGCCCTGGACACGGGCGTGTGCCAGGCCGTGTTCGGCCCAGATTGGGCATTTCAGCCCCGAATCAAAGCCGTTCGTTTCCTTAGGTTGAGATCCGATGGCTGGGGGATGTTCCTGAAGGGATATACCCGTGAGTTGACTTGGAAAACCTCACTTTTCTTCACTTGTTCTCTTTCTAAATCCTTGGAGAGAGGAGAGCTAAGGCAAGAAGAAGAAGAGCTAGATCCGCCATTGGAGGAGCTTCGGAGCTCCGAATCGCAAGCCGACTCCGGATCCACGGAGGCAACGCTAGTGCGGTCATTTCCATCTGATTACTTTCCGATGGCGCCAAAGAGGAATGCAAGGGTAACGATCCTCATCTTGAGCATGAGTCGCTCTCTTTCTTAGCATAGGAAGCCCGCTCTCGCGAGTTTGCGGAGAGTTGGAGGTGTTCCTTTGGGTAGATATGTAAAGTCCCCGTTGTTTAGAGTCCGTATGCGAGAACGGACGTAGGCATGATGTGTGAAGCCTACCCGGACATGTTAGTCTGGATCGGTGATGTTGCATTGCATAAGGCCGGAGAAGACTCCGTGCTATTGGTTGTTTTTCGGGTTTTCTACGCGGTAGATTGCAGTAGGGAGCCTTGGGGACTAACCCAAAGGTGCACCCGGAAAACTGGGCGGATACGAGATCTTGCCAACTTGGTGGCCTGAGAGCCAACTTGAACATAACGAGGTTATGTGACTTGCGGTAGAATGGGACTCGGCGAAAGTTTGACCCGCGCAAATGGCTTAAATTGTCGTTGCGATGTGAGCACGGGTTAGATGGAACCGTACCCGCTCTATGTCGTTCGGGTTAGAGAGACCTAAGGTTACGTGGCACTCGCCGTTGGCATAGATGGGAGTCTTCGGCGGTCAATGGCTTAAATTGTCGTGACCCAGGCCAGGAAGACGAATTGATCATAGGTTTGGCCGTCTAAGTGGCGGTGGTGAGTCCGGAATGTTAATGGCTTTAATTGACGTGACATCGACCGGTTCACCGAGAATGTGCCCTGAGTGCACGGGACGTGTGGCCGTACGAGCCAACGTCTGTGATGAAATGGCTATGGTTATATGTATGGCTCGCTTATGCTAATGAAATGCAGGGAAGGAGCATCGCCGCCCCGAGTTGGGGGCGGGATCGTTATAATTTGGTCAGCATTATTGACCGTTGCCTTGTTTTGCCACCGTGCGGTGGTTTGTTGCTTGCAGGTGCAGTTGGACCAAGCGGTCAATAGCGGGCTAAAGCCCTTTTTACGAAGCTGGCCCTCGAAGGCCCAAGTGGAAATGTTTCTGTTTTATTCATGTATGACCGGCCTGCGTGCCGAGGTTTGTAAATCATGTATTATTCAAGTGAAACACTCTGTAAGGCCTTAAGGCCGATTTTGGGTATTTTATATAACATTCCTAATTATGTAATAGTGGACATTCGTGCTCTAATGCTGGGTTCTTGTTTACAACTTATATAAATTGCTTCCGCTAGAATGCTCTGTGTAGGACGTTGAGATTGGTTGGATGGTTTCCATACGTAACCACCCGGTCTGTCTGTGGTATATGGCGTCGGGCCCCGGCCGGACCTACTGCTATATACTATGCGACGGATAGGGGGTGTTACAATTTGGTATCAGACTACTGGTTTTGGTCGCGCTTAAACTGAATTCGTGGATGAATTCTTTTTAAGGGGTGGTGAGCACATTGCGTGCGTCATCGTTATAATGGTAAAAGAACCCATGAATGTCCACTTAGGAATGAAAATACTCGTGTTTGAGGAACCTGCGTGTTCCTATAATTGCTGTTTGCAATACAATTTGGTCGCTTAACGGTGTTTTGTACCACTATAGGTGACCAGAAGTGGTGTTGGGCTGTCAGAACGCCGAGTTTCTGAGGCTAGTAGTGCACCGGAGGTTGCTCTTGCAACACCTTTGTCGGCTGAAAATATACGATTGGTGGCTGAAGCGGTGTTGGCCGTTATTAATGCGCAGCCTGGAAGGCAAGCGCAGCAGCCCGCTCCTGTGATGGAGCAAGAACCTCTGCAAGAGGCTGAGCCGAGGAGGGTGGAGCAAGTGGTTGTAGAACCAATAGTGCCAAGGAGGGCAACTGAGAGGCAGCTAAAGCATGTAATGAGCTTTAACCCTCCGTTATTCTCGGGGTTGGGAACCCCATCTCAGGCTGAAGACTGGCTCTCTAGGGTGAAGAGAGTCATGACAGCGACGGAGACGGAGGAGTGGCAAATGACCACCATCGCTACGTTCCTGCTAGACGGTGAAGCGAGGATGTGGTGGGAAGGATTGGAGCTGCATCATTTGAGAGGTAGACAACTGATAGACGTTCCGATGGAAGAGTTCTCGGGATTGTTCTTAGCAAGATACCTCCCTTCTACTCAGAGGATTTCAATGGAGAATGAGTTCCTGAAGTTGGTGCAGGGTGAGAGGAGCGTGGATGAATATCTCCACGAGTTTACGCGGTTAAGTCATTATGCTAGCTCCACCATCATGGATGAGGAGCGCAAGACTAATCGATTCTACGAAGGGTTGAGAGACGAGTTGAGATTGCTACTCTCGGGGCCGATGACGCAGGGTTTCTTAACCTTGGTCAATACTGCTCGGTCCTTGGAGAAGGACATGAAGAACATGCAAGCGAAGAAAGGCTTGGGTGATAGAAAATCTGAGTTTAAAGTGCCGACTACTTCAAAGTCCGGCTATCGGAGGGCTTTCAAGAAGCATAGGACTTCGGGTCCAGCTCCTTCTGGTGCTTCTGGGGCGACTACGAGTCGGACCCAGGGCGCGTGTTTTACATGCGGAAAGACGGGGCACTTTGCCCGTGATTGTTGGAGCGGACGTCCTAAGTCCGAGAGGAGGCCGGGAGCCACTTATGAAGAGAAGGGAAAGGCGGTGGAGTCGACCGCATCCCATTATGCTCCGGCTCAACCAAGGGTCTACAATCTTGGCCAACAGGAGGCCATTAAACAAGCTGATGTGGTGACAGGTACGGTTTAATTTATAGCAAGTCAATTTCTTTAAATACTTGTTATGCACATGTTACCTTACCACTACTTGTTTAGGATTCGTATTGATTTGTGAAAATCCGGCACGAGCACTCTTCGATACGGGAGCTTCACACTCCTTCTTGTCCGAAGGATTTATATCACGCATCGGAGTCCCTTCTTCGATGGCGAAGGATAAGTTGGATGTGTTGTTGCCCAATGGGTGTTCGATGCGAGCGGATAGGATCTGCAATGTTAAGATTCGTATTGGGGAGCAGGAGTTCGACCTGCGAGCGTCTTTACTTCCGTTAGTGGAGTTCGACGTCATATTTGGCATGGACTGGCTCTCGGAGCAGCAGGCCCATATAGATTGCGGTAGCAAGGAAGTCAAGCTGGGAGTGAGTCGTGAGATGACTTTTACGGGCTTAAAGGGGTCGAGCAAGACATTGATGTCTGCTCTTCAGGTGGTGAAGGCGGTTCGTGCTGGTGCAGAACTGTTCTTTACACTAGTGGAGGTTGCAAAGCCGAATCCCGCTTTGGATTGTATTTCAGTGGTATCGGAATACCCTGATGTGTTCCCCGCAGATCTTCCTAGAGCCCCGCCTCAGCGGGAGATAGATTTTACGATCGAGCTAGTGCCAGGTGCAAAGCCTGTGTCACGATCTCCGTATCGGCTAGCGCCTAAGGAAATGGCGGAGCTGAAAGTTCAACTGCAAGAGTTGTTGGAGCAAGGGTATGTGCGCCCGAGTTCTTCGCCTTGGAGCGCACCGGTCCTCTTTGTTATGAAGAAGGACGGAAGCTGCGGATAAGGGAGAGTGATATCCCGAAGACAGCGTTTAGTACGAGATACAGGCATTATGAGTTTACGGTCATGCCATTTGGACTGACTAATGCGCCGTCAGTATTCATGGATTTGATGAACAGGACGTTCAGGGAGTACTTGGACCATTTCGTGATCGTCTTCATCGACGATATTTTGGTGTACTCGCAAAGTGAGGAAGATCACTTCAAGCATCTTCATTTGGTGTTGGAGACGCTAAGGAGAAATCAGTTGTATGCCAAGTTCTCGAAGTGCGAGTTTTGGCTATCCTCAGTGGCGTTCCTCGGGCATATAGTAAGTGGAGAGGGTATTGCTGTGGATCCGGCGAAGATTGTTGCGATACGGGAGTGGCCTGAGCTTACTACGGTAGCAGAAGTCCGGAGCTTTTTGGGGCTTGCCGGCTATTATAGGCGCTTCGTAGAGAACTTCTCGCGGTTAGCGTTACCTCTCACTACTTTGACGAGGAAGGATCATAAGTTCGTTTGGACACCGGAGTGCGCGCGAGCTTTTGAGGAATTGAAGTGTCGGCTGACCACGGCGCCTGTGCTGAGTTCGCCATGTGGAACCGAAGGCTATGAGATATATAGCGATGCTTCAGGCAGCGGTTTGGGTTGCGTGCTACTGCAGCACGGAAGCGTGATAGCTTATGGCTCGAGACAGCTAAAAGTGCACGAGAGGAATTATCCGGTCCATGACTTGGAGTTAGCGGCCGTGATTTTTGCCTTGAAGCTGTGGAGACACTATTTGTACGGTGTGAAGATTGATATCTACACCGATCACAAGAGCCTAAAGTACCTGATAGATCAGAAGGATCTGAATATGCGGCAGCGTAGATGGATGGAGTTCCTGGGGACTATACATTCAAGATCCACTACGTGCCTGGCAAAGGGAATGCGGTTGCGGACGCGTTGAGTCGCCGAGCCCCAGCTCAAGCCAATTGGCTATCGGTGCATGATGAGCGGGTGGTGTGGGAGTTGGAGGCGCTGGAGATTGTTTGTGTGGACAGACAAGCAAGTGCTGAAGCAGTTCTGAATTGGACTGAAGTCCAATATGACCTGGCTGATCGGATTCGGCAGGCTTTGGATATGGATGCTCATATGAAGCAGTTCATGATAGAGGCTCTAGATGGGTCAAATTCCCAATTCGTCGTGGAGGACGGATTGCTTTGGAAAGACGGTCGTTTGTGCGTCCCAAGTGTGGGCAATTTACGGGTGGAGTTGTTGTACGAGGCGCACCATACCAAGTACTCGATTCACCCGGGGAGCACGAAGATGTACCGTGATGTGAAGAAACTATTTTGGTGGCCGGGTTTGAAAAAGGATGTGGCGCTATACGTAGCGAAGTGCCAAACCTGCGCCTTGGTAAAGGCGGAGTGCCAAAAGCCGGGAGGATTTCTTAAGTCCTTGCCTATTCCGGAGTGGAAATTTGACGACATCTCTATGGACTTTGTGCACGGTTTGCCAAGGTCGCAAAAGGGGAACGACGCCATTTGGGTGGTTGTTGATCGATTAACGAAGGTGTCGCATTTTATTCCGCATAGGAAGGACGATCCGGTGGAGAAGCTGGCAAAGCTTTATGTGGATAATATAGTACGGCTTCATGGTGTGCCCCGCAGCATCGTGAGTGACCGAGATGGGCGGTTCACGTCCAATGATTGGAGGCTGGTGCAGCAAATGTTGGGAACTAAGTTGAAGTTCAGCACAGCCTTCCATCCGCAAACGGATGGGCAGACCGAGAGGGTCAATAGAACCATGGAAGACATGCTTCGCATGTGTGTCTTGGATTTCAGAAAGCAATGGGAAGACCACCTTTATTTGGTGGAGTTCGCATACAACAACAGCTACCAAGCAAGTATTCAGATGGCGCCTTTCGAGGCCCTATATGGTAGAAGATGTCGCACGCCGTTGTCTTGGATAGAAACGGGTGAGTCAAAGTTGTATAAGCGATCGGAAGTAGAGGGTGCTACTTCTTTGGTGAGAACCATTCGGGAGAGGTTGCTTATCGCTCAGGACCGGCAAGCAAAGTACTATAATGCCAAGCACAGGAACGTGGAGTTCGCTGTGGGCGATTATGTATACTTAAAGATCAAGCCGTTCAAGGGTGTCTCGCGGGTGCGGCGATTGAAAAAGCTAAGCCCGAGGTACCTTGGACCGTTTGAGGTTCTGGAGCGAGTTTGAGAAGCGGCCTATAGGTTGAAGCTTTCAGTGGAGCTAAGTGGTTTACACGATGTATTCCACATTTCGGTGCTTCGGAAGGCGGTGCAAGAGCCTATGCAAGTGATCGCGGTCGATCAAGTGCCGGTGGAAAGTGGGCTAACGACAAAGGTCAAGCCCGTGCGGATTGAGGACTCGGAGGTCAAGCGGCTACGCAATAAAGAGATCAGGATGGTCAAGGTCCGGTGGGACAATTGCGGTCGTGAGGAGCTCTCTTGGGAACGAGAGCAGACTATGCTTGACGAGTATCCGGAGTTGTTCCGCTCAGGTACAAATTTTGGTTTTGTATGTCTTTCCTTTATGTAATTTCGTGGGCGAAATTCTTTTAAGAGGAGGAGAGTTGTAACGCCCCGAAACTCAAAGGAGCAAAGGGGGACGTTTTGGGCCAGTTTGGGTTCTGCCAGCAGGCACACGGCCTGGGACACGGGCGTGTCCCAGGGCGTGTCAAGCGTGTGTCGACACTTAGCCGCGAATTCGTCGTGTTTTACTCGACGATTCGTCGAGAGTGGGCACACGGCCTGCGACACGGGCGTGTCGCAGGGCGTGTCGACCCGTGTCGACACTTAGCCGTGAAGTCGTCGAGTTATACTCGACGATTCGTCGGGAATGGGCACACGGACTGCGATACGGGCGTGTCGCAGGGCGTGTCGACCCGTGTCGACGATCGTCCCGGGGAGTCGTCGAGATTCACTCGACGATCGTCGAGACAAGGAACACGGCCTAGGATACGGGCGTGTCCAAGGCCGTGTCATCAAGTCGTCGATCTTCCCTCGACGAAATGTCCCGTGTACACGGCCTGGGGTCCAGGCGTGTCAATGTGACACGGGCAAGGACACGGGCGTGGCCTAGAACCCGTGCAGTGCTCGGGTTGAAAATGGGGGAAAAATCATGGTGTACACGGCCGGCTACACGGCCGTGTCAGGTGGAACACGGGCGTGTCAGCTCGAACACGGGCGTGTTCGATACCCGTGTGAGGTTCCAGGTGATTCGATTTTGACGGCGAATGCGGCACACGGCCCTGGACATGGGCGTGTGCCAGGCCGTGTTCGGCCCAGATTGGGCATTTCAGCCCCGAATCAAAGCCGTTCGTTTCCTTAGGTTGATATCCGACGGCTGGGGGATGTTCCTGAAGGGATATACCCGTGAGTTGACTTGGAAAACCTCACTTTTCTTCACTTGTTGTCTTTCTAAATCCTTGGAGAGAGGAGAGCTAAGGCAAGAAGAAGAAGAGCTAGATCCGCCATTGGAGGAGCTTCGGAGCTCCGAATCGCAAGCCGACTCCGGATCCACGGAGGCAACGCTAGTGCGGTCATTTCCATCCGATTACTTTCCGATGGCGCCAAAGAGGAACGCAAGGGTAACGATCCTCATCTTGAGCATGAGTCGCTCTCTTTCTTAGCATAGGAAGCCCGCTCTCGCGAGTTTGCGGAGAGTTGGAGGCGTTTCTTCGGGTAGATATGTAAAGTCCCCGTTGTTTAGAGTCCGTATGCGAGAACGGACGTAGGCATGATGTGTGAAGCCTACCTGGACATGTTAGTCTGGATCGGTGATGTTGCATTGCATAAGGTCGGAGAAGACTACGTGCTATTGGTTATTTTTCGGGTTTTCTACGCGGTAGATTGCAGCAGGGAGCCTTGGGGACTAACCCAAAGATGCACCCGGAAAACTGGGCGGATACGAGATCTTGCTAACTTGGTGGCCTGAGAGCCAACTTGAACATAACGGGGTTATGTGACTTGCGGTAGAATGGGACTCGGCGAAAGTTTGACCCGCGCAAATGGCTTAAATTGTCGTTGCGATGTGAGCACGGGTTAGATGGAACCGTACCCGCTCTATGTCGTTCGGGTTAGAGAGACCTAAGGTTACGTGGCACTCGCCGTTGGCATAGATGGGAGTCTTCGGCGGTCAATGGCTTAAATTGTCGTGACACAAGCCAGGAAGACGAATTGCTCATAGGTTTGGCCGTCTAAGTGGCGGTGGTGAGTCCGGAATGTTAATGGCTTTAATTGACGTGACATCGACCGGTTCATCGAGAATGTGCCCTGAGTGCATGGGACGTGTGGCTATACGAGCCAACGTCTGTGATGAAATGGCTATGGTTATATGCTGGGGGCGGGATCGTTATAATTTGGTCAGCATTGCTGACCGTTGCCTTGTTTTGCCACCGTGCGGTGGTTTGTTGCTTGCAGGTGCAGCTGGACTAAGCGGTCAATAGCGGGATAAAGCCCTCTTTGCGAAGCTGGCCCTCGAAGGCCCAAGTGGAAATGTTTCTGTTTTATTCATGTATGACCGGCCTGCGTGCCGAGGTTTGTAAATCATGTATTATTCAAGTGAAACACTCTGTAAGGCCTTAATGCCGATTTTGGGTATTTTGTATAACATTCCTAATTATGTAATAGTGGACATTCGTGCTCTAATGCTGGGTTCTTGTTTACAACTTATATAAACTGCTTCCGCTAGAATGCTCTGTGTAGGACGTTGAGATTGGTTGGATGGTTTCCATACGTAACCACCCGGTCTGTCTGTGGTATATGGCGTCGGGCCCCGGCCGGACCTACTGCTATATACTATGCGACGGATAGGGGGTGTTACAGTTGATATTGTCAAAGCTCCGCCTGAGTTGTATGAATCTGATCAGGAGTGGAAGCTTTGCTTCATGGTGTAGGCCTTATTTGAAAACTTTTCCTCCAGTAAATATTTCTGAGAGATTGAACTTTTTGTCTCAAATTGTAGATGTGTTGTTGGAAGGAAAGCTTGAAATAGAAGAATGATAAACAGGATGTTTCTGTCTCTGTCTCTTTCTGTTACAGAAAACTTCTGAGCCTCAGTGTCTTGATCAAGAGAAGAATTCAAATATTTGAATTCATTAATCCTGAAATGCCTGGAGAATTCCCAAGAAGACAACTTCCTTCAAAATTAGTTAGAATGGAAATAAGAACTCCGTGATAAAATCCATATTTAATGTTGCCTCTAAACTACTATATTCATAAGAATATTGAACATTAAATATCAGAGTTATAACTACCTGCAATTAAGCCATTAAATATTCTGCCTTCACAATATCCTTAAATTGAGCCTGGAAATATTCTGTTAACTTCCTAAGACACTATTTAGAAGTCGTCGAATAGCACCTGCATTTCATCGACCTGAGCTTGGAGTTCGTCGAACTGACGATGGCTTTCTTCGAGCTGAGTTTCTGAGAAAAGATCAAAGTTCGTCCACCGGAGCACAGTTTTCGTTGAGCTGACTTCTGATATGAGATCATAGTTCGTCAATCTCAGCTAGACTTTCGTCGAGCTCTACTCAGAGATGAAATTCTGAGTTCGTCGATCTGAGATCAATGATCATCGAGTTGAGTTCAGCTATCGTCGAACCCCTTTTTTGCATTCTTTAAACTACATTGTATCTAAAGTCTTCTGTCTCTGAAGTCTTATGAAGGTAGGTTCCAACTACCTAACCTTTTGTGACTGACCTTGACCCTGGAACTAACTTATGACCCTAGACTATACATGTTGGGTCATCTAAACAATCCTAATAGTGAAACTTTCCCAATTCACAAGTAGGGTTCCAACAGACCGACTTGTCTATTTGCCAACTTTTTATGTAGCCTGAATGCATCCGTTTAGGGATTAGATTCACCAAGACTAAATCATCAACATTAAAGTGAGACGCCGTCCTATGTACATTAGCATGAGATTGATAAGACTCATATTGGGTGGTTAACATTTCATGAATGTGGTTATACAAATTATGAACATGACGAGCGAACTCTTGTGAAAAATTACTTGATTTATATGATGGAGTAATAGAAGTAAATCAAGTGGCATCGGTGCCTTATAGTCGTGCATAATTTAATTGGGGGATAAGCCTGTGGATCTATTTTTAGAGTTATTGTACGCAAGATGAGCGTGGAGAAGGATCAAGTCCCATCAACCCATGTGGTCACCCACCAGAAAATAAAGTAAACTACCCAAACTTCTATTTACTACTTTCGTTTGCTCATCCGTTTGTGGATGGTATGCTGAAGAAAACAAGAGTTTGGTACCCATAAGCTTCTAAAGGGTCTTCAAAAAATAAATAGTATATTTCACATCCTAATCAGTTACTACTGTCTTGGGAACGCCCCGATGCGCAATGACTTAAAATATAATTTCGCAATATGCTACGCATCGGCGGTCTTATTACAAGCGATAAAATTAGACATTTTCGAAAACCGATCTACTACAACCAGGATGGAATCATGTCGTCTAAAAATGATTGGTAGACCCAAAATGCAATCCATACTAACGTCCACCCAAGGAATGGAGGGAATCATAAGAGGAGTGTAAAGACCGGCATTCATCTTATTACCCCTGGCTAATTATCACACATGACAGCTCTTCACAATTTTATTTACCGTTGATTTGAGACTGGGCCAATGAAACTTGCCAGAAAGTGCAGCTAGATCTGATATACTCTAGAGGGGGGGGGGGGGTGAATAGAGTATATGGTGCTTGAAAACTTTTTACAACAGTTGTTGTAATCTGAGTGAACAGGGAAGCAACTATTAAATCTAATCACAAAATAACCTACAACAAAAATTAATCACAGATCTAAACTAATCACAGATCAATCACAGCCAGAAATAAAAATAAAGACAAGCAAGCCAGAAGACACAAGGAACTATAGTGGTTCCCCTAAACTTGGGTACATCCACTCTTCTACCACCCTAGGTAGGAATCCACTGCAGGATGAGTTGATCAAGTGTCCTGGGCACCAATGAGCTTTTGATAAGGTGCTCAAAAACCAAATCAGATTTTTTGATCAGGTGTCTTGCCACCAATGAGATTTTGACAAGGTGCTCAAAAACCAAGCTCAAACTTTTGAAGGGAGTTTGAAAAACCCTTTACAGAGATGGGGATGAGAGAGTTATGGAAGTCTTCTCTTTCTCAAAGCAGCTGAGAAGACTATGAGGATTTGATGTTGTCAAAGCTCCCCCTGAGTCCTTGAGATGTTCAGGACATGAAGCTTTGCGTTAGGGTGATAGGCCTTCAGAAGTTGATCTCCAGCAAATGATAATTTCAGCAATAGCTGAAATGTTAGGTGTCTGGAGTCTTTGAGAGATGTTGTCCTTGAACACTTGAATCAAAGGTGATCTGAAGATTTGATCTCCTTGGATGTGTGTTCTTGTATGAATTCTTTGAGACAGAGATTGTTTTTGTTCTTGTTCTTCTTTTCTGTGTTATCTCTCTCTGATCTGTGTGTACTGATTATGATCTCAGAGATCCAAAAATCTTGAGTTTTATTCTCTAGTTCTCAATAGAAAATCATCTGTCAAGAATAGTCGTTGGCCTGACATTAATTGCATCCTTAATTGCAAATATCTTCTGGGGGAAATTCCAAAGAAACATTCCTTGAAAATACCTTGAAACTTGGTCCAAAATAAATGAAAACTGCTAGAAAATCTTCTGAATTAATTTCTGAATAACTCCTTAACTGTTCTGAATTTGAATCTTGAAAATCCTTGAAGTCTTTAGAAAAACGTCGAACTAAGCTCTGCTATCGTCGAACTGAGCTCAACGATTTGGACTTATACAGCAACAGAGATCGTCGATCTGAGCTCAAAGATCGAGAATCAATACTGAGTCAAGATCGTCGAACTGAGCTCGAAGATCGTCGAATGGAGTTCGACGATTTGTTGAAATTGAGCTCAGCGATCGTCGAATAGAGTTCGACGATCTGTCGAAGATGAGCTAGACGATCGTCGATTGGAGTTCGATGATTCGTCGTACTGAGCTCGACGATATGACTTAGTCTTCAAACTGAAAATCCTTGGTCTTGAGGGCAGCTTCTAAACCTAGACTTATAACCCTTAGACTCAATTCTAATTGACCTTTAGAGCTATATAGGAGGTCAAAAATAGGTTTCCTAGAGACATAGTGATCCTGACCCAAATTAGTAATAGGGTGTTCCAACAATCTCCCCCTATTTGGGTTTGGATTACTATTTACAGAACTTGGAAAAATTAAATAACAACATTGTACAACCCCGTGTCCGGCGAGCAAGGTCACAGGGGAGCTCGGCAGCAGCAGGCGAGCTCAGCATCAACAGGGGCGAGCCCGAGCTCGGCATCCGCCAGCCAGAGATCATCGATCGGCGACCCCGAGCTCGGCATTCGCCGAGCGGGCTGCAACTCGCACCCTCGCAGTGGAGTTCGGCAGCAGCGTGCGAGCAGAGCACGCCGAGGTGGCCAGAGCTCCCAGCTCGCCTGGGGGTCAGAGGTACTTTTTACTGTTTTACCCCTGCTGGTCTGCCCATAGCCCTTCAAAACAGCGGAGTTTGGCTGTTGGCAGGCCCAGCCAAGGGTTTCCTGGTAATTTCAGGTCAGTTATTTTGGTTATTGGCAGTCCGGATTTCAAAAACTATAAATAGGACCCAAGGGGTACCCCAGAAGGCAGGTTTTTCCCGGTGCTCCTCTCCCCAAAATTCTCTTAAGTGCTTTCTGAGGGTACCTCAGCTCGGCTTCAGGCTAAGGAGGGGAAGCGCTCTGAGATCTTCCGGGTTTGTGGTGGGACCTCACCGCCGAGCCCTTGGGTCTATTTCTCCGTGTCTTGTTGTTTCCCTTGCAGGAGCGAAGTAGGCGCGAGACCACCCCTTTCCCCAAGGGCGAGTTCCACAGGAAGCCGTGTTCCGGTTTCAACATTTTGGTGCGGTGAGCGTAGAGCGTGGTCAGCGCAGAAAAGTTTCCGCGAGCTCGATGACGGGACAAGGATCTGACAGGCCGAGCTCGCCGCCCCCCCCCCCCGCCTCTCGCAACGGTGGGAATGTTCGAAGACTTCAGAAACGAGGTGCTAAATCTGGTCAAGTTCGCACTCAGCACGCGGGCCGAGTGCTCGATGCCGGCCAACCAGATCGCGGCCGCCCCCTCATTGGGCGAGGACGCTCCTGGCAGGCGAGCTGGGAAGGAAGTGGCCGAGGAAGGCCGAGGGTGCGAGCTCCCCGGGCGCGAGCTCTTCCCCGGCTCGGCAGGCCGAGGTCGCTTCGGCGAGCTGGGCTCGCGAGACTCGCCAGCTCGCCCAGTGGGAGGAGGGAGTCCTTTCAGCGAGCTGGTCTCTTCAGCTCCAGTTCCAGATGGGTTCAGGGAGCCCGAGATGTCCTATTACACTGGGAAGGGAGACCTGGTACAGCACGTCCAATGGTTCGAGGACGTGGTCTCCATCCGTCAGATGTCGGACGGATTCAAGTGCCGGCTCTTCGCCATCACCCTCCGGGAGAAAGCGAGAGAATGGTTCCACCAGCTACCGGCCAGCTCCATCTATTGCTTCGAGGACTTGCGCCGAGGATTCATGCTGAGATTCACCACTTCGAAGAAGAGGAAGAAGGAGTCCGAGTCCCTGTTTCACATCAAGCAGGGGGTAAACGAGACGTTGGGAAGCTATGTGGACCGATTCCAGGAGGAAGTTACTCAAGTTCAGGAGATGCCAGGCCATAGTCTGATGATGGCCTTCACCCTAGGCCTGCAGCAGGGCTTCTTCCGGATGGAGCTGAAGAGAGTTCCCCCCTTCTCCTATGAGGAGTTGATGGAAAGGGGGGCGAGAGAGGTTGACGGGGAGGCGTCAAACCCGGAGATTGCCAGAAAGTTGGCCAGGTGGGTCACAGAGGAGGAGAGGGAGTCGAAGGGAGGAAGAGGTCAGGAGGAGAGAAGAGGGGAGCCCAGGCAGAGGGAGCAGAGGCAGCTCCAAGGGCAGCAGCAGCCGGGGTGGGGGCGTCAGGAGCCCGACCGTCGGCTAGGCTGGAGGCCAGAGTGGCAGGGGCAGGGGCCGCAGAGGGGGAACTTTGGAAGGGGTCATTTTCAGGGGAGGCAAGACCAATTCCACCCCCAGGGCTAGAGGCAGGGTCAGAGGCCCCGCTCCCTGATCAAGAGGAGGCCATGGCCATAGCCTTGGGAGCCAGGAGAGGAGCGTGGAGGAGAAGAAGGAGGGAGGTTAGGGTGGAGCTACCCTATTGCGACTTCCATCAGGAAGAGGGGCACGCAACAGCCACGTGCCCGGAATTCTTGGATATGAGAGTGAACAGGGAGCGGCAGCAGCAGCAGCAGGAGGCGCGACAGGAAGTGAGGATCGAGGAGGTCCTACCTCGGGCGGAGGAAGATCGGTGTGAAGACCGGGTGGATGTGGGGACCCGAGGAGGGATCGGGATGATCCACGGAGGAGCAGGGATCGAGGCCTCCCGCAAGGCTAGTCTCCACACCATGTATCGACGAAGCGTCGCCTCTACATCCCAAACCCCGCCACCAGAGGAGAGGATCACCTTCTCTATGAGTGATCTACCAGACCACGAGGATCCGTTCTGTGATGCGCTGGTCATCAAGACGGCCATCGAGAACTTCACCATCTCACGGATCCTCGTGGACAACGGGAGTTCCGTCAACGTCGTCTTCAAAAAGGCATTTGACGCAATGAAGGTGGAGGCGAGAAGGGTGCTGGCCTCGGATGGCCCCTGTTCGGGTTTTCAGGAGAAAGGAAGGAGGTAGAAGGAGGAGTCGGACTCCATGTCACCTTGGGGGGGCAGTCCCGAAAGTGCAAGTTCGTCATTGTGGACGCCCCCAGCAGCTACAGCGCCATCTTTGGAAGGCCCCTGATCAGCGCCTTCCGCTGCGTCCCCTCATCTTTTCATCAATGCTTGAAGTTCAACACCGAGGGGGTCCAAGTCAGGGTTAGGGGAGACCCAAAGGTGGCGCGGGAGTGTTATGTCACTGCGGTGAACACCATCTCTTGGCAGGAGGGAGCCGAGGAGATGGGGCGAAGGATGGAGGAGGTCGAAGAGGAGGCAGAGAGGGAAGAGCCGGGAGAGAAGGGCTGCGCAGAGGAGGCGGCAGGAGGGAGTCTGGAGGAGGTGACCGAGGTGAGGGTCGAGGAGGAGGCAACGGAGGTAGAGGTCCCCGTTCCGGAGGAAAGGGACGCCGAAAGCTGGGCAGAGCAATCCAGGCTGGAGGCAGCTGAGGAGGTGGTGGAGCTGGAGGTATTCACCCGGGGAGGGAGAATGGAGAAGGTTCGCGTCAGCGGGGGGCTGACCCCGGAAGACCAGGGCAGGATGCTGGAGTGCATCCAGAAGAACGTGGACATCTTCGCCTGGAACGCCGCGGAGATGCCGGGGGTTGACGCGGATGTGGCCTGCCACCGCCTCAACTTGGACCCGGGGACACGCCCCGTTCAGCAGAAAAAGAGATCCACGGCGGACAAGCTGGCGGAGCCCATCAGGGAGGAGGTGGCGAAGCTTCTCAAAGCTGGCTTCGTGTCCGAAATTCAGTACCCCGGCTGGGTCTCAAACGTTGTGATGGTCAAAAAAGGAGACGGCCGCTGGCGGTTGTGTATCGATTTTTCCCTTCTTAATAAAGCTTGTCCTAAGGACTGTTACCCTTTGCCTCGGATCGACGCGCTGGTTGATTCCGCCGTCGGCTTTTCTGTAATGAGTTTTTTAGATGCCTTTTCAGGTTACCATCAGATCAGGATGCACCCCCCCGGACATCAAGGATGTCTCATTCATCACAGGGGACGGCTGCTACTGCTACAAGATGATGCCGTTCGGGCTGAAGAACGCTGGGGCCACCTATCAAAAAATGATGGATAGGGTCTTCAAGGAACAGAGGGGGAGGAACTTGGAGGTATATGTAGATGACCTCATGATCAAGAGCCGGGATGTGGACTCCCACCTCCGGGACCTGGAGGAGACCTTCGCCACCCTGCGCAAGTACAAAATGCGGCTGAATCCCCTTAAGTGTGTTTTCGGGGCTAGTCGGGGGAAGTTCTTAGGACATCTCCTCACCCCCGCGGGGGTCGAGCCGAATCCGGACAAGGTCAAGGCCATCTTGGAGCTGGGATCCCCGCGGAATGCAAAGGAGGTCCAACGGTTGATAGGGAAGCTAGCAGGGCTAAGTCGCTTCCTTTCTCGTGCAGGGGAGAAGTGCTCCCCCTTCTTCAAGACGCTAAGGGGGGGTCAGAGGTTTGAATGGAGCAGGGATTGTGAAGAGGCCTTCCAGGCCCTCAAGGTGCAGTTAACACAGGCTCCGCTGCTCCAAGGGCCGAAGGAGGGGGAGGACCTGTTCTTGTATCTGGGGGTCGGGGCGGAGGCCTTGAGCTCGGTCCTGGTTCGAGAAGAGGGGAAGAGACAGCTCCCAGTCTATTATGTGAGCCGGGTCTTGAGGAAGGCCGAGCTCCGGTATCCGATCTTGGAGAAGCTTGCGTTCGCCCTAATCATCTCGGCTCGGAGGCTACGACCCTACTTCCAGGCACACTCAATCCGAGTGGTGACCGACCATCCCCTCCGCAACATCTTTGAGGGGGTGGAGCATTCAGGCAGATTGGCTAAGTGGTCGGTGGAGATGAGCGAGTTCGACGTCTCCTTCGTTCCGCGGCTCTCGATCAAAGCCCAGGCGATGGCCGACTTTCTTGCTGACTATGTGGTTGAAGTGGCGGAAGAAGAACTCACTCGCCCGGCTCCTTGGAAGGTGAGAGTGGATGGAGCATCGGGAAGGCATTCTTTAGGAGTAGGAGTGATCCTAGAAAGCCCTCAAGGGACCCGGATCGAGCAGACGGTGGTGGTGCACTTTCCCATTACCAACAACCAGGCCGAGTACGAGGCCGTGATAGCGGGGCTTCGCCTGGCCAGGGAGCTTGGAGTGTCAGATGTGGAGGTCCTCACAGACTCCATGGTAGTAGCCTCCCAAATCAACGGGGAGTTCGAGGCAAGGGAGCCCACCCTACGTTCATACTTGGCCAAAGTAAAGGGGATCATTGGAACTTTCCAAACTTTCGCCAATCCGACATGTGCCCAGGGAAGAGAATGAACAGGCCGATCAGTTGGCTAAGCATGGTCCCCAGGTGGGGGGCACCATCACCGACCTGTTTCGCCCCTCCATCGAAGAAGGGGAGCTCATGGAGATCGATCAGCAAGCTTCATGGATGGATCCAGTGGTGGTTTTTCTCTCTACAGGGAAGTCTCCGGAGGGGGTAGACAAGAAGAAGCTGAGGCACAAGTCAGCATACTACCTCCTCCAGGACGGGCAGCTGTACAGAAAGACCCTCTCAGGGATGCTGGCCCGCTGCATAACCAAGGGTGAAGCGCGAAGGATCTTGGAGGAGGTCCACTCCGGGGAATGTGGGAGTCACTCCGGGAGTCGGACCCTAGAAGGGAGGATAGTCAGGCAAGGTTATTTCTGGCCCACCCTGGGCCGGGACGCTGCAGAATTCGCAAGGAGATGTCACAAGTGCCAACTGTTTGCCCCTCTCTAGCTGCAGCCGGCCCAACGGCTCCGTAGTATCACGGCCCCATGGCCCTTCGCAATCTGGGGAATGGATCTGGTTGGGCCGTTTCCCCAAGCCAGCGGCCAGAGAAGGTTCCTCCTAGTGATGATTGACTACTTCTCAAAGTGGATGGAGGTGAAAGCATTGGCCAAGGTGACCTCCCAGGTGATCAGGAATTTTGTATGGGGGGAGATCATCTATCGCCACGGGCTGCCCCAGGCCATCATCACAGACAATGGGCCCCAGTTCGCCAGTGCCGAGTTCACCAGCTTTTGCGAACAGCTTGGGATCGATCTCAGGTTCGCCTCGGTCCATCACCCCAGGAGTAACGGGCAAGTGGAGGCCGCAAACAAGATCATCGTCAACCTCCTCAAGAAAAAGGTGGAGAACCTGAAAGGGAGCTGGGTGGAGCAGCTTCCCGCGGTCCTTTGGGCCCTGAGGACCACCCCCAACACAGCTACAGGAGAGACCCCCTTCAAACTCTCCCACGGGTGCGAGGCAGTGCTCCCCATTGAATTCGAAGTCCAAACGCCGCGAGTCGTGGCAGCGAAGGAAGACCGTGAGGAATGGCAGGCAGAGAATGAGGAGGAACTGAGGCTCACCCTTGACATGGTAGAAGAAGTAAGAGACCTTTCCGCCATCCGACAGGAGGAGGTAAAAAGGAGAATGGCCAAGTACTTTGACAAGCATGTCAGGGTCAAGCAGTTCGTGGAGGGGGACTTAGTGCTGAAGAAAGTAGATGCAGCGGGGAGGTCAGCATCCGTGGGAAAGCTCAATCCCAGCTGGGAGGGACCGTTCATTGTAAAGGTAGCCTTGGGGTCGGGGGGCTATCGACTCCAGAATGTAGAAGGCGAGACCCTGAGCCTCACCTGGAGTGGTGACGACCTCAAACACTTTTTTCCCTGAAACATGTAAGCAACACTTTGATTATAATAAATTCCTTCAAGCTCTCTGATATCGTTGTAATTGGCCTGCATGGTGGAATGTGATGTATTATGGACCCCGAGCAGATCCCGCTGTCAGGCTCTCACCTAGCTGACAGGGCTGGAAGTCACTCGGTGTCATCCTTGGCCTCGAGCAGATCCCGCTGTCAGGCTCTCACCTAGCTGACAGGGCTGGAAGTCACTCGATGGTAGTAGTAATGGACCCCGAGCAGATCCCGCTGTCAGGCTCTCACCTAGCTGGCAGGGCTGGAAGTCACTCGGTGTCATCCTTGGCCTCGAGCAGATCCCGCTGTCAGGCTCTCACCTAGCCGACAGGGCTGGAAGTCACTCGATGGTAGTAGTAATGGACCCCGAGCAGATCCCGCTGTCAGGCTCTCACCTAGCTGACAGGGCTGGAAGTCACTCGGTGTCATCCTTGGCCTCGAGCAGATCCCGCTGTCAGGCTCTCACCTAGCTGACAGGGCTGGAAGTCACTCGATGGTAGTAGTAATGGACCCCGAGCAGATCCCGCTGTCAGGCTCTCACCTAGCTGGCAGGGCTGGAAGTCACTCGGTGTCATCCTTGGCCTCGAGCAGATCCCGCTGTCAGGCTCTCACCTAGCTGACAGGGCTGGAAGTCACTCGATGGTAGTAGTAATGGACCCCGAGCAGATCCCGCTGTCAGGCTCTCACCTAGCTGACAGGGCTGGAAGTCACTCGGTGTCATCCTCGGCCTCGAGCAGATCCCGCTGTCAGGCTCCCCTAGCTGGCAGAGCCGGAGGTCACTCGATGGTGCCGGCCCTGAAGTCGTTGGGAGCAGGCCAAGGTCTATGGCAGGGAGCAAGGGGGAAGGGTCCTGTCAGGGCGAGCTCGGGCTCGGCAAACTCAGCTCGGCGTAATCCAGAAGGCAAGCCGGACTGGAGGGCTCGGCATAGGCGAGTTCGGGCTCATCATTTCGGGCTCGGCATGGGAAAGCAGGCCGCGAGCCCGGGCCTCGCCAAAGACAAGCCAGACCGGGGCGCCTCGCACCCCAGGCCCATCACACTTCGAAAAATTTCTTCGATGGGCACAACCTGGGTGGCTCGCGTGCGAGTAAAGGTAGGCGGATAGAAGGTAGAAGGCCGCGCGCGAGTAGTAAGGGCGTGATAAGGGCGGAGAGTAACTCGCCGCAAAATCATTTGGGGCTCGGCAAACACTCCAAACACGCTTCGCTCGTGTGCGCGCTCTCATGATCACTCTACTCGCGGAACCGATCTCTGCGAGGTCGCGGGAGGAAGCACTCACATGCATTTATAACAACGGGCATAGAAAAGAACACCGATATGATCAAAACACTTTCATTTATTATTCACAAAAGTACAGGGAGCTCGCCACAGCGAGTAGTCAAAAAAGAAAAAAGGAAAAATACAAGGCTGTCAGCTGGCCTCGCCCCCTCCGCCGGACTGGTCCTCGCCGTCGCCCGAGTGATCCTGGAGGCTCTTCCCGAACATTGCGTCCAGACTATCTTCCTTCTCACTGGGCGGCGTCGCCGGAAACAGACTCGGCATCAGGTCACGAGCGGAGATCTCCCGGCATCCTTCCACCAGCACCCCGGAGTCCTTCATCATCGCGAGGGTGCACTCGGCGGTCTGAATGGAGTTGATCCGCAGTCTCTCGACGAGGTCCACCTCGCCGAAGATGCGCGGGCTCTTGTAGGGGAGTGTGGGATCGATGTCGTGCCCCGGGAAGAAGATCTCCGCCTGGCGACGCACCTCGCCGAGAAGGTGCTGGTTCTCCCCCTTCAGCTTCGCGTTTGCGCTCTCCAACTCGCCAAGGAGTGCGCGCAGTCGGATGATCTCCTCCCCTCGCTCGATGTCGCGAGCCTGGAGCTCCCCAGCAGCGTCGGCATCCGCGGCCAGCTGCGCGTGCAGGCGGCCGTTCTCCTCCCCCAGCTCAGTGTTGCGAGCCTGGAGCTTGCCCGCCGCCTTGGCATCCTGGAAAAAAGCTCACTTAGCAGCAGCACAAAGCTTTCCAAGTAAAAGAGAGTGGTGCGTGACGCTTACCAGCCCGCCAGCGGTCTGGGCGAGAAGACTATCCACGATGCCGAGCCGCCTCGCCTGATCGGCAACCTGCTCCTTGGCGAGGTCGCGGGCTTGCTCGGCCTTTTCGAGCTGGTGACTGAGGGCGAAGCTGCGGCGCGCCAGCATGTGGTGCAGCTCCAAAGTCCGCAGGTGGGACTGCAGCCCCTCATGGCCGAGCTGCCGGAGGGTCGCCCTCTTGTAGGCCTCGGCATCCTTCCGACCATAAAGGCCGAAGCCGAGGGCGTAGGCGTGACCGGTGGCGGGCTCGCGGTCGTGCCAGGACGGGTGCAGAGTGGAGACGGAGACTCGATGAGCGAGCTCGTCCCACTGTAGCATGGGCTCGCCCGCGGAATCCTTCCAGCGCGCGCCGAAGTTGAAGAGGGGGTGCTGCTTCGGCGGCGCGCGCTCGCGGGCAGCCCTCTTCGCCGAGGGAGGAGGGGAGATCGCAGCCGAGGAAGATGGGGCCTTGCCACCCTTTCGGCCCTTGCTGGTCGTCTCCTTCAGCGGGCTCCCCGGGGACGCGTCGGGAGGAGTCTCCGACGAGCTGATGTACTTGGGACTGGACTGATGTTGTTGTTGCCCCCGCGAAGCTAGCAGGGCTCTCCGCATCTTTTTCATCTGACGGGGGCCGGATGGCGGGTTTGGCCCCGCGTCCTCAGAACGCCTCTTGCCGGAAGAGGGCTGCGAGAGGGCCGCCTCGTCTCGGCAGGCCGCTGCCGCCGCCCTCTCGCGAGCAAGAGGGTCAGTATCAAGCCCCGGGTCCGTAAAAGGCGGGTTCGCGGGGATTATTCACTCCCCTGCAGAAAAATACTTGAAACGGTTAGAAAATTCAGATATGATAATGTGCCGAGCTCGCGAGTAGGCGAGCTCGGCAAAATAAGGAGAACATACCTTCGCCAGACAGAACCGGGGGGAGCGCGTCGAGGCCCCTCCGCAGGAAGGAGACCTCGAAATCTTTGTGGAGGAAGAATTTGTGGAGCTCGGCGTCGTTGCCGGACACGGCCGGCGGGCGGTACACCTCCTCGCCTTTCTGTTGTGGCGAGTAGGGGATGTTGCCGAGATCGCCCTTGATGAAGGCGATCTTGGTCATCCAGGTGTGGTGCTTGTTCGCGATCTCGCAAACTTTGATAAAGGAGCCGCCGAAGTACGCGACCCCGTCCGTCGTCGCCTTATAGGAAAAGAGTTTCCTGAACACTGTCAGGTTGAACTCGATCCTCTCCCGCCGGAGGTAGCTCGCGAACGCCACCATCATGGCGATGGCGTTTGAGTTAAGCTGCGTGGGGACGGCCCCGTAGTATTTCAGGATCTGCCGTATCTCCGGCCACAAGGGAAGCCACAGCCCCACCTCGAAGTGCGAGATGGGGAAGGCGAGCTCGTCCTTATAGAACGTGTTGATGGCCTCGCCCGGTCCCGGCCTGCGCGCCTCAAAGCCCGGCGGCACATACAGGGCTATGAATTCTGCGAGCTCCTCCTCGCTGGTGTGGCCGTCGAAGAAGCAGTAATCCACGAAATGCTGCGCGCATTTGGAGCGGCCATCAGCATCCGGGTTAGTCTTGCCCATGATCGCAGGAAAGAAGCAAAGCGCAGCGCGAGCAGAAGGAAAAAGCAGGGAAGGGAAGCAAAGCAATAAAGACAGTACGAGGGTAGGTGAGGGGGGGGGGGGCTATTTATAGGAAAAGGGATCTGAGGCAGGCTGTCACATCGGCGCATCTCGCCACCCCAGCTCGCCACCCCAGCTCACCACCCCAGCTCGCCGACTTCCAGCGCATCCCAACTGAGGCTAAGTCACAACATTACGGCTTTTTATTTAAATAATAATTAAAAATGTTCTAAAAATTATTCATCCCAGCAGGGGAAAGTTCGAAACAGAAAACGAGGCGCGCGAGCAGGGAGGGCACCAGGATGCGAGCGCCGGTCGGCTCGGCAGAGGAGCCCGCAAATTTATCTACCCCGGCCTCGCGATCCCCGCCCCCCAAGCTGCCGCGCGTGAAGTAACTCGCGAATCCTTCCGGAATTCCTTTGTGCAACCAAGAGACCGTCATCTATCTCATCCAGGAGTCGGGAGGGAGACATTAACTCGCGAGCTCGGCCGAGGCGCACCTCCTCAGCAAGACGCGCGTAGTCGCGCTGCAGCGTCTCGTTGACCCCCTGCACCTCGCACAGTCCACACACCAGCTTCTTGAGGAGCTTGACCTCCCTCCTCATCAGCTCGCCTTGATCCACCTCCGGACCCAGGTAAGAGTCTAGCGAGCTCGGAGACGGGAGGGGAGAGTGGTGGGCTGCCAGCGAAGACTCCTCGGCAGCCGATTGACTGGGAAGAGCTGTAAAGGCAAATGTCAGCAGAGCAAAAGCTTGCGAAAAACAGGGGTGAGTGAGGCTGACCTGAAGAGCTCGGCGGCTCAAGGGAGATGCGAGGAGGGACAAACCTCAGGTCCTTCCCGCGACCTGGTCCGCGAACCCCCGGTGAGATGAGCTCGAAAGCCGGGGTGGGAATGGACGCCCGACCTCTCCCGGCGGCCTCGTCAGTTTGCTGAGGAGGGGAGCCCGGTAACGAGGTCGGCCTCTGCGAGGTCACAGGCAGGATCCCGAAGAGGAGCGGCGGATCCCGGGGATGGCTATCCGGTGCCGAGAATCGCGAAGTGGTGAGCGCGGCCTCGCCCTGCGGTGTGGAGACCCGCGGGGTGGTGCCCTCGCCATCTGGTTGGCCGTCCTGGTCATCGCCAACTACCACGACCTCCCTGTCATCCACTGGAGTAGTTCGAGTAGAGGAGCCGGTCTCGCGAGCCAGGGTGGCCCTCAGGTCGTGGAAGATGGGCTCGGCCGCCTCGGGGAACGACTTTGTCCTCTTGGAACTTGGCTCGGCAGAATCAACCTGGGGAACTTTCGCGGGGACCGCCGTCAGCGCGGCAATGCGAGCCGCGGAAGCCTGGCGAGCTCGGTCTATGCGCTCTTGAATCTCCTGGGGAAGGGGCATCTTGGCAAAGCAGCGGGGGAAATGGCAAGAGCCAGGAGGCATAGCAGGTGCATATATATAGCCACAGGTGGCCCCCACCAGAAGATTCCCTCCAACTCGCCAGCCAGAGCTCGCCGCACACTTCGGGTTGGATGATTCTTTCCGAGCTAGTGCCAAGCTCGAAAAGAGCGGGGATTGTGTACAACCCCATGTCCGGCGAGCAAGGTCACAGGGGAGCTCGGTAGCAGCAGGCGAGCTCGACATCAACGGGGGCGAGCCCGAGCTCGGCATCCGCCAGCCAGAGATCGTCGATCGGCGACACCGAGCTCGGCATTCGCCGAGCGGGCTGCAACTCGCACCCTCGCAGTGGAGTTCGGCAGCAGCGTGCGAGCAGAGCACGCCGAGGTGGCCAGAGCTCCCAGCTCGCCTGGGGGTCAGAGGTACTTTTTACTATTTTACCCCTGCTGGTCTGCCCATAGCCCTTCAAAACAGCGGAGTTTGGCTGTTGGCAGGCCCAGCCAAGGGTTTCCTGGTAATTTCAGGTCAGTTATTTTGGTTATTGGCAGTCCGGATTTCAAAAACTATAAATAGGACCCAAGGGGTACCCCAGAAGGCAAGTTTTTCCCGGTGCTCCTCTCCCCAAAATTCTCTTAAGTGCTTTCTGAGGGTACCTCAGCTCGGCTTCAGGCTAAGGAGGGGAAGCGCTCTGAGATCTTCCGGGTTTGTGGTGGGACCTCCCCGCCGAGCCCTTGGGTCTATTTCTCCTTGTCTTGTTGTTTCCATTGCAGGAGCGAAGTAGGCGCGAGACCACCCCTTTCCCCAAGGGCGAGTTCCACAGGAAGCCGGGTTCCGGTTTCAACAAACATACAAAGCAACAATACAGAAATGCAATAAGCAGGACATTGCAGAACCACAGATATATATTATCCCAGACAATAATCAGAAATCAGAATGATTGTCACCTTACATGATTATTTCTTCTCCTTGCTCTTTATAAGTTTGATTTCACTATTAGGATTGAGAGCTTCCTTTTTGGATCTTGTGTCATCTGTTGTGCCTAAAGAGGTTTGCTGTTTGGGCCTTGGAACTACAGCTTTAGGATGCAGCTCCATATATCTATCAGAATTAAAGAATTTGCTTGAAGCATATCTTTCCAGTTCTTTCTTTCTCTGTTCAGACAATGTAGTGATGTTGGAAGAATCTCTGTCTTGCTCTCTGGCTTTCTTAATTTGGTCCAGTGCAGCAAGCTCTTTTATCCTGGCAGTCCAAGCAGTTGGGTTATTTTCAGGATCCTCAAAGGGCACTGGTGGCTCATATCTATTGGATGGATTATCCTGAGGAGGTCTGGATGAAACTATTTCCTTCAGCTTATAAGGAAAAGGACCTGAGGTTGTGTCTGATGAGGTTTGTCCTTCCCTGGAGTAAGGATGTTGCCTTGAATAACCTTTTGAATAAACCTGGAATTCCCTTTGATTTCCTCTATAGTTTCCTCTTCTAGATTGAGAACCCCTGGACTGGCTTCCCCTATGATAAGATCTTGCATGAGGATGATAGGGGGTTTGGCTTTTAGCATGAGGTTGGGCAGCTGAGCTTCCACCTGCACCTACATCAGGAGGAGGTGGTGGAGGAGGATGAGGATGATGAAATTGGGAAGATCCTTTCTCATACTTCCTCTTCTTCTTCATAGCTTTAAGTTGGTTCTTGGAGTATTGCATCCAATGCTCAGTTATAGGGCAGTCATGAAGAATGTAATATGGAATATCATTATTGTCCTTTACTTTGGCTGGAGGTACTCTTTTCATGGCTTTGCTCCTTGCCTTTCTCTTCCTGGCAATAGTGGCAGAGGAGTCATCAGAATCAGTCCTGAATTCATCACTTTCAGAACTTTGCTCATCATATAGAGCATCAATCTTTTTCATCAATTCTTTCTGAAGCTGGGTTGAAGCAGATGAAGCAGCAGTGGTGACAGCAGTAGATACAACACTTGTAACAACATAAGTTGTAGCAGTAGTAACAATCAAAGAGCTTTCTGGAGCAATCCTTGCAGAAGATATAGCAGCAGTACTAACAGCAGCAGTTGGAGCAGCAATAGATTCAGATAACACATTTTCAGATACAACAATAGCAGCAACATCAGTTTCAGATATACAAGGTTCAGTAGCATCAATATCATCAGCAATAGCAGCATGCTCAAATACATATGCCTCTGTCATCTGCATATCCTTAGAGATTAACTCATCAGCAGTATGCACAATAACAGCAGCAGCAACAGAAACATCAACAATATCAGCAGCAGGAGGGGCAGCAGCATCAGCATCAGTAAAAACTGTATTTATGAATGAATGAATAATGTTAATGTCATAGCTAGAGAAGGGCACAATGGCCTTGGACAAATCCTCTGATGGCTGGACAGCAACTCTCTCTGGAAGACAACTGAAGTAGGCTGGATCAAACACTGAAAGTAAGGACCTGATGTCCACTGGGAAGACTGCAACTGGAGGTGGAACTGGAGCTTGAGGAACAACAACAGCAACATCAACAGAAGAAACAGCAGGCAAGCTCACTTCATAGGGCATCTCCCCCTGCCTGGATTTAGATATGGATGGATCAAGGCACACTGAAGAAGGGATTGCCTGAGGAAAGAAGGAGGATAGCCTGGCAGAAAGAGCTACCACTGACTGAAGTAATGGAGCCAAGGAGGTCTCCAATAGAAGAGATAGCCTGGGGGCTAGCAATTCATACAGCTGGTCAGCTAGGGCTGGAAGATCTACTTGCTCAACAGTGACTAGAGCAGAGGTAGCGAGGGATGGATGAGCAATTGGTGATGGTGGTGGAGAGCTGGTGGATGGTAGAAGTGATGGTTGAGGTGAGGGTATTGTGGAGATGGAAGACAGTGGGATTGAGATAGAGGGTGTGAAGGTGGGTTGATCAATGATTTCTTGCAGAAGTTCCTGATAAGATGTTGATGAGGAGGGTAGCTCAGGAGGAGATGAGGGTGAATCATCCATGAAGGAATCATTAATAAGATTGAATGATGAAATGGAGGATGATATTTCAATGTCTGGTTGAGAGTAGGAATATAATGGATGGGAGATTTCTTCTGTGACTGGTAGAGTGGGAATTGGTATTGATGTTGGAGATGGTATAGATGTTGGAGATGGGCTGGAGATGATGATAGTGGATGGAGTTTGAATGGTGGATGGAACTGGAGGATATGGAATTGGAGTAGGAGGAGGAGAAGCAACAGCAGGCAAGTCATTTGCAGGGGCAGAGACTTGAGGGGAAGTGACTATTACAGTCCTGGTGCCTGAAGGTGTGCTTGCAGAAGGCCTGCTGGGCTTGATGATCTGCCTGTCCCATTTGCCAAATAGGGCACAGGATAATCTCTTTGATGCATTAATATGTATCCCAGATGATACAAGCAGAGTAGGGCATCTGTTTTGAAGGAAGAGCCCTAGGATCCTCCCAAAATTCACAAAATTCTTGTTAATTTTCTTTTTAATAAGGTCAAAGAAGACCTCTCCCCAGTTCAATTGCTTCTTGTCCACTATGGCTCCCATCAAGCACAGCTGATACCTAGAAATGGTGTCATGTGCTGAGTGCTTGGCCAGCAAAACTTTGCCCACTACATAAGCCAAGAACCTATACTCCACAGCTAGGTTCTTCTTCAGCAACTTGCTATGGTTAGCCTCAGAGTGACCCATTCTTGCAAGCAGATCAGCAAATTCCTCTCCAGATAAATCGGCAGAATCTCCACCAGAGCTTAACTCAAAAACATCTGTCAGAATGGTTGGAGTCAAGGGTACCTGGGTGCCAGAAATTGATCCAACTATTGTGTTTTGATCCTGGTTGTTGGCAGTGTAAACCCACTCCTTTATCTCATCAGCAGGCAGCTTGATTCTGGTGGTCATGATGGTAGCAAGTTTCTGCTCCTTGAAGAGTTCCAAAATATCCTGGAAAACTTGATCTGTGGTGCTGAAGGATTTCATGTCAATATCAAATCCGGCATCAAATTTCATTGCGGCGAGAACAGCAACAGAAACGGCCATGGTTACCTGCAAAAATCAACAAACAAAACGACCAAGTGTAGATATGTTTGGAGGGAAAGAGAAGTTTTGCAGAGAAATCGAAAGCGCAAAAGGAGAACGACGACGAAAAATGAATTTTATATTAGGGTTCGACGCAGAAAAGGAAAGATCGTTGAACTCAGTTCGACGATCGGGGCTTCTAAAGGAATCTGAAGAGTCTTAAATATGGTCGATCTCCGTTCGACGATATTGGAGAGCATCGAGCTCTGTTCGGCGATCTTTCAGAGAACCAAATCGTCGAGCGCCGTTCGACAATCATTGACCGGAAGAGATAGTTCAGACTATCTGAGAAATGCTGAACTTAGGTCGACGATTTCAGAAATCGTCGATCTCCGTTCGACAATCTGGGGGAAAATCTTCGAGCGCAGTTAAGAGACCAGAAAGACACTCTAGACACTAAGAAAAATCAAGATGTTTGCCTAGTCTTGGTCAATTTTTAAACTTTTAAAACTTGGACATTATTTTAGATCTCCTCCATCTAACATTCCTAACTGATTTAGAAAGAAGGTGTGTTTCTTTTCATCCAAGGGCTTGGTGAAAATATTTCCCCTTTGCAAATCAGTTGGGATATATTGAAGTTCAATTTTATTCTTCTTAGCATTATCTCTTAAGAAGTGATGCCTAATCTCTATGTGTTTTGTCCTACTATGGAGGACAGGATTTTGAGCTATGGAAATAGCACTAGTATTATCACAAAAGATTTTTGACTTCTCTAAGTTGTAGCCATAGTCTAGGAGTTGGTTTTGAATCCACAAGATTTGTGAACAACAACTGCCTGCAGCCATATATTCAGCTTCAGCAGTTGAAGTTGACACAGAAGTTTGTTTCTTGCAAAACCAAGAGACAAGTCTGTCACCAAGGAACTGACAATTTCCACTGTTGCTTTTCCTGTCAATTCTGCATCCAGCATAATCAACATCAGAAAATCCAGTTAATTCAAATGCTGAATCTTTTGGATATCAGAGACCTAGATTTGGACAACTTTTAACATACCTGAGGATCCTCTTTACTAGTGTTAGGTGTGACTCTCTAGGGCTTACTTGGAACCTAGCACATATACATGTAGCAAACATTATATCTGGTCTAATAGCTGTAAGGTACAGTAAAGAGCCAATCATTGCTCTATATGTTGTCTGATCAACAGGTTTCCCATGTTCATCAGCATCCAATACATCATTGGTAGGCATAGGTGTTTTCATGCAAGATGCTTCAGACATACCAAATTTCTTAACCAATTCATTTGTATACTTAGTTTGAGAAATAAAGATGCCTTCAACATGTTATTTGACTTGCAATCCTAGAAAGAAGGATAGCTCACCAATGCTACTCATTTCAAATTTAGAATGCATTAGGTTGGAAAACCTTCTGCACAATTTTGAATCAGTAGAGCCAAAAATAATATCATCTACAAAAATCTGTACTAGTAGGGTATGGGACTTATGAGTTCTAATGAAAAGAGTTTGGTCTACTTTACCCCTTATAAATCCATTTTCCAAAAGGAAACATGCTAGGGTCTCATACCATGCTCTAGGAGCTTGCTTGAGACCATATAATGCTTTGTTCAACTTAAAAACATAATCAGGATAAGTTGGAGAGATAAAACCTGGAGGTTGTCTGACATATACTTCTTCTTTGATGTCTCCATTTAGAAATGCACTTTTGGCATCCATCTGATATACCTTGAAGCCTTTACGTGCTGCATAAGCTAAAAAGATTCTGATGGCTTCTAATCTTGCAACTAGTGCAAAAGTCTGGTCATAGTCTATGCCTTCTTATTGAGAGTATCCTTGTGTAACTAGCCTTGCCTTGTTCCTTACAATTACTCCTTGATCATCCAGTTTGTTTCTGAACACCCACTTTGTTCCAACAATGGAGTGATCCTTAGGCTTTGGCACTAGTTCCCACACTTTGTTTCTTTCAAATTGATGCAACTCTTCTTGCATTGCAATGATCCAGTGTGGATCTTGCTCTGCATCTTGAATGGACTGAGGTTCAATTTGAGATAGGAAGCAAGTGTGCAACAGGTTTTGGTTGACCTGATTTCTGGTTTGCACACCAGCTGAGATGTCTCCAATTATTTGGGAAATTGGATGGTCTCTTGATGTTACTAAATCAATAGGCGGTGTTGATTGTTCACCAAGCTGTGTTGTTGTTTCCTCTTGTGGTACAACAACTGGCTCTTCAAGTTGTTTCTCTTCAGTATGTTGAATGCTTTCTTCATCTTCACTACTTTCATCCTTTTGAGTGACCTGTAACTTGTTCAAGTCTTCAACAAGGGAATGTTCCTGCAAAGGTTCTATGGTAGAAGTGTTCTTCTCCTTGAAAGACATGTTAGATTCATCAAATGAAATGTGAACAGATTCCTCAATTTTAAGAGATGATTTATTATAAACCCTATAAGCCTTACTGATCATGGAGTATCCCAGAAACACTCCTTCATCAGCTTTAGCTTGAAATTTTGCTAAATATCTCTTGTCATTATTGTGTATATAACAAATGCAGCCAAAAATTCTAAAATAATCAACTTTAGGTTTCTTCCCTTTGAGTAATTCATAGGGAGTCTTTCCCTTTAGTTTATGTATCAAACTTCTATTCAACACATAGTTGGAGGTGTTCACTGCCTCTACCCAAAAGGATAGAGGAAGGTGAGCATCTGACAACAATGTAGTGGCAGATTTAATAAGGGTTCTATTTTTCCTTTCAGCTACCCCATTTTGTTGAGGAGTTCTAGGAGCTGAGAAAGTATGCCTGATCCCTTCACTCTGACAGAACTCTTGCATAAGAAGAGAATCAAACTCTGTCCCATGATCACTTCTGATCAGGGCAATGTGAGTATTGAACTCAATCTGTATACATTTGAGAAACTCTGTCAAACACTTAAAGTTATCAGACTTCTTCCTCAGAAAGAACACCCATGTGAATCTAGAGAAGTGATCTACAATTACTAAGGTGTAAGATTTCCCTCCTAGGCTTTGTACTATAATGGGTCCAAAAAGGTCCATGTGTAACAGATACAATATCCTAGGTGAATCACTCTTATTAAGTGACTTAAAACTATTTTTAGTTTGCTTACCTAATTGACAAGCCCTGCAGAGTCCTTCCTTCTTGTAGGGGCCAGAAGGTAGTCCTCTAACAAGGTTGTCCTTGGATAGCCTAGCAATAGTTCTAAGGTTTAAGTGTCCTAGTCTCTTATGCCATAAAATATTAGGTCTACAAATATAATTGAATAGGCAAATATCTACATCTGTTGAAAGAAAATCTACTAGATAGATGTTACCTTTCCTTTTACCTGTCAATACAGTTATGTTGTCCTCTGACTTGATCTTGCATAATACTTTGCTGAAAGTCACCTGGTAGCCTTCATCACATAGCTGACTGATGCTTATCAAATTGTGCTTCAGTCCTTCCACATAAGCTACCTTCTTGAATGTTACTGATCCAATCTGGACTGCACCATATCCTTTAGTTTGTCCAAAGTTTGAATCACCAAAGATAACTTTGGGTCCAAGCTTGGCTTTAAAGGATGTGAGGTTATCCTTATTTCCTGTCATGTGCTTAGAGCACCCATTATCCAAGTACCATTGGTGGTTAGGTGTTGGATATGTCTTCACCTGCACATAAAATAATTCATTTGTTTTTGACCCAGTTTACCTTGGGCTTAGGTTGATAACCTTTAAACTCAGAAATAAACGACATCCCAGGTTGACTTTTATAACCTTCAAGATGATATCTCCTTGGAGGTATTATCCATTCAGTATAAGGGTTAAAGATTTGGGATGAAGGACCCCTAGGATTGGATTTTGATTTGCCCTTGAAAGAAATTCCAGAGCTCTGATCTCTGTTCGAAGATCGTGGAGCTGCGTTCGACGATCTTGGGTCAGATCATCGAGCTCCATTCGACGGTCGACTTTGGCAGAGTTCAGGAATTTGAGATCGTCGACCTGAGTTCGACGATTTTGCCTGAGATTGTCGATCTGCGTTCGGCGATCGTCGAGCTCCGTTCGACGATTTTTGTTGGAACTTAGTTTTCTTGGGCAGATCATAATTTTTCCTAGCTACCTCTACAACACCCTTTCCTTTATCAGAAATGAACTTGATTGGGGTTGTTAGAACTATAGGTTGGCTGGATGAAGCACCCAAGCCCAGTGTACTATTAAATCTGGAGTTCATTGTGCTTGTGATGTCCATCATCCTGATACTTCTCCCATTAAGGGATTCTTCAAGCTTCTTGGCCTTAGATAGCTCACCTTTCAGTGAAGCTATCTGCTCCCTACAGCACTCCAACTCCTGAGAGAGTTTGAGGTTTTCTGACTTTAAGGTATTATGTTCAGATAAATGATTTCTGAGAGAGATAATTTCTTTCTCAGATTTTAGTAAGTCTAAACATAATGCTTTAAACTCAGATTTAAAGTCCTCTGAATTGAAATCAAAAGAACTGATTACCTGGTCTTCTTCAAGTTGAGTCTCTGAGTCTGACTCTGACTCTTCTTCATTTGAATTATGTTAAGAGGCATTGATTGCCATCATGCATAACTCCTTCTCTTTTACATCATCTTCATCATCACTAGAGCTGGATGAGGCTTCTGATTCCTCTTCAGTTTCACTCCAGGATTCAGCAACAAATCCCTTCCTTGTGTGTTTGTTTTTGCTTGAGGAGGGTTTGCCATTGCCATTCCTCTTGAAGTCTTTCTCCTTTCTTCTTTCTTTCTTGTCCCTTCTGTCCTTGTTTTTGTTTTCTGGACAGTCAGGTACAATGTGCCCTGGTTTCCTGCAACCAAAGCAGACAATTTCCTTATTATTTGACTTATCATACCTTGGCTTATCATGCTCCTTGTATGATTTCCTTCTGAAGTCCTTTCTGGCCATATTATAGAATGTTTTGGCCAACAGACTGAGCAGTTCATCATTGCCTGTTACTATGTCTTCAGGCTGATCTTCAATTGCTTTGAAGGCTATTGTCTTCTCTTTTCTTGTGGCTGGAGAAGCAGCCTTCTGCTCTTCTTCTCTGTTCTTAATGAGCAGCTCATAAGATTTGAGCTTGCCCAAAAGAGCATCTGTGGTGATCTCATTTAAACTTCTGGCATCCTTGATTGGCCAGATTCTTGAGTCCCAAGTGCTAGGGAAGCACATTAGAATTTTGTCATTAAGTTCAGTTAGTGAGATCTCTTTATCCAAAGTCCTGAGTTCACTTACTATCAGACTGAGTCTATTATACATATCTCCAACTGACTCAGTTTCTCCCTTCTTGAAGTTCTCATATTGAGATATGAGGTGGGATCTCCTATCCTTTCTTTCATCAGCTGATCCTGACACTCTTTCAGTGAGCTTATCCCAAATTTCCTTTACTGAATTACATTCATCCACCTTTTGAAAGATGTCATCAGACATGGTCTGGGCTAAGATGTTCATAGCCTTTGCATCAGCTACCTTCTACTTCTTGATATCAACATCTGTTCCTGATGGAGGAGGAACAACATTTGTACTTGTGTTCTCTGGAGGTCTTGGACAAACTGTCAAAACAGAATTAAAAATATCCTCGTCAACAGAATTCATGTATAATCTAATCCTTGCTTTCCAAAGTGCAAACTTGGATAGATTGTACACTGGAGGTCTGGTGCTAGCATAATCTTTGTTTTGGGCCATGATTTGTGAAAACAAAATCTAATAATAAACTCGAAAGAAAACAGATCTAACTAGGAATCTTTGGGTTCAGGTGTTAGCCTGTGCAACCACCAAGGTGTGGTATGTTTAACCAACCTCGCTTTGATACCAATTGAAAGTGCAGCTAGATCTGATATACTCTAGAGGGGGGGTGAATAGAGTATATGGTGCTTGAAAACTTTTTACAACAGTTGTTGTAATCTGAGTGAACAGGAAAGCAACTATTAAATCTAATCACAAAATAACCTACAACAGAAATTAATCACAGATCTAAACTAATCAAAGATCAATCACAGCCAGAAACAAAAATAAAGACAAGCAAGCCAAAAGACACAAGGAACTATAGTGGTTCCCCTAAACTTGGGTACATCCACTCTTCTACCACCCTAGGTAGGAATCCACTGCAGGATGAGTTGATCAGGTATCCTGGGAGCCAATGAGCTTTTGATAAGGTGCTCAAAAACCAAATCAGATTTTTTGTTCAGGTGTCTTGCCACCAATGAGCTTTTGACAAGGTGCTCAAAAACCAAGCTCAAACTTTTGAAGGGAGTTTGAAAAACCCTTTACAGAGATGGGGATGAGAGAGTTATGCAAGTCTTCTCTTTCTCAAAGCAGCTGAGAAGACTATGTGGATTTGATATTGTCAAAGCTCCCCCTGAGTCCTTGAGATGTTCAGGAAATGAAGCTTTGCTTTAGGGTGATAGGCCTTCAGAAGTTGATCTCCAGCAAATGATAATTTTAGAAACTGCTGAAATGTTAGGTGTCTGGAGTCTTTGAGAGATGTTGGCCTTGAACACTTGAATCAAAGGTGATCTGAAGATTTGATCTCCTTGGATGTGTGTTCTTGTATGAATTCTTTGAGACAGAGATTGTTTTTGTTCTTGTTCTTCTTTTCTTTGTTGTCTCTCTCTGATCTGTGTGTACTGATTATGATCTCAGAGATCCAAAAATCTTGAGTTTTAGTCTCTGGTTCTCAATAGAAAATCATCTATCAAGAATAGCCGTTGGCCTGACATTAATTGCATCCTTAATTGCAAATGTCTTCTAGGGGAAAGTCCAAAGAAACATTCCTTGAAAATCCTTTGAAACTTGGTCCAGAATAAATGAAAATGGCTAGAAAATCTTCTGAATTAATTGCTGAATAACTCCTTAACTGTTCTGAATTTGAATCTTGAAAATCCTTGAAGTCTTCAGAAAAACGTCGAACTGAGCTCTGTTATCGTCGAACTGAGCTCAGCGATTTGGACTTATACAACAACAGAGATCGTCGATCTGAGCTCAAAGATCGAGAATCAATACTGAGTCAAGATCGTCGAACTGAGCTCGAAGATCGTCGAATGGAGTTCGACAATTTGTTGAAGTTGAGCTCAGCGATCGTCGAATGGAGTTCGACGATCTGTCGAAGATGAGCTAGACGATCGTCGATTGGAGTTCGACGATTCGTCGTACTAAGCTCGACGATATGACTTAGTCTTCAAACTGAAAATCCTTGGTCTTGAGGGCATCTTCCAAACCTAGACTTCTAACCCTTAGACTCAATTCTAATTGACTTTTAGAGCTATACAGGAGGTCAAAAACAGGTTTCCTAGAGACATAGTGATCCTGACCCAAATTAGTAATAGGGTGTTCCAACATTGCCCTCCACTAACGTAATTGTCTTGTCACATCCAAAATGTCCACCTAAACCACCGCTATGCAACTCCCAAATGATTAAATGATGTAGGGAAGAACGAGGGAAACATAGCTTCGAGTGCTTAAATATGTAACCTTCTCGAATATAATTGGCTGATATGGTGGTGGAAGAGTCGCTTTGAGTCGATAAATAGATTTCCTTAAAATCTGGACAATGGACATACTCATCCTTAATCCTTTCGAACCCAATGACTTTCACTTCAAGCATAGATAACAATAACGTAACACGACTAAGGGCGTAGACCACACGGTTTAGAGTCCCTTTAAGATGTTTTATTATAAATATGTACTCATGTAGATAGGAGAACCACTTGGCATGGTGTGGGATGACCTTTCTTTGAGAAATGACAAATATCAAAGCGCCGTGATCAGATTGGATAACAAACTCCTTTGGGAGTAGATAGTGCCGCAAATGTTGGAGGCCTCGAATAACAGCGTAAAACACCATATCATAATTAGAATAATTCAACTTCGGACCTGCGAGTTTCTCACTAAACTACCCAATTAGATGAACCTCCTAACTTAATATATAGCCTGTGCCGACCGCAGATGCATCACCAGAAAACTCAAAATCCATACTAAAATCCGGCAACCTTAAAAGTGGAGCTTCCAACATTCGTGATTTAATCGTTTGGAAAGCTTTGGTAGCCGATTTGATCCAAGTAAAAACACCTTTCTACAAACATTATGTTATCAATGCCATGATACTAACTAAAATATTAAATGAAGCGATGATAAACGGTAGCTAGTCTGTGAAAAATCCTAACATCCCAAATGTTGGTGGGTTCCGGCCAATCCTTAATTGCTTGGACCTTCTTAGGATCCACATGTATGTCTTCCAAACTCACAATATACCCAAGGAATTCTACAGACGTCACATAAAATGTACATTTCTTGATATAGACAAATAATTCTTCCGTCCTCAGCGGGGTAATGATAGTCCTTAAATGTGACTCATGATCGATCAGAGAAGTACTAAAAATGAGGATATCATCAAAATACACCACTATGAATTTTCCCATGAATGTTTGGAAGATATGAGTCATCATCCTAGAGAAAGTACTCGAGCCATTGGATAGCCCAAATGGCATCACTAACCATTCGTAAAGCCCATATTTTGACTATAAAGTGGTCTTCCATTCATCTCCCTCTCTAATCAGGATCTGGTGGTAGCCACTCCTAAGGTCCAATTTCGAAAAGATCGTAGCCCAGACTAACATGACCAATAAATCGTCCAATCGAGGGATGGGGAATCGATATATAATATTAATTTTATTAATTTCCTGACTATCCGCTCACATCCTCCAAGAACAGTCTTTATTAGGGGCAAGTAGGGCAGATACGACACACGAGCTTTTGCTATGGCGGATGAATCCCATACTTAACAAATCAAACAATTGGGTTTGCAGCTGTAGGTGTGAGGAAGGGATTAGCCAGGAATGAGGAAGATTGGGTAAAGAGGTACCCGGAATGAAATCTATCGCATGTTGGATGACCCGCATGGGGGTAACATGTGCGGTAGCTCATCCGGATATACATCCTTAAACACTTCTAATAGTTTCCTCAACACTGGCGGTAAATTATCGAAAGAGGATATATCTTCCTTTATTTGTAAGCAAACTAATGCATACATGACACAATCCAGAAAAGTCTCACTCGCAAACTCATTCTTACCTATTAGACTTAATGCTTTCTTCTCTACCAAAATAAGCGTGTCTTTTGAAGGGACAGTAGGATCCGTAGGCAGAGTGGGCTTCATAATAATGGCCTTGCCATTAAATTTGAACTCGTAGGTGTTAGCATGCCTGAGGTGCGTAACATCATGGTCATAAATCCACGGACATCCTAAGTGAACATGACAAGCATCCATGGGGATGATGTCACACCAAATTTTATCCGAATAAGCCTTCATGGTAAGAGGAACAAAACAGCGCTTCAAAACCGGAAGGGATGCCTTATTAACCCACGCAACCTAATAAGGGTGAGGGTGAGCTTTTGTAACATCCCATTTCCAATTAGGCCCCTCAACTTCGATTGGGTTAGGCATGTGGTGGCTGATAAGGGTTTTAGCTAGGTTTGACCCTTGAAAGTGGGGTGTAGCCATGTGGGGCCCACTATAGGGTCCAAGTCAAACTTGGTCAAACTAGCCTAAATAGGAACCCTAGCCACACCATGACCCCCACCACATTGTACTAACCCTAAGAACAATCTAAGTGAACCCTAAAGCATGCCATTGGTCACCCATTGACCCAATTTGACCAAGTCAACACTAAACTTTAAATTGGTCAAACCCATATCTAAAGGCCCAAATAGTCCAAGTGGGACACCACTATGACCCAACCCAAGTTGGGTGGTGCCATAGGGTCCATGACCCTCAAGTGGGGTCAACCCACTAGCCATGTTGACCAAGTCAACCTAAAAAGTCAACTTGGTCAAACATATGGCCTAAAGAGGAAAATAAGGGCTAAGCCCATTTCCCTTGGGCTATGGCCACCAACCTTGGCCCATGACCAGCTCAAGTGTCAAAGACCAGCCCTACCCCTCTAGATTTGGAGAGAGAGTGCATGTATGGGGGCATTTTGGAGAATTCACCCAAAAATAGGAAAAAGAAGGTGGAATTAAGAGGAGGATGCCACTTGTCCTTGGCTCCTTCTGCCTAAATATTGCTGGCCGGCCTCCTCAGGCAAATCCAGAGGAATTTGGAGCATGGTGGCCACTTGACACCATGGGTGAAGCACCCAAGGTTGAGCCCGAGCTCACCTTGGAGTTAACTCCACTTATAGCCCACCTCAGCCAAAATTACCCCCACCATTAGCTTCAGAGAGAGGAGAGGAATGGAAATCGACTACTGGTTCGAAGCAAACGAGGGAGAAATGAGGATTTGAGCAAACTGTCGCCGGAGCAGCTCGGCCATGGCCAACCGCCGCCGCACTCGCCGCCAAGGCCTGAATCAGGTCCGTTTCACATCCCCTCTTCCAGTACTAGTATCCGAGATCAATTAGGGGAGATATCAGGCTCAATTTCACCCAATGCCATGTGAGGAAAAGCTCGATTTTCTGAGTTTTTCATGATGCTCGGGATCGCCGGAGAAGCTGATTCCCGCGGCCTCACCGCCGGGAAATGCTAGCCACCACCTTAGTGAAGGTGGTGGAGACAATCGCCGACGGTGGCGTAGCCCCAGGTAGCCGGAAACAGCCAGCAAAGGTGGCCCAGGAAGGATGAATTCCAGCCGTCGGCTGGAGGTTGAAGACAACCCGATTCTGTCCAAACAGCTTTAAGATTCGTGCATTCCCGATTTAAATTAAATTAAATAAAATCATATTGTATAAATATATATCTGTCACACTTATTCAATCATTTTCAAGCCATATTTAGGCCTCTTAGAGGAATTTCCAGAAAAGAACCCTAAATGAAAATTGTAGCCTATTGTCTTAACATTAATATGGCACCTTAAACATCAACTTTGGTAAAGTAGATTTGGCTGTATGCCTGTTTTCCTAGGACTGGTCCTTGACTAGGGCAGAATTTCAAATGCATGGTCATTGCAAACCAGAAGTTCACGTTACCCAAAATTTTGGACATGTACTTGAATAGGGTAGACTTAAACTCTGTGCAAAAATTGTAATTTTTGAGAAAAGTGTTTCTATAGTATTTGTGAAAATACACAAAAGTAAATTAATGAAATATTTGGGGTAATATGACTCCAAATGACCCCAAATTTTGGTGACATGGCCTTGGGTTTATTATAGTCCCATGATAAAAATTTCAGTCATTTTTGACCTCTGCATGATGGGTATTCCCTCTTGCATGTGAAGGGTGAATAAAGGCTTGGGGTGCCTTTAACAAAAATCTAAATAATGGGGATTTAGCCCATTTGGAACATTAAAAGCCTTTGAAAGCTTGGTCAGAGGATTATTGGGGTGAAATATGTCTTCAACAGAAGTAATGAGATTTTTGCGATCAAAAATACCATTATTTGGAATTTTTGAATATTAGGCCATTTATTGATAGAAAATTTGAAAATAGGGTTAATGATAAGTAAAAATTCTCAAATTTTGTTAAGAACTCAAGAGAGTCATATTTAACCCCTGGAAAATTTTATGGGCCTGTTAGAGGAATATACCTTGGAATTATGTAGAATTTACAATTTTGACCCTTTATGGAAATTATTTAAAAATGATGGAAATTACAGTAGAAATATTATGGAAAACTTCCAGGTGATTTAAGTTTGTGTTTATGACCTTGTGTAATTTTCTTTGTATTTGTGGATGCCTCTATAGATTTAAAATCCAAATAATGGCATTTTTGTAATATTTGTCATTTGATGTTTGATGATGAAATCTTGTATTTGGTATTAGTTTGGCAATTTACATCTGCAGTAAGTTTCCTAGAAATTTTAGAGACATATTTAATGTACTTCATTTGTAAAGTGGGCATTTCATGGATTTAATTTAAAGTGGAAATTAAATGGAAATATATATGGGAAAATTACAAATCTTGGAAACCAGTCATAATTAGCCTATATGATCTTCAGGAAAATTTATTAGACCAGGGGGATCATTTAATATAGTACTTCATGTATAAAGTGATGTAGGCCACTTAATTAAATGATTTAATTTAGGGTCTTTTATGATTTAGAAATATAGTGAAAACTCCACATAGTCAATATCATATATCATACCATCCATGATAAAGGATTAGGGTCACTTTGGCCAATAAATTGGAAGTCATACCATATGGGTGGTAGTAGGTCATAGGTAGTGACTAGCACAGCTAGCCTAAACTACTAGAACCACATGGGGATATGATTAACCATTGAGGTGAGAATTGCATTCGAGGAATAAGCCCTGGTTGGTCTCCTATAGGTCACTACTGGATCATGAGGGGTGGAGTGCAAACCATATGGACAGTGGTTAAAACGGAGATCGATAGAAGACCGCCGATTTCCCCAGTAATATCTTAAGTCATTAGGATTGTTCCAGAACAACAACGAGAGCTGTGGGTGAATTATGGGTAGTCATCAACTAAAGTAAATATCCTTGAGAAAGGGAGTTTGGGCGTAATCCCATCGTAGTTCCTAGTGCCCCCGAGAGCCCTTCACCGTGTATACCCTGGGCAGTTTTGGGATTAACCTTAAATCACTAAGTATAATAACCCGTAGACAAGAGTAGTCTAATAAGTTAAGACATTGTGGTTCATTCTCGCCCGTGACGGGTTTGAGGGATTCCGAATAAAGGCACTATTGCGTTCTCACTCATGATGGGTTTGAGGGATTTTTGAATAAAAGCATTATGTACAATCTCACCCGCGATGGGTTGGAGGGATTCAGGATTGGTTGGTCCTGCGAGCTCGAGGCTCGGGTTGGAATATCTTGCATGTGCATAAACTGTGGTGGTTCATGCGGTACTGGGCCAATCGTCATACCGATGACAGTACGGTGGCTCTGGCGAGGTGTGATGGTTTGAGGGGCCAGTGGGTTTTTTACACTGCGATATGGAGGACGATCCACGAAAACGCACACTCGACCAAAAAGACTGGTGAGTAGCCAGCAAATAGTACGCAAAGACTCTAGAGTGCACCTAGGATGTGTACAGAGGCGTATGGGAGGTCTAGGCCTGGTAGTGTGATTCCCGCCTAGGAGTGGAGACGCCCGCTCCACTGCTCCCGTAGCCACAATGGTGGTACCAGAGAGTGATTCTAGCTCCGAAAAGCAGGAACTAAAGGTCTGTGATCACAGAGTTGTTGTGTGTGAGTTGAACTTGCATGACTTATAAATAACTGCATGGATTCATTCATATTAGGACATATGCTTCATGGATCCTTATCATATAAATTAGTATGGACTCTTTTATATGATAAGTTAAATTTTGGAAACTCTAATTATATGTTTGTATGGGCACTCATATAAGTTAGGGTACTTCTGTGATGTATATTAGCAGTAGATTTTTATACTTTATTTACAACACTTTACTCATTTTCAGTTTTACTTACTTTTACACTGTACATGCTTTTACATTTGGACTATATACATAGAACTGCTAGTGTAGATTTACTGCTTACATTCATACTTGGTAGTGTAGATTCCTTGTCACATGCTTCCCTTTTTATTACCCTTGTTGTCCTCCGCTTCGTCCTCCCGCACGGTGCCTAGAAGTTGCGGGGCGAGGTGCGGAGGAAACGACTTAGTCTTTTAACTAATGGTCGGTGACCAAACTATTTTAGGAGCTCGAGAAGATGGAGCACCAGCATGACCGGCAGGACGAGGTGACAGGACGTGAGGAGCTACTTCCACCACCACCACCTACTACTACAGCGATACCTAAGGTGGGATGAGTTCGAGGAGATAGATTTGCTTCCGCATTTTATTTTGTGAGGAGAGTTGATATTCATGTACAGGGCATAAGCCCTTTTTACTCTTCTTATTATTTCTACTCATTGTGGACTGGATGTACTTTCATTTCATTATATGATATGTACTGTGACTGTGGACTGGTTGTTGTTTATTTCTACCTATATATTTTTGTTTCTCATATTGGCCTACAGGTTTATGATCGTGCTAGCCGGCAGAATCGGTGTCTTACGGTGTCGGCTAACACGTGTGTTAGTGTCACCGTACGGCGGCGGTTCTGGCCGTAAGACCGGAGTCTCCTTGGTAAGGGGAGGGGTCTTATAAACTGGTATCACTTGAACAAACGATCATATGAGAAAGAAGTCCACAACACTAGACCACCCCACTCGAGCATTAGTTTGTGGACAAACTATGCAGCAGAAGCAGTGGTGTGCACATGTGTAAAAAGTCACATAAAACAGTCCATTAAATACAATGAGGTAGGCCAGCTCTGTTTAAACCATACCTTTATGCAACCTCCACAGGTCGCTGTGCCGCAGAATGTGGCTCCTCCCCCTCCAGCTGCCACTCCCTTTCAACATACAGAGATGGGGCAAACTTTGACGGCTATCCTGGAAGCCTTCAAAGCACAGCAGGTCTCGGCTCCGCAGCCAAATCCGGGGTCAAGCTGGCTGAGTGCCTTCAAGAGCCTATCTCCGCCGATGTACCGAGGGACAGAGGATGCTGTGAAGCTTGAGGAATGGCTGGAGGACATACATGAGATATTGGCAGGCATTAGCTGCCCGGTCAGCCAGGTAGTTCCTTTAGCCACCTCTGCATTAGATGCTCATGCAAAAATATGGTGGAAGTCCGTGCGAGAGACCACTTATGCTGATTGGGAGTTGTCGGACATCTCATACGAGGAGTTTAGTGAGACATTCTTGGAGCATTATGTGTCCACCACACACAGAGATGCACTGGAAGAGAGTTTTCTAAACCTCAAGCAAGGGCCTCCTACAGTGTTAGCTCCCCCACCTCTACAGGTGCATGACCCGAGGAGGCAAGATGACCGTGGCCACCAGCCAGTAGTTTGTTTTGGATGCCATCAGCCTGGGCATATTAGATTTGAGTGTCCGCATCGGTTTCGTCCACCTCCTCCTCCTCCACCTCCAGTGGCCCCTCTAGTACAGCAGGGCCAAGGCCGAGGCCGAGGACAAGGACGAGGCCAAGCCCGAGGATATCATGGCCGAGGGCGAGAATAGGAGCAAATATAAGCACTCGACCTCGCCGAACCGAGGAACCCAGAGGAGGTCATCACATACACTTAGATTATTATAAATTTAAGTTTCATTTATCTGATTTTTTTTAAAAATAACAGATTATTTGAACCCAAACAACTCAGACATAGTCATGATCAGCGGCAAGCCCGCCCGTACCTTGTTTGACACGGGTGCCTCCCACTCGTTTGTTTCTGATGCCTTTATAGAAGGTTTGGAGGGTGTGGAAAGATTTCCAGGCGTGGAGATGAAGGTGCATTTGCCTGATGGGTCAGAGCTACAAACCTCTGCCCATTGCAACATGGAGGATGAGATTAGTGGCAGGACATTTGAGGCGTCAGCGACGATCCTGTGGCTGCCTGATTTCGACTTGATCTTGGGCATAACGTGGTTACACTAGAACTATGCCCAAATTGATTGCCCGTCGAGAAGGATCACTCTGAGGCATGGCGACTCTTACGTTGTCGTTGAAGGTATCAGACCTATCTTCCATATATTATTATCATCTTTACAGGCTGTAAAGGCCCACCATCAGGGAGAGGAGGTGTACATTATATGCTTCGAGATGGCGGGAGAAGAAGCTTCCCTTGCTGACATCCCGGTGGCTCGGGATTTCCCCGAAGTATTCCCGGAGAACTTTCCTGGATTACCGCCAGCTAGGGATGTGGACTTCCGGATACAGCTAGTGCCAGGAGCGAGGCCCGTATCTCGAGCACCATACAGGATGGCTCCAAAGGAGCTAGCAGAGTTCAGGACCCAGCTGCAGGAGTTAGTAGAGTCGGGCTTTTTTTGACCCATCTCATCACCCTGGGGAGCACCAGTATTGTTTGTCAAGAAGAAGGATGGGTCATTGCGACTCTGCATCGACCATCGAGAGCTGAATCGGCTGACAGTCCGGAACACCTACCCATTGCCCCGGATCGATGAGCTATTTGATCAGCTTCAGGGAGCCTTCTGGTTATCCAAGCTGGACTTACGATCAGGGTATTATCAGCTACAGATTCATGAGGAAGACATTCCGAAGACAGCATTCAGTTCCCGCTATGGTCTGTACGAGTTCATGGTGATGCCTTTCAGGCTCACGAATGCACCTTCCGCATTCATGAGTCTGATGAGCAGTATTTTCGAGCCTTACCTGGATGGATGCGTCAAAGTATTTATTGATGATATCTTGATCTATTCTCGGACAAAGGAGGAGCACATGCAACATTTGGCACATGTACTGGGGAGATTGAGGGAGCACCATTTGTATGCGAAGTTTTTCAAGTGTCAGTTCTGGCTGCAAGAGGTGGCATTTCTGGGACATGTTGTCAGTGGAGCTGGGTTGGCCGTAGATCCGGCCAAAGTACAGGCAGTGCGTGATTGGCCGCAGCCAAAATCAGCTTTGGATATACGCATCTTCTTGGGACTCAGCGGGTATTACCGCAAGTTCGTGGAGGGGTTTTCGAGGATAGCACTTCCCTCACGACATTGATGAAGAAGGAAGCTGCATTTGCGTGGAAATAAAGGTGCGAATCATCGTTTCAGGAGTTAAAGAGCCGGCTTACCTCTACCCCTGTCCTTGCACTTCCATCTTGGAAGGAAGGATTTCAGATTTACACCGACGCTTCTTACCAGGGGATGGGTGCCGTCTTGATGCAGCACGTCCACGTGATTGCCTATGCATCCAGGCAATTGAAGAAACATGAATAGAATTACCTAGTGCATGAGTTGGAGCTCGGGGCGATCGTATTTGCACTAAAGATATGGAGACAATACCTGTATGGGGTTCATTGTGATGTCTACTCGGATCACAAGAATCTCAAATACGTCGACATGCAAAAAGATCTGAACCTTCGATAGAGGAGATGGCTGGAATTTCTCTGCGATTATGATTACAAATTGCACTATCATCCGGGGAAAGCGAACACTGTGGCAAATGCGTTGAGCAGGAGAGCTGGCACTACTGGATCGAAGCCCCGAGTGATGTATATAGGATTGATGCAGATGATGGATGATATGCATATCACCATGGTCTTAGAGGACGAACCAGCAGTCTACTGGGAATATCTGAACTCCTTGATCGGGGAGAATGATCTTTGGGAGCGCATCTTGACGCATCAGAGGATAGATGCAGCTTTAGAGCAGATATTTAGAGCCCTGGAAGGGGTAAAATTCGGGGATTATACACTGCAGGATGATCTCATTCATTTTCGTGGGCACATTTATATACCCGTAGGTGGTGCCATTCAGGAGGATATACTTAGAGAGGCGCACAACTCTCAGTATTCAGTGCATCCCAGGATCACCAAGATGACAGCTGATTTGCGGCGACACATGTATTAGCCAGGGAGATCATTCATTATGTGACCCACTGCGTGACATGTCAGCAGGTAAAAACGGAATGCAAGAGCCCGGGGGGATTATTATAGCCATTACATGTACCGAGTGGAAATTCGAAGATTTATCTATGGATTTTGTGCACGGATTGCCACACTCCCTGATGAATTGTAAATATATGTATTTTTATGTACATTAATTTAGTCGTTTTCAATTCTTTTCGTCATTTTTCAGGTTTTTGCTTAATAAATTGCTCCTTTTTTGTAAATAATTTTGCTGACTTGCTTTATTTTTATGTTTCAGAAAATATCAAAAATCTGCCAAAAATTGACAAGTCACGCCCGTGACTTCCTGGTCACGCCCATGACCGGGGCGTGACACGTCAAAAAACTGTAAAATCAGCAATTTTCGAGAAGAAAAGCTTGACATGCCCAGGGACATGCCCGTGTCAACCGACACGGGGCGTGACCCAAGCCCGTGTCCACCCGCTCGATGTTTTCATCTCGACGATCATCGAACTCCTCGACACGCCCAGAGTCACGCACGTGACCTAGGGCGTGACACCTCTTCCCGCTCCACGATTTTCAACTCGACATTTTCCGCTCGACGTTTGTCGAGTGTCGACACCAACCGACACGCCCAGAGTCACGCCCGTGACCTGGGGCGTGACATCTCCACCTGGCCGACAAGACCCGCGCGACGACTTTCAGAGCGACCCGCGCCCAGATCCACCTTCTTGACACGCACAGCGTCATGCCCGTGACCTGGGGCGTGACCAACTCGAGACCGACACGTGTCCACCCCGAAGTCCACTTTGATGTCAAATCGACGACCGCCATCATGAATAGTGTCGACACGCCCCCTGACACGCCCGTGTCAGAGGGGGTGTACTTGTAAATTTTCTGCCTATAAATAGCTGTGTTCTGCTTGAGTTCTTGTTCCCCTTTTGGATCCATTTTGTATAGGGGAAATGCTGCTTAGATGATTCCAAATGCGTTGTAAGGGAATTTCTTCCCCTCTCCTTTATTTTGGTTCCAGCTTTGTAATCTTCTTTTTAGCTTAATAAAATTGTAGATTTTCTCTCTTTCCATGGTTTTGGATTTCATCTTTAGGCCCTCTCTCTTATACAATCTTATTCATCTTTGTTTTAACCTTTGTTTTTGTTCTTTACTATGCGTGTGTGCGTGTATGAGTATAGCTTTTATCTTTATGTTTGGTAATGTTTACTTAGCTTTTGGTTAAACTTAGATTTTTATAGCTTTTATTTCATTCCTATAAACCCGTAAAAACGTTTTAAAGTGTTTTTCATTTTTCTTTAACTTAGATTTTTCTTTTTAGGTTGTATAACGTTTTCTTTCTTTTTACTTAATTTACGCTTTTTTAGCATTTTTATCAAGTTATAGGAATGAGAATATAATCGTTTTAATTTTTCGTGCACTTTCATTTTGTTTTAAACTTTTGCTCTTTTAAATTTTTCGTTCTCTTTTTACGCATTTCTACCGCATTCTAGCGGTAGAAATATATTTGTTTTAATTTTTCGGGCATTTTCATTTTGCGTTTATTTGCAAACTTTTTTGCCCGGTTTATTTTTATTTCAGCTTTTTATGCATTTCTACCGCATTCTAGCGGTAGAAATGGTGTTATTTTAATTTTTCGTCAACTTAGTTTTTCTTAATTTTTTTGCTCATGTGTGTGTGCGCATTATTTCCGCCTACTCGTTAAGAGTTAAATGGCGCTTTGCTTTATTTCATTCAGTAGAGTGTGTGTGTTTTACTTTCTTGTAGAGTGAGTGTGTTTACTTTATATCGAGAGTGTGTGTGCGTGCGTTTTCATTTATGTCGAGTTTGTGCGTGAGTTTTACTTTCTGTAGAGTGTGTGCGTGAGTTTTACTTTCTGTAGAGTGTGTGCGTGCGTTGCATTTATTTTGTCCTACTCGTTTGAGTAGGACTCACTTTCATTTCTCCCGCCCACGCATTTGCGCCGGGACTCGCACTTTACTGCTTTCATTTCAGTCCTACTCATTTGAGTAGAACTTGCAATTTACTGCTTTATTTTCCTGCTGTCATTTTATCATTTTCATTTACTGCTTTATTTATTGCTTTCACCGCTGCCGTCCCCATTCCGATGAGTGGCTAATCGTTCTTAGCCCCTCGGTATCGAAGAGCATTGAGACAGATAAAATAGATTAAAATAATTAAAGGTCGTATTTTTCTAATTAATTAAAAGTACTTAAGGTTTGCCGTGGGTTTACGACGTGTAGGATCACATAATCGATGTGTGGGCCCTATTTCCGTAGTCTATACGCTAGCTAGACGAGAGGCCGTGCGTATGGACCGATCACCCCTTGGTAAATGAAGTTCCGCACTAACCCTCGAGAGAGGAGGCGCGCCAACTCTACCGGATTGGGTTCCCCACCCAATAGCAGGGTTCTTTGTGTAATGCGGGCGTTAAGAGGAATCCTTCGTCGGACTAACGTTCGGTCGAATAGTTTTAGCGTTCAGGTGAGCGATAGCCCTATAACTAGGTGAGCTCATTCTAGTGGAACCTCCACGGCCAAGTCTCCACCTTAATTAATTAGAAACTTAGGATCTCTTTTTATTAAAAGTCTATTTTGGTTCTAATTTTATTCGGTGGCATCGAGCTAAGCTCTTCATCGGCTCCACCTTCAAGCTTTCTTTTTATTGCTTTCATTTTCAGTCTTATTTTGTCATTTTTATTATATATAAAATATAACCCGACAAGTTAATTATCGGTAAAATAATAGTCCCCTCCAGGGAAGAGTAGAAATAATCGAACCAACCCCGAGAACAATACGACCTCGATAATTCACCCGGAATATCATGTACTACTCACGATAGGTGCACTTGCCTCCATTCGTTAAAACTCGATCTAACCAATTTTATATCCAAATAAATAAATATGCGCGCCCCATTTTCTAAATAAAAAAATCACTTCCGCTTTACTTAAACCAAACCGCCGGGTCGCCGCGTGACCGTAACTATTTTTGGAGTTTTAACTCATCAAGTTTTTGGCGCCGTTGCCAGGGAAATTTTTGTGTCGTTATTTTGAAACCTGGAAATCTATTAATTTTACCTATATCTATAATTTTAACAAAAATTTAAAATGGATAACAAAAAAAAATAATAATAGTAATAAAATACTTAAAAAAACTTCAAAAAAAATATTTTTTTATCATAATATTATTATTATTTATAAAATATTTTTTTGAAATGACGTCGTTTTCTACTAACAAAAAAAAACTAACTAAAAAACCAAAAAACTCTAAAAACTTGAAAAAAATCTAAAACTTAAAAAAAATCTAAAAACTCTAAAAACCTAAAAATTCTAAAAATAAAAAATCTACAAAATCTAAAAACCAAAAAAAATCCCAAACAAAATCTAAAACCAAACACCTAAAAAATTTCAACACTTAAAAAAATGAAAGAAAACATAAAACATACTCAAAAAAAGGGAAAGACTTAAAAGAAAAAAAAATTCAAAACAAACACCAAAAAATTTAAAACCAACTAAAAAATACAAAAATCTACTTAAAAACACCAAAAAAATATAATAATTTGACATTAACAAATGTATATATGTTTTATTTAACTTCTTTTATTTTAATTTGTTTTATTTCGTTTCATTTTGCTTCGACACGCTTCCATTATTGTGCGCGCTAGGGGATCACATTTTTATCACGCAGTGGTCGCTAAGGCCTTAGCTACCTTCGACTCCCCCACGCACATGCCCCCCTACCGCCCGTAATCTTTTAGCCGAGTTTATATTTTCATTTTTTTTTCTGTTATATTTTTGCTTCTTTTTCTTCTTCTAACAATAATGCAGGGATTTAATTGAGCCTCCCGCACTCGTCTAAGGGAAGCTTCTACCCTCTCTTTTTATTTTTTTGTTTTTGTACATCTTTTAATTTGTATATTATCTGTTCCGCATACTTAGATTGCAACATTGGAGATAATGTTGGGTTTAAGTATGGGGGTGTTTTCCTATTCTGCATTTTTTATATTTTGTACTTAGCAAAAAATAAAAAAAATGCAAAAATAAAAAACTCAAAAAATTTTCCTTATTTTTATAATAAAAAAAACTTAAAATTTTTTTTTCATAAAACCAAAAAAATTCATAAAATTATAAAACAAAAAGTTCAAAAAAAAAATCATAAAATAAAAATTCAAAAATGAATTTCTTTTACTTTGTAAATATTTTTTGTAAATAAAAAAAAAAATATTTCTCTTCCCCCCCCCATCTTCTTATTTGTAAAAAACTCGCATTTTGCATACCCGCGGTTGACGACTCATCGAACCAACCACCCAAATAAGAGTCTGTTCGCGGCCTGCATTTGAGTTTTTACTTTGTACATTTTTCGTAAAAATTTCTCTTTCCCCACTATCTTCTTTGTAAAAAGTATTTCTTTATCTCCTCTTTCTTATAAATAACTTATTTACAAAAACTAAAAAATCAAAAAATTTTGTAAATCCAAAAACCCTAAAAAGATAAAAAGCAAAAATCCTAAAAAGATGATAAATAAAAATTCAAAAAAAAGACAATCAAAATTTAAAAAAAAAAGATAAAAACTCTAAAAATTCCAAAAAATATTTTGTTAAATTATGTAACAAAATAAATCGAATATACCATTTCTTAACTCTTTTTGCTTTCCAAAAATGTAGTTTCGAGTTAATTTATATGCGAATTTTAATTATTCTTTGCTTACTATTCGTTTATTAATTAAAGTTCGATAGATTTAAGTGTCTGGGGTTAAGTTTTAAAGAATTTTTTATGTCTTATCCTTATAATGTGAAACTTGTTTTACACCACCACTTCTAATTCTATAAATAAAATCTCGTTTTTTATGTTAGAAAATAACATCCATAGATTTCAATTATTTCTACTCTTTGATTTTAGAAACATTGGAACGTTCATTTTAAAAAGGTTGTTCTCAAAAAGTTTTTATTAAAATCTAGTTTTCTTTTAGAAAAAATAAACTCACTTCCATTTTTTCATGTCTTACTTGACATGTTTACCCCTATCCCTTAAAAGATCTTATGTCAATGGGAATAAGATTTCATTCCGTAAACATAGGCACCCAATATTTAAAAAGATTATATGTTATGGAGTAGGAGGATAAAATTCATTACTCCTACACATATACATTGTGTTATTTTATTTTATTTATGAAGAAAAAAATAGTATATGTTAGGAAAATAAGATTCCATTTTCCTAACTATTCAAAAGAAAAAAAAATTGGAGGTTCGAGAAAACATTACCTCACCTCAATATCCAAGCCCTCTTCATAAACCACCAAACCACTTATCTCATTTCGATGATTCTAGACTTAATTTAAAATTTTTTGAGAGTATAATTTTTAAATTGCATTATTTCCTTTAACTTCTTTTAAGCTAAAGTTTTTTATATAATTTCGATCCATCTTTGTTAACATAACAAAAATAAATTTTTGCTTTCTATTTTATTTTATCTAGAAGTCTTTCTGAAACTGTTCCACTATTTATAACATTTTCATAAATTATGATTTAACTCTACTACCCCGGATATTTATTTCGATCTTTCTTTTTAATTAAGTCAAGCGATAGCTAAACTTAGGATTTCTTTTATTCCTTATAAGTTCATCTCAAATTTTTGCTCTGCAATAACAAAAGCTTAAGTATGGGGGTATTTGATGAATTGTAAATATACGTATTTTTGTGTACATTAATTTAGTCCTTTTCATTTCTTTTCGTCATTTTTTCATATTTTTGCTTAATAAATTGCTCCTTTTTGTAAATAATTTTGTTGACTTGTTTTATTTTTATGTTTCAGAAAATATCAAAAATCTGCCAAAAATTGACAAGTCACGCCCGTGACTTCCTGGTCATGCCCGTGACCGAGGCGTGACATGTCAAAAAACCGTGAAATCAGCAGTTTTTGAGAAGAAAAGCTTGACACGCCCGGGGACACGCCCCGGGACACGCCCGTGTCACCCGACACGGGGCGTGACCCAAGCCCGTGTCCACCCACTCGATGTTTTCAGCTCGACGATCGTCGAACTCCTCGACACGCCCAGAGTCACGCCCGTGACCTAGGGCGTGACACCTCTTCCCGCTCCATGATTTTCAACTCGACATTTTCCGCTCGACGTTTGTCGAGTGTCGACACCAGCCGACACGCCCAGAGTCATGCCCGTGACCTGGGGCGTGACATCTCCACCTGCCCGACAAGACCCGCGCGACGACTTTCGGCGCGACCCGCGCCCAGATCTACCTTCTTGACACGCCCAGCTTCATGCCCGTGACCTGTGGCGTGACCAACGCGAGACTGACACGTGTCCAGCCCAAAGTCCACTTTGATGTCAAATCGACGGCCGCCATCATGAATAGTGTCGACACGCCCCCTGACTCGCCCGTGTCAGAGGGCGTGTACTTGTAAAATTTCTGCCTATAAATAGTTGTGTTCTGCTTGAGTTCTTGTTCCCCTTTTGGATCCATTTTGTATAGGGGAAATGCTGCTTAGATGATTCCAAATGCGTTGTAATGGAATTTCTCCCCCACTCCTTTATTTTGGTTCCAGCTTTGTAATCTTCATTTTAGCTTAATAAAATTGTAGATTTTCTCTCTTTTCATGGATTTGGATTTCATCTTTAGGCCCTCTCTCTTATACAATCTTATTCATCTTTGTTTTAACCTTTGTTTTTGTTCTTTACTATGCGTGTGTGCGTGTATGAGTATAGCTTTTATCTTTATGTTTGGTAATGTTTACTTAGCTTTTGGTTAAACTTAGAATTTTATAGCTTTTATTTCATTCCTATAAACCCATAAAAACGTTTCAAAGTGTTTTTCATTTTTCTTTAACTTTGATTTTTCTTTTTAGGTTGTAAAACGTTTTCTTTCTTTTTACTTAATTTACACTTTTTAGCGTTTTTATCAAGTTATAGGAATGAAAATATAATCGTTTTAATTTTTCGTGCACTTTCATTTTGTTTTAAACTTTTGCTCTTTTAAATTTTTCATTCTCTTTTTACGCATTTCTACCGCATTCTAGTGGTAGAAATGTTTTTGTTTTAATTTTTCGGGCATTTTTATTTTGCGTTTATTTGCAAACCTTTTTGCCCGGTTTATTTTTATTTCAACTTTTTATGCATTTCTATCACATTCTAGTGGTAGAAATGTTGTTATTTTAATTTTTCGTCAACTTAATTTTTCTTAATTTTTTCGCTCATGTGTGTGTGCGCATTTATTTCCGCCTACTCGTTAAGAGTTAAATGGCGCTTTGCTTTATTTCATTCAGTAGAGTGTGTGTGTTTTACTTTCCTGTAGAGTGAGTGTGTTTACTTTATGTCGAGAGTGTGTGTGCCTGTGTTTTCATTTATGTCGAGTTTGTGCGTTAGTTATATTTTCTGTAGAGTGTGTGCGTGAGTTTTACTTTCTGTAGAGTGTGTGCGTGCGTTGCATTTATTTTGTCCTACTCGTTTGAGTAGGACTCGCTTTCATTTCTCCCGCCCATGCATTTGCACCGAGACTGGCACTTTACTGCTTTCATTTCAGTCTTACTCATTTGAGTAGAACTTGCAATTTACTGGTTTATTTCATGCTTTATTTTCCTGCTTTCATTTTATCACTTTCATTTACTGCTTTCTTTATTGCTTTCACCGCTGCCGTCCCCATTCCGATGAGTGGCTAATCGTTCTTAGCCCCTCGGTATCGAAGAGCATTGGGACAGATAAAATAGCTTAAAATAATTAAAGGTCGTATTTTTCTAATTAATTAAAAGTACTTAAGGTTTGTCGTGGGTTTACGGCGCGTAGGACCACATAATCGATGTGTGGGCCCTATTTCCGTAGTCCATACGCTAGCTATCCGAGAGGCCGTGCGTATGGACCGATCACCCCTTGGTAAATGGAGTTCCGCACTAACCCTCGAGAGAGGAGGCACGCCAACTCTACTGGATTTGGTTCCCCACCCAATAACGGGGTTCTTAGCGTAATGCGGGCGTTAAGAGGAATCCTTCGTCGGACTAACGTTCGGTCGAATAGACTTAGCATTCAGGTGAGCGATAGCCCTATAGCTAGGTGAGCTCATTCTAGTGGAACGTGCACGGCCAAGTCTCCGCCTTAATTAATTAGAAACTTAGGATTTCTTTTTATTAAAAGTCTATTTTGGTTCTAATTTTATTTGGTGCCATCGAGCTAAGCTCTTCATCAGCTTCACCTTCAAGATTTCTTTTTATTGATTTCATTTTCAGTCTTATTTTGTCATTTTTAATATATATAAAATATAACCCGACAAGTTAATTATCGGTAAAATAATAGTCCCCTCCAGGGAAGAGTAGAAATAATCGAACCGACCCCGAGAATAATACGACCTCGATAATCCACCCGGAATATCCTGTACTACTCACGATAGGTGCACTTGCCTCCTTTCGTTAAAAATCGATCTAACCCATTTTATATCCAAATAAACAAATACGCGCGCCCCGTTTTATAAATAAAAAAACCACTTCCGCTTTACTTAAACCAAACCGCCGGGTCGCCGCGTGACCGTAACTATTTTTGGAGTTTTAACCCATCACTCCCACTCTGGGCACGATTCCATATGGGTCATCTTCGACAGGTTGACATAGGTGGCTCGATTTATCCCGATCAGGAAGGACTGCCAAGTTGCTGTTTTGGTGAGATTATTTGTGGAGCAGTTCGTCAGGTACCATGGCATCCCTAGATCGATCGTCTCGGACCGTGATGGTCGGTTCACATCGAGGGAATGGAGGGCCAGACCGACGACAGACCAACGATCTGACCGAGCGGACCATCCGGACCATGGAGGATCTGCTTCGTCTATGCATATTGGATACAAGGAAGCACTGAGAGAGACTGTTGCACCTGATCGAGTTCTCTTATAATAACAGTCACCAGGCAAGCATCGGGATGGCGCATTATGACACTTTGTATGGAAGGAAGTGCCGGACACCTCTGTCTTAGGTTCAGGATGTGTACACGAGGACTCTTGTTTCAGAGTACATTGAGGATACGGAAGCTCAGATTCGACTGATCAGGGAACGAATGCTGGAGGCCTAGAGTAGACATGCCAAGTACTATGATGAGCGCCATCGAAATGTGGAGTTTCAGGTGGGAGACATGGTATTCTTGAAGATATATCCTGTGCATGGTATTTCTCGGGTGCGGAGGCACAAGAAGCTCAACCCTCGATATATGAGGCCCTATTTGATTCTAGAGCGGATCGGCCCCTTGGCCTACAAGCTGGAGCTGCCACCAGAGCTGGGAGCCTTGCACGACATTTTCCACGTCTCCTCGCTACGGAGAGCTCTCCTTCGGCCAGAGCAGCATATCACCACTACAACATTCCCGCTAGCATCCGACAAATTAGTTCGTTTAGAGCCGCTCCAGATCGATGATACCGCAGTCCGAGTGTTGCGGAAGAAGAGAGTTCCCCTAGTGAAGGTGTTGTGGTCCAACAATGGACGGGAGGAGCACACCTGGGAGCCGAGGGATCTGATGCTAGAGTGGCACCCAGAGCTTTTTACATAAGGTAACATTTTAATTTTTAGCTAAAATAATTAAATTTTCATGCTTGAAAACCCCGTAGACCCGAACTTAAATTTCGTGGATGAAATTACTTCTTTGTTTATTGGAATTTGTAACATCCCATTTCCAATTAGGCCCCTTAACTTAGATTGGGTTAGGCATGTGGTGGGTGATAAGGGTTTTAGCTAGGTTTGACCCTTGAAGGTGGGGTGTTGCCATGTGGGGCCCACTATAGGGTCCAAGTCAAACTAGGTCAAACTAGCCTAAATAGGAACCCTAGCCACACCATGACCCCCACCACATTGCCCTAACCCTAAGAACAATCTAAGTGAACCCTAAAGCATGTCATTGGTCACCCATTGACCCAATTTGACCAAGTCAACCCTAAACCTTAAATTGGTCAAACCCACACCTAAAAGCACAAATAGTCCAAGTGGGACACCACTATGACCCAACCCAAGTTTGGTGGTGCCATAGTGTCCATGACCCTTAAGTGGGCTCAGCCCACTTGTAATGCCCCAAAATTTGGAGAGGGAAAATTGGTTTCTGGCAGGGGGAACACGGCCTGAGACACGGGAGTGTCCAAGGCTGTGTCAGGCTCCAGTGGACGTTTTGGTCGTGAGGTCGATGATTTTGCAGTCGACGATTTTCGAGCAGAGAACACGGTCTTAGAAACGGGCGTGTCTCATGGCGTGTCGAGCTCGTGTCGACGATCGGCCCGAGGAGTCGTTTGCTCGACAATATGTCGAGACAAGGCACACGGCCTAGGACACGGCGTGTCAAAGGCCGTGTCAGCCAGTCGACGAACTTCGCTCGACGAAATGTCGAGACAGTGAACACGGCCTGGAGCCCAGGCGTGTTGAGTTAGACACGGGCAAGGACAAGGGCGTGTCCAGTACCTGTGTGAGTCTCGGGTTGTTTTCGGGGCTGTGTCGATGGAGGCACACAGCCGATCACACGGCCGTGTCCGTTGGAACACGGGCGTGTTATGTCGAACACGGGCGTGTCGGATTCCCGTGTGTTATTCCAGGCACGTCGCCTTTGACGGCGAATGGGGGACACGGCCCTGGATACGGGCGTGTCGCAGGCCGTGTTCGGCGTAGTTTTAGCATTTCAGGCCCGAATCAAGGCCGTTCGTTTCTTTAATTTGGGATCCAACGGCTGGGGGTTGTTCCTGATGGGATATACACGGGATTGGTCCCTTAGAAACCCTCATTGCTTTTGAGTGGTTCTCTTTCTAAGTTCTAGAGAGAGGGGAGAGCAAGGAAGAAGATGAAGTAGAGATTCGGCTTTTGGAGAGCCTTCGTTGCTCCAAATCGCGAGCCGAGTCCAGATCCGTGGAGGCTAGACGATTGCGAAGGTTTTCATCCGGATATTTTACCATGGCTAGGAAGAGGAGTCGGAAGGTAACGACACTTCTCCTCTCGGTTTTAGGATGCATGTTTTAGCATCTTTTCTTTTCTAGTTTTTGGGCACCAAACACTCAAATGAGAGGGGTTTGGGTCGCCAAGGTTCAAGAGGAACCTCCGGGTCGATTGAGTCCGTCCCCGGCATGTTTTTGCATTAGAGATCCGCTCCGTTGGTGGATTAGGCATGGTGTGTGAAGCCGTAGTCCCGACCGTTAGTCCGACTCGGTGATGTTGCATATGAGTTTTAAGGATTCGTAGAGATCCGTTGCGGCAAGATGTCGTTTGTGATGTGGTGATGTTTTCCCCTTTTTCTCGAGTGAGTACGTATAGTTGGAACCAGACAAGGTTAGCTCCTCAATGGCGGTAGATGGTTTCCTTGGTGGACAAGGTTAGCTCCGCATGAGTGGTAGATGGTTTCCTTGGTGCGCGGGAATGCTGCAGTACAAATGTGGGACTAGGGTGGAATTGTCTTGGATTGTGATGTGCCAAGGCATGGCTGTCTCCGTGGTCGGCTGGCTATCCCGTGATGTATACGTCATGTGTGGAGAGTGTCCCGGCGAGACTAGTCCCCTTCTGTGAGATTGACGAGAATGCCAAGCATGGGGGAAAAGCGCGGGCAATGAGGCCATGAGCGGGTGGGGTCCGGCAAGGCTTCTTAGAATCGGTCAGTTGTGTTTGTTGGAATCCTGACATGAGATGTCAGAGCTTGCAGGCAAGCCCGGGTCTAAGACCTTGAGCGGGTGGGGCCTTGGCAAGAGTTCCATGTGACGGCTTGTGTGCCGTTGGGGGGAATTGTGTTTCCCTTTTTGTTTGCGGCTTTATGCCAATGGGGAAACAATGAGTACCCAATAGATGTGATGTTGTGCTAGATGCATACGCTATAAGGTGCCTTTGTGTGAAACCCGGGTGTTGCATTCATGTTGCATAGTGGGCCCTAATATTATATGCTCAACAGTAGAGAACATGTATGATGTTTGAGACATCCAAGCCTGTTTCTTTAGTTGTTTTTCTTGCTTATGAATATTGCATACGAAGTGCTAACTTGCAGGTTGGAGGAGTACCCCGGGGTCCGTTAGGGGCGGCCGGGAGGAGATGTGTTTGTTACCCAGTTTGAGGTCAGCCTTTGCTGACCCACATTACTAATAATTTTTATAGGGCAATGATCGCAAGCAGGAGCTAGCTCGCCGGCCAGAAAGGCCTAAGACTCATGAAGTGTTACCTTTTGTTGTAGCTTTAGATTTATGACATTGTATGTTTTATGGTCATTTTGACCGGCTTGCATGCCGAGGTAGACTAGGTGTGCTTATGCACTTTCAGGACTGATGTGTTCTTTGAGTTTGGATCTACTCTTGTTGTAAGGCCTTAAGGCCATTTTGTTACTCTTGTAGGTGTGGATAACTTCTAGTCTCTTTGGTCGTTACCGCTGTGTTGTGTTGAGTTTTGAGTTTGGGTAGCAATATCATTTTATAATACTGAAGCTGTGGCGTCTGTATGTTGTGGGGCCCCGGTCGGACCCATATTATACGGTCATTACAGGGGAGGTGTTACAATTTGGTATCAGAGGGAGGTTTGATTCAAGGTCAGTGCGTAGGGAAGTTATCCACATAAGAGTAACGCGGGACCATGAGTGTCCTTATGTTTACGTCTTGAGATTAGAGACTGATCCCTTGTTTCTTGTTTTCTTGAAGAGTGCAAGCAACGATGCGTGTACGTCGAGAGCAAGATAAGAACTCTCGGCGAGCAGTGCCACTGCTCCAGATCTTTTGGGCACGGGTGTAAACCCGGCTGACTTCTGACGCATGCTTGCATAAGCGATGGTGGCAGCCCAAGCTGCAGCGGCAGCCCAAGCTGTAGCGGCAGCTCAGGTAGCAACCCCTGCTACACTGAACACGGCGACAGCCGTGCCGGGCGGAGAAGCCAGGCGAGTGGAGCCTTTGGTGGAAAGGGTGGTTGTCGGACATGGAGATCGGCACATGAAGTATTTCCTGAGCTTCCATCCCCCGTCATTCAAGGGAGTTGGTACGCCAACGGATGCGGAGGATTGGTGGGTTCGAATTCAAGAGCTTTTGAGGGCGGCAGAGACACCAGAAGAAAAGAAATCTGAGTATGCAACGTTCATGTTGGAAGGAGACACCAAGTTGTGGTGGGTGACCCATAGCAGCCGCCAGTTCCCTGGACGCACCCCGTCGATGGAGGAATTTGGGGATGCTTTTCTAAAGAGGTACATTCCTGTTTCTACACGGTTGGCCCTTCAGAGGCAGTTTCTGCACTTAATGCAGTGAGACAAGAATGTGGACGAGTATGTGAAGGAGTTCACCCGTTTGGGTCGTTACGCGGAACGACGATGACAGATGATGTAGAGAGGGATAACCTCTTCTACCAGGGGCTGAGGGAGAATCTGAGGCAACCCCTCATTTCCATGAAGAGAACTAGTTTTAATGAACTAGTTGAGGCTGCCAGGATATTGGAGAGTGATCTGGAGCGAACCCAACATCGTAAGTGTTTCACTCCCAAGCAAGGGGAAGGGAAGCCTCCCCAATCCCAGGGAAAGTCTGAAGGGAATAGGTGGAGGAAAAAGCCTCACACTTCCAGGTCTGGTGAGAAGAGCAAGTGGACGCCTGGAGGTTCTCACTTTAGGGGACCGCCGACGTGCTACAAATGCGGTAAGGTGGAGCACATAGCTCGTGTTTATCCTCAAGGAGGAGCGGAGTAAGAGGCAAGGAAGGAGCAGACTGTGCGCTCTGGCCCCAGTGCCGCGGAGAAAGCGAAGATGGCGGAGTCAAGCGCTTCTCGGTTCCAACCGGTGCAACCAAGGGCCTACAACCTTGGACAGCAGGAAGCGATCCGCCAAACCGATGTGGTGACAGGGATGAGGAAATTTAAGTTTAATTTTGTGCTTCATACTTTTAGACTTTTATATGTGATGTCTATGTTGTAGGCTTCGTATTAGTTTCTGGATACCCCGCTAGGGTATTGTTCGATACGGGAGCATCACACTCCTTTCTTCCGGAGAGCTTCATCCGGAGAATAGGAGTTGAGTCTTTCTTGGCGGACACGAAGCTGAAATGCGCATGCCCAATGGGTCATCCATGACCACCAGGGCCAAAGGGCGCATCTGTTGTGAGCTGGACGGAGTTGACTTCATTTTGGTAGCAGCGGTTTTACCACTGGTTGAGTTCGATGTCATTTTGGGCATGGACTGGCTTGCAGAGCAGCGCGCCAGTATTGATTGCCTATCTAAGGTAGTGACCCTAAGGAGCAAAGGGCAGACGGAAGACAAATTTGATGGCCTTTGTGGAGTGGCCTATTCCCTGATTTCGGCCAGGCAATTGATGCGGGCGGTTAACCAGGGTGGTGTAGCGCTGGTAGCGTTATTGGAGGTTCGCCTCTCCCAGTTGTCTATTGAGGAAGTGCCCGTAGTGGAAGAGTTCAAGGATGTGTTTCCGGATGAACTTCCTGGAGCGCCTCATCGGCGGGAGATCGACTTCAAGATCGTGTTAGTGCTAGAGGCTAGGCCGGTGTCACGTCCTTTGTTTCGGATGGCACCAAAGGAGTTGCATGAACTCAAAGTACAGTTACAGGAACTGTTGGACCAAGGGTATATCAGACCCAGTTCTTCGCCGTAGAGCGCGCCGGTGTTGTTTGTAAAGAAGAAAGACGGTAGTATGCGGCTGTGCATAGACTACCGAGAGCAGAATAAACTGACCGTTAAGAATAATTATCCGATTTCTCGGATAGACGACTTATTCGACCAGTTGGTGGGTCGGTGGTGTACTCAAAATTGGACTTGAAGTCAGGCTATTATCAGTTGCGAATTCGGGATGAGGACATCCCCAGACTGCCTTCGGTACGCGGTACGAACACTTTGAGTTTACGGTAATGCCATTCGGGCTGACGAACGCGCCATCTGTGTTCATGGACCTTATGAATTGAGTATTTCGGGAATACTTGGATTCTTTTGTGGTTGTCTTCATTGATGACATCTTGGTGTATTCCAAATCGGAAGTGGAGCATGAGACCCACTTGAGAGTGGTCTTGCAAGTGTTGAGGGAGAATCAGTTGTATGCAAAGTTCTCAAAGTGCGAGTTCTGGTTAGCGAAGGTGGAATTTTTGGGCCACGTGATTAGTGGGGATGGGGTGGCAGTGGATCCAACAAAAGTGGAAGCCATCAGAGCTTGGCCAGTTTTGAGGACCGTGGCGGAAGTCCGAAGTTTTCTTGGACTAGCCGGTTATTATAGGAGATTCGTGGAGAATTTTTCGCGGATAGCTCTACCCCTCACCTCACTCACTCGTAAAGATCATAAGTTTGTGTGGACTCAAGAGTGCAGTCAAGCATTTGAGGCACTGAAGGAGAGACTGATGATGGCTCCAATCCTAAGTCTACCGCAAGGGACCGATGGATTTCAGATCTTCAGTGACGCATCGGGATGCGGTTTGGGTTGCGTTTTGGTGCAACATGGCAAGGTGATAGCTTTTGGGTCTAGACAGCTAAACCCTCATGAGAGGAATTACCCCGTCCATGACTTGGAGTTGGCGGCGGTAATTTTGGTGTTGAAAATATGGCGACATTATGTGTATGGTGCAAAGGTGGAGATCTTCACAGATCATAAAAGTCTGAAGTATCTCTTGGATCAAAAGGACTTGAACATGCGGCAACGCAGATGGGTTGAGTTTCTTGGAGACTACGAGGTGGCGATTCAGTATACGCCATGTAAAGCCAATGTGGTGGCGGATGTCTTGAGTAGGAAGTACTCGGGGCAAGGGAATTGGATCAAAGCTCATGATGAGCGGTTGGTACGGGAATGGGAGTCCCCTGGTTTGGAATGTGTGGCGAGAGGCGAGTCCACCGTGGCTCGGTTGAATTGGATTGAAATGTAGAACGACTTGTTCGATCGCATTAGGGAAGCGAGTCGGTTGGATGTGGAGTTTCGACCATATGTGATGGAGGCTCAAAAGGGCGAGAGCAGCGCCTGGGTGAAAGAAATAGTACCTAATCACCTAGAGGGGGGGGGGGGTGAATAGGTGAACTTAATCTTTTTAAATTTACAGGCAGAATTAATCACAGATTTCACAGAACTCTACACAGCAATCACAGGAACAATCACACACAGAGTACACACAGATTTTATAGTGGTTCCCCAAGGTCTGGGTACATCCACTTCCCCCTTCGCCTATCTAGTAGTGTACTAGATTCGGCCTAACTTCTCCACTACTTCTCAGATCCACAGATCTTACAGCTCAGAACCCCAAATATGTTCCTACAACTCAGAGTGATCCCACTCCTACAACTCAAGCACACAGCCCTACCACTTAGTCTTCACAAAGACCTACACTCAGCCTTCAACAAGGCCTATACTTAGCCCTCAACAAGGCCCACACTCAGAGAAAAGTATCTCCTACACTCAGGCACAAAGGCCCTACCACTCAGCCTTTATAATATAGGCTTACAACTTAGATCCCTTAGGATCATACAAGAAATTTAATATTACAAAGATTAATAACCACAACTCAGATTGAGAAAGTTGAGTTGACTGGCTTCTTGATGAGTTCTTGAATGAACTTTGCTGAGATCAACCTCCCTTGGCTTTCTTCAAAGCTTCTTGAATTAGAACACAGTAGGGTTGAATCTCTATGCAGATGATCTTCAATCAACTGCTGACTTGTGAATCAGATCTCAATCTGAAACTTTCTTTATCAGCCTGGTTCAATAGCTATATTCTTAGAAGGAGCTTTCTCTCTCCAACTTCTTAGATCTTCACTTGAAGGTCTTCTTCTGGTTTGTTGTTTCTCACTTTATTGATTGCTATTCTCTATCTGTCGATCTCCTTCTGTTGAAGGAATAAGCCTTTATATAGGTTTTCTTCATGGTGACCGGCTGATCCGGTTTCTAACGAACTTCTGACAGCTCTGACAGTAGTAGTTGACCGGTTGAAATGGCAGCTGTCAAGTCATCCATTCACTTCTTGAAAACTCTGTCACTGTCTGAAAGTGTCGAGACAGATAGTCTTTAAGTGTCGACACCAATAGACCAAGTGTCCACACAAGTAGACTAAGTGTCGACACTAGCCTTCATGGTGTAGACATAACTCCTTGTGTTGTAGAGAGTGCTTCTCGACACTGCTTCTTCAGAATGTGTCGATACTGATTATGTGTGTCAACACATGTCCTTCTTCTTCTATTCTTAGTTGATTTCTGCTAAGTGTCGACACAACTCCTTTGTGTTGATATATCTTCTTGTGTTGAAAACTTGTTAAGTGTCGACACATCTCCTTTGTGTCGACACATGCCTTTTGTGTTGAAACATTTGCTGAGTGTCGACACATCTCCTTTGTGTCAACACATTCTTCATGTGTTGAGACTTTTGCTGAGTGTCGACACATCTCCTTTGTGTCGACACATTCTTCATGTGTTGAGACTTTTGTTGAGTGTCGACACATCTCCTTTGTGTCGACACATGTACTTAAACTCTGTTGAAGTTTACTGAGTGTCGACACAGTCTCCTAGTGTCGACACTTTTACTTGAACTTTGTTGATGTTTTGCTAAGTGTCGACACAACCTCCTAGTGTCGACACTTTTGATGTCGACAAAGTTCCTCAGGCTGTGTCGACACTATCCTTCTGGTGTCGACTCTGCCTTCCTGGTGTCGACACAATTACTCCAAGTGTCGACACTGCTTCTCTAGGTGTCAACACAAGCCTCCTTAAGTGTCGACACTTTTCTTCTAGGTGACGACACATGGACTAAGAAACTTTTCCTACAAACCTGTAGTTACTTAACCTGCACAAAGTAACTCAAAATACATCAAATACACCTTGATGTATATCATTGAGTAGGGTGAGGATTCTTCAAATCAGGTACATATATTCCAATGTACCCAACAATCTCCCCCTATTTGGAGAAGTCATAACCCTTAGTCAATGATATACACCATACATAACAAATTCACAGTATGATGTAAAACAGTAATATATGACAGGGAAAAAAATACTTAAACATGCATGAACAAAACATGTATACACAAATAGCTCAGAACAATTAATGTAATAACATTGTTCTTACAAAGTCCAATATTTACATTAATCAAAAGTTTACATTGAGTTTACTACAAATTACAACTTGTAAACTTAAGAAAATGCTATCATAAGACTGCTCTAGCTCCTTGATTACAATCCCTTTTCCAGATTGAATCTTTGCTTGAACTTGAGCTTCAGTGTCATCAGCAGCAGCAGCCTTCTTCCCTTTAAGATCTTTCTTTTTCTGCTCTTCAGCCTTTATCTTCTGCCTTTCAAAATAATGATAAGGCTTGGGAAAATATTTGCTAGGCTCCTGTGCATTAGGAGGTAGCTTTCCCAGTTTAGCCTTTCTTCTATATTGCACAATGGCCTCTTGCCTATTCTCATGCTTCCTCCATTCCAGATCAAAATACCACTTGCCTCTATCCAGGACATTGTACTTAGCAGCCTTCCATGCAGTCAAGATGATATTCCTGGAAGTGGAGCTCCATTGTTCAAAATTAGGCCTTAGTTCATCTTGCTCTCTGAATCTTTTCTTAGACAATTGAGCTTCTTGTTCTTTTAACAAAGCCTCTTGTTCTTTCAGTACTGCCTCTGGCACAGGCTGTACCACTTTCTCAATGATGACATTTTGATTTCCCTCAGGAGGACTATACATTGATTGTATCTCTCGATGTATCATGTCAAAGTCTGGTGGAGGGTATATCACTTGAGCTACTTTAGCCTGCTCTCCTCCAAGGTATGCAGGATTAATTCCAGACTCGGCAACATTGTCATCATCACATAAGGGTGGATATCCAAGGGTGGCTCTGATGGAATTTGAAATCCACTTGGCATGATCAGAGCCTGCCTTGACTAATACCCTCTCCCCCTTTATGACTTATCTCTCAATGTGATCCCTCAGATCATCTTTTTGAAACCTTATCCGTGCATTCAGATAGTTTACTCCATCTTTATAGAAGGGTTTTAATCTTTGAAGCTTGTCAGTAATTGCCTTCTGAGAGTCTTCAATAGCAGTTTTAACAGTAGTTAGGCTCTCTTGCAATTATTTGTCAAATTCAGCCTTGGCAGTAGCACTTGTTGTAGTCTGAGCAGTAGCTAGATTCTTCATTTCAGTTACTATTACATTATGTGAAGCAGTGAGATTATCATTCATCCTTATCTGATTTTCCAGAACATAGTCTTGCTTCACTTCTAGCTCATCAAGTATGGTCTTTATTTTCTCTTGATGTGTGGCCAGATAGACTACTGCATTGCCTCCCTTATGGAAACAATCAGTTATTTCCTTCTTGTTCAGATTCACTTCAAATCTGATTGACTTAATGTCTTGGGCCAGATCAAACTACAGTGACTTATGACCTTCATCCATATAAGTTTGCAAAGCCTTTCTTTGCTCATCTAGCTTGATTTGTAAAGCTACCATCAGAGAACTGTAATCAGTAGATGAGGCAGGCTGTGGAGCAATGGTCTGTAGGGCTTTCTTATAGTTCTGGCTCCTTCTTTTGAAGACTTGGAACTTCCTCTTCTTGGCCCTAACAGCCTCTTCATCTTCTGAAGCAGATGTGCTTGCAATATCCACTCTTTCTTTAGGACTAGGATGAGAATCCTTCTCAGTCCTTTGTGGTTCTTCAACATCCTTTAGCTTCTCTGTCTCTTGTGTAGCAGTTACCTCTACATTCTCCATATGCTCCCCCTCAATAGTGATCTCCTCCCCCTCAGCAGCAGCTTTCTCTTTCTCAAAATCTATTTGTAGAAGATCAGGGAACATCTCTTCTAATGTAAATTCCTGTTGAAGAAGGGTTGCAGAATCTCTTATCTCATCAACCACTTGATCAGCAACATATGTGTCCTCCATGACAACATCTTGGGGTTGAGGTTGTATCTGTGTCTGCTGATGAACATTAGGTAATGAAGCAGACATAACTTCATCCTCAATAGGGAAATCTAATTAATTATTGTCAGTTATTACCTCTAGTATGGTTTGAGTAGCTTGTTCACTCTCTAGTGGAGTTGGCTCTTCCACAAGTAAAGGCTCCCCCTGGAGTGAATCCAGGTGAATTGGGCTAGCTGGTGGTAGCTCCCCCTGCCTCTGTGCATCTTCTTGTCTGGCTGGAGACTGACCAGCCTTTCCAGTTTTTTCCTCATCAGGAATAAACACTACTTGCTCTTCAGAGCCGCTTGAGGATTCTGGAGTCACAGCGGCTGTCTTTTTCTTCTTCTTCTGTGGTGTGTCTTTTATAGGAGTTGGCAGTTCTTTGTTCAGTACTCTATCCCACCTAGAGAAGATTCTCATATCCATCTTCCTCATGTGGTTAATATTTGAACCTGCAGCTTGGTTCATCACATCTGGAATACTTCCAGCAAGGTATAGACTTAGAATTCTTCCCAGATTGGGCTTCTTCATACTTTCTTTTATTTTCTCAAACACAACTGCAGACCAATCAGTATCTAGTTTGAAGATAATCCTTGTCATCAGATTGAACATATAAGCTGAAATCCTGTCATGTCCTCCAGGCTTGCTCAGGATGAACTTGCCAACTATTTCAGACAGAAAGTTTCCTTGGATGTTCATTCCTTTTCTATTGAAAACTGATCCAATTTTCAAGTTTGAATCCAGTCCACACCATCTCAATGCTTCTCTAGTCTTAGAAGTAGATACATCTTCTTCCTCTTTAGTTCTTGGTAGCTGAAGGACCTTCCTGAGGCTTTTCTGTGAGACCTTGACTTTGGTTCCCTGAACTATGGATTTAATCTTGAGTCCAGAGTCGTCAAGGGAAGCTGCACTTAGAAATTCTAGGACCTCCTTCCAGATCTTGATGGGTTCTGAAACAAGGTATTCCAGTCCAGTTTCAGCAATTAGGGTTACCACACCTTTGATTTCAGGTTCCGCGTCATCAAAGGCATGTCGCACGAGCTCATATCCTTCATTAACATTCTCTTCTAGCTTGGGCTCCATTCGGGTTTGAAGAAATTTGAATTTCGAGAAGAGAGATGTCGACACACAAGTTTGGTCTCGAAACTTTGGTGAGCGTGTCGACAAACAATGGCGAAAACCTATCTATACCTTTCTAGAATCGAAGATGAAAGGGCGCGTCAAAATACTTAAATTGTGTTGACATTGTTGAAAAGTGTCGACACTAACTTATAATGTCTCGACAACTATGTGTCGACACAAGTATAGTCGACATAATATATGTGTCGACACTTGTTTATGTGTCGACACCACTTAGCTCGACACTTAGTCCAGACTTTACTAGACTAATTCTGTGTAAATCTTAAGTGTCGACACCACCTTGGATGTGTCGACATCTACTCTACATATGTCGACACTAATTCTTTGAATTGTCGACACAGACTTTCTAGATGTGTCGACACCATTTCTCTAAAATGTCGACACCATCTTCTCTGTGTCGACACAGACAACTCTGTGTGTCGACAACATTTTACTTAGCCAATTTTTTTTTGTAAACTAATCCAAGTTTATCATCCCTAATTCAATTTTAAATTTATTGAATTTGGTTTCATCTAAGGGCTTAGTATACATGTCAGCTAGCTGATTATCTGTATTAATATACTCTAGTGAAATATCTCCTTTTTCCACATGTTCTCTTAGAAAATGGTATTTTATTTATATGTGCTTAGTCCTACTATGGGAGACAGGATTATTTGTAATAGAAATAGCACTGGTTGAATCACAAAATAAAGGTGTTCTACTTACTTGAATACCATAATCTTCTAGCTGATGATGAATCCATAGAAGTTGAGCACAGCAACTTCCTGCAGCAACATACTCTAATTCTGCTGTGGAGATAGCCACACTTGTTTGTTTCTTGCTACTCCATGATATCAGCCTTTCACCTAGGAATTGACAGGTACCTGTTGTACTTTTCCTATCTTCTTTGCAGCATGCAAAATCTGCATCTGAATAACCTGTCAGTTCAAACTCTCCATTCCTAGGGTACCAAAGGCCTAGATAAGGAGTGCCCTTAAGATATCTCAAAATTCTTTTGATTGCTGTCAAATGCGATTCTTTAGGGCAAGCTTGGTACCTAGCACAGACACATGTAGTATACATGATATCTGGTCTACTTGCAGTCAAATATAGTAGTGAGCCAACTATCCCTCTATACAAAGTTTCATCTACAGGTTTCCCTGCATCATCTTTGCATAAAGACATTGTTGACCCCATCAGAGTTTTCATGGTAGTGGATGATTCCATACCATACTTCCTTATCAATTCTAGGGTGAACTTAGACTGCCATATGGATAAACCATCCTCAGTCTGTCTAACTTGGAGACCCAAGAAGAACTTAAGTTCCCCCATAATGCTCATTTCAAATTGTCCTTGCATTAGTTTTGCAAATTTTCTGCAAAGAATACTTTCAGTAGACCCAAATATTATGTCATCTACATATATTTGGACTAAGATAATCTTGCCTCTGGATTCCCTAAGGAATAGAGTCTTGTCTATTTTCCCCCCTGTGAATTTATTCTCAATGAGGAAACTAGACAGGGTCTCATACCAAGCCCTAGGGGCTTGTTTTAACCCATACAAAGCTTTCCTAAGTTTATAAACATAATTAGGTTTAGTAGAATCAACAAAACCTGATGACTGTTCTACATAGACTTCTTACTTCAGATTTCCATTCAGAAAAGCTGACTTAACATCCATTTGGTATACCATGAACCCTTAGAATGTTGCATAGGCAAGGAACATCCTTATTGCTTACAGTCTGGCTACTGGAGCAAAGGTTTGATCAAAATCAATACCTTCTTCCTGCCTATATCCTTTAGCAACTAGTCTAGCTTTGATCTTTATAATTACTCCATGTTCATCCAACTTGTTCCTAAAGATCCACTTAGTTCCTATAATGTTGTGGCCCTTTGGTTTAGGAACAAGCTCCCAGACTTTGCATCTTTTGAACTAGTTCAGCTCCTCTTGCATTGCCTCAATCCAATGAGGGTCTAGGATAGCTTCTTCAAATTTCTTTGGCTCTACTTGGGATAGAAAGCTGGAGTAGAGAACTAAATTTAGATTCCTGCTCCTTGTTTGTACCCCTTGTCTGAGATCTCCAATAATTTGATTGGCTGGATGATCTTTTAAATGCCTAATTGCTGGAGGCAGCCTGTCTTCAGGTTGAATACCTTCAGCTTCTTCATTCAGCAGCTCCTCTTGGTCTTCTTCAACAACAAGAGTATCTTGAACTCCCCCTGGACAGCAGCCACCTTCTTCTACTTGCTGACTTGCAGCAGGACCTTCTTCAATAGTAAGCTTGTCCATCTTCTCAGTCACACCTGTGGAGCTACAAACACTTCTAGACAATTCATTGTTAATGAGTCTAGCTTCATCAAACACTACATGAACTGACTCTTCTACAACTTGAGTAGTCAAGTTGTAGACTCTATAAGCCTTACTGTTGTTGCTGTACCCAACAAAGATCCCCTCTTGGGATTTGGCAGCAAACTTAGTTAAATAAGACTTACCATTGTTAAGTATATATCATTTACAACCAAAGATCCTGAAATAGGATAGATTTGGTTTTCTGCCTTTCACAATCTCATAGGGGGTCTTATTGTGGCTCTTGGTGATAGTAGCCCTATTGATTACATGACATGCAGTATTAACTACCTCAGCCCAGAAATATTCTGGGAGAGATGTGTCACTTAACAGGGTTCTACCAGCCTCTATCAAGGTTCTATTTTTCCTTTCAGCAATACTATTTTGCTGAGGTGTTCTTGGTGAGGAAAATTCCTGAAATATCCCAAACTCTTCACATAGCTTTGTCATACTATCAGACTGGAATTCAGTACCATGGTCACTTCTTATTTTGACCACTGTACTGTCTAACTCATTCTGAATTTGTTTGACAAAACTATAAAAGATACTAGGTGTTTCAGATTTTTGCCTTAGGAAGAATACCCAGGAATACCTTGAGTAGTCATCAACTACCACAAATGTATAGACCATCCTACCTAGGATGTGAACTGGCATAGGACCAAAAAGATCCATATGCAAGAGGTATAGGCACCTCACAGCATCTTTGTTCTTAATGCTATTAAAGGTGGAACTGGTCTGCTTGCCCTTTTGACCAGCTGAGCATATCCCAACCTTAATAAACTTAACCTGAGGACCATTCCTCACTAACTCTTTGCTAAAGAGTTGGCCAATTGTCTTGTAGTTAAGATGAGCCAGGCTCTTGTGCCATTTAACACAATGTGAGACTCTTTCATCAGCTACAAGACAAATAGGAGAAGCATTGTTCTCACACATAATGTCTAGAAAATAGACATTTCTCTTCCTATAACCTGTCAGAATGCTCTTTTGATCACTTGACCTCTTGATATGACAACCATCCTTGACAAATGAGATGTCATATCCAACATCACTCAGCTGACTTATACTAATTAGGTTGTGTTTCAAACCTTTAACATAAGCTACTTGAGTAATTGTAATAAGGTTGCTAGAAATGTTACCAAAGCCTTTGATGATTCCTTTTTCAGAACCACCAAAGGTGACTTTAGGACCATCCTTGATTGGTGTATAGTCCTTCAGCAATCCCCTAGTTCCAGTCATGTGCCTGGAACATCCACTATCCAAGTACCATATTGGGGCATGGACACTTGGACTCACCTGCAAAACAGATTACTTTACCTTAGAACCCAAATAATTCTTGGGTCCTTGGCGCAAGTCAGTCTGATTCTTAACAAAACCACCTGTAGCATTTCTAGCAGGCAGTTTGCTACTCACCTTGGCATTTGAATTATGCCAACAATCTATGGCAAAGTGGCCTACCTTGCCACAACACCAGCACTCAAATCTGTTGTACCTTTGATTAGGTACAACCCTGGCTGTTTTATCTACAGCAGGCTTCTTGTTGAGTACTGGGGATTTGCCCTTAGACTTGGACTTTACTGTCCAGGCAGGTTTTGTAAACCCTAATCCAGTTTTACCCTTATGAGGTACAAACTCATCTATTAAAGGTAGAACAGATTTTGTTTTAGAAAACCTTGCAACAATATCTCTCTCCTTCTGAAGACTAATCTCCAGATTTCTAATTTGATCATTTTTAAATGTTATAGTCCACATCTGAATAACCGTAATGTGCTTCAGTCTGGCTATTTCATTTAATTTCTGATCAAGCAACTTGTCAAAATCTGTTGCAGCAACTTTAAGACTGGCAATCTCCTTAGCCTGAGTTTTGGCCAAGAGTTTGCTTTTCTTCAAAGCCTGCAACACTACTCTATATTCATCAATCAACTGATAAATGTCTCCTTCAGATATAGATCCACTAACATCACTTGATGCTGATGTATCTGAATCTGACTCAGTACTAGAAATTGAACTAGCAGAACAATTTTGTACCTGACTTGGTCCAGGCTGATCCTGGATTTTGTCTCCTTCTGATAAGGCCATCAGTCCCTGGCACTGATTGTCCTCATGCTCATATATTGAGTTCATTAATTGTATAAACTCATCTTCCTATTCTTCAGCAAACAGTCCAATATAAGCTTCAACTTCTGAATCAGTTTCTGAAGATGACATATCAGACAGACTTTTGTCATTCTTAGCAACAAAGGATCTTTCCTTATTGCCTTTGAACTGAGTATTCTTCTTGTCTGTTCACTCTTTACTCTTTTCTGGACAATCAGCAACTACATGTCCTTGTCTATTGCAATAATAGCAAACTATCTTTGAGGATGTAGTTTTATATGGCTTGGACTTTCTTCTGTCATTCTTTGATGACTTCTGTGAAGTGAATGGCTTAGACCTCCACTGTTTCTTCTTTAGAAACTTCTGAAAATATCTGGTGAAAGCTGCAAAGTCTTCATCACTCTCACTGCTTTCAGAATTCTTGCTTTCAGACTCATCTGTCTCAGCCTCAGCAACTTTTTGAGGTGGAGATGGAGACTTACTTTTATATTTCCTAGTGGCTTCTGTCTTGAAAGCGACAACTCTTTCTTTGTGCTCAGCTCTGGTAGTCTTCTCTTCCTCCTTCCTTACCATTAACTGCATCTCATAAGATAACAGTTTTCCAAACAATGTTGGAGGAGGTATATCTGCTAATTTGGCCATTTCCCTTATGACACAAATCTTGGTATCCCAGTCCTTAGTCAGGGATCTCAAGAACTTATCATTCAATTCATTATTGCTGAACTCTCTTCCATAAGACATCAACTCATTGACTATCCTATAGAATTTCTTGTAGCACTCAGTTATGCTATCAGACCTTCCTTGTCTGAAGCTTTCATATTCTTGATTCAATAAAAACTTACTGTCTTGTCTTACCTCTTTTGATCCCTCCATATAGACTATCAGTGTGTCCCACATTTCTTTTGATGTTTTACAATAAATCAGATTCTGAAATGTGGCATCATCAATTTCACTCACAATAATATTTTGGGCCCTCTTGTCCATAGTGTCCAGAATTATTTCATCCTTGGTCATTTCTGAATAGTGTTTGGGGGTTCTCTGATTGGCATCTAGCACTGATACTTTCATTGGCACATATGACCCTTCATTAACTGTAATGTAAATTCTTGGGTCTGAGGCTTCCATAAAAAGTCTAACCCTTTCTTTCCAAATGCCAAAGATCTCCTTTCTGCAGATTGACAACTTCATGGATCCTAGCTCTTTGTGATTCTCAGTTGAACCCATTTTCTTGATTCTTGATAATGCTGATTCTGCCTACAGGAACTTTACTCAGACTGTTATGTCCTTTTTGAGTAACCTGGCTCTGATACCACTTGAAAGAAATAGTACCTAATCACCTAGAGGGGGGGGGGGGGGGTTGAATAGGTGAACTTAATCTTTTTAAATTTACTGGCAGAATTAATCACAGATTTCACAGAACTCTACACCACAATCACAGAAACAGTCACACACAGAGTACACACAGATTTTATAGTGGTTCCCCAAGGTCTGGGTACATCCACTTTCCCCCTTCGCCTATTTAGTAGTGTACTAGATTCGGCCTAACTTCTCCACTATTTCTCAGATCCACAGATCTTACAACTCAGAACCCCAAATATGTTCCTACAACTCAGAGTGATCCCACTCCTACAACTCAGGCACACAACCCTACCACTCAGTCTTCATAAAGACCTACACTCAGCCTTCAACAAGGCCTACACTCAGCCCTCAATAAGGCATACACTCAGAGAAAAGTATCTCCTACACTCAGGCACAAAGGAACTACCACTCAACCTTTATAATATAGGCTTACAACTCAGACCCCTTAGGATCCTACAAGAAATTTAATATTACAAAGATTAATAACCACAACTCATATTGAGAAAGTTGAGTTGACTGGCTTCTTGATGAGTTCTTGAATGAACTTTGCAAAGATCAACCTCCCTTGGCTTTCTTCAAAGCTTCTTGAATTAGAACACAGTAGGGTTGAATCTCTATGCAGATGATCTTCAATCAACTACTGACTTGTGAATCAGATCTCAATCTGAAACTTTCTTTATCAGCCTGGTTCAATAGCTGTCTTCTTAGAAGGAGCTTTCTCTCTCCAACTTCTTAGATCTTCACTTGAAGGTCTTCTTCTGGTTTGTTGTTTCTCACTTCATTGATTGCTATTCTCTATCTGTCGATCTCCTTCTGTTGAAAGAATAAGCCTTTATATAGGCTTTCTTCATGGTGACCGGCTGATCCGGTTTCTAACAAACTTCTGACAGCTCTGATAGTAGCAGTTGACCGGTTGAAATGGCAGCTGTCAAGTCATCCAGTCACTTCTTGAAAACTCTATCACTGTCTGAAAGTGTCGAGACAAATAGTCTTTAAGTGTCGACACCAATAGACCAAGTGTCGACACAAGTATACTAAGTATCGACACTAGCCTTCATGGTGTCGACAGAACTCCTTGTGTTGTAGAGACTGCTTCTCGACACTGCTTCTTCAGAATGTATCGACACTGATTATGTGTGTTGACACATGTCCTTCTTCTATTCTTAGTTGATTTCTGCTAAGTGTCGACACAACTCCTTTGTGTTGACACATCTTCTTGTGTTGAAAACTTGTTAAGTGTCGACACATATCCTTTGTGTCGACACATGCCTTCTGTGTTGAAACATTTGCTGAGTGTCGACACATCTCCTTTGTGTCGACACATTCTTCATGTGTTGAGACTTTTGCTGAGTGTCGACACATCTCCTTTGTGTCGACACATTCTCCATGTGTTGAGACTTTTGTTGAGTGTCGACACATCTCCTTTGTGTCGACACATGTACCTAAACTCTGTTGAAGTTTGCTGAGTGTCGACACAGTATCCTAGTGTCGACACTTTTACTTGAACTTTGTTGATGTTTTGCTGAGTGTCGACACAGCCTCCTAGTGTCGACACTTTTGATGTCGACAAAGTTCCTCTGGGTGTCGACACTGCTTCTAAGTGTCGACACTTGTACTTTAGACATTTTTTCATTGTGTGTCGATACAGCCTGTATGTGTCGACACTATCCTTCTGCTGTCGACTCTGCCTTCCTGGTGTCGACACAATTACTCCAAGTGTCGACACTGCTTCTCTAGGTGTCGACACAAGCCTCCTTAAGTGTCGACACGTTTCTTCTAGGTGTCGACACATGGACTTAGAAACTTTTCCTGCAAACCTGCAGTTACTTAACCTGCACAAAGTAACTTAAAATACATCAAATACACCTTGATGTATATCATTGAGTAGGGTGAGGCTTCTTCAAATCAGGTACATATATTCCAATGTACCCAACACTGGGAGATGTTTGATGGGATTCTGAGGAAGGACGGAAGGGTTTGTATACCGCAGTTTGGCAAACTCCGTGAGGAGTTGATGTTTGAGGCTCACTTCACAAAGTACTCCATTCACTCGGGCAGTACAAACATGTACTTGGATATGAAGAAATCCTTTTGGTGGCCGGGGCTGAAGTGGGACGTAGCTTTGTATGTGAATCGTTTCCTCACTTGTGCCTTGGTGAAGGCCAAATGTTAGAAGCCGGGCGGGTTCTTGAAGCCCCTTCCAATCCCTGAGTGGAAATTTGATGACATCTCCATGGATTTTGTACATGGTCTGCCTAGATCGCAGCAGGGTAATTATGTTATTTGGGTGATTGTGGATCGCTTAACCAAGGTGGCCCACTTCATCCCAAATCGGAAGGAGGACAGCGTGGAGAAGCTGGTGGAGTTGTATGTTCGCAACATTGTGCGACTGCATGGGATTCCAAAGAGCATAGTCAGCGACCGAGATGGACGGTTTACGTCCAAGGACTGGAGATTGGTTCAGAAGAGTTTGGGAACGAAGCTAAAGTTCAGTACGGCGTTCCATCCTCAAACTGACGGGAAAACCGAAAGAACGAATCGTACTATGGAGGATATGCTATGAATGTGCATTCTTGACTTCGACAAGAAGTGGGAGGATCACCTCTTCATGGTGGAATTCGCGTACAATAACAGTTATCAAGCAAGTATAAAAATGGCTCCATACGAAGCTTTGTATGGGTGACGGTGTCGAACACCGATGTCTTGGACAGAGGCGGGAGACACCAAAATTTTTGGAAAGGAGGTGGTAGTTGACGCTTGTGAGTTGGTACGGACCATTCAAGAGCGTATGAAGGTGGCGCAAGACCGACAAGCAAAATACTTTAATGCTCGTCACAGGAAGTTGGAGTTTGCGGTAGGTGATTGGGTCTATTTGAAGATCAAGCCGTTCAAAGGCATCTCACGGATTCACCGACTCAAGAAGTTGAGTCCAAGGTTTTTGGGGCCTTTTGAAGTTGTTGAATGGGTGGGAGAAGCAGCCTATCGATTGGCGTTGTCCACGGAGCTGAGTGGATTGCACGACGTCTTCCATGTCTCCGTCTTGAGGAAAGCCTTGGTGGAGGCTAGTGTGCTGATCGAGCCGGCATCGGTGCCGATAGAGGAAGATTTGAGGACGCGAGTCCGTCCAATTGCTATAGAGGATTCAGAGACTCGGCAGTTGCGGAATAAAGAGGTTAAACTCGTGAAAGTCCGATGGGACAACTGCGGTCGTGAGGAGCGCTCTTGGGAGCTAGAACAAGCCATGCTAGAAGAGTATCCAGAGCTCTTCAAATCAGGTACCATTTAAGTTTTGTTCACTTTTGTTTTGTAATTTTGGGACGAAATTCTTTTAAGGGGGAGAGAGTTGTAACGCCCCAAAATTTGTAGTGGGAAAATTTGTTTCTGGCAGTGGTGTAGGGGTGTACGTGACACGGACGTGCTTACGCTAACAGAAGCTTACACATCACAGAACATAAAAAAATAAAGAGAGCGCTCTGACCAAAAGCGAATGTAAAGGGGTCGGTTGGCTCTCAAAAATACGGGACTCGATACCACGTCCTTAGGACCTAACTCTCCAACAAGCACACAACTCACCGCACCTACACAAGCATCTATTCTTTTCACTATAAGCCGTCAATCGCAGCAATAATATACTTAGGAGCGGCGGTAAACGACAAAGAGCGATCAAGAACAAGTTGAGATTAACTCCCTTGTTAGCACAAAGTGTGCCCAAACTTGGAGAACAAGTCAAGGCTAGGCCTAGTTTGTTCTCCAACGGATCTTCTCAATCCGGATAACAAGAGGATCAATAACAACGTTTCGATTCAGATTTTTGCAAGCGGAAAAACACTTTAAAATCGCAAAAAATACGGATGTATAACCTCCACAAAATCTCACAGCAAGAAAACACACAGAAAGGAAGGAGATTACCCAACCAAGAAGATGATCACACAAGATTTGTGGGAGAATCACTCTCTCCACGGATCCACCGGTTTCACACCAAATGGGGCTGCTTCCTTCTTCCACGGAGTCACACCGATAGAAGACACGCCGGAGTCGCACCGAACGGGGATGGAGGAGGCAAGGTATGGCTTCACACCAAGGGGGTGGGCGGCTAATGGAGTCTCTCCATGGTGGCCGAAATTCTGAAGGGGGAGTTTTAGGTTTTTCTTTTCCAATCCTTTAACTCCTCATAATAGCCTCCTTTAAATAGGAGTTACAAAAGAGATCCAACCGTCTGTGATGGAGATGAAATCTCATCCATCCGGGCGATTAAATGCACACTAAATGTTTAGTAGCACACCAACATGAAAATAAAAATTAATACAAGCCATATTTTTAAAAGCAATTAAAATAAAACTAATTAAAAACTAATTAAAACTTTTAAGAAAGCTTTGCGCGCCGCGGACGGAGGTTGTATTGTAGCTTTCCGTTAGCGTCCGTGGCATTGTCATGACGTCGCAAGACTTTAAATTGTTGGGCCGCGACAACCGGGTCATCATCAGGAAGTGTTGGAGGGGCCGCGCCATCAATCCTCCCCCACTCAAAATCTCGCATCTCTGATGCGTGGTCCGAGAGAAAGCGGCGGAGAAGCTCGGCATCGAAACGTTGAAGCTCTATCGCGAGTACCCATGAGTCGTCCGAAGGTGGGCGGTCACGCCAACGGATGAGGAAGCGGTAGGTAGTAAAATTTCAAGCTAAAGCTGATGAAGGAGTGTTTCTGGGATACTCCATGATCAGTAAGGCTTATAGGGTTTATAATAAATCATCTCTAAAAATTGAGAAATCTGTTCATATATCATTTGATGAATCTAACATGTCTTTCAAGGAGAAGATCTCTTCTACTATAGAACCTTTGCAGGAACATTCTCTTGTTGAAAACTTGAACAAGTTACAGGTTACTCAAAAAGAGGAAAGTAGTGAAGATGAAGAAAGTATTCAACATATTGAAGAATAACTTGAAGAGCCAGTTGTTGTACCACAAGAGGAAACAACAACACAGGTTGGTGAACAATCAACACCGCCTGTTGATTTAGTAACATCAAGAGATCATCCAATTTCTCAAGTAATTGGAGACATCTCAGCTGGTGTGCAAACCAGAAATCAGGTCAACCAAAACCTGTTGCACACCTGCTTCCTATCTCAAATTGAACCTCAGTCCATTCAAGATGTAGAGCAAGATCCACACTGGATCATTGCAATGCAAGAAGAGTTGCATCAATTTGAAAGGAACAAAGTGTGGGAACTAGTGCCAAAGCCTAAGGATCACTCCATTGTTGGAACAAAGTGGGTGTTCAGAAACAAACTGGATGATCAAGGAGTAATTGTAAGGAACAAGACAAGGCTAGTTGCTCAAGGATATTCTCAAGAAGAAGGAATAGACTATGACCAGACTTTTGCACCAGTTGCAAGATTGGAAGCAATCAGAATATTTCTAGCTTATGCAGCACATAAATGATTCAAGGTATATCAGATGGATGTCAAAAGTGCATTTCTAAATGGGGACATCAAAGAAGAAGTATATATCAGACAACCTCCAGGTTTTATCTCTCCAACTTATCCTGATTATGTTTTTAAGTTGAACAAAGCATTATATGGTCTCAAGCAAGCACCTAGAGCATGGTATGAGACCCTAGCATGCTTTCTTTTGGAAAATGGATTTATAAGGGGTAGAGTAGACCAAACTCTTTTCATTAGAACCCATAAGTCCGATACCCTACTAGTACAAATTTATGTAGATGATATTATTTTTGGGTCTACTGATTCAAAATTGTGCAGAAGGTTTTCCAACCTAATGCATTCTAAATTTTAAATGAGTAGCATGGGTGAGCTATCCTTCTTCCTAGGATTGCAAGTCAAACAACATGCTGAAGGCATCTTTATTTCTCAAACCAAGTATGTAAATGAATTGGTTAAGAAATTTGGCATGTCTGAAGCATCTTGTATGAAAACACCTATGCCTACTAATGCTATATTGGATGCTGATGAACATGGGAAACCTGTTGATCAAACAACATATAGAGCAATGATTGGCTCCTTACTGTACCTTATAGCTAGTAGACAAGATATAATGTTTGCTACATGTATATGTGCTAGGTTCCAAGTAAGCCATAGAGAGTCACACCTAACACTAGTAAAGAGGATTCTCAGGTATGTTAAAAGTTATCCAAATCTAGGTCTCTGGTATCCAAAAGATTCAGCATTTGATTTAACTGGATTTTCTGATGCTGATTATGCTGGATGCAGAATTGACAGGAAAAGTACTAGTGGAACTTGTTAGTTCCTTGGTGACAGACTTGTCTCTTGGTTTTATAAGAAACAAACTTCTGTGTCAACTTCAACTACTGAAGCTGAATATATGGCTGCAGGCAGTTGTTGTTCACAAATCTTATGGATTGAAAACCAACTCCTAGACTATGGCTACAACTTAGAGAAGTCTAATATCTTTTGTGATAACACCAGTACTATTTCTATAGCTCAGAGTCCAGTCCTCCATAGTAGGACAAAACACATAGAGATTAAGCATCACTTCTTAAGGGATAATGTTGAGAAGAATAAAATTGAACTTCAATATATCTCAACTGATTTGCAAAGGGGAGATATTTTCACCAAGCCCTTGGATGAAAAGAAACACACCTTCTTCCTGAATCAGTTAGGAATGTTAGATGGAGGAAGTCTAAAATAATATCCAAGATTTTAAAAGTTTAAAAATAGACCAAGACTAGGCAAACATCTTGATTTTTCTTAGTGTCTAGAGTTTTTCTGGTCTCTGAACTGCGCTCGACGATTTTCCCCCAGATCGTCGAACGGAGATCGACGATTTCTGAAATCGTCGACCTGAGTTCAGCGCTTCTCAGATTGTATGAACTGTCTCTTCCGGTCAGCGATCGTCAAACGGCGCTCGACGATTTTGTTCTCTGAAAGATCGTCGAACAGAGCTCGACGCTCTCCAATATCGTCGAACGGAGATCGACGATGTTGAAGACTCTTCAGATTCCTTTAGTAGCCCCGATCATCGAACTGATTTCAACGATCTTTCCTTTTCTGCGTCGAACCCTAATATAAAATTCATTTTTCGCCGTCGTTCTCCTTTTGCGCTTTCGATTTCTCTGCAAAAACCTTCTTTCCCTCCAAACATTTCTACACTTGGTCGTTTTGTTTGTTGATTCTTTGCAGGTAACCATGGCCGTTTCTGTTGCTATTCTTGCCGCCATGAAATTTGATGCCGGCTTTGACATTGACATGGAATCCTTCAGCACAACAGATCAAGTTTTCCAGGACATTTTGGAGTTGTTCAAGGAGCAGAAACTTGTTACTATTATGACCACCAGGATTAAACTTGCTGCTGATGAGATTAAGGAATGAGTTTACACTGCCCACAACCAGGATCAAAACACTATAGTTGGATCAATTTCTGGCACCCAGGTACCCTTGACCCCAACTATTCTGACAGAAGTGTTTGAGTTAAGCTCAGGAAGAGATTCTGCTGATTTATCTGGAGAGGAATTTGCTGATTTGCTTGCAAGAATGGGTCATTCTAAGGCTAACCCTAGCAAGCTGCTGAAGAAGAATCTGTCTGTGGAATATAGATTCTTGGCTGATGTAGTTGGCAAAGTTCTGTTGGCTAAGCACTCAGCACATGATACCATTTCTAGTTATCAGCTCTGCTTAATGGGAGCCATAGTGGACAAGAAGAATTTGGACTGGGGAGAGGTCTTCTTTGACCTAATTAAAAAGAAAATTAATAAGAGTTTTGTGAATTTTGGGAGGATTTTAGGCCTTTTTCTGTAGAACAGGTGCCCTGAATTGCTAGTATCATCTAGGATACACATTAATGCTTCAAAGAGATTGTCCTGTGCCCTATTTGGCAAATTGGACAGGCAGATCATCAAGCCCAGCAGGCCTTCTGCAAGCACACCTTCAGGCACCAGGACTGTCATAGTCACTTCCCCCCAAGTATCTGCCCCTGCAGATGACTTGCCTGCTGCTGCCTCTCCTCCTCCTCCAATTCCATCTTCTCCACTTCCATCCACCATTCAACCTCCATCCACTATCATTATCTCCAACCCTTCTCCAACATCAATACCATCTCCAATTCCAACTCTACCAACTACAGAAGAACTATTCCATCCATTATATTCCTACCCTCCACCAGATATTGAAACATCCACTATTCCATCCTTCAATCTAATTGATGATTCCTTCATGGATGACTCACCCTCCTCTCCTCTTGAGCTACCCACCTCATCAACCTCTTACCAGGAACTTCTACAAGAGATCATTGATCAACCCACCTTCACACCATCTATCTCAATCTCATTGTCTTCCATCACCACTTTACCCACATCTCAACCATCTCTTCCCCAATACACCAGCTCTCCACTACCATCACCCATAGCTCCACCTCCATCCTCTACCTCTGCTCCAGTCACTGCTGAGCAAGTAGCTCTTCCAGCCCTAGCTGACATGATATATGAATTTCTAGCCCACAGGCTATCTCTTCTATTGGAGACCTCCTTGGCTCCATTACTCCAGTCAGTGGCAGCTCTTTTTGCCAGGCTCTCCTCCTTATTCCCTCAGGCAGCCCCTTCATCAGTGTGCCATGATCCAGCCTTATTTGAATCTAAGCAGGGTGAGATTCCCTATGAAGTGAGCTTGCCTGCTGTTTCTTCAGTTTTTATTGCTGCTGCTGCTGTTGCTGTTCTTCCAGCTCCAGTTCCCCCTCCAGTTGCAGTCTTTTCAATAGAACTCAGGTCTCTGCTTTCAGCATTTGATTCAGCCTACTTCAGTTATCTTCCAGAGACAGTTGCTCTCCAGCCATCATAGGATTTGTCCAAGGTAAGGAGCAAAGCCATGAAGAGAGTACCTCCAGCCAAAGTCAAGGACAATAATGACATACCATATTACATTCTTCATGATTGCCCCATAACTGAGCACTGGATGCAATATTCAAAGAACCAACTCAAAGCAATGATGAAGAAGAGGAAGTATGAGAAAGGATCTTCTTAATTTCAACATCCTCATCTTCCTCCACCACCTCCTCCTGATGCAGGTGCAGGTGGAAGCTCAGCTGCTCAACCTCATGCTAAAAGCCAAACCCCCTATCAGCCACATGCAAGATCTTATCATAGGGGAAGCCAGTCCAGGGGTTCTCAATCCAGAAGAGGAAACTATAGAGGAAATCAAAGAGAAGTCCAGGTTTATTCAAAAGGTTATTCAAGGCAACATCCTTACTCCAGGGAAGGACAAACCTCATCAGACACAACCTCAGGTCCTTTTCCCTATAAACTGAAGGAAGTAGTTTCATCCAGACCTCCTCAGGACAATCCATCCAATAGATATGAGCCACCAGTTCCATTTGAAGATCCTGAAAATAATCCAACTGCTTGGACTGCCAGGATGAAAAAGCTTGCTGCACTGGACCAGATTAAGAAAGCTAAAGAGCAAGGAAGAGACTCTTCCAACATCACTACATTGTCTGAACAGAGAAAGAAGGAATTGGAAAGATATGGCTCAAGCAAATTCTTTCATTCTGATAGATACATGGAGCTGCATCCTGAAGCTGTGGTTGCCAGGCCCAAACAGCAAACCTCTTTAGGTGTAGCAGATGACACAAGATCAAAGAAGGAAGCTCTCAACCCCAATAGAGAAATCAAACTCATAAAGAGCAAGGAGAAGAAATAACTATGTAAGGTGACAATCATTTTGAGTTCTGATTTTTGTCTGGGATGATATATATTTTGTGGTTCTGCAATGACCAACTTATTGCTTTTCTGTATTATTGCTTTGAATGTTGTTATTTAATTTTTCAAAATTCTGTAAATAGTAATCCTAACCCAAATAGGGGGAGATTGTTGGTACACCCTATTACTAATTTGGGTCAGGATCACTATGTCTCTAGGAAACCTATTTTTGACCTCCTGTATAGATCTAAAGGTCAATTAGAATTGAGTCTAAGGGTTAGAAGTCTAGGTTTGGAAGCTGCCCTCAAGGCCAGAGATTTTTAGTTTGAGACTAAGTCATATCGTCGAGCTCAGCACGACGATTCGTCGAACTCCAATCGACGATCGTCTAGCTCAACTTCGACAGATTGTCGAACTCCATTCGACGATCGCTGAGCTCAACTTCAACAAATCGTCGAACTCCATTCGACGATCTGCGAGCTCAGTTCGACGATCTTGACTCAGTATTGGATCTCTATCTCTGAGCTCAGTTCGACGATCTTTGAGCTCAGATCGACGATTTTTGTTGCTGTATAAGTCCAAATCGCTGAGCTCAGTTCGACGATAGCAGAGCTCAGTTCGACGATTTTCTGATGACTTCAAGGATTTTCAAGATTCAAATTCAGAACAGTTAAGGAGTTATTCAGCAATTAATTCAGAAGATTTCCTAGCCGTTTTCATTTATTCTGGACCAAGTTTCAAGGGATTATCAAGGAATGTTTCTTTGGACTTTCCTCCAGAAGACATTTGCAATTAAGGATGCAATTAATGACAGGCCAACGGCTATTCTTGACAGAGGATGATTTTCTATTCAGTACCAGAGAATAAAATACAAGATTTTTTAAATCTCTCTATCACTCAAGAACACAGACAAGAAGAACAAGAAAAAAAATATTCTCTGTCTCAAAGAATTCTCTCAAGAACACACATCCAAGGAGATCAAACCTTCTGAAATCTTCTGATCTCTCTTGACTCAAGTGTTCAAGGCCAACATCTTTCAAAGACTCCAGACACCTAACATTTCAGCTGTTGCTGAAATCATCAATTGCTGGAGATCAACTTCTGAAGGCCTATCACCCTACAGCAAAGCTTCATTTCCTGAACATCTCAAGAACTCAGGGGGAGCTTTGACAACATCAAATCCACATAGTCTTCTCAGCTGCTCTGAGAAAGAGAAGACTTCCATAACTCTCTCATCCCCATCTCTGTAAAGGGTTTTTCAAACTCCCTTCAAAAGTTTGAGCTTGGTTTCTGAGCACCTTGTCAAAAGCTCATTGGTGGCAAGACACCTGATCAAAAAAATCTGATTTGGTTTTTGAGCACATTATCAAAAGCTCATTGGTGCCCAGGACACCTGATCAACTCATCCTGCAGTGGATTCCTACCTAGGGTGGTAGAAGAGTGGATGTACCCAAGTTTAGGGGAACCACTATAGCTCCTTGTGTCTTCTGGATTGCTTGTCTTTATCTTTTGTTTCTGGCTGTGATTGTTTTGTGATTAGTTTAGATCTGTGATTAATTTCTGTTGTAGGTTATTTTGTGATTAGATTTAATAATTGCTTCCCTGTTCACTCAGAATTACAACAATTGTTGTAAAAAGTTTTCAAGCACCATATACTCTATTCACCCCCTCTAGAGTATATCAGATCTAGCTGCACTTTCAGAAAGATAGGGGGACTAGGCATCGTTGGGTAACCTTAATAGTAACCTTACTAATCCAAGCAACCTGGTAGGGGGTCGGGTGCGGCTCGGCAGTCAAGGACATACGCTTAACAGCGTTCTCAGAAACGGCATTTATGCAACTACCAGCATCGATAACTAATTTGCAAAGTTTTTCTCCACTCTTAAAGATCAGGGAAAATATGCACGTCCTCTTCCAGTCGTCTATGGGACGAGGAGTGGTCAAAATACAACGGATCACCATAAGGCGGTGATCGTCCTCCAAGTCACTAGGGACTCCTTCGGGGTCGCTCTCCTCTTCGGCCTCATAGACATAATCTTCAGGGTCGGTAGCGGACTCTAACAAGGCTATGGCCTTCGTCTTAATGGGGCATTCGTAGGCATAGTGGCCTTGAATGCCGCATGAGTAACAAGTGGTGTTAGCCTTGCAAACCTTTCCTACGGGGATACGCTCACTAGCGGGGTTCTTGGTATTTCTAGTGGTGATCACTACGGATTTCAACTCAGAGGATCTAAATTTTCCCTTATCAGGAAATGAGGAAGAAGATGCCCCAGTGGTGGACTTATTCTTCATATTAGAATAACGGGAGTGAGCCTTAGATGCTAGGTGCTTTTCAATGTCCAAGGCGGCATTGAAAGTCGTATTCAAGTCCGTATGACCGTAACACAAGAGTTTCCGCTGAATGTCAGGGTGAAGTCCCTTTCGAAATCTAGATAAAGTGACTTCGGGGAGCTCTCAAAGGTCACATCGTACCATACGGTCCTTAAGTTCTCCCATATATTCAGCAACAGACATTGGGCCTTGCCGAAGGGTGGCAAGCTCATCGAACATCTGCGTCCGATGGTACGTGGGAACGTACTGATCGGTCAGCAGGTTTTTCATCACAGCCCATCTAATGAGTGGGACCCCGTGCCCAGCTCCTAACCTACGTTCTTCATTCAGCCAATAAGTTTTGGCACGTCCCGTTAATTTCATCCTGGCAACTTGAACCTTTTGGGGGTCCGTGAGGTTGTGTCATTCGAAATAGCACTCCATGTCTATAGCCCAATGGAGGAAGATCTGGGGATCTCCCATGCCATCATAGGTGGGGGCATTTATCTTGATGGCCCTCATGATATCAAATCCTCGCTCGGGGCGGGGTTCTCGAGGGGGCACACGGGGATTGTTTCCCTCAGAATCCGAGTCAAAGTTCGGTTGGTGCCGGTTGGGCTGCCCAACATTAACGAGAGGTGGGGGTGGCCTTTCCTGATTTTGTAGGATCTGGGCTAAGACGTTCCTAAGCTCAGCCATTTCGGCACGAAGACCCGCTATAGCCTCGGTGTTGGGATCACCATGCTCGTTCGCAGCCATCCTAGACATAGACGGGGTTGTGTACTCCGTTCCTAGCCTAGTGCGCATTCAGGTTTGGGAGACCCCGGGGCAAGATGAATTTTCCTAGGGTTGAAGGTATACTGGAAATGGAATATTTTTAGATATTCCCGATGGGAGTAATGCATAGATCCTTTAAATTTTTTTTTTCAGATTTCGCAGAAAATTACAGATTTTAGCCCGCTATTGGCAGACCACAAAATTTTTTTTTTCTAAGATTAGATGGACCGACAAGGAACGCAGCGAGGATGTTTGCAACATACAAGTTGAAACAACCTCGCTTTGATACCAAATTGGTGTAGGGGTGTACGTGACACGGACGTGCTTACGCTAACGGAAGCTTTCCGATCACAGAACATAAAAAAATAAATAGAGTGCTCCGACCAAAAGCAAATGTAAAGGGGTTGGTTGGCTCTCAAAAATACGGGACTCGATACCACATCCTTAGGACCTAACTCTCCAACAAGCACACAACTCACCGCACCTACACAAGCATCTATGTTTTTCACTATAAGCCGTCAATCGCAGCAATAATATACTTAGGAGCGGCGGTAAACGATAAAGAGCGATCAAGAACAAGTTGAGATTAACTCCCTTGTTAGCACAAAGTGTGCCCAAACTTGGAGAACAAGTCAAGGATAGGCCTAGTTTGTTCTCCAATGGATCTTCTCAATCCGGATAACAAGAGGATCAATAACAACATTTCGATTCAGATTTTTGCAAGCGGAAAAACACTTTAAAATCGCAGAAAGGACGGATGTATAAACTCCACAAAATCTCACAGCAAGAAAACACAAAGAAAGGAAGGAGATTACCCAACCAAGAAGATGATCACACAAGATTTGTGGGAGAATCACTCTCTCCACGGATCCACCGGTTTCACACATAATGGGGCTGCTTCCTTCTTCCACATAGTCACACCGATAGAAGCCACGCCAGAGTCGCACCGAACGGGGATGGAGGAGGCAAGGTATGGCTTCACACCACGGGGGTGGGCAGCTAATGGAGTCTCTCCATGGTGGCCGAAATTCTCAAGGGGGAGTTTTAGGTTTTTCTTTTCCAATCCTTTAACTCCTCATAATAGCCTCCTTTGAATAGGAGTTACAAAAGAGATCCAACCGTCCGTGATGGAGATGAAATCTCATCCATCCGAGCGGTTAAATACACACCAAATGTTTAGTAGCACACCAACATGAAAATAAAAATTAATACAAGCCATATTTTTAAAAGCAATTAAAATAAAACTAATTAAAAACTAATTAAAACTTTTAAGCAAGCTTTGCGCGCCGCGGACGGAGGTTGTATCGCAGCTTTCCGTTAGCGTCTGTGGCGTTGTCATGACGTCACAAGTCTTTAAATTGTTGCGCCGCGGCAACCGGGTCATCATCAGGAAGTGTTGGAGGGGCCGCGCCATCAGGCAGGGGGCACACGGCCTGGGACACGGGGGTGTCCAAGTCCGTGTCATGCTCCAGTCGACGTTTTGGTCGTGAGGTCGACGATTTTGGAGTCGACGCTCGTCGAGCAGAGAACACGGCCTCAGACACGGGCGTGTCTCAGGGCGTGTCTAGCCCGTGTCGACGATCGGCCCGGGGAGTCGACGAATTTCGGTCGACGATGTGTCGAGACAAGGCACACAGCCTAGGACACGGGCGTGTCCAAGGCCGTGTCAGTCAGTCGACGAACTTCGCTCGACGAAATGTCGAGACAATGAACCCGGCTTGGAGCCCAGTCATGTTGAATTAGACACGGGCAAGGAAACGGGCGTGTCCAGTACCCGTGTGAGTCTCGGGTTGTTTTCGGGGCTGTGTCGATGGAGGCACACCGCCGACCGCACGGCCGTGTCCGTTGGAACACGGGCGTGTTGGGTCGAACACAGGCATGTCAGATGCCAGTGTGTTGTTCCAGGCGCGTCGACTTTAATGGTGAATGGGGGACACGGCCCTGGACACGGGCGTGTTGCAGGCCGTGTTCGGCCCAGTTTTAGAATTTCAGGCCCGAATCAAGGCCGTTCGTTTCTTTAATTTGGGATCCAACGGCTAGGGGTTGTTCCTGATGGGATATACACGGGATTGGACCCTTAGAAACCCTCATTTCTTTTGAGTGGTTCTCTTTCTAAGTTCTAGAGAGAGGGGAGAGCAAGGAAGAAGGTGAAGTAGAGATTGAAAGATATGGTACCTAAACACCTAGAGGGGGGGGGGGTGAATAGGTGACCTAAACCTTTTTGCAATTTTGTTGGCAGCTCAACAGTTATTTCACAGATTATTACAACTAACAGCAATTACAGAAATAAACAGTAATTCCACAGCACAGCACAGAAGACACACTAATTTATAGTGGTTCCCCAATCTTTGGGTACATCCACTTTCCCCCTTCGCCTATCTAGCAGTGTACTAGATTCGGCCAAACTTCTCCACTAACTCAGAACCCAACTAGGTTCCTACCTCAGGCCCAAAGCCTTACACTCAGCCAAAAGGCCTACACTCAGCCACCCAGGCCTACACTCAGCCAATCAAGGCTTACACTCAGAGTTCTTCAACTCCTACACTCAGGCAAGCAAGCCCTACCCTCAGCCTTTATAATATAGGCTTACAATTCTCTCAGATCCAATGGATCCTACAAGTTAAAATAGAAAGTACAATAGCTAACTCTACAACTCAGAAAATAAGAGAGGAGTTGAGAGATTCTTGAAGAGTTCTTGGAAGAACTCAGTTAGATCCAAACTGACTTAGCTTCCTTCAAAGCTTCTTGATTAGAACTGAATTAGTCTGAATCTTCTGCAGTTGTTCCTTGACCTCTGCTTCTTGAAATCCAGATGACTCTGAATTCTTCTTCTCAGCCTTAGTTTCAAAGACTGAATACTTGGTTGGAGCTCTCTCTCTCCAACTTCTTAGATCTGCTGATGCACAGCAAGATCTTCTTGTGTTGATACTCAATATACTACTTTTACAAAGATCTGAACTCTCTCTGTCAAAAACTTTTTCAACCACTTCTATATTACTTCATCAATCACAACAACAACTATTTCTGTAAACTATGGATGCCTATTTATAGGCTTCCTTCATGGTAACCGGCTGGTCCGGTTCATAACAGACTTCTGATATCTCTGACAGTTGATGTAGACCGGCTGGATCGGCAGCTGTCTTGTCAACCAGTCACTTCTTCAAATTCTCTAACTGTCAGATAGTGTCGAGACTTTCTGTTCTTAAGTGTCGACACTTATAGACCCAGTGTCGACACATGTTGTGTAAGTGTCGACACAAGTCTACAAGGTGTCGACACAATTCCTTGTATGTCTCGACACAGATTCTTCTGCATGTGTCGACACTGAAATTGAGTGTCGACACAAGTACTTGTACTTCATTCTTTAACTGTATCCTTCTAAGTGTCGACACATATTCTTTGTGTCGACACATCTTTATGTGTTGAAACTGTCAAGTGTCGACACTACTTCTTGGTGTCGACACAAGTCTTCAATCTTGATTCTTCAGCTGAGTGTCGACACATTCCCTTAGTGTCGACACTTGTACTTAGAATATTTTGTAACTTTTCTGTTCTTTGCTAAGTGTCGACACAGCTCCTTGTGTCGACACTTTCTTCAAGTGTAGAGTCTTCAACTAAGTGTCGACACATTGTGCTGAGTGTCGACACTTTCTTCAACTACTGACTCTTCAGCATAGTGTCGACACATTGTGTTGAGTGTCGACACTTACTTCAAATACTGAGTCTTTAGCTAAGTGTCGACACATTGTGCTGGGTGTCGACACTTTCTTTAAGTGTTGACTCTTCTGCATAGTGTCGATACATTGTGTTGAGTGTCGACACTTGTACTTAGATTCTGCAGACTTTTGCTGAGTGTCGACACAGCTCCAAGTGTCGACACTTTCTGGTGTTGACTCAGCTCTTCTAGGTGTCGACACTTCTGCTAAGTGTCGACACAGCTTTTCTGCATTCTTCTACACTGAGTGTCGACACAGCTCCAAGTGTCGACACTTTCTGACTGGTGTCGACTCTTCTTCCCAGGTGTCGACACAAAGACTCCAAGTGTCGACACTGCTTGTCTGGGTGTCGACACAAGCTTTCTCAAGTGTCGACACTTTCCCTCTGGGTGTCGACACATGGACTTAGAAACTTTTAGCTTCAGTCTAGTGAATACCTAACCTGCACAAGTAACTCAAACACACATCAAATACACTATGATGTATATCATTGAGTTAGGTGAGGCTTCTTCAAATCAGGTACATTTGACCAATGTACCCAACAATCTCCCCCTATTTGGAGAAGTCATAACCCTTAGTCAATGATATACACCACTCATAATTAAAAATTATAAAATGATGTAAAACAGGTATATGTCAACAGAGTTAAACTTAAACATGTAATAAAGCACACATGTATACTCATTCAGCATTACAGAACAAACAAGAATTAGACACATTCATCTGAACAATCATGAAATTTATTTAACAAAAATTGTTCAAACATTGTTGTTAATACATTTTCAATGATTTACACAAAATGTTTGATGTAACAGATTACAACATTCTTCAGTTTAATCTTAGTCTAATTCTGCTCTGGTTCTTTTATGACTATGCCTTTTCCAGCTTGCACTTTGGCCTTTAGCAGCAGCAGCAGCAGCAGGCTCAGCTTCAGCAGTCTTCTTCCTTTGGAGTCCTTCTTCTTCTGTTCTTCAGCCTTGATTTTTTGCCTCTCAAAGTAATGATAGGGCTTAGGAAAGTACTTGCTAGGCTCCACAGCTGTAGGAGGTAGCTTTCCTAACTAAGCCTTCCTTCTATGCTGGACAATGGCTTCCTGCCTGATTTCATGCTTCCTCCATTCAGCTTCTGAGAAACACTTATTCCTCTCATGTGCATTGTCCTTGGCTGCTTTCCAGGCTGTAAGAATGATGTTCCTAGAAGTAGGGCTCCACTGTTCAAAATCTGGTTTTTGCTCAGCAAGTTCCCTGAACTTCTTCTTTGACAGCCTTGTCTCTTCCTCTTTTTCCATAGCCTCTTGCATAGCAGCTGTAATAGGTTGAACAACCTTTTCCAGAACAATATTAGGCTTACCAGCAGTTGGACTATACATTGTGCTTACATCAGCATGAACCATTTCAAAATCTGGAGGTGGATAGATCACCTGAGCTACTTCCTGTTGCTCACCTCCAAGATATGCACTTTGAATACCAGATTCAGCTACATTGTCATCATCACACAGGGGAGGATAGCCCAGTGTAGCTCTGATGGAATTAGAAATCCATTTGGCATGGTCAGAGCTAGCTTTGACTAACACCCTCTCCCCCTTTATAACTTCTTGTTCAACATGGTCTCTTACATCATCCTTTTGGAATCTTATCTGGCTGTCCAAGTACCTGATGCCTTCCTTAAAATAAGGTCTAAGCTTTGTAAGCTGTTCAGAAATGACCTTCTGTGAATCTTTGATTGCATTCTTGACAGCTGCAATTTCTTCCTGAAATACTTTATCAAATTCAGCCTTGGCAGCAGCAGAGGATGTTGAAGGTTCATCAGACTTACTCTTCAGTTCAGTGACTATTGCATTGTGAGATGCAGTCAAATTATCATTCATCCTCAATTGATTCTCCAGCACATAGCCTTGCTTTAGTGCTATATCATCTACTTGAGTCTTAATCTTTTCCTGATGAGTAGCCAGATACACCACTGCATTACCACCCTTGTGGAAGCAGTCAGTCATTTCCTTCTTATTCAAATTCATTTCAAACCTTATTGATTTGATATCTTGAGCTAGATCAAATTGTAGGGACTTTTGGCCTTCATCAATATATTTCTCTATAGCCCTCCTGTGCTCATCCAGCTTTACTTGCATTGCTACCATTAATCCACTGTAATCAGTTGATGGAGCTTGTTGGACTAGGGAGTGTTGAGCAACAGTTTGTAGAGCCTTCTTATAGCTCTGGCTCCTTCTTTTGAATACAAAGAATTTCTTCTTGTTAGCTTGCTCAGTTTCATCATCCTCAGACTCTGATGTACTGGCTATATCCACCCTATCCTTAGGGCTTGATGGTTTTTCAGTTTGCACATCTTGTGCCTTCTCAGTATCTAGCCTTATAGGCTCTTCCTGAACTTCCATGTTCTCCCCCTCAGCAGCAGCATCCTTCTCTTCATCAGCAGCATTCTTTTCCATGTCAAAATCATCTTGATCTAAATTCAGAAATAGATCTTCCATTGTATATTCTGGGGGTGACTGTGCAGGAGATGTACTGTGTTCATGAGCTACAACAGATGTGTCTTGGAGAACAACATCTGGTTCTTGAGTTGCTTGCTGATTTTGCTGATGGTCATCAGACAAATCAGAATTTATTATAGAAAAATTGAAAGTTTTAAGGTCAACAAGTACCTCTTGGATGAGGATGGTGGCTTGCTCACTCTCCAGTGTAGATGGTTCTGCTACACCTGGAAGCTCCCCCTGGATGTCAGCTGGCTCTTGAGGAGCAGGTGACTTCTCTGCAGCCTCATCCTCATGAGTATCAGGAGTGAAAACAACATGTTCTTCACTGCCTGAGCTGCTGGAGGACTCCTGAGTCACAGCAGCTATCTTCCTCTTCTTCTGTGGGGGTGAATCTTTCTTAGAAGCTTGTTTCTCAGGGGTGGTCAATTCCTTTGACAGCACCCTTTCCCACCTGGAGAAGATCCTCATGTCCATCCTTCTCATGTGGTTGATCTTGCTACCAGCAGTAGTGCTCATTACCTCTGGAATTGATCCAGCCAGGTAGAGACTTAGTATCCTGCCCAGATTGGGCTTCTTCAGACTTTCCTTCACTTTCTCAAATACAATCATAGACCAGTCTGTTTTGAGGTTGAAGATGATTCTGGTCATGACATTGAACATGGAGGCTGACACCCTGTCATGCCCTCCAGTTTTACTGAGAATGACCTTGCCTACTATCTCTGACAGAAATTTTCCTTGAATGTTCATGCCTTTTCTGTTAAAGACAGAACCTATTTTCATCTTAGAATCAAGACCACACCAGACCAAAGCTTCCCTGGTCTTGGATGTAGAAATTTCTTCTTCTTCTTGAGTCTTAGGTAGCTGAAGTACCTTTCTCAGACTTTTGGGTGATACCTTGACCTTGGTTCCATGCACTCTGGATTTGATTCTGTATCCAGAGTCATCCACAGTTGCTCCAGTAAGAAATTCAAGCACCTCTTTCTTCCATATCTTGGATGGTTCTGAAACCAAGAACTCCAATCCTGAATCGGTGACTAGGGTTACCACCGTCTTGATTTCTTGATCGCCATCGTCAAAAGCACCTCGCACGAGCTCATACCCTTCGTTAACATTTTCCTCGAGCTTGGGAGCCATTAGGGTTTGAAGATTTAGTCTTGAGAAGAGAGAAATGTCGACACAAGAGTTTTGGTCTCGAAACTTTGAAAGCGTGTCGACAAACACAAACAGAATCCTATTTATACCTTTCTTGTTTGAAGATGAACAGGCGGGATGAATTTCTAAAGATGTGTCGACACTGTTAATAAGTGTCGACACTGACTTATAATGTCTCGACACTCATGTGTCGACACAAATTTAGTCAACAGATTTTATGTGTCGACACTTGGTTAAGTGTCGACACCACACTACTCGACATGTAGTCGAGACTTTACTTAGAAAATTCTGAGTAAAACTTAAGTGTCGACACATTATTGGATGTGTCGACACCTACTCGACATGTGTCGACACTAACATTCTGAAGTGTCGACACCAACTTCCTAGATGTGTCGACACCATTTTCCTGAAGTGTCGACACTTACTATTCTGTGTCGACATAGACTTGTCTATGTGTCGACACCTTTTTACTTAGCCAATTTTTAGTTCTGTAAACTTAGTCTAAGTTTATCATACCTAGTTCAATTTTGAACCTATTAAACTTAGCTTCTTCTAAGGGCTTAGTGAACATATCAGCTATCTGATTATCAGTTCTAACATATTCAAGTGCAATATCATTTCTTTCTACATGCTCCCTAAGAAAGTGATATTTAATCTCAATATGTTTAGTTCTACTATGTGATACAGGATTGTTAGCTATTGAAATAGCACTAGTAGAATCACAGTAAAGTGGAGTTCTACTTACCTGAAATCCATAGTCTTCTAACTGATGTTGAATCCACAGAAGTTGAGCACAGCAACTTCCTGCAGCTACATATTCTGACTCAGCTGTGGAAATAGCCACACTGGTTTGCTTCTTACTGCTCCATGAAATGAGTCTTCCACCTAGGAATTGACAGGATCCAGTAGTGCTCTTTCTATCTTCTTTGCATCCTGCAAAGTCTGCATCTGAATAGCCTGTTAGATCAAAATCTCCATTCCTAGGGTACCAGAGGCCTAGATAAGGTGTGCCCTTTAGATATCTCAAGATTCTCTTGACTGCAGTCAAGTGAGACTCTTTAGGGCAGGCTTGATACCTGGCACAAACACATGTAGCATACATAATGTCAGGCCTACTTGCAGTCAAGTATAGTAGGGAGCCAACTATCCCTCTATACAAGGTTTCATCTACAGGTTTCCCTGCATCATCCTTGCTTAGAGACATACTTGACCCCATAGGAGTCTTCATGGTACTGGATGAATCCATACCATACTTCCTTATGAGTTCTAGGGTGAACTTAGACTGACATATGGATAGACCACTTCAGTCTGTTTAACTTGGAGACCCAAGAAAAACTTCAGCTCTCCCATACTACTCATCTCAAATTGACTTTGCATAAGCTTTGCAAACTTTTTGCAAAGGCTACTTTCAGTAGACCCAAATATAATGTCATCTACATATATTTGGACAAGTATTACTTTGCCTCTAGATTCCCTAAGGAATAGAGTCTTATCTATTTTCCCCCTTGAGAACTTGTTCTCAATGAGGAAACTAGATAGGGTTTCATACCAAGCTCTAGGTGCTTGTTTTAACCCATATAATGCTTTCCTAAGTCTATACACATAATGAGGTAAAGTTGGATCAACAAAACCTGCAGGCTGCTCCACATAGACTTCTTCTTTCAAAGTTACCATTTAGGAATGCTGACTTCACATCCATTTGGTATACCTTGAATCCTTGGTAGGTTGCATAGGCCAAGAACATCCTTATGGCTTCCAGTCTGGCTACTGGAGCAAAGGTTTGATCAAAATCAATACCTTCTTCTTGCCTATATCCTTTTGCAACCAGTCTTGCCTTATTCTTAATGATGACACCTTGTTCATCTAACTTGTTCCTGTAGATCCACTTTGTTCCTATCACATTGTGATCTTTAGGCTTAGGAACCAGATCCCAAACCTTTGCACCTTTTGAACTGATTAAGCTCCTCCTGCATTGCTTCAGTCCACTGTGGATCTTGTATTGCTTCTTCAAATTTCTTTGGTTCTATTTGAGACAGAAAACTTGAATATACTACAGCATTCTGATTTCTGCTCCTTAGTCTGAACACCTTGTCTTGGATCTCCAATGATCAGCTCTACTGGATGATCTCTTAGATGCCTGTTGGCTGGAGGCATCCTTACTTCTGGTTGTACTTCTACAGCATCTTCATCATGCTGAGTTCCTTGTACTTCTTCAGCTCCTGGTACATGTAGTTCTCCCCCTGGACATAAGCCATCTTCTTCTACTTGCTGTCTTGCAGCAGGTACATCTTCTATGGCTAGCTTGTCCATCTTCTTAGTAAGACCTGTGGGGCTGCACACACTACTAGACAACTCATTGTTAATTAGTTGTGTCTCATCAAAAACTACATGCACAGACTCCTCTACAACTTGTGTAGTCAAGTTGTAGACTCTATAAGCCTTACTATTATTGCTGTACCCAACAAACACTCCCTCTTGGGATTTGGCAGCAAACTTAGTTAAGTAAGACTTTCCATTGTTAAGTATGAAGCATTTGCAACCAAAAATCCTGAAATAGGATAGGTTTGGTTTCCTGCCTTTCACAACTTCATAGGGGGTCTTATTTAACCTTTTAGTGATGGTAGCCCTATTTATCACATGGCATGCAGTGTTAACTGCTTCAGCCCAGAAATACTCTGGCAGTGATGAATCACTTAATAGGGTTCTACCAGCCTCTATCAAGGTCCTATTTTTCCTTTCAGCAATGCCATTTTGCTGAGGTGTTCTAGGTGAAGAGAATTCTTGAAATATCCCATAATCTTCACACAGCTTTGTCATGCTTTCAGACTGAAACTCTGTACCATGGTCACTTCTAATTTTGACCACTGTACAGTTCAATTCATTCTGAATTTGCTTAACAAAACTATAGAAGACACTAGGTGTTCTCAGATTTCTGCTTTAAGAAGAACACCCAGGAAAACCTTGAGTAGTCATCAACAACTACAAAGGTGTAGACCTTCCTACCTAAGCTGTGAACTGGCATTGGACCAAATAGATCCATATGCAAGAGGTATAAACACCTCACAGCATCTTTGTTGTCTAAGCTTCTAAAGGTGGATTTAGTCTGCTTGCCCTTTTGACAAGCTGAGCAAATGCCATCTTTGACACACTTAACTTGAGGACCATTCCTCACTAACTCTTTACTAAAGAGTTTGCCAATAGTCTTGTAATTAAGATGAGCAAGCCTCTTGTGCCATTTGACACATTGAGAGACTGTCTCATCAGCTACAAGACAAACTGGAGAACTATTGTTCTCAGCCATAATGTCTAAACAATAGACATTTCTCTTCCTATATCCAGTCAAAATGATCTCTTGATCACTTGACCTCTTGATATGACAACCATTTTTAACAAATGAGATGTCATACCCTACATCACTTAACTGACTTATACTAATGAGGTTGTGTTTCAACCCTTTAACATAAGCCACTTGAGTAATGGTAACAAGGTTTGAAGAGATGTTACCAAACCCTTTGATGATTCCTTTTTCAGAACCACCAAAGGTCACTTTAGGACCATTTTTGATTGGAATGTAGTCCTTCAGTAGTCCCCTTGTTCCAGTCATATGTCTGGAACATCCACTATCCAAGTACCATGTTGGGGTATGGCCACTTGGATTCACCTGCAAAACAAATTACTGAACCTTAGAACCCAAAGTAAACTTGGGTCCTTGGTGATTGTTAGTTTGCAATTTGACATAGCTACCTGCTGGCTTTCCAACAGGTAACTTGCTACTCAACTTGGACACTGGCATTGTGCCAACAATCCAAGGCAAAGTGGCCAACCTTGCCACAACACCAGCATTCAAACTTGTTGTACCTTTGCTTAGGTACAACCTTTGCTGTCTTGACTACAACAGGCTTGTTGAATGTTGGGGCTTTGCCCTTGGACTTGGACTGATCCTGAACAGTCCTAGCTGGTTTAATAAAACCCAATCCAGCCTTTCCTTTATGATGAACAAATTCATCAATCAAGGGTAGCACTGATTTAGGTTTTGAAAACCTAGCAACTAGCTCTCTTTCCTTTTGGAGATTTGTCTCCAGTCTCTTAATTTGATCATTCTTAAATGTAATAGTACCCATCTGAATCACAGTAATGTGTTTCAGCCTGGCTACTTCATTCAGTTTTTGATCATACTGCTTCTCAAAATCTGTTGCAGCTGCCTTGAGATCAGCAATCTCCTTTGCCTGACTTTTGGCTAGGATCTTGCTTTTCTTATAGGCTTGCAACAGTACTTGGTATTCATCTAAGAGCTGATGAATATCTCCCTCAGATTCAGAAACACTTCCATCACTTGATGAAGATGATTCTGACTCTGAACTAGAACTGGAATCTGAACTTGGAGTTGGACTTTGTACCTGACTAGGTCCTGGCTGCTCCAGGATTTTGGTACTTTCAGTCAATGCCATCAGTCCTTGGCACTGACACTCTTCTTGTTCATAGATTGATTCCATGATCTGCATAAACTCCTCTTCTTCTTCAGCAAATAGCCCTATGTAGGCTTCAGCATCTGTCTCAGTGTCTGAAGAAGAAATGTCTGAAAGAGTCTTTTCATTCTTTGCAACAAAGGACTTCTCCTTCTTTCCTTTGAAGTGAGTCTTCTTTTTGTCACTGGATTCTTTCCTTCTTTCAGGACAATCTACAATAACATGACCCTGTCTATTGCAGCAGTAACACACAATCTTAGACCCAGTTGCCTTACTAGTCTTTGTCTTTTTCTTATCCTTCTTTGAAGGCTTCTTCTCCTGATACTGGACTTCTTTCCCTTTGGAATATGAAGGTCTGGACCTCCACTGTTTCTTCTTAAGGAATTTCTGAAAATGTCTGGTGAATGCAGCAAAATCTTCATCACTTTCACTGCTTGTAGATTTAGTGCTAACAGACTCATCAGATTCTGATTCAACTACCTCTGGAGGAGGAGTTGATGACTTAGTCCTGTTCTTTCTAGGTACTTCTGACTTAAAGGCAACAGTCCTTTCCCTGTGTTCAGTCCTTGTTGACTTTTCCTCCTCTTTTCTTACTGACAATTGCATCTCATAAGATAAGCAACTTGCCAAACAGTGTGGGAGGAGGAATTTCTCCCAACTTTGCCATTTCTCTGATGGCACAGATCTTGGTGTCCCAGTCTTTGGTTAGGGACCTTAAGAATTTATCATTCAATTCATAGTTAGAGAACTCTCTTCCATAGGACATGAGTTCATTAACAATTCTATAAAACTTCTTGTAGCATTCAGTGATGCTATCTCCTCTTCCTTGCCTAAAGCTCTCATATTCTTGATTAAGCAAGGACTTCCTATCTTGTCTTACTTCTTCAGAACCTTCCATGTAGACAATGAGGGTATCCCACATTTCTTTTGCTGTTTTACAGTGAATAAGGTTCTGGAAGGTGGCATCATCAATTGCACTAACTATGATGTTCTGTGCCCTTTTGTCCATTGTAGCTAGGACAATCTCATCCTTGGTCATCTCAGAAAAATCCTTTGGAGTTCTCTGTGTAGCATCCAAGACTGAAATCTTCATGGGCACATAAGGCCCTTCTTTGACTGTGATGTAGATCCTAGGGTCAGAGGCCTCCATGAACAGCCTTACCCTTTCTTTCCAGATTCCAAAAATCTCCTTTCTGCATATGGGCAGTTTCATTGAACCCAATTCCTTGTGATTCTCTAAAGACCCCATGTTTCTTGATTTTCTTGAAACTGTTTCCTGACTTATACTGAATCTGCCAAACTGGATCTCCTCAGACAGTTAGTCCTTTTTGAGGAACCTCCCTCTGATACCACTTGAAAGATATGGTACCTAAACACCTAGAGGGGGGGGGGGGTGAATAGGTGACCTAAACCTTTTTGCAATTTTGTTGGCAGCTCAACAGTTATTTCACAGATTATTACAACTAACAGCAATTACAGAAATAAACAGTAATTCCACAGCACAGCACAGAAGACACACTAATTTATAGTGGTTCCCCAATCTTTGGGTACATCCACTTTCCCCCTTCGCCTATTTAGCAGTGTACTAGATTCGGCCAAACTTCTCCACTAACTCAGAACCCAACTAGGTTCCTACCTCAGGCCCAAAGCCTTACACTCAGCCAAAAGGCCTACACTCAGCCACCCAGGCCTACACTCAGCCAATCAAGGCTTACACTCAGAGTTCTTCAACTCCTACACTCAGGCAATCAAGCCCTACCCTCAGCCTTTATAATATAGGCTTACAATTCTCTCAGATCCAATGGATCCTACAAGTTAAAATAGAAAGTACAATAGCTAACTCTACAACTCAGAAAATAAGAGAGGAGTTGAGAGATTCTTGAAGAGTTCTTGGAAGAACTCAGTTAGATCCAAACTGACTTAGCTTCCTTCAAAGCTTCTTGATTAGAACTGAATTAGTCTGAATCTTCTGCAGTTGCTCCTTGACCTCTGCTTCTTGAAATCCAGATGACTCTGAATTCTTCTTCTCAGCCTTAGTTCCAAAGACTGAATACTTGGTTGGAGCTCTCTCTCTCCAACTTCTTAGATCTGCTGATGCACAGCAAGATCTTCTTGTGTTGATACTCAATATACTACTTTTACAAAGATCTGAACTCTCTCTGTCAAAAACTTTTTCAACCACTTCTATATTACTTCATCAATCACAACAACAACTGTTTCTGTAAACTATGGATGCCTATTTATAGGCTTCCTTCATGGTAACCGGCTGGTCCGGTTCATAACAGACTTCTGATATCTCTGACAGTTAATGTAGACCGGCTGGATCGGCAGCTGTCTTGTCAACCAGTCACTTCTTCAAATTCTCTAACTGTCAGATAGTGTCGAGACTTTCTGTTCTTAAGTGTCGACACTTATAGACCCAGTGTCGACACATGTTGTGTAAGTGTCGACACAAGTCTACAAGGTGTCGACACAATTCCTTGTATGTCTCGACACAGATTCTTCTGCATGTGTCGACACTGAAATTGAGTGTCGACACAAGTACTTGTACTTCATTCTTTAACTGTATCCTTCTAAGTGTCGACACATATTCTTTGTGTCGACACATCTTTATGTGTTGAAACTGTCAAGTGTCGACACTACTTCTTGGTGTCGACACAAGTCTTCAATCTTGATTCTTCAGCTGAGTGTCGACACATTCCCTTAGTGTCGACACTTGTACTTAGAATATTTTGTAACTTTTCTGTTCTTTGCTAAGTGTCGACACAGCTCCTTGTGTCGACACTTTCTTCAAGTGTAGAGTCTTCAACTAAGTGTCGACACATTGTGCTGAGTGTCGACACTTTCTTCAACTACTGACTCTTCAGCATAGTGTCGACACATTGTGTTGAGTGTCGACACTTACTTCAAATACTGAGTCTTTAGCTAAGTGTCGACACATTGTGCTGGGTGTCGACACTTTCTTTAAGTGTTGACTCTTCTGCATAGTGTCGACACATTGTGTTGAGTGTCGACACTTGTACTTATATTCTGCAGACTTTTGCTGAGTGTCGACACAGCTCCAAGTGTCGACACTTTCTGGTGTTGACTCAGCTCTTCTAGGTGTCGACACTTCTACTAAGTGTCGACACAGCTTTTCTGCATTCTTCTACACTGAGTGTCGACACAGCTCCAAGTGTCGACACTTTCTGACTGGTGTCGACTCTTCTTCCCAGGTGTCGACACAAAGACTCCAAGTGTCGACACTGCTTGTCTGGGTGTCGACACAAGCTTTCTCAAGTGTCGACACTTTCCCTCTGGGTGTCGACACATGGACTTAGAAACTTTTAGCTTCTGTCTAGTGAATACCTAACCTGCACAAGTAACTCAAACACACATCAAATACACTATGATGTATATCATTGAGTTAGGTGAGGCTTCTTCAAATCAGGTACATTTGACCAATGTACCCAACAGAGATCCGGCTGTTGGAGAGGCTTCGGTGCTCCAAATCGCGAGCCGAGTCCAGATCCGTGGAGGCTAGACCGTTGCGAAGGTTTTCATCTGGCTATTTTAGCATGGCTAGGAAGAGGAGTCAGAAGGTAACGACACTTCTCCTCTCGGTTTTAGGATATATGTTTTAGCATCTTTTCTTTTCTAGTTTTTGGGCACCAAACAATCAAATGAGAGGGGTTTGGGTCGCCAAGGTTCAAGAGGAACCTCCGGGTCGATTGAGTCTGTCCCCGGCATGTTTTTGCATTAGAGATCCGCTCCGTTAGTGGATTAGGCATGGTGTGTGAAGCCGTAGTCGCGACCGTTAGTCCGACTCGGTGATGTTGCATACGAGTTTTAAGGATTCGTAGAGATCCGTTGCGGCAAGATGTCATTTGTGATGTGGTGATGTTTTTCCCTTTTTATCGAGTGAGTACGTGTAGTCGGAACCGGACAAGGTTAGCTCCTCAATGGCGGTAGATGGTTTCCTTGGTGGACAAGGTTAGCTCCGCATGAGTGGTAGATGGTTTCCTTGGTGCGCAGGAACGCTGCAGTACAAATGTGAGACTAGGGTGGAATTGTCTTGGATTGTGATGTGCCAAGGCGTGGCTGTGTCTCCGTGGTCGGCTGGCTATCCCGTGATGTACACATCATGTGTGGAGAGTGTCTCGGCGAGACTAGTCCCCTTCTGTGAGACTGACGAGAATGCCAAGCATGGGGGCATGCCCGGGCAATGAGGCCATGAGCGGGTGGGGTCCTGCAAGGCTTCTTAGAATCGGACAGTTGTGTTTGTTGGAATCCTGACATGAGACGTCAGAGCTTGCAGGCAAGCCCGGGTCTAAGACCTTGAGCGGGTGGGGCCTTGGCAAGAGGTCCATGTGGCGGCTTGTGTTCTGTTGGGGGGAATTGTGTTTCCCTTTTTGTTTGCGGCTTTATGCCAATGGGGAAACGATGAGTACCCAATTGATGTGATGTTGTGCTAGATGCATACGCTAAAGGGTGCCTTGGGTGAAACCCGGGTGTTGCATTCATGTTGCATAGTAGGCCCTAATATTATATGCTCAACAGTAGAGAACATGTATAATGTTTGAGACATCCAAGCCTGTTTCTTTAGTTGCTTTTCTTGCTTATGAATATTACATACGAAGTGCTAACTTGTAGGTTGGAGGATTACCCCGGGGTCCGTTAGGGGCGGCCGGAGGAGATGTGTTTGTTACACAGTTTGAGGTCAGCCTTTGCTGACCCATATTACTAATAATTTTTACAGGGCAAGGATCGCAAGCAGGAGCTAGCTCGCCAGCCAGAAAGGCCTAAGCCTCATGAAGTGTTACCTTTTGTTTTAGCTTTACGTTTATGGCATTGTATGTTTTATGCTCATTTTGACTGGCTTGCATGCCGAGGAAGACTAGGTGTGCTTATGCACTTTCAGGACTAATGTGTTCTTTGAGTTTGGATCTACTCTTGTTGTAAGTCCTTAAGGCCATTTTGTTACTCTTGTAGGCGTGGATAACTTCTAGTCTCTTTGGTTGTTTTCGCTGTATTGTGTTGAGTTTTGAGTTTGGGTAGCTATATCATTTTATAATACTGAAGCTGTGCCGTCTGTATGTTGTGGGGCTCCGGCCGGACCCATATTATACGGTCATTATAGGGGAGGTGTTACACCACTAGCCATGTTGACCAAGTCAACCTAAAAAGTCAAATTGGTCAAACATGTGGCCTAAAGTAGAAAATAAGGGCTAAGACCATTTCCCTTGGGTTATGGCCACCAACCTTGGCCCATGACCAGCTCAAGTGTCAAAGACCAACCCTACCACTCTTGATTTGGAGAGAGAGTGCATGCATGAGGGCATTTTGGACAATTCACCCAAAAAGACGAAAGAGAAGGTTGAATTAAGAGGAGGAGGCCACTTGGCCTTGGCTTCTTCTGCCCAAAGCTTGCTGGCCGGCCTCCTCAGGCAATTCTAGAGGAATTTGCTGCATGGTGTCCACTTGGCACCATGGGTGAAGCATCCAAGGTTGATCCCAAGCTCACCTTGGAGTTAACTCCACTTACAGCCCACCTCAGCCCAAATCACCCCCACCATTAGCTTCAGAGAGAGGAGAGGAGTGGAAATCGACTACTGGATCGAAGCAAATGGGGGAGAAACGAGGATTTGAGCAAACTGTCGCTGGAGCAGCTCGGCCATGGCCAACTGCCGCCGCACTCGCCGCCAAGGCCTGAATCAGGTGCATTTCACCTCACCTCTTCCCGTACTAGCATCCTAAATCAATTAGGGGAGATACATGGCTCAATTGAGCCCGATGCAATGTGAGGAAAAGATGGATTTTCTTAGTTTTTCATGATGCTCGGGATCGCTGGAGAAGCTGATCCCGGCGGCCTCACCGCCGGGAAATGCTAGCCACCACCTTAGTGAAGGTGGTGGAGACAATCTCCAACGGTGGCGTAGCTCAGGTGGCCTGAAACAGCCAGCAAAGGTGGACCAGGAATGATGAATTCCAGCTGTTGGCTGGAGGTTGAAGACAACCCTATTCCGTCCAAACAGCTTTAAGATTCGTGCATTCCCGATTTAAATTAAATTAAATAAAATCATATTGTATAAATATATAACTGTCACACTTATTCAGTCATTTTACAAGCCATATTTAGGCCTCTTAGAGGCATTTCCAGAACAAGAACCCTAAATGAAAATTGTAGCCTATTGTTTTAACTTTAATATGGCACCTTAAACATCAACTTTGGTATAGTAGATTTAGCTGTAGGCCTGTTTTCCTAGGACTGGTCCTTGACTAGAGCAGAATTTCAAATACATGGCCATGCCAAACCAGAAGTGCACATGACCCAAAATTTTGGACATGTGCTTGAATAGGGTAGACTTAAACTCTGTCGAAAAATTGGAATTTTTGAAGAAGGTTTTCTATAGTATTTGTGAACATACACAAAAGTAAATTAATGAAATATTTTGAGTAATACGACTCCAAATGGACCCAAATTTTGGTGGCATGTCCTTGGGTTCATTTTAGGCCCATGATAAAAAAATTCAGTCATTTGTGACCTCTGCATGATGGGTATTCCCTCTTGCATGTGAAGGGTGAATAAAGGCATGGGGTGCCTTTAGCAAAAATCTAAATAATGGGGATTTAGCCCATTTTTAACATTAAAAGCCTTTTAAAGCTTGGTCAGAGGATTATTAGAGTGAAATATGTCTTCAACATAAGTAATGGGATTTTTGCGATCAAAAATCCCATTATTTGGAATTTTTTAATATTAGGCCATTTATTGATAGAAAATTTGAAAATAGGGTTAATGATGAGTTAAAATTCTCCAATTTTCTTAAGAACTCAAGAGAGTCATATTTAACCCCTGGAAACTTTTATGGGCCTGTTAGAGGAATATAACTTGGAATTATGTAGAATTTATAATTTTGCCCCTTTGTGGAAATTATTTAAAAATGATGGAAATTTCAGTAGAAATATTATGGAAAAATTCCTGGTGATTTAATTATGTGTTTATGACCTTGTGTAATTGTCTTGGTATTTTAGGATGCCTCTATAAATTTAAAATCCAAGTAATGTCATTTTTGTAATATTTGTCATTTGATGTTTGATGAACCTAATTGCTATCTAGAGCTATGAAATCTTGTATTTGGTATTTGCTTAGTAATTTCCATCTGTAGTATTTTTCCTAGAATTTTTAGAGACATATTTAATGTATTTCATTTGTAAAGTGGCAATTTCATGGATTTAAGTTAAAGTGAAAATTAAATGGAAATACAAGTGGGAAAATTACAAATCTTGGAAACCAGTCATAATTAGCCCATATGATTATTATAAAAATTTATCAGATCAGGGGGATCAATTAATATAGTACTTCATGTATAAAGTGATGTAGGCCACTTAATTAAATGATTTAATTTATAGTCTTTTATGATTTAGAAATATAGTGAAAACTCCACATAGTCAATATCATATATCATACCATCCATGATAAAGGATTAGGGTCACTTTCGCCAAGAAATTGTAAGTCGTACCATATAGGTTGTAGTAGGTCATAGGTAGTGACTAGCACAGTTAGACTAAACTACTTGGACCACAGGGGGATATGATTAACCATTGAGCTGAGAATTGCATTAGAGGAATAAGCCCTGGTTGGTCTCCTATAGGTCACTACTGGATCATAAGGGGTGGAGTGCAAACCATAAGGACAGTGGTTAAAATGGAGATCGACGGAAGACCGCTGATTTCCCTGGTAATATCTTCAGTCATTAGGATTGTTCCAGAGCAACAACGAGAGCTGGGGGTGAATTATGGGTAGTCATCAAATAAAGTAAATATCCTTGAGAAAGAGAGCTTTGGGCGTAATCCCATCGTAGTTCCTAGTGCCCCCGAGAGCCCTTCACCGGGTATACCCTAGGCAGTCCTGGGATTAACCTTAAATCACTAAGTATAATAACCCGTAGACAAGAGTAGTCTAATAGGTTAAGACAATGTGGTTCATTCTCGCCCGTAACATGTTTGAGAGATTCTGAATAAAGGCACAATTGTGCATTCTCACCCGTGATGGGTTTGAGGGATTTTTGAATAAAAGCACCATGTGCAATCTCACCCGCGATGGGTTGGAGGGATTCAAGATGTGTTGGTCCTGGGAGATGGAGGCTCGGGTTGGAATATCTTGCATGTGCATAAACTGTGGCAGGTCATGCGGTACTAGGCCAATCATCATACTGATGGCAGTACGGTTGCTCTGGCGAGGTGTGATGGTTTGAGGGGCAATGGGTTGTTTTACACTGCGGTCTAGAGGACGATCCCCGAAAACGCACACTCTACTAAAAAGACTGGTGGGTAGCCAACAAATAGTACACAGAGACTCTATACTGCACCTAGGATGTGTATAGAGGCGTATGGGAGGTCTAGGCCTGGTAGTGTGATACCCGCCTAGGAGTGGAGACGCCCGCTCCACTGCTGCCGTAGCCACAACGGTGGTACCAGAGAGTGATGCTAGCTTCGAAAAGCGGGAACTAAAGGTCTGTGATCACAGAGTCATTGTGTGTGAGTTTCACTTGCATGACTCATAAATAACTGAATGCATTCATTCATATTAGGACATACGCTTCATGGATCCTTATCATATAAATTAATATGGGCTCTTTTATATGATAAGTTAAATTTTGGAAACTCTAACTTATATATTTGTATGGGCACTCATATAAGTTAGGGTACTTCTGTGATGTATATTAATAGTAAATTTTTATACTTTATTTACAACACTTTACTCATTTCTAGTTTTACTTACTTTTACACTGTACATTGTTTTACATTTGGACTATATACATAGAACTGCTAGTGTAGATTTACTGCTTACATTCATACTTAGTAGCGTAGATTCCTTGTCACTTGCTTCTCTTTTGATTACCCCTTGTTGTACTCCGATTCATCCTCCCGCACGGTGCCTAGGAGTTGCGGGGTGTTGGGTACATTGGTCAAATGTACCTGATTTGAAGAAGCCTCACCCAACTCAATGATATACATCATAATGTATTTGATGTTTGTTTGAGTTACTTGTGCAGGTTAGGTATTCACTGGACTGAAGCTAAAACTTTCTAAGTCCATGTGTCGACACCCAGAGGGAAAGTGTCGACACTTGAGAAAGCTTGTGTCGACACCCAGACAAGCAGTGTCGACACTTGGAGTCATTGTGTCGACACCTGGGATGCAGAGTCGACACCAGACAAAAAGTGTCGACATAAGGAGCTGTGTCGACACTCAGTGAAGAAGAATGCAGAGAAGCAGTGTCGACACTTAGCAGAAGTGTCGACACCTAGAAGAGCTGTGTCTACATCAGAAAGTGTCGACACTTGGAGTTGTGTCGACACTCAGCAAAATTCTGCAGAGACTAAGTGCAAGTGTCGACACCTAGCACAATGTGTCGACACTTAACCAGAAGAGTCAACATATTAAGTATGTGTCGACACTCAGCACAATGTGTCGACACACAACCAAAAGAGTCAACACTTGAAGTATGTGTCGACACTCAACACAATATGTCGACACACAACCAGAAGAGTCAACACTTGAAGAAAGTGTCGACACTCAGCACAATGTGTCAACACACAACCAAAAGAGTCAACACTTGAAGTATGTGTCGACACTCAACACAATATGTCGACACACAACCAGAAGAGTCAACACTTGAAGAAAGTGTCGACACCCAGCACAGTGTGTCGACACTCAGTTGAAGACTCAAAGAAAGTGTCGACACAAGGAGCTGTGTCGACACTTAGCAAAGAACAGAAATATCTACAAAAATATTCTAAGTACAAGTGTCGACACTAAGGGAATGTGTCGACACTCAGCTGAAGAATCTATACTGAAGACTTGTGTCGACACCAAGAAGCAGTGTCGACACTTGACAGTTTCAACACATGAAGATGTGTCGACACAAAGGAGATGTGTCGACACTTAGAAGAATACAGTTGAAGATAGAAGATCAAGTACTTGTGTCGACACTCAATTTCAGTGTCGACACATGCAGAAGAATCTGTGTCGAGACATACAAGGAATTGTGTCGACACCTTGTAGACTTGTGTCGACACTTATACAACATGTGTCGACACTTGGACTATAAGTGTCGACACTTAAAGACAGAAAGTCTCGACACTTATAAACAGTTAGAGATTTTCAAGAAGTGACTGGTTGACATGACAGCTGCCGATCCAGCCGGTCTACAGCAACTGTCAGAGATGTCAGAAGTCAGTTATGAACTGGACCAGCCGGTTACCATGAAGAAGACCTATAAATAGGCACAGACTGTTTACAGAAACAAATGTTATTGTTAAGAGTTAACAGAAGAAGATTAAGTTCTAATTGAGTTCAGATTAATCTAAGAGATTTGTTCAAGTGGTTGCTGATCAAGTTATCCAAGTGATACAAATCAAGAAGATCGTGCTGTCCAACGGCAGATCTAAGAAGTTGGAGAGAGAGAGAGCTCCAATCAAGAATTCAGTCTTTGGAACTAGGCTGAGAAGAAGGATTCAGAAGCATCTGGATCTTAAGAAGCAGAGGTCAAGGAACAACTGCAGAGGATTCAGACTTATTCAGTTCTACTCAAGAAGCTTTGAAGGAAGCTAAGTCAGTTTGGATCTATCTGAGTTCTTCCAAGAACTCAGCAAGAAACTCTCAACTCCTCTCTTTTTTTTGAGTTGTTGAGTTATTTGTTGTAATACTATTTTAACTTATAGGATCTTTGGATCTGAGTGCATTGTACGCCTAAATTTATAAAGGCTGAGGGTAGGGCTTGGTAGCCTGAGTGTAGGAGTTAAAGAACTCTGAGTGTAGGCCTTAATTGGCTGAGTGTAGGTCTGGGTGGCTGAGTGTAGGCCTTTGTGGCTGAGTGTAGGCTTTGGAGAAAGCTGAGGTGTAAGGCTTTGGGCCTGAGGTGTAGGAACCTATTTGGGTTCTGAGACAGTGGAGAAGTTTGGCTGAATCTAGTACACTGCTAGATAGGCGAAGGGGGAAAGTGGATGTACCCAAAGATTGGGGAACCACTATAAATCACTGTGTGCTGTGCTGTGAATGTGCTGTGTATGTTTGATTATTGCTGTTTGCTGTAATAGACTACTTAGAAATCTGTGATATAACTGTTTGGCTGCCAACAAAGTTAGAAAACGATTAGGTCACCTATTCACCCCCCCCCCCTAGGTGTTTAGGTACCATATCTTTCAAGTGGTATCAGAGGGAGGTTCCTCAAAACAAGGACTAACAGTCTAAGGAGATCCTGTTTGGCAGAAACAGTCTAAGTCAGAAAACAGCTTCAAGAAAATCAAGAACCATGGGTTCCTTTGAAAATCATAAAGAATTGGGTTCCATGAAATTACCTATTTGCAGAAAGGAAATTTTTGGGATCTAGAAAGAAAGGGTAAGGCTATTTATGGAGGCCTCAGACCCAAGAATCTACATCACAGTTAAGGAAGGGCCCTATGTGCCCATGAAGATTTCAGTATTGGATGCAAATCAGAGGACTCCAAAGGATTTCTCTGAGATGACCAAGGATGAGATTGTCCTAGCAACCATGGACAAGAGAGCACAGAACATAATAGTTAGTGTCATTGATGATGCCACCTTCCAGAACTTAATTCACTGTAAAACAGCAAAAGAGATGTGGGACACTCTTATAGTGTATATGGAAGGATCTGAAGAAGTTAGGCAAGATAGGAAGTCCTTGCTTAATCAAGAGTATGAGAGCTTTAGGCAAGGAAAGGGAGATAGCATCACTGAATGCTACAAGAAGTTCTATAGAATAGTTAATGAACTCATGTCATATGGAAGAGAGTTCAGCAACTATGAACTGAATGACAAATTCCTAAGGTCCCTAACCAAAGATTGGGACACCAAGATCTGTGCCATAAGAGAAATGGCAAAGTTGGGAGAAATTCCACCTCCTACACTGTTTGGCAAGTTGTTGTCATATGAGATGCAGCTGACAGTGAGGAAAGAGGAAGAGAAATCTACTAGGACTGAGCACAAGGAAAGGACTGTTGCTTTCAAGACAGAAGTTCCCAGAAAATGCAGGACTAAGTCATCAACTCCACCTCCAGAGGTAGTTGAATCTGAGTCAGAAGAGTCTATCAGTACAAAGTCTACAAGCAGTGAAAGTGATGAAGACTTTGCTGCCTTCACTAGACACTTTCAGAAATTCCTGAAGAAGAAACAGTGGAGGTCCAGACCATCTACTTACAAGGGAAAAGAATTCTTGTATCAGGAGAAAAAGCCTTCAAAGAAGGACAGGAAAAAGACAAAGACAAGCAAGGCAACAGGATCAAAGATTGTGTGCTACTGCTGCAATAGACAGGGTCATGTCATTGCTGATTGTCCTGAGAAAAGAAAAGAAACTAGTGACAGGAAAAAGACTCACCTCAAAGGGAAGAAAGAGAAGTCTTTTGTTGCCAAGAATGAGAAGACTCTTTCAGATATTTCTTCTTCAGACACTGATACTGATGCTGAAGCCTACATAGGGCTATTTGCTGAAGAAGAAGAAGAAGAATTTATGCAGATCTTGGAGTCAATTTATGAACAAGAAGACTGCCAGTGCCAAGGACTGATGGCATTGACTGAGAGTACCAAAATCCTGGAGCAGCCAGGACCTAGTCAGGTACAAAGTCCAACTCTAAGTTCAGTTTCTTGTTCTAGTTCAGAATCAGAATCATCTTCATCAAATGATGGAAGTGGTTCTGAGTCTGAGGATGATATTCATCAGCTTATAGATGAATATAAGGTGCTGTTACAGGCTTATAAGAAAAGCAAGTCCCTTGCCAAAAGTCAGGCAAAGGAGATTGCTGATCTCAAGGCTGCTGCAACAGAATTTGAGAAGCAATTTGATCAAAAACTGAATGAGGTAGCTAGGCTGAAACACATTACAGTGATTCAGATGTGTACTATCACATTTAAGAATGATCAAATTAAGAAACTGGAGACAAATCTTCAGAAAGAGAGAGAACTGGTTGCAAAGTTTTCAAAGCCTAAATCAGTTCTGCCTTTGATTGATGATTTTACTCATCACAAAGGTAAGGCTGGACTGGGTTTTGTTAAACCTGCCAGGACTGTTCAGGATCAGTCCAAGCCCAAGGGCAAGGCCCAACATTCAATAAGTCTGCTGCAGTTAAGACAGCAAAGTCTGTACCTAAGCAAAGGTACAATAAGTTTGAATGTTGGTGTTGTGGCAAGGTTGGCCACTTTGCCTTGGATTGTTGGCACAATGCAAGTGCCAAAGGGAGTAGCAAGCTACCTGGTGGAAAGCCAGTAGGTAGCTGTGTCATGTTGCAAACTAACAATCACCAAGGACCCAAGTTTACTTTGGGTTCTAAGGTTCATTAATTTGTTTTGCAGGTGAATCCAAGTGGCCATACCCCAACATGGTACTTGGATAGTGGATGTTCCAGACATATGACTGGAACAAGGGGACTACTAAAGGACTATATTCCAATCAAAAATGGTCCTAAAGTGACCTTTGGTGGTTCTGAAAAAGGAATCATCAAAGGGTTTGGTAACATTTCTTCAAACCTTGTTACCATTACTCAAGTGGCTTATGTTAAAGGGTTGAAACACAACCTTATAAGTATAAGTCAGTTAAGTGATGTAGGGTATGACATCTCATTTGTTAAAAATGGTTGTCATATCAAGAGGTCAAGTGATCAAGAGATCATTTTGACAGGATATAGAAAGAGGAATGTCTACTGTCTAGACATTATGATTGAGAACAATGGTTCTCCTGTTTGTCTTGTAGCTGATGAGACAGTCTCTCATTGTGTCAAGTGGCACAAGAGGCTAGCTCATCTTAACTACAAGACTATTAGCAAACTCTTTAGCAAAGAGTTAGTGAGGAATGGTCCTCAAGTTAAGTGTGTCAAAGATGGTATTTGCTCAGCTTGTCAAAAGGGCAAGCAGACTAAATCCACCTTTAGAAGCATAGATAACAAAGATGCTGTGAGGTGTTTATACCTCTTGCATATGGATCTATTTGGTCCAATGCCAGTTCACAGCTTAGGTAGGAAGGTCTATACCTTTGTAGTTGTTGATGACTACTCAAGGTTTTCCTAGTTGTTCTTCTTAAGGCAGAAATCTGAAACACCTAGTGTCTTCTACAGCTTTGTCAAGCAAATTCAGAATGAACTAAATAGTACTGTGGTCAAAATTAGAAGTGACCATGGTACTGAGTTTCAATCTGAAAGCATGACAAAACTGTGTGAAGACTTTGGGATATTTCAAGAATTCTCTTCACCTAGAACACCTCAGCAAAATGGCATTGCTGAGAGGAAAAATAGGACCTTGATAGAGGCTGGTAGGACCCTACTAAGTGATACTTCACTGCCAGAGTATTTCTGGGCTGAAGCAGTTAACACTGCATGCCATGTGATAAATAGGGCTACCATCTCTAAAAGGCTAAACAAGACCCCCTATGAAGTTGTGAAAGGCAGGAAACCAAATCTATCCTATTTCAGGATCTTTGGTTGCAAATGCTTCATACTTAACAATGGGAAGTCTTACATAACTAAGTTTGCTGCCAAATCCCAAGAGGGAATTTTTGTTGGGTACAGCAATAATAGTAAGGCTTATAGAGTATACAACTTGACTACACAAGTTGTTGAGGAATCAGTGCATGTAGTTTTTGATGAGACAAAACTTATTAACAATGAGTTGTCTAGCAATGTATGCAGCCCCACAGGTTTGACAAAGAAATTGGACAAGCTTACTATAGAAGAGATGCCTACTGCAAGACAGCAAGTAGAAGGCAATAGCAGTTGTCCAGGGGGAGAACTATATGTGCCAATAGCTGAAGAAATACAAGAAGTACAGCATGATGCAAATGCTGAAGAAGTTCAACCTGAAGTTAGGATGCCACCAGCCAACAGGCATCTAAGAGATCATCCAGTAGAGCTGATTATTGAAGATCCAAGACAAGGAGTTCAGACAAGGAGCAGAAATCAGAATGCTGCAGTATATTCTAGTTTTCTGTCTCAAATAGAACCAAAAAGATTTGAAGAAGCAATACAAGATCCACAATGGACTGAAGCTCTGCAAGAAGAGCTAAATCAGTTCAAGAGATGCAAGGTCTGGGAATTGGTTCCAAAACCTAAAGACCACAATGTAATAGGAGTTAAGTGGATCTACAGAAATAAGATGGATGAACAAGGGGTCATCATAAAGAATAAAGCAAGACTGGTTGCAAAAGGATATAGGCAAGAAGAAGGTATTGATTTTGATCAAACCTTTGCCCCAGTAGCCAGACTGGAGGCCATAAGGATGTTCTTGGCCTATGCAACCTATCAAGGATTCAAGGTTTACCATATGGATGTCAAGTCAGCATTCTTAAATGGTAATCTTAAAGAAGAAGTCTATGTGGAGCAGCCTTCAGGTTTTGTTGATCCAACTCTACCTCATTATGTCTATAGACTTAGGAAAGCTTTATATGGGTTAAAGCAAGCTCCTAGAGCTTGGTATGAAACCCTATCTAGTTTCCTCATTGAGAACAAGTTCTCAAGGGGGAAAATAGATAAGACTCTATTCCTTAGGGAATCTAGAGGCAAACTCATACTTGTCCAAATATATGTAGATGACATTATATTTGGGTCTACTGAAAGCAGCCTTTGCAAAAAGTTTGCAAAACTTATGCAAGGTCAGTTTGAAATGAGTAGTATGAGAGAGCTGAAGTTTTTCTTGGGTCTCCAAGTTAAACAGACTGAAAGTGGTTTGTCTATTTGTCAGTCCAAGTTCACCCTAGAACTCATAAGGAAGTATGGTATGGATTCATCCAGCACCATGAAGACTCCTATGGGGTCAAGTATGTCTCTTAGCAAGGATGATGCAGGGAAACCTGTGGATGAAACCTTGTATAGAGGGATAGTTGGCTCCTTATTGTACTTAACTGCTAGTAGACCAGACATCATGTATGCTACATGTGTTTATGCCAGGTATCAAGCCTGCCCCAAAGAGTCTCACTTGACTGCAGTCAAGAGAATTTTGAGATATCTAAAGGGCACTCCCTATCTAGGCCTCTGGTACCCTAGGAATGGAGACTTTGATCTAACAGGTTATTCAGATGCAGACTTTGCAGGATGCAAAGAGCATAGAAAGAGCACTACTGGAACCTGTCAATTCTTAGGTGGAAGACTAATTTCATGGAGCAGCAAAAAGCAGACTAGTGTGGCTATCTCCACAGCTGAGTCAGAATATGTAGCTGCAGGAAGTTGCTGTGCTCAACTTCTGTGGATTAAACATCAGCTAGAGGACTATGGATTTCAGGTAAGTAGAACTCCACTTTACTGTGATTCTACAAGTGCTATTTCAATAGCTAACAACCCTGTATCTCATAGTAGAACAAAACATATTGAGATTAAATATCACTTTCTGACGGAGCATGTAGAAAGAAATGATATTGTACTTGAATATGTTAAAACAGATGAACAAATAGCTGATATGTTTACTAAGCCACTGGAAGAAGCTAAGTTCAATAGATTCAAAATTGAACTAGGAATGATCAACTTAGACTAAGTTTACAGACTAGAAAATTGACTAAGTAAAAAGGTGTCGACACATAGACAAGTCTATGTCGACACAGAATAAAAGTGTCGACACTTCAGGAAAAAGGTGTCGACATATCTAGGATGTTGGTGTCGACACTTCAGAATGTTGTGTCGACACATGTCGAGTAGGTGTCGACACATCCAATGTGGTGTCGACACTTAAGTTTTACTCAGAATTTTCTCAGTAAAGTCTCGACGATGTGTCGAGTTATGTTGTGTCGACACATAACCAAGTGTCGACACATATTATCTGTTGACTAAACTTGTGTCGACACATATGTGTCGAGACATTATAAGTCAGTGTCGACACTTATTGCCAGTGTCGACGCATGTTAAGCTAGCTGTCCCGCCTGTTCACCTTCAAAATCAGAAAGGTATAAATAGGGTTCTGTCTTTGATTGTCGACACGCTTTCAAAGTTTCGAGACCAAAACTCTTGTGTCGACATTTCTCTTTTCTCAAGCCTAATTCTCCAAACCCCAATGGCTCCCAAGCTCGAAGAAAACGTCAACGAAGGCTACGAACTTGTGCGCGGCGCATTCGACGATGGCGATCAAGATATCAAGTCAGTGGTTACCCTAGTCAGCGATTCAGGACTAGAATACTTGGTTTCAGAACCAACCAAGATATGGAAGAAGGAAGTGCTTGAATTCCTGCATGGAGCTACTGTAGATGACTCTGGATTCAGGATCAAATCCAGAGTTCATGGGACTAAGGTCAAAGTTTCACCAAAGAATCTGAGAAAGGTACTCCAGCTACCTAAAGCTCATGATGAAGAGGAAGTAACTGTTTCAAAGATCAGGGAAGCTCTTAATTGGTGTGGACTAGATCCAAAAATGAAGATCGGATCAGTCTTTAATAGGAAAGACATGAATAATCAAGGAAAATTCATGTCTGAGATAGTGGGCAAGGTTATTCTTAGCAAGACTGGAGGGCATGACAGGGTGTCTGCCTCCATGTTTGAAATTATGACTAGAATCATCTTCACCCTGAAAACAGATTGGTCTCAAGTAGTGTATGAGAAAATCAAGGAGAGCTTGAAGAAGCTCAACTTGGGCAGAATACTAAGTCTCTACCTTGCTGGTACAATACCAGAAGTGATGAGCAATGCTGCTGGAAGTAAGATCAATCACATGAGGAAGATGGATTCAAGGATATTCTCCAGATGGGACAGGGTATTGTCCAAGGAAGTAGCAACCCCAGAAAAGCTAGTATCTGCAAAAGAAATTCCTCCAAAGAAGAAGAGAAAGATTGTGCAAGAGGCACAAGAGTCTTCAAGTAGTTCTGAGAGTGAAGAACAGGTGGTGTTCACACCTGATGACCATGAGGAAGTGGCTGCAGAGAAGACTCCTGCTCCTCAAGAGCCTGCTGAGATCCATGGGGAGCTGCCTCAAGCTAGCCCCATCCATAGGGATCACAGCCAGGGGGAGCTTCCAGCAGTAGAAGAACCATCTACTCTGGACAGTGAGCAGGCCACCATCATTATCCAAGAGGTACTCACTGACTTAAAAACATTAGAATATCTTATAGAAGATGCTGATTTGTCTGATGTTCCTCAGCAAACTCAGCTACCTAGCTAAGCTCCAGATGTTGTTCTTGAAGACACATCTGTTGTTGTGCAAAACGTTCCAGATACTACTCAAGTAGTTGAAGAACCAAGTACTTCTCCTGCACCGTCACCTCCTGAATACACAATGGAAGACCTCTTTCTGAATTTAGATCAAGAGGATTTTGACATGGATAAGGTTGCTGCTGAAGATAAGACTGCTGCTGCTGAGGGGGAGCATATGTCAGTTCAGGATGAGCCTTTAAGGCCAGAGACTGAGAAGGCACTTGATGTGCAAGTAGACAAACCTGAGAGCCCTAAGAATAGAGTTGATATTGCCAGCACTTCTGCCTCTGAGGATGAGGAGAGTGCTAGGGCCAAGAAGAAGAAAATCTATGTTTTTAAAAGAAGAAGTCAGAATTACAAGAAAGCCTTGCAATCCATTGCCCCACAGCCTATAGTTCAACAAGCTCCAACAGTTGATTATAGTGCTATGATGATTGCCATGCAGATCAAGTTGGATGAGCAAAGGAAGGCAATAGAGAAGTATATTGATGAAGGACAAAGTCTTTACAATTTGATTTAGCTCAAGATATAAAATCAATAAGGTTTGAGATGAACCTGAACAAGAAAGAAATGACTGACTGCTTCCACAAAGGTGGGAATGCAGTAGTCTATTTGGCAACTCACCAGGAGAAGATCAAAACTCAAGTAGATGATATAGCATTAAAGCAAGGGTATGTGCTGGAAAATCAGTTAAGAATGAATGATAATTTAACTGCCTCCCACAATGCTATAGTCACTGAATTAAAGAATAAGTCTGCTGAACCATCTACATCTGCTGATGCTGCAAAGGCTGACTTTGATAAAAAATTCCAAGCTGAGATTACTGCTGTCAAAACTGCAATCCAAGATTCCCAGAAAGCAATCTCTGAACAACTTACAAAGCTTAGACCTTACTTTAAAGATGGAATCAGATACTTGGACAGTCAGATAAGATTCCAGAAGGATGATGTAAGAGATCATGTTGCCCAAGAAGTCATAAAGGGGGAGAGAGTGTTAGTCAAGGCCAGTTCTGAGCATGCAAAATGGATATCCAATTCAATCAGGGCTACACTTGGATATCCTCCCCTGTGTGATGACAATGAAGTTGCTGAATCTGGACTGAACCCTGCATATTTTGGAGGTGAGCCACAAGAAGTAGCTCAAGTCATTTATCCACCTCCTAGATTTTGAAATGATTCAAGCAGAAGTGCAGACAATGTACAGCCCAACTGAGGGCAAGTCTAATGTTGTTCTGGAAAAGGTTGTTCAACCTATTACTGCAGCTATGCAAGAGGCCTTAGACAAAGAAGAAGAGACAAGGTTGTCAAAGAAGAGGTTTAGGGAACAAGCTGAACTAAAGCCAGATTTTGAACAATGGAGCCCTACCTCTAGAAATATCATTCTAACTGCCTGGAAAGCTGCTAAAGACAACACTACTGATAGAAACAAGTGGTTCTCTGAAGCAGAATGGAGGAAGCATGAGATCAGGCAGGAAGCCATTGTCCAGTACAGAAGAAAGGCTAAGTTAGGAAAGCTACCTCCTACTGCAGTGGAGCCTAGCAAGTACTTTCCTAAGCCCTATCATTATTTTGAGAGGCAGAAAATCAAGGCTGAAGAACAAAAGAAGAAGGACTCAAAAGGCAAGAAGCCTGCTGATGCTGAGCCTACTGCTGCTGCTGCTGTCAAGGCTAAAGTCAAATCTGGCAAAGGAATTGTTATCCAAGAACCTGATCAGAAATAGATTAGAAATTAATTTGAAGATTGTTGTAATCCTTTGTATGATAAACATTTTTGTAAATCATTAAAGATGTATTAGAAAAATATTAGAACAATTTATGATAAACATATTTCATGGTTGTTCTGAGAAGCATCTATTTCTTATTTGATTCTGCAATGCTGAATGTGTATACATGTGTGAATTTCTACATGTTTATGTTTACCCTGTTAAATATAATCTGCTGTACATCATTTTTTAATTTTAATTATGGATGGGGTATATCATTGACTAAGGGTTATGACTTCTCCAAATAGGGGGAGATTGTTGGGTACATTGGTCAAATGTACCTGATTTGAAGAAGCCTCACCCAACTCAATGATATACATCATAATGTATTTGATGTTTGTTTGAGTTACTTGTGCAGGTTAGGTATTCACTGGACTGAAGCTAAAACTTTCTAAGTTCATGTGTCGACACCCAGAGGGAAAGTGTCGACACTTGAGAAAGCTTGTGTCGACACCCAGACAAGCAGTGTCGACACTTGGAGTCATTGTGTCGACACCTGGGATGCAGAGTCGACACCAGACAGAAAGTGTCGACACAAGGAGCTGTGTCGACACTCAGTGAAGAAGAATGCAGAGAAGTAGTGTCGACACTTAGCAGAAGTGTCGACACCTAGAAGAGCTGTGTCTACATCAGAAAGTGTCGACACTTGGAGTTGTGTCGACACTCAGCAAAATTCTGCAGAGACTAAGTGCAAGTGTCGACACCTAGCACAATGTGTCGACACTTAACCAGAATAGTCAACATATTAAGTATGTGTCGACACTCAGCACAATGTGTCGACACACAACCAAAAGAGTCAACACTTGAAGTATGTGTCGACACTCAACACAATATGTCGACACACAACCAGAAGAGTCAACACTTGAAGAAAGTGTCGACACTCAGCACAATGTGTCAACACACAACCAAAAGAGTCAACACTTGAAGTATGTGTCGACACTCAACACAATATGTCGACACACAACCAGAAGAGTCAACACATGAAGAAAGTGTCGACACCCAGCACAATGTGTCGACACTCAGTTGAAGACTCAAAGAAAGTGTCGACACAAGGAGCTGTGTCGACACTTAGCAAAGAACAGAAATATCTATAAAAATATTCTAAGTACAAGTGTCGACACTAAGGGAATATGTCGACACTCAGCTGAAGAATCTATACTGAAGACTTGTGTCGACACCAAGAAGCAGTGTCGACACTTGACAGTTTCAACACATGAAGATGTGTCGACACAAAGGAGATGTGTCGACACTTAGAAGAATACAGTTGAAGATAGAAGATCAAGTACTTGTGTCGACACTCAATTTCAGTGTCGACACATGCAGAAGAATCTGTGTCGAGACATACAAGGAATTGTGTCGACACCTTGTAGACTTGTGTCGACACTTATACAACATGTGTCGACACTTGGACTATAAGTGTCGACACTTAAAGACAGAAAGTCTCGACACTTATAAACAGTTAGAGATTTTCAAGAAGTGACTGGTTGACATGACAGCTGCCGATCCAGCCGGTCTACAGCAACTGTCAGAGATGTCAGAAGTCAGTTATGAACCGGACCAGCCGGTTACCATGAAGAAGACCTATAAATAGGCACAGACTGTTTACAGAAACCAATGTTATGGTTAAGAGTTAACAGAAGAAGATTAAGTTCTAATTGAGTTCAGATTAATCTAAGAGATTTGTTCAAGTGGTTGCTGATCAAGTTATCCAAGTGATACAAATCAAGAAGATCGTGCTGTTCAACGGCAGATCTAAGAAGTTGGAGAGAGAGAGCTCCAATCAAGAATTCAGTCTTTGGAACTAGGCTGAGAAGAAGGATTCAGAAGCATCTGGATCTTAAGAAGCAGAGGTCAAGGAACAACTGCAGAGGATTCAGACTTATTCAGTTCTACTCAAGAAGCTTTGAAGGAAGCTAAGTCAGTTTGGATCTATCTGAGTTCTTCCAAGAACTCAGCAAGAAACTCTCAACTCCTCTCTTATTTTTGAGTTGTTGAGTTATTTGTTGTAATACTATTTTAACTTGTAGGATCTTTGGATCTGAGTGCATTGTAAGCCTAAATTTATAAAGGCTGAGGGTAGGGCTTGGTAGCCTGAGTGTAGGAGTTAAAGAACTCTGAGTGTAGGCCTTGATTGGCTGAGTGTAGGCCTGGGTGGCTGAGTGTAGGCCTTTGTGGCTGAGTGTAGGCTTTGGAGAAAGCTGAGGTGTAAGGCTTTGGGCCTGAGGTGTAGGAACCTATTTGGGTTCTGAGACAGTGGAGAAGTTTGGCTGAATCTAGTACACTGCTAGATAGGCGAAGGGGGAAAGTGGATGTACCCAAAGATTGGGGAACCACTATAAATCACTGTGTGCTGTGCTGTGAATGTGCTGTGTATGTTTGATTATTGTTGTTTGCTGTAATAGACTACTTAGAAATCTGTGATATAACTGTTTGGCTGCCAACAAAGTTAGAAAAGGATTAGGTCACCTATTCACCCCCCCCCTAGGTGTTTAGGTACCATATCTTTCACGGGGCGAGGTGCGGAGGAAACGACTTAGTATTTTGACTAATGGTCAGTGACCAAACTATTTTTAGGAGCTCAAGGAGATGGAGCACCAGCACGACCAGCAGGACGAGGTGACAGGACGTGAAGAGCTACTTCCACCACCACCACCTACTACTACTACAGCAATACCTCAAGTGGGATGAGTTCGAGGAGATAGATTTGCTTTCGCATTTTATTTTGTGAGGAGAGTTGATATTCATGTATAGGGCATAATCCCTTTTTACTCTTCTTATTATTTCTACTCATTGTGGACTGAATGTACTTTCATTTCATTATATGATATGTACTGTGACTATGGACTTGTTGTGATTTATTTCTACCTATATATTTTTGTTTCTCATATTGGCCTACAAGTTTATGATCGTGCTAGCTGATAGAATCGGCGTCTTGCGGTGTCGACTAACCTGTGTGTTAGTGTCACCGTAAAGCGGTGGTTCTGGGCATAAGACCGGAGTCTCCTTGGTAAGGGGAGGGGTCTTATAGGTTCGGTGGTCAACAACATTCGCCACATCGCATTCTTCGAAATCACATTCATACAGCTTCCACTATCGATAATCAATTTGCACCACTTCTCTCAGCTCTTAAAATTTAGAGCGAGAAAATATTCGTCATATTCCAATCATCTGATGTCGCGGAGTAGCCAAAATACACCTCATCACCATTGTTGGAACACCCTATTACTAATTTGGGTCAGGATCACTATGTCTCTAGGAATCAATGCTTGACCTCCTGTATAGCCCAATAGGTCAATTAGAATTGAGTCTAAGGGTTAGAAGTCTAGGTTTGGAAGCTGCCCTGAAGACCAAGATTTTGTGTTTGGAGACCAAGTCATATTATCGAGCTCAGCACGACGATTCGTCAAACTCTGATCGACGATCGTCTAGCTCAACTTCGACAGATCGTCGAACTCCATTCGACGATCGTTGAGCTTAACTTCATTATATCGTCGAACTACGTTCGACGATCGGTGAGCTCAGGTCGACGATTTTGACTCTGCTTTGGATCTTTATCTCTGATCTCAGTTCGACGATCTTTGATCTCAGATCGATGATATTTTGCTGCCGTATATTTACAGATCGCTGAGCTCAGCTCGACGATAGCAGAGCTCAGTTCGGCGATTTAAGATAACTTCAAGGATGTTTCTAGATTCAAATTCAAATCAGTTAAGTAGTTATTCTGCAATTAATTCAGAGATTTCCTAGCCGTTTTTCATTCATTTCTGGACCAAGTTTCAAGGGATTTTTCCAGGAATATTTCTGTGGACTTTCCTCCAGAAGAGATTTTGCAATTAAGGATGCAATTAATGCAGGCTAACGACTATACTTGACAGAGAATGTTATTCTATTCTGTACCAGAGAATAAAAGATAGAATTTTTTTTGAGTCTCTAAAAAAATATACACAGAGAGAGACACACAGATTACAGAGATACAAACAAAATATTCTGCCTCAAGGAATTCTCAAGAACACTCATCCAAGGAGATCAAGCTTTCTCAAATATTCAGATCTCACCAGATTTCAAAGTGTTCAAGGCCAACATATTTCCAGACTCCAGACATTCAACATTTCAGCTATTGCTGAAATTATCTATTGCTGGAGCTCAATCTTTGAAGGCCTATCACCCTCAACAAAGCTTTTCTTCCTTAAGATCTCAAGGATTCAGGGGGAGCTTTGACATCAACAATCCACATAGTCTTCTCAGTTGTTTGAGAAAGAGAAGACTTCCATCACTCTCTCACCCCCTCTCTGTAAATGGTTTCTCAAACTCCCTTCAAAAGTTTGAGCTTGGTTTTTGAGCACCTTGTCAAAAGCTCATTGGTGGCAAGACACCTGATCAAAAAATCTGCTTTGGTTTTTGAGCACCTTATCAAAAGCTCATTGGTGCCCAGGACACCTGATCAACTCATCCTGCAGTGGATTCCTACCTAGGGTGGTAGAAGAGTGGATGTACCCAAGTTTAGGGGAACCACTATATTTCCTTGTGTCTTCTGGTTTTGCTTGTTTTTATGTTTGTTTCTGGCCTTGATTATTCTGTGATTATCTTTTGTTTAACTTAGTTCTGTGATTAGTTTTTTCACTGCTTCCCTGCTCACTCTTATTACAACATTTGTTGTAAAAAGTTTCAAAGCACTATATACTCTATTCACCCCCCCCCCTCTAGAGTAAATCAGATCTAGCTGCTCTTTCAATTGGTATCAGAGGGAGGTTGGTTAAACATACCATACCTGATTGGTTGTACAGGCTAACACCTGAAACCAAAGATCCCAAGTTAGATCTGCTTTCTTTTGTATTTTATTATTAGATTCTACTTTCACAAATCATGGCCCAAAATAAAGATTATGCTAGCACCAGACCTCTAGTGTGCAATCTATCCAAGTTTGCACTCTGGAAAGCAAGGATCAGATTGTACATGAATTCTATTGACGAAGATATCTTTAACTCTATTTTGACAGTGTGTCCAAGACCCCTAGAGAACACAAGTACAAATGCCGTTCCACCTCCATCAGGAACAGATGCTGATATCAAGAGATGGAAGGTAGCTGATGCCAAGGCTATGAACATCTTGGACCAGACAATGTCTGATGACATATTTCAAAAGGTGGCTGAATGCAGTTCAGCTAAGGAAATTTGGGACAAACTCTCAGAAATAGTCTCAGGCTCAGTTGATGAGAGAAAGGATAGGAGATCCCATCTCATCTCTCAATATGAGAATTTCAAAAAGGGAGAAACTGAGTCAGTGGGAGACATGTACAACAGGCTAAGTCTAATTGTCAGTGAACTCAGAACATTGGACAAAGAGATCTCTCTAACTGAACTCAATGACAAGATCCTAATGTGCTTCCACAGCACTTGTGATTCAAGAATCTGGCCAATTAAGGATGCCAGAAGTCTGAATGAGATCACTACTGAAGCTCTATTGGGTAAGCTCAAATCTTATGAGCTACTCATCAAAAATAGAGAGGAAGAACAAAAGGCTGCCTCACCAGCCACAAGAAAAGAGAAGACCATAGCCTTCAAGGCAACTGAAGATCTGCCTGAAGACAAAGCCACAGGAAATGATGAACTGCTCAGTCTGTTGGTCAAAAGGTTTACAAGATGGCCAACAAGGGCTTCAGAAGGAAATCATACAAGGAATATGATAAGCCAAGGTATGACAAGTCCACTAATAATTATAATAAAGACATTATTTGCTTTGGTTGCAGGAAACCAGGGCATATGGTTCCTGACTGTCCAGAAAACAAAAACAAGGACAGAAGGGACAAGAAAGAAAGAAGAAAGGAGAAAGACTCCAAGAGGAATGGCAATGGCAAACCCTCATCAAGCAGAACAAACATACAAGAAAGGGTTTGTTGCTGAATCCTGGAGTGAGACTGAAGAAGAGTCAGAAGCATCATCCAGCTCCAGTGATGATGAAGATAATGCAGAAGAAAAGGAGTTCTACATGATGGCAATCAATGCCTCACAACATAATTCAGAAGAAGAGGAGTCAGAGTCAGACTCAGAGACTCAACCTGAAGAAGATCAGGTAATTGGTTCTTTTGATTTTAGTTCAGAGGATTTTAAATCTGAATTTAAAGCACTGTGTTTGGACCTGCTAAAGTCTGAGAAAGAAATTATCTCTCTCAGAAATCAATTATCTGAACACAATACTCTAAAGTCAGAAAACCTCAAACTCTCTCAGGAGTTGGAGTGTTGTAGGGAACAGATAGCTTCACTGAAAAGTGAGCTCTCTGAGGCCAAGAAGCTTGAAGAATCCCTCAATGGGAGAAGCATCAAGCTGATGGACATCACAAGCACAGTGAACTCCAGATTCAATAGTACACAGGGCTTGGGTGCTTCATCCAGCCAACCCATAGTTCTAACAACTCCAATTAAATTCATTTCTGACAAAGGAAAGGGAGTTGTAGAGGTTGCTAGGAAAAATTCTGATCTGCCTCAGAAAACTAAGTTCCAGCAGATATCGTCTAACGGAGCTCGACGATCGCCAAACGGAGATCAACGATCGCCGAACGCAGCTCGACGATCTCAGGCAAAATAGTCAAACGCAGATCGACGATCTCAGCCAAAGTCGTCGAACGCAGGTCGACGATCTCATATACCTGACCTCAGCCATAGTTGACCGTCGAACGGAGCTCGACGATCTGACCCAAGATCGTCGAACGCAGCTCCAAGATCGTCGAACAGAGGTCAGAGCTCTGGAAAATGTTTCAAGGGCAAATCAAAATTGAATCCTAAGAGTCCTTCATCCCAAATCTTTAACCCTTATACTGAATGGATTATACCTCCAAGGAGATATCATCCTGAAGGATATAAGAGTCAACCTGGGATGTCTTTTATTTCATAATTTAAAGGTTATCAACATAGGCCCAAGGTAAACTGGGTCAAAAACAAATGAATTGTCTTATGTGCAGGTGAAGACCTATCCAACATCTAACCAGCAATGGTACTTGGATAGTGGGTGCTCTAAGCACATGACAGGGAACAAGGACAACCTCACATCCTTCAGAGCCAAGCTTGGACCCAAAGTTATCTTTGGTGATTCAAACTTTGGATAGACTAAAGTATATGGTGCAGTCCTAGATTGGATCAGTAACTTTCAAGAAGGTAGCTTATGTGGAAGGACTGAAGCACAACCTAATTAGCATCAGTCAGCTGTGTGATTAAGGCTACCAGGTGACCTTCAGCAAAGCCTTATGCAAAATCAAGTCAGAGGACAACACAACTGTGTTGACAGGTAAAAGGAAAGGTAACATCTATTTAGTAGATTTTCTTTCAACTGATGTAGATATCTGCTTGTTCAATTCTGTCTGTAGACCAAATATTTTATGGCATAAGAGATTAGGACACCTAAACCTTAGAACTATTGCTAGGCTATCCAAGGACAACCTTGTTAGAGGACTACCTTCTGGCCCCTACAAGAAGGAAGGACTCTGCAGGGCTTGTCAATTAGGCAAGCAAACTAAAAACAGCTTTAAGTCACTTAATAAGAGTGATTCACCTAGGATATTGTATCTGTTACACATGGATCTCTTTGGACCCATCACAGTACAAAGCCTAGGAGGGAAATCCTACACTTTAGTAGTTGTAGATGACTTCTCTAGATTCACTTGGGTGTTCTTTCTAAGGAAGAAGTCTGATAACTTTAAGTGTCTGACAGAGTTTCTCAAATGTATACAGATTGAGTTCAATACTCACATTGCCCTGATCAGAAGTGATCATGGGATAGAGTTTGATTCTCTTCTTATACAAGAGTTCTGTCAGAGTGAAGGGATCAGGCATACTTTCTCAGCTCCTAGAACTCCTCAGCAAAATGGGGTAGCTGAAAGGAAAAATAGAACCCTTATTGAATCTGCCACTACATTGTTGTTAGATGCTCACCTTCCTCTATCCTTTTGGGCAGAGGCAGTGAACACCTCCAACTATGTGCTGAATAGAAGTTTGATACATAAACTAAAGGGAAAGACTCCCTATGAATTACTCAAAGGGAAGAAACCTAAAGTTGACTATTTTAGAGTCTTTGGTTGTACTTGCTACATTCATAATAATGACAAGAAATATTTAGCAAAATTTCAAGCTAAAGCTGATGAAGGAGTGTTTCTGGGATACTCCATGATCAGCAAGGCTTATAGGGTCTATAATAAATCATCTTTAAAAATTGAGGAATCTATTCACATATCCTTTGATGAATCTAACATGTCTTTCAAGGAGAAGATTTATTCTACCATAGAACCCTTGCAGGAACATTCTCTAGTTGAAGACCTGAACAAGTTACAGGTTACTCAAGAGGATGAAAGCTGTGAAGATGAAGGAAATGCTCAACATATTGAAGAACAACTTGAAGAGCCAGTTGTTGTACCACAAGAGGAAACAACAACACAGGTTGGTGAACAATCAACACCCCCTGTTGATTTAGTAACATCAAGAGACCATCCAATTTCCCAAATAATTGGAGAAATCTCAGCTGGTGTGCAAACCAGAAATCAGGTCAACCAAAACCTGTTGCACACCTGCTTCCTATCTCAAATTGAACCTCAGTCCATTCAAGATGCAGAGCAAGATCCACACTGGATCATTGCAATGCAAGAGGAGTTGCATCAATTTGAGAGAAACAAAGTATGGGAACTAGTGCCAAAGCCTAAGGATCACTCCATTGTTGGAACAAAATGGGTATTCAGAAACAAATTGGATGATCAAGGAGTAATTATAAGGAACAAGGCAAGGCTAGTTGCTCAGGGATATTCTCAAGAAGAAGGGATAGACTACGACCAGACTTTTGCACCTGTTGCAAGATTGGAAGCCATCACAATATTCCTAGCTTATACAGCACATAAAGGCTTCAAAGTATATCAGATGGATGTCAAAAGTGCTTTCTTGAATGGAGACATCAAAGAGGAAGTTTATGTCAGACAACCTCCAAGTATTATCTCTCCAACTTTTCTTGATTATGTTTTTAGACTGAACAAAGCATTATATGGTCTCAAGCAAGCTCCTAGAGCATGGTATGAGACCCTAGCATGCTTTCTCTTGGAAAATGGTTTTATAAGGGGTAGAGTAGACCAAACTCTTTTCATTAGAACCCATAAGTCCCATACCCTACTAGTACAAATTTATGTAGACGATATTATTTTTGGTTCTACTGACTCCAAATTGTGCAGAAGGTTTTCCAACCTAATGCATTCTAAATTTGAGATGAGTAGCATGGGTGAGCTATCCTTCTTCCTAGGATTGCAAGTCAAACATCATGCTGAAGGCATCTTCATTTTTCAAACCAAGTATGCAAATGAATTGGTTAAGAAATTTGGTATGTCCGAAGCATCTTGCATGAAAACACCCATGCCTACTAATGTTGTATTGGATGCTGATGAACATGGGAAACATGTTGATCAGACAACATATAGAGCAATGATTGGCTCTTTACTGTACCTTACAGCTAGTAGACCAGATATAATGTTTGCTACATGTATATGTGCTAGGTTCCAAGTAAGCCCTAGAGAGTCACACCAAACACTAGTAAAGAGGATTCTCAGGTATGTTAAAAGTTGTCCAAATCTAGGTCTCTGGTATCCAAAAGATCCAGCATTTGATTTAACTGGATTCTCTGATGTTGACTATGCTGGATGTAGAATTGACAGGAAAAGCACCAGTGGAACTTGTCAGTTCCTTGGTGACAGACTTGTCTCTTGGTTTTGTAAGAAACAAACATCTGTGTCAACTTCAACTGCTGAAGCTGAATATATGGCTGCAGGCAGTTGTTGTTCACAAATCTTGTGGATTCAAAACCAACTCCTACACTATGGATACAACTTAGAGAAGTCTAAAATCTTTTGTGATAACACCAGTGCTATTTCCATAGCTCAAAATCCAGTCCTCCATAGTAGGACAAATCACATAGAGATTAGGCATCACTTTTTAAGGGATAATGTTGAAAAGAATAAAATTGAACTACAATATATCCCAACTGATTTACAAAGGTGAGATATTTTCACCAAGCCTTTGGATGAAAAGAAACACACCTTCTTCCTAAATCAGTTAGGAATGTTAGATGGAGGAAGTCTTAAATGATATCCAAGATTTTGAAATCTTAAAAATTGACCAAGACTAGGCAAACATTCTGATTTTTCTTAGTGTCTAGAGTTTTTCTGATCTCTGAACTGCGCTCGACGATTTGCCCCAAGATCGTCGAACGGAGATCGACGATTTCCGAAATCGTCGAACTGAGTTCAGCGTTTCTCAGATAGTATGAACTATCTCTTCCGATCAACGATCGTCGAACGGCGCTCGACGATTTTGTTCTCTGAACGATCGTCGAGCAGAGCTCGACGCTCTCCAATATCGTCGAACGGAGATCGACGATGTTGAAGACTCTTCAGATTCCTTTAGTAGCCTCGATCGTCAAACTGAGTTCAACAATCTTTTCAATTCTGCATCGAACCCTAATATAAAACTCATTTTTCACCGTCGTTCTCTTTTGCGCTATCGATTTCTCTGCAAGAATTTTCTTTCCCTCCAACAGTTCTTCACTTGGTCGTTTTGTTTGTTGAATTTTTGCAGGTACCCATGGCTGTGTCAGTTGCTGTTCTTGCTGCTATGAAGTTTGATGCTGGTTTTGACATCGACATGGAATCATTCAGCACAACTGACCAGGTTTTTCAAGATATTTTGGGATTGTTCAAAGACCAGAATCTGACAGCAATAATGACCACAAGGATAAAGCTGGCTTCTGATGAGATAAAGGAATGAGTTTATACTGCCCACACTCAAGATAACAACACCATTGTTGGGTCTATATCTGGAACTCAGGTACCCTTAACCCCAACAATTCTATCAGAAGTTTTTGAGTTGAGGAATGGTGAAGATACTGCTGACTTATCTGGAGAAGAGTATTCTGAACTGCTTGCCAGAATGGGTCATTCAGAGGGCAACCCTAGCAAGCTCTTCAAAAGGAACCTTTCTGTGGAATATAGATTCATGGCAGATGTTGTTGGTAAAGTGCTACTGGCTAAACACTCTGCCCATGATACAATTTCAAGGTATCAACTCTGCCTCATGGGAGCTCTTGTAGACAGAAAGAATCTGAACTGGGGAGAAATCTTCTTTGACCTCATCAAGAAGAAAATCAACAAAAGTTTTGTTAACTTTGGGAGAATCATTGGAGTGTTTCTGCAGCACAGGTGCCCTGCCTTGCTGGTCTCCTTTGGAATTCATATCAATGCTTCCAAGAGACTGTCTTGTGCCCTCTTTGGAAAGTTGGACAGACAAATGAGCAAGCCCAGCAGGCCCTCCTCTAGTACTCCTTCAGGCACAAGGACTCTAAGAGTCACTCCTCCACAGGTCTCTGCCCCTGCAGATGACCTGCCTGCTGATGTTGCCTCTCCTCCTCCTCCAATTCCATCCCTTCCCATACCTTCTACCATCCCAACTCCATCCACCATCATCATATCCAGCCCCTCTCCAACATCCACACCATCTCCAGTACCTATTCTACCACCACCAGAAGAACAATTCCACCCACTATTCTCCTACCCTCCACCAGATGTCACCTCATCACCCTCCATTCCATCCTTCACCCTAATTGATGATTCCTTTATGGATGATTCCCCATCATCTCCTCCTGAGTTACCCTCATCCTCCACTTCCTTTCAAGACCTTCTACACCAAATCATAGACCAACCCACTTTCACCCCATCTATCTCCATCCCTCTATCTTCCATTTCCACCTTACCAACACCTCAGTCATCCCTTCCACCATTCTCCATCTCTCCTCTACCAGAACCCTCAGCTGCTCCTATATCTTCTACCTCTGCTCCAGTAACCCTTGAGCAAGTAGACCTCCCAGCCCTTGCTGACAGGCTGTATGAGTTGCTTGCCCTCAGGTGCTCTTTGCTGTTGTAGACCTCCTTGGCTCCACTACACCTGTCAGTGGCAGCTCTCTCTGCCAGGCTCTCTTCCCTCTTCCCTGAGGCAGCTCCTACAGCAGTGTGCCTTGATCTAGACTTGTTTGAATCTAGGCAGGGGGAGATGCCATATGAAGTGAGTCTTCATGCTGCAGCTGCTGCTATTTTTGTAAGCATGTCTGCTGCTGCTGCTATCTTTGCTGCCTCTTCAGCTCCTCCTCTTACTGTTGTTATTGTGCCTCAAGCACAAAGTCCTCCTGCTGCAATCCTTGCAATAGACCTCAGGTCTTTGCTCTCAACTTTTGATTCTGCATACTTCAGCTGTCTGCCAGAGGTCAATGCTGTCCAGCCTCCAGAGGATCTATCCAAGGCCCTTGTGTCATTTTCTTGCTGTGACCCAAGCATTATAACCTCCTTTGTCAACTCAGTATATGCTGCTGCTTCTTCTGAAGAAAGCATTGTTGTTGCTTCTGATATTGTTGATACTGCTGCTGAGAATGTTGATACTGCTGCTGAAGTGTCTGTTATTACTGTTGAGCCTATTTCCAAGGATATTCTTATGTCAGAGGCATCTGAATTTGAGCCTTCTGCAGGTTCTGATGATATTCCTTCTATTTTTGTTGCTGTTAGTGAGACTATTGTTGCTGCTGTCACCTCTCCAGAGCCCATAGTTGCTGCTGCTGTTGTTACTGCTTCTACTACATCTGCTGCTGTCATTTCTGCTGTTACTACTTCAACACCTGCTACTACAACCTTTGCCTCATCTGCTTCTGCACAACTCAAGAAGGATCTGATGAAGAAAATAGATGCCATTTATGATGACCAGAGTTCTGAGAGTGATGAATTTAGAACAGACTCTGATGACTCTTCTGCTACCATTGCCAGGAAAAGAAAGGCAAGGAGCAAAGCTATGAAGAGAGTACCTCCTGCTAAAGTCAAATATAACAATGATATTCCATATTACGTTCTACATGACTGCCCTATTACTGAGCACTGGATACAATACTCTAAGAACCAGATGAAGGCAATGAAAAAGAAGAGAAAATATGAGAAGGGTTCATCTCAATTCCAACACTCTCATCCTCCTCCACCACCTCCTCCTGATGCAGGTGTAGGTGGAAGCTCTACAGCTCAACCCCCAGCCAGAAGTCAGGCCCCCTATCAGCCTCATGCTAGATCTTATAATAGGGGAAGCCAATCAAGGGGATCTCAATCTAGGAGAGCAGAATATGAGGAAATCAAAGAGACCTTCAAGTTTACTCCAAAGGGTACTCCAGGCAACACCCATATTCTAGGGGAGGACAAATTTCAACTGATACAACATCTGGTCCTTTCCCTTATAAGCTGAAAGATACTGTGTCTGCCAGGCCTCCTCAAGACAATCCCTCTAACAGATATGAGCCACCTGTACCTTTTGAGGATCCTGAGAATAATCCAGCTTCTTGGACTGCCAGATTAAAGGAACTAGCTGCACTGGATCAGATTAAAAAGGCTAGAGAGCAAGGAAAAGATTCTTCCAACATTTCAACAATGTCTGAACAGAGATAGAAAGAGCTAGAGAGATATGCTTCAAGTAAATTCTTTGATTCTGACAGGTATATGGAATTACATTCTGAAGCTATAGTTCCCAGGCCTAAAAAGCAAACATATTTGGGTGCAGCAGATGATACCAGATCAAACAAAGAAGCCCTCAATCCTAACAGAGAGATTAAACTGGTTAAGGGCAAAGAGAAGAAATGATATTGTAAGATGACATTCTCTGTGAATTCTGATTATCTGGATGATATATATTTCTGTGGTTCTGCTATGTCTAGCTTGTTGTTTTTATGTTTTGCTGCTTGTATGTTGTTATTAAGCTTTTTCCAAAGTTTGTAAATAGTAATCCTAACCCAAATAGGGGGAGATTGTTGGAACACCCTATTACTAATTTGTGTCAGGATCACTATGTCTCTAGGAATCAATGCTTGACCTCCTGTATAGCCCAATAGGTCAATTAGAATTGAGTCTAAGGGTTAGAAGTCTAGGTTTGGAAGCTGCCCTGAAGACCAAGTCATATCGTCGAGCTCAGCACGACGATTCGTCGAACTCTGATCGACGATCGTCTAGCTCAACTTCGACAGATCGTCGAACTCCATTCGACGATCGCTGAGCTCAACTTCATTATATCGTCGAACTACGTTCGACGATCGGTGAGCTCAGGTCGACGATTTTGACTCTACTTTGGATCTTTATCTCTGAGCTTAATTCGACGATCTTTGAGCTCAGATCGATGATATTTTGCTGCCGTATATTTCCAGATCGCTGAGCTCAGCTCGACGATAGCAGAGCTCAGTTCGACGATTTCAGATAACTTCAAGGATGTTTCTAGATTCAAATTCAAATCAGTTAAGGAGTTATTCTGCAATTAATTCAGAGATTTCCTAGCCATTTTTTATTCATTTATGGACCAAGTTTCATGGGATTTTTCAAGGAATATTTCTGTGGACTTTCCTCCAGAAGAGATTTTGCAATTAAGGATGCAATTAATGCAGGCTAACGACTATACTTGACAGAGAATGTTATTCTATTCTGTACCAGAGAATAAAAGATAGAATTTTTTTTGAGTCTCTAAAAAAATATACACAGAGAGAGACACACAGATTACAGAGATACAAACAAAATATTCTGCCTCAAGGAATTCTCAAGAACACTCATCCAAGGAGATCAAGCTTTCTCAAATCTTCAGATCTCCCCAGATTTCAAAGTGTTCAAGGCCAACATATTTCCAGACTCCAGACATTCAACATTTCAGCTATTGCTGAAATTATCTATTGCTGGAGCTCAATCTTTGAAGGCCTATCACCCTTAGCAAAGCTTTTCTTCCTGAAGATCTCAAGGATTCAGGGGGAGCTTTGACATCAACAATCCACATAGTCTTCTCAGTTGTTTGAGAAAGAGAAGACTTCCATCACTCTCTCACCCCCTCTCTGTAAAGGGTTTCTCAAACTCCCTTCAAAAGTTTGAGCTTGGTTTTTGAGCACCTTGTCAAAAGCTCATTGGTGGCAAGACACCTGATCAAAAAATCTGCTTTGGTTTTTGAGCACCTTATCAAAAGCTCATTGGTGCCCAGGACACCTGATCAACTCATCCTGCAGTGGATTCCTACCTAGGGTGGTAGAAGAGTGGATGTACCCAAGTTTAGGGGAACCACTATATTTCCTTGTGTCTTCTGGTTTTGCTTGTTTTTATGTTTGTTTCTGGTCTTGATTATTCTGTGATTAGCTTTTGTTTAACTTAGTTCTGTGATTAGTTTTTTAACTGCTTCCCTGCTCACTCTTATTACAACACTTGTTGTAAAAAGTTTCAAAGCACCATATACACTATTCACCCCCCTCTAGAGTATATCAGATCTAGCTGCTCTTTCAACCATCATATTAATATCATCCTTTATGTCACTTGGCACTACATCCGATTTAGATTCTTCATCGGCCTCATATACGAGCTCAACGGACTCAAACGAGGTATCTAAAAGGGCTAGGGGCTTGAGCTTAGGCTTGGTTGATCACTCACTAGAAAAATGACCCTGAATACCATAAGAAAAACACGTAGCATTAGTCATGCCTATCGTACCGACATGTACTCTCTCACCGATCGTGCTTCTCAGATTCCTAGCCATAATGACAATACAGTTCGGATCATCGAACCGGATCTTGCCCTTATCCTTATTGGTTGGTGGGGGGGGGGGTTGGTCCTAAGATGGACCTTCCCTTTTAAGAGGAGCGAGATTTGGACTTGAAAGTGTTGTGCTTCTAAATATCCAAGGCAACGTTAAAGGTAGTGTTCAAATCGGTGTGACCATACCGTAGGAGTTTACCCTGAATGTTGTGGTTGAGCCACTTAGGAAACCTAGAGAGGGTGATCTCTGGAATCTCTCTAACTTCGCAACTGACAATCATGTCCTTAAGGCGACTCATGTAATCAGCGATCGACATATTCCCTTGCCTCAGGGTAGCTAAATCATCAAAAATCTGCGTCCGATGGTACGATGGAATGTACTGATCAGTCAAAATGGCTCTCATGCCAGCCCAACTAACGGGCGGTAATCCATTCACCACACCTAGTCGTCGTTCCTCATTCAGCCAAAATATTTTAGCCCTGCCTAATAGCTTCATCCTCGCAACTCGCACCTTTTGTACATCGGACAGATTGTGCCACTCGAAATATCACTCCATTTCCATTACCCAACCTAAGAACACTTAGGGTTCAGCTAGTTCGTCGTACAATGGAGGTTTGATCTGAACAGCCCTAGTGATATTAAACTCATACGGTGCTTGGTTATTATGAGTAGGTGCACGTAGGGCATAATTTTTATTATTATTGTTACTATTATTCCCCTCATCACGTTGGCGAGCCACCTGATTAGGGGGAGCCGTTGGTTTAACCTTAACTCGTGAAGCATCTCCCTGATGTCCGTCAACTGATCAGTGAACTCCTGATGGAGTTCATTAATTGTTGTCGTACCATGACCCTTATCCCGGTCCTCCGCCATGTTGTAGGAGGAAGCTGTATACTCTGTGCCTAGTCTAGTGTGCATGCAAAGAAGGATGTTTGACCTGACTTGATGAAATTTTATAAAATATATTTTTTTCCTAACAATAACTAGATAAAAATAAAATATTTTTTTAATTTCTTACTGCAAAGAGTATGGAGATTTTCCAGGAATTTGTTTGTTTGATTTTGCAGAAAAATGAGAATTTTAGGCGGCTATTTGCAGAGCAGAATTTTTTTTTTTCAAATTTTGATCAACGAAACTTGCTAGACAAGTGTGTGTCAACGTCATAAGGATAATAGGATGGTGTCAATTAGGAAATTGACACATACCTCCCTCTGATACAAAATTAATGTAGGCTACGTCACCTAATGAACTGACACGGACAAACCACACCGAATGACTCTCTCACGTTCCAATTCTACGCACGCACAAGTAAAATGCAGCACACCAGATTTGCGATATTATTATTCCAATGCTAACGTATAGGTTCGCCACACCCTTAGAGATCAAAAAAAGTTATGAGCCAATATTCTCTCAAGCGAAAAGAATCTACCCGATCCGGTCGAGCGTGTGTTGTACCAAAAGAGATCCACCAAAAAATAACGATTCAAAAATGTTAGATCTCTCCCAACAAAAAAGAAAATGAGATCCACCAATCCTCACAAATTAAAATAGATGAAGAGAAAAAAGCAAAAATTGATTGGATCAAAACCACAATGAAATCAAGATTCGCATGTAATGTCAATATTAATCACCACAAGATTTATCTAGAGGAAAACACTCAAAAGAAGAAAGTTTGTTTTCCCCAATGAGAAGATGATTCCGATGAAAATATTTGCTCTTCTATGGTTCCGCCGGAGTCACGCCGAACGGAGAGAAACACGTCTGCCTTCCTCAATTCATGCCAGAGAAGGTTTGTCATTGCAAGAGAGATTGAACTTGGCTGAAATCCACCAAGAAGGGGTGGAACTTGGTTGGCCGAACTATAGGGGGGAGAGCTTAGATGTGGCCGAACTCCAACAAGGGGAAACCTTTGTGTTGTACGTAGATGGAGAGGGGAAGGGTATTGTCGTAGAGAATAGAGGAGGGAAGGGGGGAGATGAGGGTGGGCGAACACAAGGAGGAAGAGGGGGGGGGGGGGAGGACGAGAGCAAGAGAGGAATCTCAATTTAGGGTTAAGTTTTATTTTCATTCATCAATAATTAAAAATCCAACACACCTAGCCTTATGTAAGGCTCACAAAAATCCATGCTATATGCAGTCCCACGTAAAACAACATATGGCTAAATGCAGACCAAAATTAAAAATAGGAAATCAAATAAAACAAGGGAATTAAGTAAAACATAAGCAATATAATTATCAAGTGAACGTCTTGCGCCGAGGGCGGAGGTTGTAGCGTCGATCAACAATGACTTTAAGGCACCGCAAGTCCTTGGTTGGAGAGGGCGATGGATCTTTCGTAATCATGCCGGCACCATCATCAACATGTTGGGGGTCGTCGTCTCCATCAGGTTGGGGATTAACAAACAAGTCTCGTGAACTCTCATCTCCGGGACTTGGAGGAAGCCTTCACCACCCTCTGCAAATACAAGATGTGGCTGAACCCCCTGAAGTGCGTTTTCAGGGCCAGTAGGGGAAAGTTTTGGGGACATCTCCTCACCCCCACTGGGGTCGAGCCAAATGATGATAAGGTGAAAGCCATCATGGAGCTGGGTTAACCTCGGAATGCTAAAGAGGTGCAGCATTTGACAGGGAAGCTGGCAGGATTGAGCAGGTTCCTCTCCCAGGCCTGGGAGAAGTGCTCACCCTTCTTCAAGATGTTAAGGGGGGTGGGCAGAAGTTTGAGTTGATAGAGGAGTGCGAGGAGGCATTCCAGGCACTGAATAAGCAGCTAATTCAGGCTCCCCTACTTCAAGGGCCGAAGGAGGGGGAGGACCTACATATTGTATCATGGGGTCGCAGCAGAGGCCTTGAGCTCTGTCTTGTTTCGAGAAGAGGGGAAAAAGCAACTCCCCATATACTATATGAGTCGAGTCTTGAGGAAGTCCAAGCTTCGATATCCAATCTTGGAAAAGATGGCCTTTGCTCTAGTCATCTCGGCTCGGAGGCTCCGACCCTACTTCCAGGCACACTCCATCCGAGATGTGATTGTCCATCCCCTATGCAACATCTTCGAGGGGGTGGAGCATTCGGGCAGGTTGGCTAAGTGGTCGGTGGAACTGAGTGAGTTCGACATCTCCTTCGTCCCCTGCCTCTTGATTAAGGCCCAAGCAATGGTCGACTTTTTTGCTGACCACGTGGTCGAGGTGGCAGAGGTAGAGCTCACTCATCCAGCTTTGTGGAAGGTGAAGGTAGATGGTGCTTCTAGGAAACATTCCTTGGGGGTGGGGGTAATCTTGGAAAGCCGCCAAGGGACGAGAATCGAGCAAAAGGTGTTGGTGCACATCCCCATCACTAACAACCAGGACGAATACAATGCCGTGATAGAAGGGTTGCGCCTGACCTGGGAGCTGGGGGTGCTTGACGTGGAGGTCCTCACTAACTCCATGGTGGTGGCTTCCCAGAACAATGGAGAATTCGAGGTAAGGGAGCCTACCCTCCGATTATACTTAGCAAAAGTGAAAAGGTTCATCGGCATGTTGCAGACCTTCTCCATATGACACGTGCCCGGGTAGGGGAACGAAAATGTAGATCAATTGGCAAAGCACGGTCCTCAGGTGGAGGCTACTATCACTGATCTATTCCTCCCTTCCATTGAAGAGGGAGAGCTAATGGAGCTGGATCAACACCTCTCGTGGGTGGACCCGCTCACGACATTCCTTTTTAGAGGAGAGTATCCTGAGGGGATGGACAAAAATAGGTTCAGATACAAGTAGGTATGCTATCTCCTCCGGGACGGGCAAATGTATCGGAAGACTCTCTCAAGGATGCTGGCCCATTGAGTGGCTGATGGAGAAGTGCAGAGGATCTTGGAAGAAGTCCACTCCTGGGAGTGTGGGAATCAGTCCGGGAGTCTGACCCTGGAAGGGAGGATTGTCAGACAGGTGTACTTCTGGACAACCTTGGGCCCCGATGGTGCAAAATTCACAAAGAGGTTCCACAAATACACTTGTTTGCCCCCCTCCAACTACAACCAGCTCAGCGCCTCAAGAGCATCACGGCCCCTGGCCCCTTGCAATTTGGGGAATTGATTTGGTTGGACCATTCCCCTAGGACAGCGGGCAGAGGAGGTTCCTGTTTGTAATGATAGATTACTTTTCTATGTGGCTGGAGGTGAAGGTGCTAACCAAGGTGACCTCCCAGGGCATTAGAATTTTTGTTTTGGGGGGGGGGGAGATCATCTGTCGCCATGGTTTGCCACAGGCCATCGCCATAGACAATATGCCTCAGTTTGCCTACGCAGAATTTATTAGCTTTTGTGAGCAGCTCAGAATTGACGTCAGATTTGCCTTGGTCCACCACCCTAGAAGCAATGAGCAGGTGGAGGCGGCGAACAAGATCATTGTGAACCTCTTGAAGAAGAAGGTCTAGAACTTGAAGGGGAGTTGGGTGGAGTAGCTTCCCTCGGTCCTCTGGGCCCTGAAGACCACCCCCAACTTAGCTACAAGGGAGACCCCATTCAAGATCTCCCATGGATGTGAAGCAGTACTTCCCATAGAATTGGAAGTACAGACACCTCGGGTGGCAGAGGATGGGGAAGGCAGGGAAGAGTGGTAGGATGGAAATGAGGAGCAGCTGCGGCTCTTGATGCGTGTAAATTGGCAAGCGCACCGGTCGCACAAGTAATAAAGTTTGGGAATAAATCCCCGAGTGTCGGTCTCTTGAGGAATGCAATTAGCATAGAGCGGCAACAGTTCAGAAAATATTTTTATGAGGGTTATACTTAGAAAAAGAGTAAAAAGGGGACTTGAGAGATTGTGGTTGTTTGATCTAATAAACTAATAAAAGCTATGCGGGTCGAAGGCACCGCTTCGCAAGGTGAAGTGAGTGTTTCAGCCGCGATGCCGAACTTCAGTTGGGCGAGTGGACGGAAAGCTAATGGATGGAAGTGTTCTTATGTGGAGTGCAATCTGGTGAGAGATGAGTATGGAGTGGATGTGGAGTGAGTGAGACGCATTCACAAACACTACTCACAAGCATAAGAAAACTACAAACATCCCATTAGATATAGAATAAAACTTGATGTTCATTACAATGTTGAATAATTCCATACTACAGAGGAAGGGGAAGATGAGTAAACCAAAAGAGAGTGAAGATCCACCGCAGGTCGTGGCCGGAATAGCGAGTTGTCAATCCGCTTCCGGGCTCAGTCCGAGGAGGCTTCCGGTACCAATGAGCTGTCACCTCGAAGGCCTTTGAGTCCATTCTCTAGGTTGTCTTCTTCACCAACTCCGGTGGAAAGCTTGGAGTTGAAGTCGTCAATGGCCGGGAGCTCGCCGGAGAGTTTGAAAAGCTTCAGAATAGCCTGCTATGGACTCCCGATGAAGGTGGAGGTGATGGAGCAGCTGGAGAAGTAAAATGGCGATTCCCGCACACTCCCCGATCGCAGCAAAATGACGGGCGTTTACCTAAATCACGGAGCAGGGCATTAAATATGGAGGCAGCAAAAGAAGTGCGCACGATCCGTGGCGCACGACCAGTGGTCGTGCGCACTGTCGGTCGATGATCGTGCGCCATTTCCAATTAGACCTGCAACCTGGATAGAAACATCAACAAATATGCGCACGAGTAGTGGCGTACGACCAGTGGTCGTGCGCACTACGACTAGTGCTCGTGCGATTACCCGGGCAGAAATAGGAAAAATGAGAATGCAATGCGCACGATCGGTGGCGCACAACCAGTGGTCATGCGCAATAAGTCCAGTGGTCGTGCGCGCGTAATAAGATCGACAAACGGAGAAAAGTTCTTGAGAATATCGTCAAACGGAGATCGACGAATGTAATGCGCACGACCGGTGGTGCACGACCAGTGGTCGTGCGCAATAAGTCCATTTGTCGTGCGCAGTATTCCTGCATCGTCGTGGTCTCCCGAGCTGTTCCGGAGCACGCACACGAACCCTGTACCAGTAGAAGAGGCAGATAGGCCACCAAACGTGCACACCACATTACCAAGACAAGGCTAAAGAACAACAAAAACACAAAAATAAATAAAGCACACAGAAACGGGTCTATAGTGCACTTAATCGTGAAATAGACATGTAAGCAAATATAAGAAGTTATGGCTCTCAAGTGTAGTGCTAAGACGATAAAACTGGCCCAGATGAGTACAAAAATTAGTGTAAAATTTGGACTCATCACACCCCCAGACTTAACCATTTTCACGTCCCGAGCAAATCATCACTCTGTGGACTAGAAAATAGCTAGCTGGCTCAGAAATTTCAAAAAGAAGTAAGACGAGAAATCAAATACATCATGGGCATAGAAGATATAATAAAAAAACTTTTTAATTATACGACGTAGTTTAAACTATTCGACAGACGTAAATAAATATTGTAATTGCTCAAAATTAGAATTCTGGAGAATCTTGCGATCATGTGTAGGAAGAAAGTAGACAGGCGACTAGGTGAGCATTGCCAAAGATCGGGGCTCAGAATCACCTCCAAAGGAATCCACCAATGTCGGGGACCATACTCTTGCACGTTCACACTCTCTCCACGGCGCAGGTTAGACTCAAGCGTGAATCAGTAGGACTTGTATTAGAGAATGGGGCTTATGCTAAGGTTTGACAGTCAATGATAAACATGAAGGCTACACGCAACCAAAGCAAGCGAATAAAAACCTAAACCAATACAACCACTTAGAAATGTATGGGTAACACACCCCAGACTGAGCTTGAAAACTGGGCGTGTACACGGACTAACCTGACCAAAATAAAAAAAAATAGGATGGGGATAGAATTCTCAAAGCAATTCTTTCAGATTTTTCTTTTTTTTCTTTTTTCGCTTTTCTTCTTTTTCTTTTCCGTGCTTGCAATCCCCAAACGTAGCAATCAAAACGTGTATGAATTCAGCACCACATTAAATGATTTCCACATATCACAACCTTGGCAAAATAGTAAATACAAACAAGCTCAAGCATTTGATTGCGATGGTGAGTTTAGCTTCAGGACTTGGTGAATGTGAGTGGAGCTGGATCAATGAAGGGGTAGGCACAAATTTGGCATGCAACGATTAATGGGTAGGAAAGGTTAAACAAGGCTCAAACTAGCCAAAATGAGGGCCTACGTCATGCTCATGCTTGACTAACCAGGCACCAAAGCTTCGAGAGTAGCTTAGGGCAAGTTCTTAGCCACCGAGAAAGAGGATCCTTCCTCCCGACTCGAGCAATACGAGTCTAGTGGCAGCTACACACATTCCTACAGTATTGTTCGATTACTCCAGATTCAGATTTTGAGTAGTACAAACAATATTTACGTCTGAAGAAAAATATAAATCTACGAGCATAAAGAAAAATTAATTCTATCCTAGTTCTACACAAACTATGAGTACTCGATTAGGAGCACTGCATGAGTTTCGAACTACTCAATCCTGAAATCCTAAGCCAGCACTACTATTTTAAAGTTTACACAAAATAATACATTTGACTCGGGCTGTGCGTGTGGATAAGAGCGCACTCGTGTGGGTGACTCAGTGTGTGCAACAGAGATCAAGAAATAACTAAACAAGAAACTGATATGCAACAAAATGTGTTGTGTAGTTACAACAGGCATGTTCTCCCCCCCCCAGACTTAAATTCGACAACTAGTAAAAATAAGCATTCCAAATGGGATATATAGCTATGGTAGGAAGTACCTATGCTCAAATTTGAGCATACCAGTCATGCAACGAGATGTCCAAGTGCGGCCAAGTTACCGCGCCTCAAAAAGTCCTGCACCTGCGATTGAAATATACACGCCAAACAATATATGGACACATATAAATATGAAAATATAAAAAGAACTCAAAACACAGCATAGGACCAAACGATCCAACTTGGGTTGTCTCCCGAAAGCCCTTTTGTTTACCGTCCTTAAGGTGGACTAAATACCTATATTAGCAGTTCACATAGTATATATAAAAAAAACATTCGGCTTCCACAAAAAATATAGTTGTCTCCTTGCACGGAAAATAAAAACAATAAAAAAAACAGAAGGCGTGGTAGACTAGCTCTATGGTGAGCTCCACTCACTCCCCCTCACTATCGCTGTCATGAATCTCGATGGGCGACGGACGTGGAACAGGCGCTGATGGAGTGACATGAGTTGGTGGTGGTCGAATGTTCAACCTGCCTCGCACTGCTTGCTGATAAATAAAGTCCTGCATCCAAAACTGGGAAGCTTCCAGATCAGTTAGGCGCTCAAACTTATATGGGATGCCCCGCTCTTGAGCTGAGCCAAACTGGCGGCTAGATTGCCCCTCATGTAGACGATAAACTTCCGGCCACCTTTTCTCCCAACCACATGCAGCAAATGGCAACTCATCAGGTTGGCCCTGGAGATCATGGATGGGGCAGTGACCTGCACCATCAGAGGTAATTGGCTCCAAACTGCCAAACTTTTGGCGATGCGGGTAATGTAGTAAGCACCCCCGATCGAGCCCGCGAGGCCATAAGTGGCTTCGTAGTGGAAGAAATAGGCCAGCATATACCCCAGATGGATGGGGTACTGCTGGTGCATACTAAATAAGGAAATCAAATCCTTCCACCCCACCACATTCTTGCTCAGGGCCCTAGCGGTGAGTGAGTGACTAAGCAAATGATGCATAAACCTTAGAGCGGGGAGACAATCTTCGATGATTTGGCATGGCGGGCGACGTACTCCTCTTTCCCTCCGGTCAGAGAAAGCCAAGCGGCACGCGGAGTCACACCCTCTGGAAAATCATAGCACAACTCGGGGAAGTTAATCTGGGATGCCTCCGCCTCGGTATAGACGCTTGCATGAATGGAGAGCTCTGGCAATGTTACAGTGAAGACATTTCCCATCATCCGAAAGGAACAAGTAGGGAAATACCGGTTGTCCGCCGTTGTCTCCCAAGTGAATGTGGAAAGGAACTCCAACATCAATTCCCGGTATCCAAGCTCGTCACACTCGAACAACTTGCTCCAAAAATCGAAGGAGTAGAGAATGAGCATGACCTCTGCTAATGCCACGTCATTCCCAATTGAACGCAGCTCGTTCCAGTCAACAAGCCGCTAAGAGAGGAATGGCTTGTCCTTTAAGGAATTATAGCGTTGAGTATGCTCTGCCTTAGAGAAGGTTCCAATTCTCCCCAAGATCTGAGCAGGGGTTGCCGAAGCACGACCGGATCGTTGGTAGGCCTTTACTATATGGCGGCATCCAGGCTCCATTACAGCACAATGAGGAAGAGAGATCTGAAATTGAGGGAGCCTAGACGCCGCCATGTAGTAAAGGCCTACCAACGATCCGGTCGTGCTTCGGCAACCACTGCTCGAACGTATTATCCTAGCGCGAAGACGCGCCGGATCCATCACTTTTGCCCCAATGGGAGACCAATTTAATATTGATGCAGGCAACCGAGTTGGAGGGATACCTCCTGGAGACAGAAATGGCGATGAAAATGATGTGAACCCTCCCCAGGTCCGCACCATGAGGGATTATACTACACCTACTATCGGGAGCATATACCCCGGTTTCGGACCTACTATCACCAACCCACAGTTCGAGATTAAACCAGCTATTCTGAATATCATTCAGAACAATGCTCAGTTCCCCGACAACGGCGCCAAAAACTTGATGCGTGTAATTCGGCAAGCGCACCGGTCGTACAAGTAATAAAGTTTGGGAATAAATCCCCGAGTGTCAGTCTCTTGGTCGTAGGCGACAAAATCTCTTGTAGCTCGGCCCTGCATTCACTGCGGCAAACACAATAGAAGGAAATAACAGCCAAAAAACACTAACTCTTATAACAATATTTTCAGTCATCCTGAGTCGCTCTACAGTTGCATTCCCCGTCAACGGCGCCAAAAACTTGATGCGTGTAAATCGGCAAGCGCACCGGTCGCACAAGTAATAAAGTTTGGGAATAAATCCCCGAGTGTCGGTCTCTTGAGGAATGTAATTAGCATAGAGCGGCAACAGTTCAGAAAATATTGTTATGAGGGTTATACTTAGAAAAAGAGTAAAAAGGGGACTTGAGAGATTGTGGTTGTTTGATCTAATAAACTAATAAAAGCTATGCTGGTTGAAGGCACCGCTTCGCAAGGTGAAGTGAGTGTTTCGGCCGCGATGCCGAACTTAAGTTGGGCGAGTGGATGGAAAGCTAATGGATGGAAGTGTTCTTGTATGGATTGCAATCGGATGAGACACGGGTATGGAGTGGATGTGGAGTGACTGAGGCGCATTCACAAACACTACTCACAAGCATAAGAAAACTACAAAAATCCCATTAGATATAGAATAAAACTTGATGTTCATTACAATGTTGAATCATTCCATACTACAGAGGAAGGGGAAGAAGAGTAAACCAAAAGAGAGTGAAGATCCACCGCAGGTCGTGGCCGGAATAGCAAGTTGTCAATCTGCTTCCGGGCTCAGTACGAGGAGGCTTCCGGTACCAACAAGCTGTCACCTCGAAGGCCTTTGAGTCCGTTCTCTAGGTTGTCTTCTTCACCCACTCCGGTGGAAAGCTTGGAGTTGAAGTCGTCAATGGCCGGGAGCTCGTCGGAGAGTTTGAAAAGCTTCAGAATAGCCGGCTATGGACTCCCGATGAAGGTGGAGGTGATGGAGCAGCTGGAGAAGTAAAATGGAGATTCCCGCGCACTCGCCAAACGCAGCAAAATGACGGGTGTTTACCTAAATCACGGAGTAGGGCCTTAAATATGGAGGCAGCAAAAGCAGTGCGGACGATCCGTGGCGCACGACCAGTGGTCGTGCGCAATGTCGGTCGATGATTCTGCGTCATTTCCAATTAGACCTGCAACCTAGATAGAAACATCAGCAAATATATGCAAGAGCAGTGGCGCAAGACCAGTGGTCGTGCGCACTACGGCCAGTGCTCGTGCGATTACCTGGGCAGAAATAGGAAAAATGAGAATGCAATGCGCACGATCGGTGGCGCACGACTAGTGGTCGTGCGCAATAAGTCCAGTGGTGGTGCGCGCGCAATAAGATCGACGAATGGAGAAAAGTTTTTGAGAATATCGTCGAACGGAGATCGACGAATGTAATGCGCATGACCGGTGGCGCACGACCAGTTGTCGTGCGCAATAAGTCCAGTGGTCGTGCGCAGTATTCCTGCATCGTAAGGGTCTCCCGAGCGGTTTCGGAGCAGGCACACGAACCCTGTACCAGCAAAAGAGGCAGATAGGCTACCAAACGTGCACACCACATTCCCAAGACAAGGCTAAAGAACAACAAAAACACAGAAACAAATAAAGCACACAGAAATGGGCCTATAGTGCACTTAATCATGAAATAGGCACGTAAGCAAATATAAGCAGTTATGGATCTCAAGTGTAGTGCTAAGACGATAAAACTGGCCCAGATGAGTCCAAAAATCAGTGTAAAATTTGGACTCATCATCTCTCCCTTAATATGGTGGAGGAGCTACGTCACCTCTCCACCATCCGACATGAAGAAGTGAAGAGGAGAATGGTTAAGTACTTTGACAAGCACGTCAGGGTCAAACAATTCACGGAAGGGGACTTGGTCTTGAAGAAGGTGAATGCAGCTGGAAGGTAAGCAGTTGTGGGAAAGCTCGACCCTAACTGGGAGGGACCATATATTGTGAAAGAAGCATTGAAATTAGGAGTGTATTGCCTCCAGAATGTGGAGGGCGAGACCTTAAGTCACACCTGGAGTGGTGATGACCTGAAATGTTTTTATCCTTAAGAGATGTATGTGGTGCCTTATTTTTAATAAATCTTCTCGATGTGCCGATTCTCCTGTATTTATTTGGGTAATTGAGTGAAGTGTTCATTTGATAGACACCGAGTAGATCCCGCTGCCAGGCTCTCACCTATCTGACAGGGGTGGATGTCACTCGTGTGTCTCTACCCAGACCCGAGAAGATCTCGTTGCCAGGCTCTCACCGAGCAGGAAAGGCTGGATGTCACTCGTGTTTGTATACTTGGACCTCGAGTAGATCCCGCTGCTAGGCTCTCACCTAACTGGTAGGGCTGGATGTCACTTGTGTGTGTGTACCTGGACAACGAGCAGATCCTACTGCTAGGCTCTCAACTAGCTGGTAGGGCTGGATGTCACTCATGTGTGTCTACTCGGACCCCGAGTATATCCCGCTGTCAGGCTCTTACCTAGCTAGAAAGTATGAATGTCGCTCGATGGTGTCTACCCGGACCCTAAGCAGATCATGCTGCCAGTCTCTCACCTAGCTGGCAGGGATGGATGTCACTCGTGCGTCTACTTGGACCCCGAGCAGATCCCGCTGACAGGCTCTCACACAGCTGGCAGGGTTGGATGTCACTCATGTGTGTATACCTGGACCCTGAGCAGATCCCGGTGTCAGGCTCTCAGCCAGCTGGCAGGGCTAGATTTCTCTCATGTGTGTCTACCCGGACCCCAAGCAGATCCCGCTGCTAGGCTCTCACCTAGCTAGCAAGGCTGGATGTCACACGTTTGTGTCTACCCAGACCCAGAGCAGATCCCGTTGTCAGGCTCTCACCCAGCTGGCAGGGTTGGACGTCACTCGTGTGTGTCTACCTGGACCCCAAGCAGATCCCGCTACCAAGCTCTCACCTAGTTGGCAGGGCTGGATGTCACTGATGTGTGTCTACCCGGACAACGAGCAGATCCCGCTGCCAAGCCCTCACATTGCTGGCAGAGAGGTATGTCACTCGTGTGTGTCTATCTGGACACCGAGCAGATCTAGCTTCCATGCTCGCAACTAGCTGGCAGGGCTGCATGTCACTTGATGGTGTCTACTCTAGCCCCCAACTGGCTAGCAGGACAGAAGGTCTTGAAGAACATGGTGTCTAAGGTCGGGACCCAAACGCTCGAATTTCGGAGGAAAAAATCAGAGGGTTGCCAAGGTGACCTCAGCAAGTCGGCAAGCTGGAAGAGCCAAGTAGAGAATGTGGATTGGCGAGGCGAGCTCCAGGGACACAACATAATCGCCCAGCACCCAAGAAATGACCAAGAAGGCGAGAACCCAGGCCGTGTAGCATGAGGGTTAGCTTGCACAGAACCCGGCGGCTTCGGTGCGAGCCGAGTCAGCTTACCTCCTCTATAGCACTTGCAATATGATGAAGAATCAGGGCAAAAAGGCGAGTCGCAATTCGCGGTTCGGCTAACTGTGGCCCCCTATTCTTTCTAGGCTAAGTTCTTAGGGGATGTACGATTTTGCTAACAAGACGTGGGATACGAGGCGACGAGAGGGAGGATCAAACCAGACCACGAATACAAAAGAGAAAATGTAAAATAATAAGCATTGCACAGAAGCAACATTACAAGCAACATTAATATGCATATATGAGAGGCAAGTACAAAACAGTTCATTTATTGGCAAAGCTACAAGTTTGGGACTCAGCCCACATTTACATTACAACAAAAGAAACACACACATATATATATATATAAACACACACACACACATAAGAGGCGAGGCAAGGGGATTCGGCGAGGCGAGCTCTCGGGCGACAAGTCTAAAAGGGGCTGGAAGGACTTGTCTCCCGGCTGAGGTACCAGAAGGAATAGTGCTGGTACCACATCGCTCGCAGAAAGGCCCGCGCCCTCGCTCTTGATGAGGTCAGCCCGTCGTAATGTCTAGAGGGTATATTTTGTCGCGCTGGCTACGTTCTTCTACATCTTTTCCTCCAGCTCATACTTGGTACCGTGCGCAAGCTGGAAGCTGCTGCTGGAGGTCATCGGGGCAGCCGATGCGGCCTTCAGCTCTCGCACTCGTGCTTGTAGCTCCTCCTTTTCTTCCTCCAATGTGGCAACGACAGCATCAGCCTCGTCCGCCCTCTCTCTCTGTTGCTCTGCCTCTTCCTAGGCGAGATGGCTGGATTCCTCTTTCTTATCCTCCAGCTTCTTGAGCGAGGGGGCGTTCTTCTCCAGTTTGGATCATCGCTGGAAAACCATGTGGACCAGCTCCAAGCTGTGGAGCTAGTCCCGCGCGCTCTCATAGAGCAGCACCCGCGTGGCCTCCTCATCATAGATGGTGGCGTATTCCCACGAGTAGAGGCCGAACGAGAAGTTGTAGGCCCCCACACAGATATTTTCCTGCTCTAACCAGCTTGGCAGCAGGGTGGAGATGATGGCTATGTTTCATTCCTTGTCCCATAGGAGGAAGGGGATCTCGAGCTCATCTACGCACCACTTGCCAAGGCCAAAGTTATGGTGCCCCCTTGGCACAGGCTTTAGGGGGCGACTGCTCTTCACCATGAGGACTGGAGGTGCCGGCCACTCCGCTGGGGGAGCACTGGTCAAGGAAGCTGTAGGTGCGGGATCCCTAGCTGGTTGGCCCGCTAGGGCATTGCCTTTCTCCCGAACTACGGGAGGTGCGCCGCTCGCGGTCTTAGATTTCTTGGGTGGTGGAGGCTGTGGAAGCGATTCGCTGCTAGGCTGCTTTGGAGGAGCAGATGTCGTGGTCTCGCGATGCACGACGGCTGTGTCCTTGGTACGAGTAAGCTTGTTGGAAGTGAGTCGCGCACTCTCATAAGGAGAGTGCAGGGGGATATCCTGCTCGCCTGCAAGAGAGGAAAGTTAAGGAAGGAAAAATAATGAATTCGAAAGAAGAAGTGCGAGTAGCATACCTCACTCGAGAGGGACGGGAGCGAGGTTATCTAGATACATGAGCAGGAAGGCGACTTCAAAGTTCTTCCTGGCAAAGAACCCCAACAGCTCCACTTCATGGCCCCCCATGCTAGGGGGCGGTAGCTTGCCTCGCTGAGCTGGACCGGTGAGAAGGGGATGTTGTCAAAGTCCCCCTCGATGAACACAAATTTCTTTAGCCAATTGTGGCTCTTATTAATGGTCCCCGTCACCTTGATGTGGTCACTGGAGAAGTACGCGGTCCCATCCTTGGTCGCCCGGAAGGAGAATAGCTTGCAGAAGACCGCGAGGCTGAACTCGATCTGCTCCTCCTGCTTGAAGCACGCAAACCCAATCACCGCCATGATGGTGTTGGGGGGTCATCTACACGAGGACGACCCAAAAGTAATTCAAGACTTTGCGGACCTCCGGCCATAGGGGAAGCCGAAGAACCGCCTCGAAATGCTCCATGTGAATGCTGAGCTCCTCCCACGAGAGATCGTTGATCTTCTCTCCCTCCACTGGCCGCCTCTCCATGAAGCCTGGCGGTATATCGTCGCCTATGATTTCAAAGAACTCCCCTTCAGAGAAGGCAAAATGGGGAAGTCGTGCTCAGAAAAGGTCCAGGCGCACATGCCCTGCCCATCTGCATCGTCGTTGCCACCGCCCATCTCGCAGAACCTTGCTAAGCTGGATGAAGAAGTTCTCGCAGGAAGCAGGTGAGTCAGGGGTCGCAAGAAGTAAGGGACAAGATGAAATATTAAATACGGTGTGTGAGAAAGAGACGACAAGGCCTATTTATTGATAAAAACGGTCGGGAAAATCTTCCTCCGACGGGAAAAGTGCGAAAAGCAAAATATACCCTGACATTTCAACTTCCTGCCTCGCAACCACGCCACAAAGACTATCCAACAGTGAAATGCACTCACCCGCGCCCGTACGAGAGGTTGGAGAGCTGCAGCTTGTACCCACCTGAAACATTAGGCGAGCCGAGCAGACATGCAATCAGCGAGCTCTCGTCCTTCTCCCGCCAAGATTAAACAGGCGGGTTTGGCGAGCTGATCCAATAACCTCGCGCCCGTTTAAAGAAGTGGTAGGTGAGCAATAGTGCTTCATCCGCATTCACCTAGAGAAAGTTAAAAGGCAACATGATAAAAGCAACATCGAATAATCATTAAGCCCATTGGCGGGCGAGAAAGTCTCAAATTATTACAGACAGATCAAAATGTCCCAAGAAGAATGGCCCTACTGAGCGGTCTAGTCTAGGATGCGAATACGATCTTGGCTCGACAATCGATAGCGAGGAAGGGGCGGGTAGCTCAATACCAGATCCACTTCCACCTGCCTCGCCCTCGGGTCCCGGATGGAGGCGGCACGCGAGGATAATAATACTCACGAACCGCCAACAGCTCTTGATGGGCCTGGCCGACCTGTTCTGTGGCATGCCTAAGCCATTCCTCGGCCCGTATTATGTGCACCCTGAAGGGAGTTAAGTCAAACCACACACAAACTTTTGAAGGGAGTTTGAAAAACCCTTTACAGAGGTGGGGATGAGAGAGTGATGGAAGTTTTCTCTTTCTCAAAGCAGCTGAGAAGACTATGTGGATATTGATGTTGTCAAAGCTCCCCCTGAGTTCTTGAGATATTCAGGAAATGAAGCTTTGCTGTAGGGTGATAGGCCTTCAGAAAATTGATCTCCAGCAATTGATGATTTCAGCAACAGCTGAAATGTGAGGTGTCTGGAGTCTTGAATGATGATGACCTTGAACACTTGAATCAAAAGAGATCTGAAGATTTCAGATTTGTTGATCTCCTTTTGGTGATGGTGTTCTTGTGTGAATTCTTTGAGACAGAGAATGTCTACAGCTCTTTTTCTTTTTCTCTTGAGTGATTGTTGTTGAGAAAGATGTTGTTCCAGAGAAGAGTTGTAGCAGAGAATATGTTTTTCTTATTCTTCTTGTGCACTCTCTTGTTCTTGTCAGGAATTCAAAAAACTTATCTTTTATTCCTTTGTTCTGAATAGAAATGATCCATTGTCAAGATAGCCATTGTCCTGTCATAAATGACTTCCTTAATTGCTTTTGTCTTCTGGGGGAAAGTCCAATAAAACATTCCTTGATAATCCCTTGAAACTTGCTCCAGAATAAATGAAAACGGCTACAAGATCTTCTGAATTAATTGCTGACAATAACTCCTTAACTATTCTGAATTTTGAATCTTGAAAATCATTTAACTCTTCAGAAAAACGTCGAACTGAGCTCTACTATCGTCGAACTGAGCTCAGCGATTTGGACTTGTACAGCAACAAAGATCGTCGATCTGAGCTCAACTATCGTCGAACTGAGCTCAGAGATAGCGGAACAAACTGGAGTCAAGATTGTCGAACTGAGCTCGAAGATCGTTGAATGGAGTTCGACGATTTGTTGAAGTTGAGCTCAGCGATCGTCGAATGGAGTTCGACGATCTGTCGAAGTGAGCTCAACGATCGTCGATTGGAGTTCGACGATTCGTCGTACTGAGCTCGACGAAATGACTTAGTCTCCAAACTGAAAAACCTTGGTCTTGAGGGCAGCTTCCAAACCTAACTACTAACCCCTATACTCAATTCTAATTGACCTTTAGATCTATACAATGAGATCAAAAACAGGTTTCCTAAAGACATAGTGATCCTGACCCAAATTAGTAATAGGGTGTTCCAACAATCTCCCCCTATTTGGGTTAGGATTACTATTTACAGAAATTGAAATAAAAGCAACAATATACAAAGCAAAAATGCAATAAACAAGACATTGCAGAAGCACAGATATATCTCAGACAGATCATAAATCAGAATAATTGTCACCTTACAGAATTACTCTTTCTCCTTGCTCTTTATAATTTTAATTTCTCTATTTGGATTAAGAGCTTCCTTCTTTTATCTTCTGTCATCAGCTGCACCTAAAGAAGTTTGTTGTTTAGGCCTTGGTACCACAGCTTTAGGGTGCAACTCCATATATTTTTCAGAATCAAAAAACTTGCTGGAAGCATATCTTTCAAGTTCCTTCTTTCTTTGTTCTGACAAGGTAGTAATGCTGGAGGTATCCTTGCCTTGCTCTCTGGCTTTCTTAATTTGATCTAAGGCAGCTAATTCCTTCATTCTAGCAATCCATGCAGTAGGATTATTCTCTGGATCCTCAAAGGGCACTGGAGGCTCATATCTGTTGGAAGATTATCTGGAGGAGCTCTGGATGAGACTAATTCTTTCAGTTTATAAGGAAAAGGGCCTGAAGTTATATCAGATGAAGCTTGTACTTCCCTTGAGTATGGATGCTGTCTAGAATAGCCTTTGGAGTAAACTTGGAATTCCCTTTGGTTTCCTCTATAATTTCCTCTCCTTGATTGAGATCCTCTGGATTGGCTTCCCCTATATTGAGATCTTCCATGAGGCTGATAGGGGGTTTGACTTCTAGCAGAAGGATGAACAGCAGAGCTACCACCTGCACCTGTATCAGGAGGAGGAGGTGGAGGAGGATGATGGAACTGAGAGGACCCTTTCTCATATTTCCTCTTCATCGTCATAGACTTTAGTTGATTCTTGGAATATTGCATCCAGTGTTCAGTTATACGGCAGTCATGAAGAATATAATAGGGAATATCATTGGTATCTTTGACTTTAGCTGGTGGAACTCTTTTCATTGCTTTACTTCTTGCTTTTCTTTTCCTGGCTATAGTAGCTGAGGAATCATCAGAATCAGTTCTGAACTGATCACTTTCAAAGCTTTGTTCATCATATAAAGCATCCATCCTTTTCAGATAATCTTTCTATTGTTGGGTTGGAGCAAGATGAGACAGTGGTGATGGCAGTTGTAGCAGCAGCAGTACAAGTAAAAATAACACTAGCAGAAGTTGTAGCAGCAGTAGGAGATACAGCAGATACAGAACTTTCAGGAGTAACACTCTTAGAAGAGACAGCAATAGTTTCAGATATAATAGTTTCAGTAGCAGCAATATCATCAGTAATGACAGTGGGCTCAAAGTCATATGCCTCTGTCTGCATATCCCTAGAAACTGGAACATTAGCCACATCAGAACTAATAGAACCAGCAATAGTTGCAGCAGTATTGTCAGCAGGAGTAGCAACAGTAAGATCAATGGATACAGAAGGCTCAGCAGTATATAGGGAAGTTATATAGGAGCTAATTAAGCTGGCATCACAGCTTGAGAAAGGCACAATGGCCTTAGATAGATCTTCAGATGGCTGGACTGCAATGCTTACTGGGAGGCAGCTGAAATATATTGAATCAAAATCTGATAATAAGGACCTGAGGTCCACTGAGAGGACTGCAACTTGAGATGGTGTTGAAAGTGGAGCTTGAGTTGAAGAGACAGCAGCAGCAGCAGGCAATCTAACATCTTCATGAGGCATCTCCCCCTGCCTAGATTCAGAGATAGTTGGATCAAGGCACCCAAAGGAAGGGATTGCCTGAGGAGGAAAGATGGAGGAGAGCCTGGCAGATAAGTCTGCAACTGACTTGAAGAGTGGAGCCAAGGAGGTCTCCAACAGAAGTGATAGCATGGGAGCTATCAGCTCATAAAGTTTGTCAGCTAAGGCTGGAATATCTACATGCTCAACAGGGATGTGAGAAGAGGGAGAGAAGCATGGTGGAGCAACTGGTGATGTTGGTGGAGAGCTGGTGGATGGGGGAAAGGAAGGTTGAGGTGTGGGGATTGTGGAAATGGAAGAAAGTGGTATGGAGATAGAAGGTGTGAAGGAGGGTTGATCAATGATATCTTGCAGAAGTTGTTGGTAAGATGTGGATGAGGAGGGTAGATCAGGAGTGGATGAAGGTGAATCATCCATGAAGGAATCATCTAGAAGATTGAATGATGGAATGTTGGATGATGTGTTAATGTCTGGGTGAGGGTAGTGATGTAATAGATGGAAGATTTCTTCTGTGAGAGTTGGGATTGGAGATGGAATTGAAGTTGGAGATGGGCTGGAAATAATGATGGTGGATGAAATTTGAGTGGTGGAGGTGACTGGTGGAGATGAAATAGGAGGAGGAGGAGGAGAAGCAGCAGACAAGTCTTCTGCAGGGGCAGAGACTTCAGGGGAAGAGATTGTTATAGTCCTTGTGCCTGAAGTGGTGCTTGCAGAAGGCCTTCTGGGCTTCACTATCTGTTTGTCCCACTTGCCAAAGAGGGCACAGGAGAGCCTCTTAGAGTCATTGATATGCATCCCATTTGATACAAGCAGGGCAGGGCATCTGTTATGAAGAAACAGCCCTAGAATCCTTCCATAATTCACAAAATTCTTATTGATCTTCTTCTTAATCAGATCAAAGAAGATCTCTCCCCAGTTTAATTATTTCTTATCCACTAAGGCTCCCATCAAGCACAGCAGATACCTGGAGATGGTATCATGGGCTGAATGCTTGGCCAAAAGAACTTTTCCCACGACATCAGCTAAAAATCTGTATTCAACAGCTAAGTTCTTTTTAAGCAGCTTGCTAGGGTTTGCATCAGAATGACCCATTCTATCAAGCATAGTAGTAAATTCTTCTCCAGACATGTCAACAGAATCTCCTCCAGAATTTAATTGAAAGATCTCTGTCAGAATAGCATGTGTCAGATGTACCTGGGTTCCAGAAATTGATCCAACAACTGTATTTTGGTCTTGGTTGTGGGCAGTATAGACCCACTCTTTGATCTCATCAGCAGCCAATTTGATTCTTGTGGTCATGATAGTAACAAGCTTTTGTTCCTTGAACAGTTCCAGAATGTCTTGAAAAATTTGATCACTGGTGCTGAAAGACTCCATGTCTATATTAAATCCTGCATCAAACTTCATTTCGGCTAGAACGGCAACTGAGCCGGCCATTGTTACCTGCAAAAATCAACAAACAAATGACCAAGTGTAGAGATGTTTGGAGGGAAAGGGAAAATTTACAGAGAGATTGAAAGGGCAAAAGGAGAACGACGGTCGAAAATGAATTTTATATTAGGGTTCGATGCAGAAAAGGAAAGATCGTTGAACTCAGTTCGACGATCGGGGCTTCTAAAGGAACCTGAAAGGTCATCAACATCGTCGATCTCCGTTCGACGATATTGGAGGGCGTCGAGCTCCGTTCGACGATAGTTCAGAGAACAAAATCGTCGAGCGCCGTTCGACGATCGCTGACCTGAAAGATAGTTCAGACGATCTGAGAAGTGCTGAACTCCGGTCGACGATTTCGGAAAGCGTCGATCTCCGTTCGACGATCTGGGGGAAAATCGTCGAGCGCAGTTCAAAGATCAGAAATACACTCTATGTAACGTCCTGAATCGCTCTAGGCCCTAGTGTGTGTGTTTTTGAGTTAGGAGGGTTGACTCAAGTCCTGAGAAGTGCAGGGAATTGGACTGCACTTGTGGAGAAGTGGAGAAATCAGTGTAAAAAGACACGGGCGTGACACGGGTAGTGACACGGGCGTGTCCCTACCCGTGTGCGTCGAGTTGAGCTCGACGAGGCGTGTCGAGATCGTCGAACTGTGTCGACACCAAGTGACACGGGTAGTGACACGGGCGTGTCCCTACCCGTGTGCATCGAGTTGAGCTCGACGAGCCGTGTCGAGACCGTCGAACTGTGTCGACACCAGGTGACACGGGTAGTGACACGGCCGTGTCCCTACCCGTGTGCGTCGAGATGGTCTCGACAAAGCGTGTCGAGATCGTCGAGATGCGTCGAGATAGTCGAGCGGGGGACACGGGTAGTGACACGGGCGTGTCCCTACCCGTGTGCGTCGAGTTGAGCTCGACGAGAAGTGTCGAGATGCAACCCGAGAAGTACACGGCCAATGACACGGCCAGGCACATGGCCGTGTCATGTGAACACGGGTCGGGACACGGGCGTGTCCCTACCCGTGTCAAACATTGAACCGACATGGAAACCGCCACGGCCGTTTCGCGGAAGCGGGACACGGGTACGGACACGGCCGTGTCCCTACCCGTGTCATATTTTGTTTATAAGGGGCAGAGGAAACCCTAGCCGTTTTCACTCTCATTTCACCCCCTATCTCCTGTGAGAATTCCTGGTGAGAGGAAAACCACTGGAGCAAGTTCTACCGGAGGAGATTCGCCATCGCCGTGAAAGAGAAGATGCCGCCGAGGAGAACTACGCGATCCATGGCAAGAAATGGTGGTACCGCTGGAGCCAACGTGAGTTTCCTACCCTCTCCCTTGGTGCTAGATCTATAGTTATGTCTTAGGAGAGACATCGACTCAAGAGAGACTTGATGGAGAGGAGAAGATTTCTAGGTTAGGCCATGTTAGAACTTGTGTTCTAGACTTTAGATCTCTTCAACCCTTCCCCTTTTCTTCAATATGACGATGGGTGGATGGTCTCGTGAGGAGTTTATGGCCTTTGAGGTTGAATAAGGGAGGAGAATATTTCTGGAAAATTTAGGAACGATCGCCTTGAGGAGGAAGACGAACCGATGCCGTTCATTTTCCTTTAAGATGCGCACAGAATCTGTATTCTGCGCGCAGCAATCTTCTAGGCCATTTTCCCGATGGATATGGCCAGATCTGGGCTTTCTGCTAAACAAAAAAGTTGAAGCCCTTGGAAATACCTTTCCAACTAATGGTTGCACGACTTCTGGCGAAGTCGGTAGCTACGGGAAAGTCCAAACGAAAATGGTGTTCAACAAATCCCGTATGCAGAAACTGTGTTCTGAGCGCAGCAGACTTCAAGTCCGATTTCAGATGGGATAACTTCAAATCTGGGTTGAGGTCTGAATACGAGAGTTGTAGACCTCGGAAATACCTTTCCATCGAGGGGTTACGCGACTTCACCGGATTCCTGTAGCCTCGGGAATCTCCGGTTGAAGTTGCTGTCCAGACTATTCCTGCACTTTAAAATCTGGGTTTATAACATTTGGATTCGGATTCGGAGAAACTAATATTACAGGTAACCCTGAGGCTTGGATAAACTCTTATGAATAATTAATTCAGTTGCATAAATGATGAAGATTATTAATCGGATTCCATGTGATCGAATTGTAAGATAGTATACTTGAATGATTTGACTTGTAAGAAGTTAGTAGATTCTTATACATGTGCATCTTGATATATTGTGTTGAAATCACCTGATATGACATATAGAAGGATAACTCATGGCCATGTGAATGTTGAATAGTGGATTGAATTTGGTAGTGCAATACTTAGAGCGTCGCCTTCCTATGGGTAGTATTGTGTAAGTTTGTAAGTGCGGTGTTGACCGCCACTTGTTTTGGTTGTGTTGAGATAAGGAGTGGATGGATGGTTGGGCTGTGCCCTCGTGTTTACTTCCGAGGCCCCTTCCATGATATGTTGATGTGGAATTTGCATTGTGGTGTGAGTCGACATGCGGTGTCGTAATCCTGTGTTAAGGATAGTGTGGCAGGTCTACGGGCTCGCCAGTCGTCACACCGACGGGAGTTGGCAGTTAGACTTGGTCGGTTTGGGCTGTGTCCTCGGTGTTCACGTCCCGAGGCCCCTCCGACCATGTGAACGGTTGGGCTGTGTCCTCGTGCTTTCTTCCGAGGCCCCTTCCGGGTCACGCAAGGCCAGTTCGGGCTGTGTTCTTGGTGCACATCCTACCCAAGACCCCGCTGGGCCATAGTACGCATGGGCTCCGTTGTTGTGTTCTTAGCGTTGAGGCGTACGGAGGCCTAGGTGAAGTAGTGTGATACCCGCCTAGTAGTAGAAGTGCCCGTTCTACTGTCACCGCCTGGCCACGATGGCTGATGCCTGAGAGGTTAGCTACCTACTCGAAAAGTGGGAACTATAGTCTGTGTCGACATAGCAATTGCATGGGTGTGCATGGGTGAGTCATTGCGTAGCATTCATAGCATTTCATATCATTGCACCACAAGATCCTCATCGTATAAGTTTGTTTGGGCACTCTTATACGATGAGTTACTTTTATGTAACCCGATCCTTAACTTATAAGTTTGTATGGGCATTCTTATAAGCTAAGTTACTTTCCTGCTGTTACTTATACTTGCTAGTTTAGTGTAGCTTTTACATAAATGCTGATAATGATGCTGTTACTCTTACACTACTGCCACCTGCTTGTACTTCCTTTACTTGCATACTTGTTATATACTATACTCTTGTTCCTTTTCTCCGCCCGGTGCCGAGGAGTCGCCGGGGGAGCGGATGTGAAACCACTTAGTCGTTTTGACTAACGGTTGCTACGTCTTCCTTTTTAGGAGGTCACGCCGCAGGTGGAGCAGCCGCAGACTACGCAGCAGGACAGCCAGGCCAGGATGACAGGGCCTGAGGTGACGGTGTCGTCGATACCGTCAGTTACTGATGTTAGTATTTGATACTCTGATGTAGCCCGTTTGGGCAATGTTTAGCTGTACTCCGATATATGGTAGAAGCATGTTTTAGCTTCTCCTTATTGATGTATTTGGACATTATAACTTAGTGTGGATTTGACTTCTCTTGCTTATTTATTTGGTTGGGTTGGCCTGTTATATTGATATTGTTGTAGCCGGCGGAATAGGCATCTTGTGGTACACGTTAGCCCGTGTGCTAATGCTACCGCAAGGCGGCTGTTCCGGGCTTAAGACTCCCCTTCGTGCCGTGTTTTGGGATCCGGGTAGGGGGGGTCTTACAAATGGTATCAGTTTGCCACGATCCTCAACTAAGAAGTCATTCAACAATGGTGCCACCCCCGTTTGGTTAGTCAGTTTGGGGACAACCTGACTTAGCGGAAGCAGTGGTGTGCCCATATGTAATTCACATTAAGTTTGTCCAACTTTGACCTTAAGTTTAGCCAACCTGACCACAAATTTGTCGTGTATGTGTAGGTTCCACTGCATGTTGAGCCGATGGGGGTACTCTTACCACTCCCATACCCACTCAGTTCCAACAGTCTGAGTTGGGGCAGACGCTCACCGCCATTCTTGATGCTTTTAAGGCACAGCAGGCTCCGGTGCAACAACAGGCCCGAGCTCCAACTGGCTGAGCACCTTCCGTGCTCTCTCCCCTCCCGTCTACCTTGGGACGGAGTCCGCCGTACGTACAGAGGAATGGCTAGACACGATACAAGAGTTGCTGGCTGGTATCCGTTGCCCGGCCAACATGGCAGTGACATTGGCAGTGTCCGTCTTGGACTTACATGCAAAGAGGTGGTGGAAGTCCCTCATGGGCTCTACCTTCCAAGGCCGGATCTACACAGAGATAAGTTGGAGTGAATTCTCGGGTGTTTTCTTGGAGCACTTTATCCCTACATCGGCCCGAGATGAGCTTGAGCAGAGGTTCCTTCTACTAAAGCAGGGATCAAAGTCGGTTACAGAATACCAGCGGGAATTCCAGCATCTCGCAAGGTTTGCGGACTCTTATGAGTTGGATGACAGAGGTTATGCCAAGCGCTTCTATAAAGGGCTGCGAGATCCCCTAAGGCAGTCCCTTTTGTTTATAGCGGATGGTAGCTTGGCGGAGATCATTGATATGGCGAAAAGATTGGAGGCGGACCACCTGGGATGTAGTAAGAGGCCTGCGAAGGACGTGATGGAAGCCGGCCCAAGTAATAGAAGGAGGCGGGACTTCAGAGGAGGAAGAGGTTATCAAAGAGGTGGAGGGCGTGTCCACCGAAACTATAGGGTGGAGCATCCAGTTCCGCAGCCGCCTGCGTTGCCTCCACCACCCCCACAGCCTCAGCGATTTCAACAACCTGAAGGGCGTCGTGGTCTGGTGTGCTTCGAATGCAACCAGCCGGGCCACATCCGGCGTTTTTGCCCGCAGCTATATGGGAACGCCCCTCCTGCTCTCCCTCCTGCTCTCCGTCCTGCTCTCCCTCCAGCAGCTCCACGAGGGCGGGGATATATGCGTGGTCGAGGACGAGGACCGCCAAGAGGAAACCTCGGACCGGTCCGGGATCAGGTGTACGCGCTTGACATGGCGCAGGAACGGAACCCACAAGATGTGATTGCAGGTATGATTTAATTAATTTACATATTTGCATGGTCTAACTTGAATTGATTAGAACTTACTAGCCACTAGCAATAAGTTTTGGTTGTTGGTACTTAGGCAACGTGACTATTGGCGGGAAGACAGCCTATGCGCTGTTCGATACCGGTGCCTCACACTCATTTGTGTCCGAGGATTTCATAAAAAACGTGGAGGATGTACAGTACTTCACTGGCATAGCCCGACGTGTACGCCTTCCGGATGGCTCGGAGATGATCGCAACTGCCAAGTGCGAGTTTGAGTTATTTATTGATGGGAAGGCCTTTGATACACCGGCCACGGTTCTGAGAATGCCGGAGTTTGACATCATTTTGGGCATGATATGGCTGGATTGGCACATCGTGAGGATCGACTGCGCGGAGAAGCGGATCTATTTGAGACATGGAGACTCTGACGTCATCTTCCAAGGTATTGGCTTCGCACCTCGCATGATGTTATCTTCTGTCCAGGTTGTAAAAGCTCATAGGAAGGGGGACGAGGTCTTCATGATCTGGTTCGAGTTGAAGGAGAAAGCGTTGGAATTAAAGGATGTACGGGTTGTGCGGGATTTTCCCGAGGTATTTCCTGAGAAGCTACCAGGATTACCTCCGCATAGGGAGGTTGACTTCCAGATCAATCTAGTACCAGGTGCCAAGCCTGTATCCAAGGCTCCGTACAGAATGGCTCCGAAAGAACTCGCGGAGTTTAGAGTTCAATTGCAAGAACTGGTGGATTCAGGGTTCGTTCGCCCCAGTTCATCACCATGGGGAGCCCCTGTGCTGTTCGTAAAGAAGAAGGATGGAACCCTGCGATTGTGCATAGATTATCGGGAACTCAATCAATTGACGGTGCGGAACACTTATCCCCTACCTCGGATCGATGAGTTGTTCGATCAACTAGTTGGAGCACATTGGTTCTCTAAACTGGATTTGCGCTCCGGATACTATCAGTCGAGGATACAAGAAGGGGACATCCAGAAAACGGCCTTCAGTTCGAGATATGGTTTGTATGAGTTCACAGTAATGTCGTTTGGGCTCACAAATTCCCCTTCGGCCTTCATGAGCCTGATGAACAAGGTGTTTGAACCATATTTGGACATCTTCGTCATAGTTTTTATCGACGACATCTTGGTCTACTCAAAGACGGAGGAGGAGCATGTCGAGCACCTGACCTTGGTTTTGAAGAAATTGAAGGAGCACTCCTTGTTCGCCAAGTTTAGCAAGTGTGAATTCTGGCTTAAGGAGGTAGCCTTCTTGGGGCATGTGATCAGTGGAGCAGGATTAGCGGTGGATCCAGCAAAGGTTCGAGCCGTGAAGGAGTGGTCGCCCTTGAAGTCGGCGGCCGATGTACGAAGCTTTCTTGGACTTGCTGGCTACTACCGCAAGTTCGTGAAAGGATTCTCCAAGATCGCTCTTCCCCTTACCTCCTTGACGAAGAAGGGTGTGCCATTTGAGTGGACACCTCAATGTGAAGCGGCATTTCAAGAATTGAAAGATAGGCTTACCTCCGCCCCCATCCTTGCACTTCCGTCGGGGAAGGAAGGATTCCAAGTTTACACGGACGCATCATACCAAGGGATGGGAGCGGTGCTAATGCAGCACGGGCATGTGATCGCTTATGCTTCAAGGCAGTTAAAGAAACATGAAATCAATTACACGGTTCATGATTTGGAGTTGGGAGCAGTGGTGTTCGCTTTGAAGGTCTGGAGGCATTACCTATATGGCGTACACTGCGAGATCTTTTCCGATCACAAGAACTTGAAGTATGTCCACACTCAGAAGGAGTTGAACCTGAGACAACGGCGGTGGTTGGAATTTCTATGCGACTATGAGTTCACCATGAACTACCACCCCGGGAAAGCGAACTCGGTAGCCGATGCCTTGAGTAGAAAAGCGCCAGGCTCTAGCCCAGAGTCTCAGTTGATGAGTATGGAGTTGGCTCGGATGATCGAGGAGATGGAAATTACTCTAGTATTCAAGGCTCCTTCGGCCGAGTATGCGGAGTATTTGGCCAACATGAGCATAGTTTGTGATATCCGAGACCGGATTCGGGTGGAGCAAGGAATGGATGCGGCCTTGGCCCCGGCAATCAAGGCAATTGAAGATGGGACCACCGATGAGTACACACTCAAAGACGGCCTCATTTATTTTCGTGGCCGACTCTATATTCCCAAGGGCGGCAAAATTCGGGAGGATATCTTGAGAGAGGCACGCTCCTCTCAATATTCAGTGCACCCTGGTATTGCTAAGATGTACGCCGGATTGCGGAAGACCATGTGTTGGCCGGGAATGAAGAAGGATGTTCGCTACTACGTTACACATTGCGAAGCTTGCCAAAGAGTGAAGGCTGAATGCAGGAGTCCCGGTGGTTTGTTGCAGTCGCTGCCCATCCCCGAATGGAAGTTCGAGGATATCTCCATGGACTTTGTTCATGGGTTACCTCGTTCCCGCTCCGGGAATGATTCGGTGTGTGTTATTGTGGATCGACTGACAAAGGTGGCCCGGTTCATTCCAATGAAGAAGGAAGCACACGTGGATGTTTTGGTGCGCCTTTTTGTGGAGCAATTTGTACGGTATCATGGCGTGCCCAAAACAATTGTTTCGGATCGGGATGGTCGGTTTACATCCAATGAGTGGAAGGCGGTACAGGCGTATTTGGGCTCACGCCTAACCTTTAGTACCGCATTTCATCCTCAGACGGACGGGCAGTCAGAACGGACCATCAGAACACTGGAGGATTTATTAAGGTTATGTGTGTTGGACAGAGGAGAGCCGTGGGAAAGACTCTTGCCCCTGGTGGAATTCTCCTACAATAATAGTCATCAAGCGAGCATCGGTATGGCGCCCCATGAATCCCTTTACGGAAGAAGGTGTAGGACCCCCTTGTCTTGGGTTCAGGATGAAGATCCGAAGGCATTGGGGAATGAATACATAGATGATACTGATGTGACTGTCAGATTGATAAGAGACCGCATGTTGGAGGCTCAAAGTCGACAGGCAAAATATTACAATAAAAAGCACCGGATGGTGGAGTTCCAAGTGGGCGAAAAAGTGTTCCTTAAGATTCGGCCGATGCATGGAGCTTCGCGGGTGCGTGGAGTGAAAAAGCTCAGCCCAAGGTATGTTGGGCCTTATACTATATTGGAAAGGATTGGCCCGTTGGCCTATCGGTTGGAGTTACCACCGGAACTAGAAAATCTTCACGACGTGTTCCATGTATCGTCGCTTCGAAAAGCACTATTGCGGCCCGACCAATTTTTTCCCACTACTGATGGTGCGGTGGCGTCGGATAGGTCTGTGCGACTAGAGCCGGTACGAATTGTTGACAGCGAGACAAGAACATTACGCCGCAAAAGTGTCCCCTTAGTGAAGGTGCTATGGATGAATCATGGGAAGGAGGAGTACACCTGGGAGCCTATGGATTTGATGCAGCAACGCTACCCGGAGTTGTTTGCCCAAGGTAATCTTATTTAAAAATATATGATAAATTTCCTGTTAAGCTTTTCTCCACACAGCCTAAGCCTGATTTCGGGGACGAAATCTTTTATTTTGTTTATAGGATTTGTAACGTCCCGAATCGCTCTAGGCCCCTAGTGTGTGTGTTTTTGAGTCAGGAGGGTTGACTCAAGTCCTGAGAAGTGCAGGGAATTGGACTGCACTTGTGGAGAAGTGGAAAAATCAGTGTAAAAAGACACGGGCGTGACACGGGTAGTGACACGGGCGTGTCCCTACCCGTGTGCGTCGAGTTGAGCTCGACGAGGCGTGTCGAGATCGTCGAACTGTGTCGACACAAGTGACATGGGTAGTGACACGGGCGTGTCCCTACCCGTGTGCGTCGAGTTGAGCTCGACGAGCCGTGTCGAGACCATCGAACTGTGTCGACACCAGGTGACACGGGTAGTGACACGGTCGTGTCCCTACCCGTGTGCGTCGAGATGCTCTCGACGAAGCGTGTCGAGATCGTCGAGATGCGTCGAGATAGTCGAGCGGGGGACACGGGTAGTGACACGGGCGTGTCCCTACCCGTGTGCGTCGAGTTGAGCTCGACGAGAAGTGTCGAGATGCAACCCGAGAAGTACACGGCCAATGACACGGCCAGGCACACGGCCGTGTCATATGAACACGGGTCGGGACATGGGCGTGTCCCTACCCTTGTCAAACATTGAACCGACATGGAAACCGCCACGGCCGTTTCGCGGAAGCGGGACACGGGTACGGACACGGCCGTGTCCCTACCCGTGTCATATTTTGTTTATAAGGGGCAGAGGAAACCCTAGCCGTTTTCACTCTCATTTCACCCCCTATCTTCTGTGAGAACTCCTGGTGAGAGAAAAACCGCTGGAGCAAGTTCTACCGGAGGAGATTCGCCATCGCCGTGAAAGAGAAGATGCCGCCGAGGAGAACTACGCGATCCATGGCAAGAAATGGTGGTACCGCTGGAGACAACGTGAGTTTCCTACCCTCTCCCTTGATGCTAGATCTATAGTTATGTCTTAGGAGAGACATCGACTCAAGAGAGTCTTGATGGAGAGGAGAAGATTTCTAGGTTAGGACATGTTAGAACTTGTGTTCTAGACTTTAGATCTCTTCAACCCTTCCCCTTTTCTTCAATATGACGATGGGTGGATGGTCTCGTGAGGAGTTTATGGCCTTTGAGGTTGAATAAGGGAGGAGAATATTTCTGGAAAATTTAGGAACGATCGCCTTGAGGAGGAAGACGAACCGATGCCGTTCATTTTCCTTTAAGATGCGCGCAGAATCTGTATTCTGCGCGCAGCAATTGTCTAGGCCATTTTCCCGATGGATATGGCCAGATCTGGGCTTTCGGCTAAGCACAAAAGTTGAAGCCCTTGGAAATACCTTTCCAACGAATGGTTGCACGACTTCTGGCGATGTCGGTAGCCACGGAAAGTCCAAACGAAAATGGTGTTCAACAAATCCCGTATGCAGAAACTGTGTTCTGAGCGCAGCAGACTTCAAGTCCGATTTCAGATGGGATAACGTCAAATCTGGGTTGAGGTCTGAATACGAGAGTTGTAGACCTCGGAAATACCTTTCCATCGAGGGGTTACGCGACTTCACCGGATTCCTGTAGCCTCGGGAATCTCCGGTTGAAGTTGCTGTCCAGACTATTCCTGCACTTTAAAATCTGGGTTTATAACATTTGGATTTGGATTCGGAGAAACTAATATTACAGGTAACCCTGAGGCTTGGATAAACTCTTATGAATAATTAATTCAGTTGCATAAATGATGAAGATTATTAATCGGATTCCATGTGATCGAATTGTAAGATAGTATACTTGAATGATTTGACTTGTTAGAAGTTAGTAGATTCTTATACATGTGCATCTTGATATATTGTGTTGAAATCACCTGATATGATATATAGAAGGATAACTCATGGCCATGTGAATGTTGAATAGTGGATTGAATTTGGTAGTCCAATACTTAGAGCGTCGCCTTCCTATGGGTAGTATTGTGTAAGTTTGTAAGTGCGGTGTTGACCACCACTTGTTTTGGTTGTGTTGAGATAAGGAGTGGATGGATGGTTGGGCTGTGCCCTCGTGTTTACTTCCGAGGTCCCTTCCATGATATGTTGATGTGGAATTTGCATGTGGTGTGAGTCGACACACGGTGTCGTAATCCTGGGTTAAGGATAGTGTGGCAGGTCTACGGGCTCGCCAGTCGTCACACCGACGGGAGTTGGCAGTTAGACTTGGTCGGTTTGGGCTGTGTCCTCTGTGTTCACGTCCCGAGGCCCCTCCGACCATGTGAACGGTTGGGCTGTGTCCTCGTGCTTTCTTCCGAGGCCCCTTCCGGGTCACGCAAGGCCAGTTCGGGCTGTGTTCTTGGTGCACATCTACCCAAGACCCCGCTGGGCCATAGTACGCATGGGCTCCGTTGTTGTGTTCTTAGCGTTGAGGCGTACGGAGGCCTAGGTGAAGTAGTGTGATACCCGCCTAGTAGTAGAAGTGCCCGTTCTACTGTCACCGCCTGGCCACGGCAGCTGATGCCTGAGAGGTTAGCTACCTGCTCGAAAAGTGGGAACTATAGTCTGTGTCGACATAGCAATTTCATGGTGTGCATGGGTGAGTCATTGCATAGCATTCATAGCATTTCATATCATTGCACCACAAGATCCTCATCATATAAGTTTGTATGGGCACTCTTATACGATGAGTTACTTTTATGTAACCCGATCCTTAACTTATAAGTTTGTATGGGCATTCTTATAAGCTAAGTTACTTTCCTGCTGTTACTTATACTTGCTAGTTTAGTGTAGCTTTTACATAAATGCTGATTATGATGCTGTTACTCTTACACTACTGCCACCTGCTTGTACTTCCTTTACTTGCATACTTGTTATATACTATACTCTTGTTCCTTTTCTCCGCCCGGTGCCGAGGAGTCGCCGGGGGAGCGGATGTGAAACCACTTAGTCGTTTCGACTAACGGTTGCTACGTCTTCCTTTTTAGGAGGTCACGCCGCAGGTGGAGCAGCCGCAGACTACGCAGCAGGACAGCCAGGCCAGGATGACAGGGCCTGAGGTGATGGTGCCGTCGATACCGTCAGTTACTGATGTTAGTATTTGATACTCTGATGTAGCCCGTTTGGGCAATGTTTAGCTGTACTCCGATATATGGTAGAAGCATGTTTTAGCTTCTCCTTATTGATGTATTTGGACATTATAACTTAGTGTGGATTTGACTTCTCTTGCTTATTTATTTGGTTGGGTTGTCCTGTTATATTGATATTGTTGTAGCCGGCGGAATAGGCGTCTTGTGGTACAGGTTAGCCCGTGTGATAATGCTACCGCAAGGCGGCTGTTCCGGGCTTAAGACTCCTCCTTCGTGCCGTGTTTTGGGATCCGGGTAGGGGGGGTCTTACACTCTAGACACTAGAAAAATAAGAATGTTTGCCTAGTCTTGGTCAATTTTTAAAGTTTCAAAATCTTGGAACTTATTTTAAACTTCCTCCATCTAACATTCCTAACTGATTCAAGAAGAAGGTGTGTTTCTTTTCATCCAAGGATTTGGTGAAAATATCTCCCCTTTGTAAATCAGTTGGGATATATTGAATTTCAATTTTGTTCTTCTCAACATTATCCCTTAAGAAGTGATGCCTAATTTCTATGTGTTTTGTCCTACTATGGAGGACTGGATTTTGAGCTATAGAAATAGCACTGGTGTTATCACAAAATATTTTTGACTTGTCTAAGTTGTAGCCATAGTCTAGGAGTTGGTTTTGAATCCATAATATTTGTGAACAACAACTACCTACAGCCATATATTCAGCTTCAGCAGTTGAAGTTGACACAAATGTTTGTTTCTTGCAAAACCAAGAGACAAGTCTGTCACCAAGAAACTGACAAGTTCCACTGGTGCTTTTCTTGTCAATTCTGCATCCAGCATAATCAGCATCAAAAAATCCAGTTAAGTCAAATGCTGAATCTTTTGGATACCAGAGACCTAGATTTGGACAACTTTTAACATACCTGAGAATCCTTTTCACTAAAGTTACGTGTGACTCTCTAGGGCTCACTCTGATACCAAGCTTCACAGAGGTAACCCCACCTCTGTTGGGTCCGGCGTTCCTTCACTTGACCCGTGGCACTCTTCTACTTATTTAAGAAATTAAGTAGCACCCTTTCCAACAGTCCGGGATTTTGGAACAGTTGGTTATGCGCTTGATCCTTTAATTGGTATCAGAGCAGGTCACGAGTTCAAGACCGGGGGAGCGCTATTAAATCCTGATTTTTCCCTTCTACCTGTGTGGGTCCGGCGGGTCAAGCAACAGTGGACATGTGGTAACCCCACCTCTGAGCCGTGAAACCGTGGACATGTGGTAACTCCACCTCTGAGCCGTGTGGGCCATGTGGTAACCCCACCTCTGAGCCATGTGGGCCATGTAGTAACTCCACCTCTGAGCCGACGGGTTGTGCTGGATGCTGGGGGGGGGATTGTTGGGTCCGGCGTTCCTTCACTTGACCCGTGGCGCTCTTCTACTTATTTAAGAAATTAAGTAGCACCCTTTCCAACAGTCCGGGCTTTTGGAACAGTTGGTTATGCGCTTGATCCTTCACACCCCTAGATAGGTAACCCCATCTCCATTAGCTGGATGCCTTGCTCCGTCCAGGACTGCAAACCACTCTTCCGTTGCGTCCTTGTCCTGGTCAACCGTGTTGAACACCTCTCGTAGCAGTAGTTTGTGTTTCTGAAACAACTACGTCACCTACCGCTTCATCTACTCCGCATCTATCGGGTCACCTAGATACTCTGAAATGTTATCCCTATCAGGGGGAGGCGCATGTCACTCACTCATTTCAACATCAGAGGAGGAAATCACATTGAAACCTGTAAAGGGAAAGGTCAAAAGAAGCGAGTGGTAACATACATGCACAAGTATGAACTCACAAGGTGTCGGCAAGTCACCCGCACCAAGTGAAGGCCGAGAGGAGAATGGCCGGCCTTTGAAGAGCCCCATTCCAGAATGGAGAAGGATTTCCCCAGCTCAGCTTGAATTGGCCACCGAGAAATATCTAGAGGGACATGCCCCTGGCTCGAAGGGCTAGTGACCCTCCCTGTTGACAGTGGGAGGGAATGGCCTCGCTCCCCTCCGTCCCATCCCTCTTCGCGGGGCGACCCCTGTAGAAAGTGGAGTCAGAAGCAAAGCGGCAAATCAAGTGGGAGGTGGGCATACCTCATGGGCGACCTCGGCACCGGCCGCCGAGCTAAATCCCAGGAGGTTGTTTATCAGAGACCGCCTGATGATTTTCCCTTTTACAAGCCTAAAGAGGGGACTGAGCGATCCGCGTGCCAACTATGGGGCGGCTCCGAAAGCCTCCGCCCTAGTCGCCTCCCTCACGGCCTCTAGGCGAGCTCGCATCTCCTCGGACATAGGCATCGTGCAACTGCAGCTCATAGAGAAGGCTAAAAGAAGGCGGGATATTTCCAAAGGGCCTGATAGCATATTTACAGCGTGAAGGTGGGACCCACCAAAATATTCTCTCCAACTCAGCAAAGCACTCACCGAACACGTGGGTTGGATGACTCTTTCTAATCTTGGTCAAGCTCAAATAGAGCGGGGATTGTGTACAAGCCCGTGTTCACCGAGTGGGTCCTCTAGGCTAGAGGAGTCGACCATGGTGACATAACCGTGCCAGAATAGCATGCGGGAGATCCCAGAGCGGCCAGCTCGCTCTCGCCTAAGATGGGTTGGTGAGCTACCCTAATTGGCCCTCCCAACCTGCATCCGCCTGGAGTTCGTCGAACCGTGTCAGGATTTCGCCAAACTGAGCTTTGGTGGAGATCGACTTTTGCCCCGTGAAGCTCGGCGTTCGTCGAACGGAACACGTCAATCTCCAAGCTGACCTCAGGATTTAGAATCCTGGATCCAACGAACTAAGCTCGGCGAACTCAATTCTTATGGAATTCCTTCTGTAGTAATAGTCCCAAATTGGCCAGCCAGCTCTCCCATTGGCGGCCTGGCCGCTAGCCCGGCTCAGAGCGAGGATCGGCGGGTTGCGGCAGCCTGGCTCGCGCTACGCCAAGGAGGGAAGTCGAGCTGGGGGAGCCAGGTCGCGTCCGCACCAAGGAGGTGGAGAGTTGTGGCGAGCTAACCTCCAGATCCTTAGAACCTGCCTAGAGGGGCCCAGAGGTAGAATTACCTTGGTGCCCTTGCCAGGTGTGCAAATAGCTTGTTAGAACAACCATGTTACACTATTGGCAGATGATAATACATTTTGTAGTTTAAACTACTTGGGTAATTATTAGTTTTTAATACTGAAATCACGTTTGTAAACTTTTATTTTGACCTCGTTTTGTATATATTTTAATACCACTAATGTTTTCTCTTCATTTTGTAGAGTTTCTCAGGTTTTTGCCAAAATGACCCGACACGCCCCGTGACACGCCCTCCTTGGGCGTGTCACCGGGCGTGTAGCCTAATCCCGAGCAAGCCTACTGCCAGAAGCCATTTCGTTGAGCTCATTTTGTAGAGCTCATTTCGTCGAGCTCATTTCGTCGAGCTCAGCCTGATCATCGAGCTTAGCCAGATTGTCAAGTTCAGTCTTCAGCTAGATCGTCGATCTTAGCAAACTTCATCGAGATCATTTCATGGATCTCAGCCTAATCATCGACCTCGCCTTCAGCAGAATTCGTAGACCTCAGCATTCAGTTCTGCGTTCGACGATCGTCTCAGAATTCGTCGAACTCTTCCTTCATTCTGAGGTCGACCCTTTCGTCCACCAATTTCATCGAGATCATCCTTATGCGTTCGACGATCTTCGAATTCTCTTCCGCCATCTCTTTCCCCTGATTTTGTCGAACTCCACCAGATTTTGTCGAACTCCCCCCCCCTTCTTTCTTCATTCGACGATCATCGATCTCCCGCCTTCTTTCTTCGTTCGACATTCGTCAAACTCGCCTTCTATCCAGATTTCATCGAGCTCAAATCGTCTAACTCAACCTTCAGCCAATTCGTCAACCTCGCCTTCAGTTCTATGTTCGACGAACTTCTCCAATTTTGCCGAGCTCAGCTTTCTACGTTTGACGATCATCGAGCTCCCCTCCGCCATCTCTCTTCTTCAATTTCGTTGACCTTCCCTCCTTCTCCTTTGATTTCGTCCAGCTCCTTCATCTAGTTCGTTGAGCTCACCTACTGCTAGAGGATGAGTCCCACTCTTCCAAAAGCCTACAGCTGCCATTAATATACGTCAACCTGGACCATGTCAATCATCATTTACCACCAGAACTCGGACCAAGACATGAAGCCATACCTGTCACGCCCATCTGACACGCCCTCCCGGGGCATAACATGGGGAGTTTGGCCATCCCGAATGCTCTATAAAAAGAGCCCGACGCTTTGGAAAAATATAGAAAATTTTGGGAGAGGAGAAGTGCTGCCCTTTTCATTTCTCCCTTATTATTCTTCCTCTCTCCTATTTTTATTTTATTTTTTGTTTATTTTTATTTCAAGTTTGCTGTAATAGTTTAGTTTAATTTCAGTTCAGTTTTAGTGATAGCTCAGTTTTTATTTTCCAGCATGTGTAATTTTTTTATATTTCAAGTGTAGCTCTCTGTTTGATTTTAATATAAAAGCTGATTAATTTTTCTTGTCTCTATTTTTGTTTTTCATGCACTTCTACTCATCTCTCTTCCTCCACTTCACCATGAGTAACTAATCCTCCTTGTACTCGATCTTGATGATCCGAGGTTCGAGTTGATAAGTGATGATGCTCTAGTTCTCTCTTTCTATGTATGTCTTAGACCTTTGATTTACTCTTGAAAAATCATGTTTGGAGATGTATTATCGATGTATATTTTCCATCATTGTTTCCACTCATAGTTAGCCGAGAGGCTCATAGTTTGGAGCGAACGCTCAAGAGTAAAGAGAGTTGCACGCACCCATCGAGAGAGGCAGACGTTAAATCTCCTGAATTAGAGTGAAATCCAATAGCGCGGTTCACAACGTAAAGAGAGCTTTAGGCCTCCGATTTGGATGAGAGTTCGGTCGGACCTTCCTAAACTCAGGTCGGCATGACTTCGAGAGAAGCTGAAAGTTATACTTAGGGAATTGATAATCCTCTGATACCAATTGAAAGATAAGGGATAGATCTTATTTACACTAGAGATAAATATATAAGGAGAAAAGAAATCACAGCACAACAAAATAAAGAGAAGCACAACCAGACAACACAAGGATTATAGTGGTTCCCCCTAAACTGGGTACATCCACTCTTCTACCACCCTGATATGAATCCACTAGCAGGTTTTTTATCAGGTGACTGCCACCATAGGTTTTTACTCAGGTGCCATATCACCACAAGATCTATTTCCAGGGAGATCTCACAACCCTTTGAGCTTTTGATCAGGTGCCCAAAAACCAAGAATAAACTTTTGAAGGGAGTTAACAAACCCTTTTATAGGAGGTTGAGAGAGTTGCTGGTGTATTCTTTATTCTCTATACAATAGAGAAGACTTGTGGATTTCTGTTGTCAAGGCTCCTTCTGAAATAATGAATGGTTCAGAAAGCTTGGAGCCTTGCTCAGGGTGTAGGTCTTCAAAGTGATGTTGCTCTTCTAAAGCTTCTTGGACTGATTTTGAGTAGTTGTCCCTTGGAAGCCTCAAGCAAATGATGAAGAACTCTCTGTGTTTGAGAGCTGTGTTGTTCTTCACTAATTCAGTGATTTGTTGTTGTTATTTCTCTTTCTTCTCTCTCACTGCTTCATCTTCTTCTCATACTGTACTACATAAATATCTCTATATATATATATATTGTTTGAACATTATTCAAACATTTGAATTTACTTTGACTGTAATGGCTAAAACGTTTCCGAGAATAGTAATTACTTTGGGAATAAATTAACATTAAATCCTGATTTAATCCATAATTAATACAGCCTCCAAACGGCTATATTCTTGAGAATATAAGCATTAAATCTGATAACTATAATCGCCTTTAATTAAGCCTTAATTAATTTGGCCAGCTGTAAGACATCTGCCTGAAAACTGCACAGAATTCGTTGAACTGGGCTCGCAGATCGTCGAGCTTAGTTTCCATTTCGTCGAGTTGAGAATCTGTCGTGAGTTCAGCAATCATCAACCTGAGCTCCGAGTTCTTCGAGCTCAGTTGGATTTTGTCGAGCTGAACTTCTTGCTTGAGATCAGAGTTCATCGAACTGAACTCAGAGAAGGAGCTCTGAGTTCGTCGACCTGAGTTCGACGTTCGTCGAACTGAGTTCCTGACTTTGTCACAACTGCATTTTTTTGAATTCTTTTAACAATTCTGGAGAGTCCTTCTAAGGAAAATCTGGAAATAAACCTATGACCCATGACTATACAATATGGGTCAATATAAGAAAACCTAATAGTGATCCTTGCCGAAATCAGAACTAGGGTTCCAACAATCGCCCCCTATTTGGGTGAGGACAATATTTACAGAAAATAGATAAAATACAAAGCAAAATAGTCTGCCTAAATTATAAATTTTTCAGCAGATGTACAAGGGTGCTTTCAGAAATAAAGTAAAACAAATCTACTGATGCAACCTCTTTAGTAATTTCCCCTTTATAAAATAAACAATCTCGCTCTACTGTTTAAGCCTTCTAAACAATCTCCCCCTATACATCTACTATTGTAACCTCTATATTGACTGAGACTATAGCATTTGGTTACTATCACATACCACTATTCCTCTGTGGTAATGTAGGACTTTTCCTGAAAAGGGATGTTAGGAGTTCTGGACGCAGATTACCTTGGTTCCTGGTTCTCTTTTATAATACTTAGAAATAAAAGAACACTCGGGTTGATTTTTATAACCAAGTGGATGAAATTTCTTGCAAGGGATGAACCATTGGGTAAAAGGATTTGTAAAATTTTGAGTTTGATTATAATTCTGAAGAGAATAAAAATTTCTGTTCTAAAGTTTTGAGTTCGACGAATTAAGGTAATTTCATCGAACTAAGTTTGACGAATGGTAGTGGTACGTCGATCTTTGCTAAGAGAATAATAGAAACTGTTTTCTCTGTTTCATTTTCGTCAACCTCTGTTCGATGAATCATATTTATTTCATCGAGTATAAATTCCTGGCCAGTTAAGATCAAAATCTCTATTCATAGTTCATCAAGCTTTGTTCGACGAATGGTGTTTTTTCGTCCAGCTTGGTTCGACGAATTATTTTGAACAAATATTTTCTGAAGATTTTTAGTTTGATTTGGTCAAACTTCAGTAATTTTGTCTAAATCTATTAACGTTTCTTTACCTTTAACTGATTTTAATGAGGCTAATTGTTCAGAAGTAGTTTTTAAATCTTCTTTGAGTTTTATGTTTTCAGAAGATAAATTATTTACTTTATCTCTGAGAGGTTTTATTTCCTTCGCAGATCGAATTAAATCTTTACATAGAATTTTAAAATCTTCTTTAAAATGTTCTGAAGAGAAATCAAAGGAAGAGATTACTTGATCCTCTTCTGACTCACATTCTGATTCTTCATCAGAGTCTGATTCTTTATCAGGGTTGCTGCAAGAGGAATTTATTGCCATTAGGCAAAATTCTCTTGTTCTAGACTCTTCTTCATCTTCAGTTGTATAGGATGTAACGGCCTCCCCAGCCCACACTCGTAGGGACGGCCGTCAGAACCCCCAGTACCACGCTCGAAAGGGATCAGCCTAACCAGGTCTGCAAACCAAGCACCCCAACAACTCTCCATCAATAGGTGGGTTGTTGAGGCCGGGGATCAAACCTGAGACCTCCTTGATAAGGAGTTTTCAAACCACTCCTCATCACCAACTGATCTACAACTCAGTTGGTGATGAGGAGTGGTTTGAAATCTCCTTATTAAAGAGGTCTCGAGTTCGATCCACGACCTCAACAACCTGCTTGTGGATGGATAGGGGTTTGGGTGTATGGTCTATAGAATTGGTTAAGCTGAATCGTTTCAAGAGTGGTGCCGGGGGTGCCGGCGGCCGTACCTGCGAGCGTGGGCTGGGGAGGCCGTTACAAAAGTACAATTTTTGTAATGGCCTCCCCTGCCCACGGCTCGAAAGGACGGCCGCCGGCAACCCCAGCACCACGCTCGAAAGGGTTCAGCCTAACCAGGTCTGCAGACCATGCAACCCAACCCCTCTCCATCCACAGGCGGGTTGTTTAGGATAGGGATCAAACCCGAGACCTCCTTGATAAGGAGTTTTCAAACCACTCCCCATCACCAACTGAGCTGAATCTAAGTTGGTGATGGGGAGCGGCTTGAAAACTCCTTATCAAGGAGGTCTCGATTTCGATCCCCGACCTAAACAAACCGCCTGTGGATGGAGAGGGGTTGGGGTGCATGGTCTGCAGACCTGGTTAGGCTGAACCCTTTCGAGCGTGGTGCTTGTGGTTCCGGCGGCCGTCCTTTCGAGCGTGGGTTGTTGAGGTCGTTATACAGGATGAAGCTTTAGAGTCACTCCAAGTTTCAGCTTCAAAGTTTCTTTCTTTAGCTGATCCAGCAACCATTGCTGTGAGGGAGTCCCATATATCTTTTGCTGATGAACATTCAGCAATTTCCTGAAAAATGTCATCAGACATTGATTGTGCAAGAATCTTTATTCCTTATTCATCAATAATCTTTGACCTTTTTTGGGCTTCTGTCCATTGAGGTGATGGAACAACATTGATGCTTGTTGGTTCCACTGATTGATAAGGACCTGTCAAAATGGAATTGTAAACGGCTTCATCAATAGTGTTCATAAAAAGCCTAATCCTTGTCTTCCATTGTGCAAGCGTATCTAGATTGCACATAGGAGGTCTGGTGCTTGAAAACTCTTCATTTTGTGTCATGATAAACTCTTAAGAAATATAAGATCTATTAGATTATTTTGGTTCATGTGTTAGCCTATACAATCAAAGAAACCTGCTCTGATACCAAATGAAAGTTGTACTTAGGAAATTGATAATCCTCTGATAGCAATTGAAAGATAAGGGATAGATCTTATTTAAACTAGAGATAAATATATAAGGAGAAAATAAATCACAGCACCGCAAAATAATGAGAAGCATAACCAGACAACACAAGGATTATAGTGGTTCCCCCTAAACTCGGTACATCCACTCTTCTACCACCATGGTAGGAATCCACTAGCAGGTTTTTGATTAGGTGACTGCCATCACAGGTTTTTGCTCAGGTGCCCTGTCACCATAAGATCTATTTCAAGGGAGATCTCACAACCCTTTGAGCTTTTGATCAGGTGCCCAAAAACCAAAATAAACTTTTGAAGGGAGTTAATAAACCCTTTTACAGGAGGTTTAAAAAGTTGATGGTGTCTTCTCTTTTATCTATACAACAAAGTAGACTTGTGGATTTCTGTTGTCAAGGTTCCTTCTGAAATAATGAATGGTTCAGAAAGCTTGGAGCCTTGCTCAGGGTGTAGGTCTTGAAAGTGATCTTGCTCTTGAGAAGCTTCTTGGACTAATTTTGAGTAGTTGTCCCTTGGAAGCCTGAAGCAAATGATGAAGAACTCTGTGTATTTGAGAGTTATGTTGTTCTTCACTGATTCACTAATTTATTGTTGTTGTTTCTCTTTATTCTCTCTCACTGCTTCATCTTCTTCTCATACTGTACTGCATAAATATCTCAATATATATTGTTTGAACGTAATTCAAACATTTGAATTTACTTTGATTGCAATGGCTAAAACATTCCTGAGAATGCTAATTGCTTTGGGAATCAATTAGCATTAAATCCTGATTTAATCCATAATTAATGCAGCCTCCAAACGACTATATTCTTGAGAATATAAGCATTAAATCTGATAGCTATAATTGCCTTTAGTTAAGCCTTAATTAATTCAGCCAGTTGTAAGACATCTGCCTGAAAACTGCACAGAATTCGTCGATCTGTGCTCGCAGATCATCGAGCTCAGTTTCCATTTCGTCGAGCTGAGAATCTGTCTTGAGTTCAGCGATCGTCGATCTGAGCTCCGAGTTCGTCATGTTCAGTTGTATTTCGTTGTGCTAAACTTCTTACTTGAGATCAGAGTTCATCGACTTGAACTCAGAGAAGGAACTCTGAGTCCGTCGACCTGAGTTCGACGTTCGTCGAACTGAGTTCCTAACTTTGTCACAACTGAATTTCTTGGAATTGTTTCAGCAATTCTGGAGATCCTTCTGAGGCAAATCTGAAAATAAACCTATGACCCATGACTATACAATATGGGTCAATCTAAGCAAACCTAATAGTGATCCTTGCTCAAATCAGAACTAGGGTTCCAACAGAAGCGTTTTCATGCTTATGGAACCTCCACGGTCAAGGTCCTTTGTGTTATTAAGTTAGAGTTTATTATATCATGTTTTTGATCAACTTTAGCCGAGGTGATTCTCGATCGAGTGTTTATCTTTATCATTGTTCAATGCCTCGTTGTAATCTCTTTTAGTAGCTCTCTATTTAACTGCAAGTAGTTCTCTTTTTAGAGAAATATTTTTTTTTGTTTTCTTTTTAACTTAGAAATGTAGTTCCAATTTTTAGTTTATTAAATTAATCGAAAAAAATATTTTGATAAAATAATAGCGATCTCTTCGAAGTAGAAGTAGTCATTACACCCTAGGGAAAATACGACCTTGATATTAATCTTTAGTATCCTATATTATAAATGATAAGGTACACTTGCCTTTATCGGATATAGAATTAGAGAATATTATAAACTTCCACAATCCACCTTCTCTTTTCTTTAACCCCTCTTCTCCACCATTGCGATTCTCAATATCACGTTTTTGGCGCCATTGCCGGGGATAATTTTGATATTTTGGAAATAGGATAGCTATTATTTTTATCATTTTTTCTCTCTTTTTTTCTCTTAACCCTCTTTCGCGGTTGAATTTTTTTATGGATAGTTTTTGTTTTTGTTCTGGACAGTTCGGTCACTCTCGCGAGTAGTGTTGGGTTTGATGTCCTTCATCCAGCCATGACATTATTCCTTCCGGATCTGACAAATTTGGCCAAATTGATCCATCCGCGAAATGTTTTTCAGGGGGTTACGATGATTTTCAAATGCCTTCCTACCCTTCTCCTCCAAATTTTTCTGATTTTAATTTTTTCGGAGATTTCATGAATGGACACTTTGATCCTAATCCTGCTTTGAACTACTCAGGGTGGTAGCACCCTGATCATTCTTGGGGCCATGGTGATCATCAACCCATTCCATCTCAAGATTTCTCTGCTTTTCTCCGCAAGTTTGCACGCCTCTTATTTCTGATTTTAGTGAAAATGAAAATATTTTTGATTATGCAGCATTTGATGCAAGCATCATTGCTCATTAAAAAATAATTTCTGACAATTCAGCTTCTCATGCCGCAATTCTTTCTTTTCTCCCCCCTCCTCCTACTTATCTTTCGAATGATGAATCTTCGGTCTTTCCTCCGTGCCTTCAATCATTCGCGGAAGATGATTATTCAGAAATTCCATTTTTCTTACAACCTCTCGAGGAAGAGATTTCCCCCGATATCCCGATTTATTTTTCCAAATTTCCGAGGAAGACGAACTTTCCTGTGTTCGATCTTCTGAGGAGATTGATTTTTCATATATCCCGTTTTACTCCAAATTTACAAAAATGATTGATATCCAAGTGGAGCAACCAGATCTTTTATCCAAAAATTTTCTTGTGATCAACCGCCGCCGCCTTTTTCTTTTTCTTCTCTTCACCCTCCTTGCGAATATTTCTCTTTTATTTTTCCTTCTGATTTAGTTTCTAGTTCTCCTTCCTTTGCCCCTTCTAATAGTTTATTTTCTTTTACTAACAAATTTTCTTTTTCTAAATCTTTTTCTGTTTTGTTTTATTTAAAAATAAAAAAACTATTACAAAAAAATATTTTTATTTTCTTAAAACATATTTTGGCACTCGCGCCGAAATGCATATTACGCGAGTTGCCATTACATTTCTATTTCTATTTTCAATTTAGCTAACCAATAATGTTGAGCTCAACAACGTTATAATCAAAGAGCGCTCTTGGGAGGTACAACATGCTTATCTTTTTTGTTATTGTTTTTTTGGTTTTTCTTTGTGCAGGAATAAACTCCTAGCTGTTAGTGTTGCTTCTCGCCTCTTAACTTGGACTCGAGCCGGTCTTTAGCTCAAGTTCGAGGGGACGCATTTTTCAACGTATGGGCATCAAGCGCAAGGGAAACTTTCTTTCCTTTTATTTTCATTTCTTTTTCAATTATGTACTTTCATTTATGTTTTGTTTTCTCTCTCTCCTTCCCCTCTTTTCTCCATTGAGGACAAAGTCCATTTTAAGCTTGGGGAGAATTTCCTCCTTCTCTTGTCTTTATTTTGTTTCCTTTAAAAAACAATCAAAATCAAAAAAAAAAATTATATGTCTTAAAAATACAAAAGAAGAGAATATTTTAAAAATCCAAAAAAAGAGAATATTTCAAAATTAATATATATATATATATATATATATATATATATATATATATATATATATATATATATATATATATATATATATATATATATATATATATATAAATGTTATTTGTTTTGTTTAAACTGATTTTGGAATTTCAATAGTGCCCTTTGTTTTTGTTTTTTTTTTCTCAATATTCCTTATAACGACTTAGCTAATTATAATATTTCTAATCAATCTTCCTAATTATTATCTAGGACTTGCTTTTTGAAATTTTTCAAAATTATGATTTAGATAAATTTAGAAGCATGAAAATGATTTATGCCATTTTTGTTTTCGTTTGAGCCTTTTAGCAACCTAAATTTCTTTCCCTAGTTAGCCACTTTTGAGCCTTTTTCCAATTTCATTTGTCATCTCCACTTATCATTTCATTTTCACCAAAGTTAAAATATTCCAACCTATCTAATCACACTAGCCTTTTTGAGTTTCATTAAAAATTTTCATGATTACGATAGGATTATTTTTGTGACATCATTGGAAAACGTTTTCAAAAATGTATGCTCAAAAGAAGTGGTTACTTTTGTTTGGCCAATTTCAATGTAAAAAGACAAAATATTTATGGACTCTGCTTTAAAAAGAAGAAAGAAATAAAAAGAAAAAAAAGGAGAAGAAAATGAAAAAAACGAAAGAAAAATAGTATATTTATGATGGAATTTTTTGAAACTTTTTATTTTGGTTTAGTGTTATATTAAGCCTTCATGTTTATCTTTGAATTCTATTCCTAATTATATGCCTAAACCAAACGTTTCAGTCCTAATAAGTCAATTTGATTCATACTTTTGATTTTTATTTATTACCTAAGTAAAGAAGAAAAGTAAAATAGTATAGTTTTGGATTTAAATTTAGATTTTTGTTATTTGATTGATATAATTATAAAGTGTACCTTAGATCTAGTAACAACTCAGTGCATTTTTTTCATTTTGTTGCTTTGCTTAAATTTATTTAAAGAATTTCATTAAAATTTTGGATGATCTATTTACGTTAGTAAAGTTTATAAATTGTTAAACCATGTTTAAGTAATTGTTTTAGGTTTACATTTCAGCTTCTCCCTACTTAGAATTATGCATGGTACTTGTGTTAGCATAATCAGAATTTTCCTGATTTGTCACTTTTATGTTAACTAGTCTTTATATAGTTGCTTGAGGACAAGCAAAGCCTAAGCTTGGGGGAGTTTGATAATACATTTTGTAGTTTAAACTAATGGGATAACTATTAGTTTTTAATATAAAAATCAAGTTTGTAAAGTTTTATTTTGACCTCGTTTTGTATATATTTTAATACCACTAATGTTTTCTCTTCATTTTGCAGATTTTCTCAGTTTTCGTCCATAATGACCCGACACGCCCCGCTGACACGCCCTCCCTGGGCATGTAGCCTGATCCCGAGGAAGACTGCTACCTGAAGCCATTTCGTCAAACTAATTTCGTTGAGCTCATTTCATCGAGCTCATTTCGTCGAGCTCAGCCTGATCGTCGAGCTCAGTCTTTAGCCAGATCGTTGAGCTCAGTCTTTAGCTAGATTGTCGATCTCAACAAAATTTGGTAAGCTTATTTCGTCAATCTCAGCCTGATCATCGACATCGCCTTCAACAGAATTCGTCGACCTCAGCATTCAGTTCTGCGTTCGACGATAGTCTCCCAATTCGTCAAACTCCGCCTTCATGCTAAGTTCGACGCTTTCGTCAACTAATTTCATCGAGCTCAGCCTTCTATGTTCGAAGATCGTTGAACTCTCTTTCACCATCTATTTCCTCTGATTTAGTCGAACTCCACCAGATTTCATCAAACTCCCCCCTTCTTTCTTCATTCGATGATCGCCAAACTCCCGCCTTCTTTCTTCGTTCGACAATCGTCGAACTCACCTTCTGTCTAGATTTTGTCGAGAACAAATCGTTTAACTCAACCTTCAGCCAATTCATCGACCTCGCCTTCAGTTCGGTGTTCGACAAACTTCTCCCATTTCATTGAGCTCAGCCTTCTGTGTTTGACGATCGTCGAGCTCCCCTCTACCATCTCTCTTCTTCAATTTCGTCGCACATCCCTCCTTCTACTTTGATTTCGTCGAGCTCCCTCCTTCAGTTCTTTAAGCTCACCTACTGCCAGAGGACGAGTCTCGCTCTTCCAAAAGCCTATTGCCGCCATTAATGCACGTCAACTCGTACCATGTCAATCATCATTTCCCGCCAGAACTCGTACCAAACCCAGAACACGTACCTATCATGCCCATATGACACGCCATCCCCAGTTGTGATATGGGGGGTGTGACCTTCCTGAATGCTTTATAAATAGAGCCCGACACTTTGGAAAAAAATATAGAAAATTTTGGGAGAGGGGAAGTGCTGCCCTTTTCTTTTCTCCCTTATTATTCTTCCTCTCTCATATTTTTATTTTATTTTCTATTTATTTTTTTTTCAAGTTTGTTGTAACAGTTTTTTTTAATTTCAATTCAGTTTTAGTGATTGCTCAGTTTTCATTTTCCTGCAAGTGTAATATTTTATATTTCAAGTGTAGCTCTCTGTTTTATTTTAATATAAAGTGTGCTTAATTTTTCTTTTCTCTATTTTTGTTTTTCATGCACTTCTACTCATCTCTCTTCCTCCACTTCACCATGAGTAACTAATCCTCCTTGTACTCGATCTTGATGATCCGAGGTTCGAGTTGATTAAGTTAAAATGCTCTAGTTCGCTCTTTCATTGTAAGGCTTAGACCTTTGATTTACTCTTGAAAAGTCATGTTTGGAGATATATTATCGATGTATATTTTCCATCTTTGTTTGCAATCTTAGTTAGCTGAGAGGCTTGTAGTTTGGAGTGAATGCTCAAGAGTAAAAAGAGTTGTACGCACCCCTCGAGAGAGGCAGGCGTTAAATCTCTTGGATTGGAGTGAAATCCAATACCGGGGTTTACAGCGTAAAGCGAGCTTTAGGCCTCTGATTTGGACGAGAGTTCGGTCGAACCTTCCTAAACTCTGGTGGGCATGACTTTGAGAGATCCGTGTTCATGCTTATGGAACCTCCACGGTCAAGGTCCTTTGCCTTATTAAGTTAGAGTTTATTATTGCATGTTTTGATCAACTTTAGCTGAGCTGATTCTTGATCGAGTGTTTTTCTTTATCATTGTTCAACCCCTCATTGTAATCGCTTTTAGTAGCTCTTTATTAAACTACAAGTAGTTCTCTTTTCAGCGAAATATTTCTTTTTAGTTTTCTTTTTAACTTAGAAATTAATTCCTGTTTTTAGTTTACTAAATTAATTGAAAAAATCATTTTGATAAAATAATGTGATCTCCTCAAAGTTTAAGTTGTCATTATGCCCCAGGAAAAATACTACCTTGATATTAATCTTTAGTATCCTATACTATAAACGATAAGGTACACTTGCCTTTATCGGATATAGAATCAGAGAATATTATCAACTTCCACAATCCACCTTCTCTTTTCTTTAACCCCTCTTCTCTACCTTTGTGATCCTAATATCAACAGACCTAGTCGGGCTACACACAGCTGTTCAAAATAGTGGAGGTTGGATATTTGCAGGCCGTCTTCAGAAAACTATAAATAGAACCCAAGGGAGCCTCAGAAGGCATGCTTACTAATGTTCAGATCTTCTTGCGCTTTCTGAGGTAGCCGAGGCCTTTGGCTAAGGAGCGAAAGCACTCAACGATCTTCTGGGTGTGTGGTGGTACCTCCACGCCGAACCCTTGTGTCAGTTCCCTTTTCTTTTTATTATTTGACTTGTAGGAGAGAAGTAGGTATGCGATCACCCCTTCCCCAAGGGTTAACTCCACAAGATACCGAGTTTTCAGTTTCAACATACCTCTAAATAGTGTTTGATCCACCAAAATGCCACTTCCGTCCTTTCCTAATTTGAGTGATGCGCTCATTAGAGTTTTTGCTTGTTTCAGAGTTTCAAAACCGAATCGCTTATGCATATATTTTATATATTTTGATTGACCTGTGAAAATTTCATCCTTTCATTGAGAAATCTGAAAGCCTAAGATATAGTTTAAATCTCCAACTAACTCTTTTCAAATTCGGATGGCATTTGTGTAACAATTTCTTTATATAAGCTCTCATTTGTGTCACCACAAATTATAACGTCTACATGGATTTGTAATAAAATTGTATCAGAACCATTGTGCTTTACAAAGAGTGTAGTATGTACAATACCCATCCTAAAGTAATGTTTTAAAACAAATGTCATAAGTATATCATACCAAGCCTGGGGTGGTTGTTTTAATCCATATAAGGATTTCATTGGCTTTTATACATGATATGGGTAATTACCATTCTTGAAGCCGGGTGGTTGCTCAACATACACTTTTTCTTTAATATGCCCTTTTAGGACAGCGTTCTTAACATCCATTTGATATAACTTTATTTGTTTAAAACTTGCAAATGCCAAAAACATGCGAATGGATTCAAGACATGTAACCGGTGTAAAAGACTCCTCAAAATCTACACCTTCGATTTGAGAATATCCTTGAGTGACCAACCGTGCCTTATTTATACTTATTCTAGAATCCTCATCAAGCTTATTTTCATACACCCATTTCAAGCCTATAACTGGCTAGTTATTAGGACGCTCTGCCAATATTCAAACTTTGCTTTTCTCGAATTGACTCAATTCCTCGATCATAGCCAAGAACTAAGACTCATCATTCAATGGTTCAAAGATAATCTTGGGTTCAATTTCAGATATAAAACATAAATTTGAGAAAGATACATCCAGGGCTGAGTGAGTTCTAGCGCCATATGAAGGCTCTCCTATTACTAATTCTTGTGGATGTTGTTTTGAAAAATTTAGTGTGCTTGGAGGGTTATATCCATTAATACGAGTTGGATCATCTACTACTTACTCTCTCTGCATACTCTTTGTCTTGCAATGGAACATCTTCATCGACATCCTCTTTATTTTATATAGATTTTGTATTTGGTGTATTCTAATCAAAGTGAATAAGAATGGATTCTTCTATAACCATGGTTCGTTTATTACCGACCCTATAAGCACGACTTGTGGGGAATATCCTAAAAAAATGCCTAGGTTAGATTTATCGTCAAATTTTCCAATGTTATCCTGGGAGTTGAGAATGTCATATGGGCAACAAGACACTTGAAAGTAGGATACAAACAACTTTCTATCATAATAGATCTCAAAATGAGTTCGCTTAATAATAAGGCGAAGCATGATCCTGTTCATCACATAACATATTGTATTGACCGCTTTAACACAGAAATATTGAAGCAAGCCAAACTCGGCAAGCATCGTGCGTGCTAATTCTTGAAGCATTCGGTTCTTCCTCTCAACTACACCATTTTGTTGTGTAGTTCGCGGGGCAGAAAATTTGTGTCGAATTCCTAAGTTGTTATAGAAATTTGTAAAATTTCTGTTCTCAAATTTGCCCATATGATCAGACCTAATGTATTTTTTTAGTTCCATTTCATTTTGTAGACTCGCGCTCAGATTATAAAATTCAAGAAATGTATCAGATTTATTAGCAATAAAAATAGTCCAACAACAACGGAGTAATCGTCGATAATCTCAAAAGTATATTGTTTCCCTCCTAGACTACAAGTGCTCAAAGGACCAAATAGATCCATGTGAATTAGTTCTTGTGGTCTAAACGAGAAAATATCATTTTTTTCCTTTAAACAAAGATTTTATAAATTTTCCCTTTTGACATGGGGGGCATAGTGAAGTCAAACTACCGCTCATATTTGGAATTCCACGTATTTGTTTTTGTTTTGGTAGTTTGACTATTATTTTACTCCCGGAATGACCGAGTCTCCTATGCCAATGCCCTAATTCTTCTTTTTTTAGAAACAAACCATTTCAAATTAGAAGAGGATATATCCTCAATCCTAATAGTATGTACATTATGATTTCCATGCACAGTAAGCAGTACAGTGTTTGTTTTAGCGTCTAAAATATTGCAAGTATTCGTAGATGTTTAAAACAATAGATTCAAGCCCTTATCACAAAGTTGACTAACAGATATTTGATTGTGCTTTAATCCATCTACAAACAATTCATTTGAAATAGAAAATGCTTTGTTTTTTATCATGCTGACACAAAGAATGCATTCTTTACTGTTGTCACCAAATGTCATTGTTCCCCCTTTCTTCATCTCAAGGATAAGAGACTTGTATTTATCTTATGTCATGTGCTTGGAACACCCATAGTCCAAGTACCAAAAATTCACCCAGTCCTTAGCATGCTGACATACCCAGAAAGAGAATGAGGGTAAAGATCTGGTTGTGCATGTTGTTCCACCCATAATTTAGGTAGTCGACTTCGGCATCTAGACTTCAGTAATTTTATTTATTCCTCTATTCAAGCAAGAGCCAAAGGGTGATCAAACTTATTACATTTGGCACACTTCACATAGAGGGTAGATATCACCTTTTGCATTGTACTAGGCCTCTCGTCAGCTAAAGAAACATGAGCAGAAATACCCGGTACATGACTTGGGGATGGGGGCAGTTATATTTGCTCAAAAGATATGACGACACTACCTTTAAGGGTTCCACTGCGATATATTCTCAGACCACAAGAACTTGAAGTACATAGACACGCAGAAGGAGCTGAACATCATGCAGAGATGTTGGGTGGAGTTTCTGTCGGACTACCAGTATACCATGCACTACCATCCCGGGAAAGCAAACGTGGTGGCAGACGCTCTGAGCCGGAGAGCGAGTGCGTCAGGAGTAGGCCCGCAGGTGATGGCCTTGGAGTTAGTTGCATCATTTAAGAAGATGCAGATATCACTAGTGTCCGAGGATGATCTAGAGCTATATACGGAGTACCTGGAAACGATGACTGCCACCGATGACATTCATGGTTGCATCAGAGACGGGCAGAGGCTGGATGTGAGGGCAGAGCCGATATTCAGAGCCTTGGAGGGATGCATGGCAGGGGACTACTCCTTGAGGTATGGGCTCCTATATTTTAGAGGTAGGGTCTACATACCGGCAGGAGGCTATATTCGGGAGGATATCATGTCAGAGGTACACTATAGTAGATACTCAGTGCACCCGGGGATCACTAAGATGGAAGCGGACTTGAAAAAGACGATGTATTGGCCAGGTATGAAGAAGGACATCACATATTTTTTGATGCATTGCGAGGCTTGCCAACTCATAAAGGCAGAGTGCGAGAACCCGGCCGGATTACTACAGCCACTCCCGGATTCGGAGTGGAAGTTTGAGGATATAGCCATGGATTTCGTACATGGGCTACCCCGGTCTCGTGTGGGAATGACTCGATCTGGGTGATAGTGGACAGACTAACAAAGGTGGCTAGATTTATTCCAGTGGCGAAGCACTCTTCGGTCAGTGTATTAGTATAGAGATTCATCGAGCAGTTTTTGCGCTATCATGGAGTACCCAGGACTATTGTTTCAGATCGGGATGGGCAGTTTACGTCCAAGAAGTGGAGGATAGTTCAGGCCCATCTGGGTTCTCGGTTGACATTTAGCACGGCTTTTCACCATCAAACCGATGGACAGATGCAGCGCACCAACAGTACATTGGAGGACCTTCTGTGCCTATGTATTTTGGACCGCGGCGAGCCTTGGGAGAGATTGCTGCCGCTGATCGAGTTTTTGTACAACAACAACCACCAGTCCAGCATATGCATGGCCCCTTATGAGGCATTATAAGGACGGAGGTGCAGGACCCCACTATCATGGATTCAGGATTAAGATCCATAGGCACTCAGCTCGGAGTTTGTGGAGGACACGGATGCTCAGGTTAGATTGATCCGGGACAGGATGTTGGAAGCCCAGAGCAAGCAGGACAAATATTACGGTGCGAGGCATCGCCAGGTGGAATTTCAGGTGGGAGACCGGGTTTTCTTGAAGATATGGCCGATGCATAGAGTCTCGCGGGCTCGCGGACAGAAGAAGCTCAGTCCGAGATATATGGGTCCTTACAGGATCCTAGAGCGGATCGCCCCCTTGGCTTATAGACTGTAGCTACCGCAGGAATTAGCGGGATTGCACGACATCTTCCACGTCTCCTCAATAGGGAGGGCTCTACTATGCCCTGAGCAACTGATTTCCACAGTAGATGGTCTGGTGGCCTCAGATCAATCCGTCAGCTTGGAGCCGATCAGGATTGATGACACGGCAGTGCGGGTCTGGCAACGCAAGAAGGTTCTGCTAGTCAAGGTTCTGTGGAGAAACCATGGGCAGGAGGACCATTCATGGAGCCATAGGACTTGATGCAGCAAAAGTACCCGGATCTCTTCGAGTCAGGTATACCTTAAACCTTAGGGATTGATGCAGTGACCCAGAGCCGACCCGCTCTGTCGACCAGGCCTCGCACCTGGCCTAGCCAGAGGCCCACGTCTGGCGGCCCACTGCCGGGACCAACCTGGCGTCACACCATGGCGTCCCTTTTATCAGGCACGCGGGTCGTACACCCCAACCCTTCTCTGGGCCCAACCACAGGCGCACGATAGGTTGTTGAGGCCAGGTCTCGATCCCCTGACCTCCTTGATAAAGAGCTTTCAGGCAAGCTCTCATCAACCAACTGATCCGCGGATAAAAACAATTGTGTCAAGAAGATCCCGACATTCATTGACTGAATACCACGTTTTTAGTGAACACGCCTTCATGACCCTCGATAACATAGTTTTTTACTAATACTCTTGTGGTATGTGTTGAAACCCCTCGAGATAAAGCAACGTACAGTTGACCATGACTGAATACATGATTTGGAAGATAGATCCCGACATTCCCTATTGTCTGTCCCTGAGACTTGTTAATTGTTAAAGCAAAGCTCAATCTGACAGGAAATTGTTTTCTCGTTAGTTCAAACGGCATCTTGTAATCCTCTGCACTCTTAAGTGGTATGCGTGGAATAAAAACTCGTAAACCCTTGAAATGTCCGACCAATATATTTGCCTCAATGATATTTCTTCCAAATCTACGACATATTAGTCTAGTGTCGTTGCATAATCCAATTTTCGGATCTATATTTCGGAGCAGCATAATGGGGCAGCCACGCTTTAATGTTAGTTTGTGCGGGGGTAGATTTCCGGGATTAATTGAGTTTAAAAATTCTGGGAGATATAAGTTATGGTTATCGTCAGAGACAGAGTCAAAAGAATAGTAAGTTGTACTATCCCCCGGGAACATAAACATGCATTTTTCATTCAGGTTGTTAACATCTTCATTCAATGGAGTTATCAGGGCCCTTGTCTCCATATACTCGACATCATTACTGTCGATATTGTACATTTGCATATTAGGGAAAATAAAATTTATTAAATCGTCAACTGAATGCTCTCCTTCCCAAGGCAAAACAATTGTGTCAAGAAGCCGAATCATATCATTCTCTACTGTTGGCTCCTCGCCATTTCCAACCCTGAGCAAGTATTCTGCAAATTGGATGTCATCGCGTGCTCTCATATTTTCTGTTAGTTTAAGCAACTTCACTTCTGGCCATAAGAAAGACTCAACGATGCTTGACCTAATTATCTCCAGTCTTGTACCATTCACAACGACGGGTGTAACCTGTCTGAAATCACCCCCCATTATAAGAACCTTTCCACCAAAAGGTTTGTCATTTCCAAGCACATCTCGCAATGTACGATCTAGTATTTCAAAAGTTTTCTTGTTTGCCATGGGCGCCTCATCCCAGATAATTGCAGATGCAAGTTCGACCAGTTTGCACATATCTGATTGTTTACTGAAACCACAATTCAATATGTTTTCGAGTTTAATTGGTATTTTGAATCGAGAGTGTGCAGTGCAGCCACCCGGAAGCAAATTTGCTGCTATACCAGAAGTTGCAGTAGCTATAATAATGCGTCCTTCTTTACGGAAAGTTGCTAATATAGACCGGTAGAGGAAAGTTTTACCGGTCCCACCAGGGCCGTCAACGAAAAAAATAGCTCTGTTTCCTTCTGCTATACTTTTGCATATAGTGTTGTACGCAATTTGTTGTCCATTATTCAAGAGTGCCCTCGAATGTAAATCCGCATCGGATATTGGAATTGAGAGTTCGTTGTCAATCAAACTGGGTAAGTCTACCGAATATTGTATGCCCTCGCTTAATCTTGGCAAGTCAAAATCTTTAGTGCTTTTATTATATTGTTCGAAAATATTGTTTAGCTCACAAAGTAATCTATTAATTAAGAAATTAATGTTTGAAGTGCTAGTGCTACCGTAATCTTCGATCATTGCCATATAATTTTCTTCCCAGAGTATCCTGACCCCAGTTGGCTGACAATACAACAATATTGTTGCAAATAATCTTCGTAATGCATGAGGCATTTTGAAATTTCTGGCTTCAGCTAGACATTGTCTAATGCTGTTGTCTTCTTCAAGCAACCCGTGCTTCTCAGCAGCTTCTTTGAATGTTGCACAACGATGCCCATTGACAGTGTATAGGTTATCAAATGATGTTGGTGCTGGAATGTGGTTTAGTAGGAGACGCAAGTAGAATCGTTCTCCCTCCGTTGGTGATACAGCGTAAATGCGACCAATGACTATTCGATTCCTGCGTCTTTTTATCCATCTCCTTGTTGGAGTAAGCCATCGGTAATGTCTTGCGAAGTCCACATATAAATATTGTGTGGATTCTAACTCGTCATTGTATACTTTGAAGAACTCTGTTAACATTGTTCGTGAATTACGTTCATCAGCGAGCACATTAGAGACAGTCTGATTAGCTTGAAACCTAACTTGATGTTGATTAGGTAGATGGATCTGTAATCTTACAACTGAAGGATATGTTTGATACATATGGTATTTGAACAACCTCCATGAAGCTTCGGGAGGGCAAATCCAACGTCCATCGACGTATTTACTTACTTCATCATAGTTCTGACCCGAGCGTACTTCGAATGCAACCCAGTCGGGACCCTTGTATACGTACTTATATAGGTATTTGATGCTCTTAATGCTACTGCATATTTCCACGTTTATATGACAATCATATTTGAGTAGAAGCCAGGGGTTGTACGGAACGACCCAGCCATTATCGATTACCAAGTTGTCATCACGACCCAGTGTTATTCTCCTGTCATCGTCCCGGCGACGATATAGGGGATACGAATCAATTCCGTGTGTTGTGCTTTCAATGAAAGGTTTTGGGAATCCCTTTTTGCAAACATTATTTTTCATGCATTGTGCGTTCGGTCTCAATCGTCCACACGGCCCGTGTATCATATGTTTAAGTACTGCATTATATAGCTCGGGTTCTTCTGTTTCTATCGGTATTTCTGCTCGTACGACCCCGTCATAATCGTCTGGACTATTGAGCCTATCGTGCTCGTTGAAAATAAAGAGCATATGTGCATGTGGTAGTCCACACTTTTGAAACTCGACAACATGAACGTGAGCAACCACTCTACCAAGAACGCCTTTGTGGAAAACGTCGTCCTTTAAACATTCTAGCTTTGCATGGAAAATTCTGGAGATTAAATCTGGGCGATCTTGAGGCGTTTGTCCAGGAGAGAGCTCGTTGATTATCTCCGGCCACGAAGGATTACACGTCATTGTTAGGAAAATATCTGGCTTGCCAAAATTGCGCACAACTGCCATAGCATCCTGATACCTCTGGTACATATCTCTGGGACTTCCGATAAAAGATGAAGGTAAGATTGTTCTACGTCCCACATTCCCTGTAAAATGATTAAATAGAATTAATTTATAAGTTACGTAGAACTGTAAGCTTTAAAATGTGACTTTCTATCAAGTATGATTGATTTTATATGTACCTGCATCGTTTTCACCAGTATATAAACAATCTTGTAAACCTTGATAATGCTCAGCCCTAATATCACTTTGGTGGGACCGAATCCAGCGTAGTTTTTGGGTTTCAACTTTTATGTACATATCAACCATGTATTGTTGTAGTAAACGTCCAGCATGTAGTAGTATAGAAGGTGTGTTTCTGTGTTGCTGCATATACAATCTCTAAATTAGCAGGTAGATATAAAAAAGTGAGATTTCTATTATATGTGTTGCTATATTTGTTTTACCTGAAGCAAGTATGAGTAGTAGTCGCAGCAGCTAGTTCGTTCTGTACGATCAAGTAGTTCATCTCCACGCCAACCGTATGTCCCGTGCGGTAGTAGTAGCGGATACTGTAGAGGGTCGTAAAAGCCAGAGTACTCCTTGATAGATATTAGATTACCTGAAGTTGTTTCGATGAGTATGTCTCTATCATTGGTCTCCATAAAGTCATCAGCTCCTACCAATATCGCCGCAACCTGTGATGCCGTTGGGAGTGAGTACTGACGCTCAACTGAAGGTCTCTCCTTAATTAATAATCTGCACTGCTGAAGATTTGGTTGTTTTGCAAGCTGCCTGAAAGTCTGTATGAAGGGGTTTACCGCATCTAGTATGCTGGAGATCTTTTCAAGTGTTGGGATATGAAGTCCTGGACTCTCGAGCAACCTATTCTCAACTTCATGTTCAGTGTCATAAATGAACATTTGCAAGTAACGTGGGCGATTACCATTTTCTGGGAGGAGAGAGCCAATCTTGTGATATATTGCACCGTGCGCTCTAAAAGTATAGATACCCTGATTAATTGCTGGCACGTTTTCATCAAATGTGACTCCCATAGATGTGAAGGAGTATACGTGGTTGTAAGCACGTATATTCTGTCTAAAGTTGCGTGCTTCGGTACTTTGTGCAGTGTACAGTTCAAGTAGCTCAGGCGGTGCCGTGATATTAGGTAGATCCACTAAACCTCCTTTGCAGCATAGAGTTGATGTCTCTGTGTGGAAAAGTTTTGCATGACAATGTGAACAAATAGTAGAGGAAGAGAGTGTTACTGTGGGCACATTAAGTGCGGGGTAACAGTTTCTTGCTGTGAAATGTGTTGTCGTTGTTCGATTTGGGTTATTGCTTGCATGTTAACATGGAGAATTTATTACGCAACAAATGTGATTAATAGGTCCAAATGTTGAAATTGCACAGGCATAAAGGAGACTACCAAGAAGGCTAGACGATCCCGTGGACATCTCTACATCGGCTTCATTTGTAGTTCTTTGTTCTTGTAGACGTGCAGTTCTTCGTTGAATTTGTGTTTGTACGTTTGCTTGAAGTCTTCTAGTACTTGGTTCTCCGCGCTGTAGTCGTTGGGTATTGGCTAGCGCCCTTTGAGGGATTTCAACACCTACAAAATGGTAAGAGTTTTATGTTTGTTTAAATAGAATTCGTGTTGTTATATTTGCGTGTGTAATAAAATTGAATAGCTGAGGTTGGTTCGAGACTGAGTTAGTCCTATTAGTGTATGTAGAGTAGGTGGATGTTGAACATAAGGTGTTGTGGGATTACTTGTCTGCATGTTATTAGTTTGTTGTTGTTCAGAGAGATTCTCTGTTGCAGCGGTTGTTTCCATGAGTCGTTGAAGCTGCCGTGCTTCTCTTCTTCAAGCATTTGTTGCGTCACGTCGGTCTTGAGATGATGCATAGATTCGTGGTCTTCCTCTTGGGCGATATGTTCCCGGTGGCAAGCTGGTGGTGTTTGCTTCATGTAGATGGCGAAGCTCGCGTCTTCTTTCAGCACGCGCTTGAAGCTGGGCGGTGGTTGGCATCTAAATTTGGCGGACATGCAGTTGTGATTACAATCAACATGGATTAAACACAAATCATGTAAAAATAAACAACCTATTTGAGATTGAAGGGGTATATAAATTTAACAATTTTTTGTTAGAGCTAATAAAATTTTCTCATGAGAACAAAATCTTCTACTCTGATGCAAGGAAAGTAATAACTAAAAGAAAAGATACAGAAAAACTGTATAATTGAATAAAGAAAAAGGCAGAGGAAGTTAGCATCGAGTGTAACATATTGCAATAAGTAAACATTGAATTTCATAGTACCTGAAATGATTGGAGGAAAAGGATGTACTCTCAAATCTGTTGCCGAATTCTTATGACCAATAACAATGCGAGTGTGTTGAACGTATTATTATACTACTGTATTAGCCTAAAAATGGTTGATAGGAGGAATTCATTAAATGGAATTTAACCTGAGAAAAAAAGTGAAATCAAATCCAAAATAACTTGCCAAGTACAGTTACAGGCCAAATAGTCAGTGAGATTGGAAAATGAGTCAACCACAACAAATGACTCATCGGCACCTCAACCACAAAGCTCCAACGCTTTCAACTTCTTCCATATACTACTTCGAATCTCTCTCGCATCTTACAGACACATCCCAAATACAATGGCAGCCAAACCTCGGTATGTTTCAGATAATTCATATGGAAGAACCCTAATTTCTCTTTGTTGTACGTTCCATAAATCCTATTTCAAAGTTTACCAACATCATTCAATTTTTGATCGTAATTCATATTTTTGATACTTGGAGTGCTTCAAGTCTTTCATTCCATAATGGAAATCAATGTCTTTGACTGATCTTCGTGGCTCCTTAACCACTGTCTTCCTCTTAAATTCTCTGTAAGTTCTTCTTTGTCCATTAAAAGTTCTGTTATTTGATGTCTGTACTCTCCTTACACTAGTTCTTCTTCTTGATCACAGATCATAGTGACAAAAACAGAGGACTCCAGATCTGGCTCAACCTGCCTCCTGGTCAATACCTCTGTCAGCAAATGGACTATACTCCTCCAGGTTCGAACTCATCTGTACTCTTAATTCCAAGAGACTTTTTCTCTCCTCTCACAATAATGCAGTCCATGCATAAGTCTAGAATGCAGGGGTTTGATTGATCTAAACTATTTTTTTCATTTAATTTTCTTTATGATGTTTTTAATTTCTGAGAACGAACACTTTTGAGTTTTCAATTTATATCCACGGATATCTGATATCGTATAGGAATTTCGCTAGACTTTCAGTTAACGATCGTATTAAACATATTTCATTTCTGATTACATATGATCTGCATTTTTAAATTAAATGTTGTATTAGCAGAAAGGTTTTTAAACACTTTAAATTTCCTTTCAGCTATTACAACACCTGTTGAAGGTTATCTACCGAACCCTAATGTGGAGATCTAATTTCAGTAATGCCATCTCACTTACCTAGAATATTATTTATGGTTGTCATTCTCATAAAGTTTCATTATGTATTATTTATGATTGTCAAATGGAACTGCTGTTATATTATCTTATTTGAGTTCATCAGCATTCATATCGTCTTAATCGATCTATTGATTTCTTTGTTAGATTTTGTTTGAATTTTTTAGCTGGCTTAAATATTTTTCTTGTAATTTCACAGTTATTGCTTTCCCAATGTTATGTTGTCAAGATATAGTGACAATTAGCATTGCACTTTCACCCGCAATAAATCAATGCATTACCTAGATCAATTGAAGCAACACCTACAGAATTAAGCACATGGAAGCACAGATCAATTTATATCAGCTCTTAGTAGGCCTGCACAAAAGGCCCGGGCCCAGTGGGCCGGCCCGAGCCCGGCCCGGCGAAAGCCTTTTTCGGCCCGGCCCGGAAAAAGCCCGGCCCGGGCCGAGACCGGGCTCAGGGCCCTTACAGGGCCCTGGTTTTGGGGGCTAGCCCGGCCCGATGCCCGGCCCGGGCCGGGCCGGGCAAAGCCCGAAAATCGGGCCGGCCTGGGCCCGGACCCGGGCCCAGGCGAAGCCCGGACCGGGCCCGCACGCCGGCCCGGTCCTGCTGCCAACGGCTCTAAGAGCCGTTGGAAATCCAACGGCTCTTAGAGCCGTTGGAACTGCAGCCAGCAGGGCAGCAGCAGCCCTGCTGGCTGCAGTTTTTTGGCCTAGGGCCTAGGCAAAAGCCTAGGCCCTAGGCCATTTTTTATTAAAAAAAATAAATTTTTTTTTTTTATAAAATCCCCCCCCCTCCTACCCGATCCCCCCCTCTCTCTCTTCCACTCTCTCTCTCTCTCTCTCTCTCTCTCTCTCTCTCTCTCTCTTCCACTCACTCACTCTCTCTCTCTTCCACTCTCTCTCTCACTTATTCTCTCCCTCTCTTACTCTCTTACTCTCTCTCGCTGCATGGCATCGTCGTCCTCAACGCCGGCGTCGTCGACTCAAAGCACGGCCGATGTGGTGGAGCATAATCGGAGGGCGCCCGTCTGGGAGCATTTCGACAAGGTTAAAGTCGGCGACGAATTCAAGGCGCGGTGCAAGTTGTGCTCAAAGTTGCTAACTCTTACCGGCAACTCAACACTAGCGAGACACGCTAAGTCCTGTTTTGCAAAGCAAGCTCCCGAGTCCAGTCAGGGACAAATATCAGCATCAGGACAAATTTGGACGTACGATCAAGCAAGACAGCGAGACCTACAGGTGAAAAACGTCATCAGACGTGGGTTGCCATTCAGTCACTACGACAACGATGAGACGACGGAGTATATACACGAAGGGCTTCAGCCCAAATATCAACAGGTAAGTAGATCCACTATTAGACGCGACGCACTTAAATTATATTTTGACGCAAAACAAGATTTAATAAAATTTTTTGAAACTTTCGAGGGACGTGTGAGTTTAACGAGCGACGTTTGGAGTAGTAGCGTTAGGGTAGAGTTATCTTATATTTGTATAACGGCCCATTGGATCGATCCCGTTTCATGGGATTTAAATAAGCGCGTAATATGTTTTGAAGGTTTTGAATTTCCGCACACGGGTAAGGCTATATATTCGGTAATTATTAAATGTTTGCGTGAATTTAAAATAAAGGATAAAATAATGAGTATTTCTTTTGATAACGCTAGTAATAACAACACCGCAGTAGAGTGGTTAAAACGTGAATTAAAACCAATGCTCAACGGTGCGTTTTTTCACACTCGATGTGTGTGTCACGTTTTAAACTTAGTGGTACAGGATAGTTTAGAAGCTATGGAACCATATGTTGAGAAAATTCGTACTATGCTTAGATTTATTTATTGTACCAAACAGCGAAGTCAAGATTTTCGAAAATTTGTGATCGCACAAGGTCAAAAATATTTGAAACCTCAATTTGATATGCCTGTAAGATGGAACTCCACATATAAAATGTTAAAAAGAGCGTTTCAACAAAAAACACTTCTTATGGAATATTACTCTATGACAAATAATCATAATTTAACTGATAATGATTGGGACGTACTATTTCATTACATGGATTTATTAAAATGTTTTTATAGGGCGACTGTTTTTTTATCTGGTGTTTATTATCCCACTAGCTCGTTAGTAATTGAAAATTTTGTAAATATTGCACAAAAACTTAACTATTTTAAGCAACACTCCGGATGGCTTCCTTTAATTGAAGTAATAGAAGAAAATTTTTTAAAATATTATAGAGAAATGCCTCCTGCATTTTCATGCGCCGCCGCTTTAAATCCGTTATTCGCTGTAGACGGCATAGAAAATTTAATAGATGAAATTAACGTTAACTTAGACATAAATATAAGTTTCGATGACGTTGACGACGTTAGTACTACTAAATTTAATTCTATTTTTACCGAATGTTTTAATTATTACGACAACTTATATGGCTCACGACCACGAGAAGAAATAACACAACCTAGGACAAAAGATTCTTTTACAAATAAAATTTTAGAATTAGCTTCCAGAAAAAAAGCACGCACATCGAGTAGTTTAAACGAATTAGGACTGTATACGAAAACACAATTTCGTGATTTTATGACTACGGAAGAGATCGAAAACTTCGATATCTTAAAGTGGTGGAAAAGTAAAGCTAATACCTATCCTATTTTGGCCTATATGGCCCGTGATTTACTAACAATTCAAGCTAGTACAGTAGCTTCGGAGTCCGCTTTTTCTCTTAGTGGCAGGATTTTGAACACGCGGAGGAGCCGACTAAATGAAGAATCACTCGAACTATGCATCTGCTACAAGGATTATTTGGATGCTACGAATAGGAAGCAACACATTTCAGCGTTGGAGGAGAGCTCCGAGGAAATTGAAGAGGAGATGGACAATCTGAATTTATAAAAATGTAATTTTTTTTATTATCATTTAAAATAATAAATTTCTTTTTTTTTCTTTTTTTTTTAAAGTGTAATTTTGTTTTTTAAAATTTCAATATTAATAAAATTTTTTATTCTAATTTTTATTTCATTTTTTTAATTTTTTTAATTTTTTAAGTATTTTTTTTTCTTAAGAGGGCCCGGCCTGGGCCCGGCCCGGCCCGGCCTGGCCCGGGGGGCCGGCTCGGGCCCCTTCCCGGGGTCAAAGCCCGGGCCCGGCCCGAGCCCGATAAAGAAAGGGCCCGGGCTCGGCCCGGTTTGCAAAAGCCCGGGCCCGATCAGGCCCGGTCCGGGCCGGCCCGATCGGGCCTTTTGGGCAGGCCTAGCTCTTAGCATATACATAATGTTTTATTCTTGATTATTAAATTGTACAGGGATAAAAGTTGATGTTATACATACACATTAACTGGTGTCACCTCCTAGCATAACAAAAGTTGTTTTTGGTACGGTTGCAGGAAATTCATTCTCGCAGAAATTCATTCTCCCCAAAATTCATTCTCCCAGATCTGAATTTGATTTCGAAATCAAGAGTTGAAAATTGAAAATAAGTAGAGAGATTACCTAGATCTGCCGGAGGAATGGATTTGGACGAAGAGGAGTTCCTTTGAAATGTGTTCTCTGTCGTGGAGGAGGTTTTTCGACGGAAAGGAGGATTTCCGGTGTTGAACTTGCGCTCGAGATTCAGATGTAAAAATGGGTAAGTTAAAAACAAAAATAAGTGGAGAAGTTACCTAGATCTGCCAGGGAGGTAGATTTCGAAGAGCAGACGAAGGGTAGCTCCCCTGAAATGAGTTATCTGTCCTGGCGGAGGTTTTTCGGCGCTGTATAGTGCAAGAGGGATAGAGTGATCGGGTTTCAGAGAGATGGAAAGTATAAAAGAGAGTAAAATAGAGAAATTTAGTAGATGTGTGGGAGGGGTAGAGGGGAGGGGTAGAGGTCGAAGAGCGGCTCACCTGGAATGTGCGCCGACGTCATGGAGCAGGTTTTCCGGCCGAGGGAAGGTATTCGGACACTGGACTGGCGAGGCAGACAGAGCGGTGGAGCGGTGGAGCGGGGGAGCGGGGGAGCGGGGTTAGAATGCTAGGGTTGAAACCGAGCGGGAAATATATTGTGCTATATCCTTTCCACGGTTTCGTTTTGATCGGACGGCTCTGCTTGAGTGGATGTGTTACATATCTTGCCAAATTCTTCTTGATGATACTTCTTTTTAATATAGTATAGATTATTAAAAATACCTAGACGCAAAATCTGAAAAAGTGGTCAACATATAAATTGTCGCCCTATGGGTCTACATTATTTTACCATTGGTTTGAACCAATTTAGGTGCATGGTTTGACCAGGGCACTCATTTTGGTGGGGCCTATACCTAAGGATAGACAGAAATTAAAATGGGTGCCGCCACCTCATCACTTGTCCAAATGACTTGAAA